>JADMNL010000031.1:61840000-62440000 GCA_016271365.2 Neoceratodus forsteri | reverse complement strand
TGTGGTTGATACCTCGGCCCATATGTCAGCAGCAGGCATTACCTTGCATCGCCATGCTTGGCTTCGCGTCTCTGGGTTCACACCTGATGTACAGCAGAGAGTAGTTAACGCCCCCTTTAATGAGTCCAACCTATTTGGGCCAGGTACCCAAACATTGATTGATTTGATTTCCAAGCTTCAGGCAGAACCCTACGCACAGTTCATGGCATGTACCATACTTCACAGCCACCATACTGTTCCCAATCCTCTTTTTATACCAAAAGGGGGTGGAGAAAACAGAGGCTTTAATAGAGGCAGTTCCAGAGGTCGTTCCTAAGCTACCAGAGCCAAAGCCTCTGCTACCAAGGGCTCCCACTCACACCCTTCAGGTGAGACAGGTCAGTCCGCCTCCCAGTGATCTACGGGGGACCTGTCCATGCTTCCTCAACCAGTCCTCTGAAGCTGTGGGCTGTCATTTTGCCCTCCATTTGGAGGCCTAGCGAACGATCACATCAGACGAGTGGGTACTCCAGATAATTCAGACTGGTCATACTCTGGAATTCCTATCCAGACCTCCCTTTCACCCGCCCCACTCAATTACCCACCCGGCCATATTCCTGTTCTCCAGAAGGAATTACAGGCTTTTCTAACCAAGAAGGCAATTTACCCAGTAACCCCTACAGAACACCAGAATGGGTTCTACTCCCACTTTCTGGTAACCAAGTGAACTGGAGCTCTCAGACCAATACTGAACCTCAGACAACTGAATCAGTACATTCAATACAAAAGGTTCCACATGATCACCCTAAACTCTATCATGCCAATACTAAAACAAGAGACTTGGCTGTGTCCTGGATATGATGGATGCCTAGCTTCATATCCCTATCCATCCTGCCCACCACCAGTACCTTCATTTTTTTACCTGTTGGGTCGGCACTCCCATTTGGCCTCTCCTCGGCACCACGAGTGTTCACCAAATGCTTAGCTGTAGTAGCAGCAGCCATACGAAGAGACTGTCACTTTGTCTCCCATACCTGGACGATTGACTCCTAAAAGCAGAGTCCAAAATGGCCCTGTTTTCTTCCCTAGAAGCAACCTTAACTCTGTTCCAAGCTCTAGGGATTACGGTCAGTTGGCCGAAGTCCAATCCGAGCCCTAAACAGTTGCTCCAATATATAGGAGTGGTCCTCGACACAGTCTCTGCCAGGGCTTACCTCCCAGCCGACAGACAAGACAAACTTCTGTCTCTAGCACTGCAGATACAAGCCCAGAAAGTTGTCACAGCCAGACGCATGCTGTGTCTCCTAGGTCACATGGCTGCTGCCATCCCAACGGTAGCTTTTGCCCATCTTCGGATGAGACCAGTCCAGTGGGTTCTCTAGAACCAGTGGTCTCCAAAGAACAGGAAATTTCGAAGACAGTCACTCCCTCATTTCGGTCTGCCCTAGTATGGTGGGCACTCTGAGCCAACCTTTATCAAGGTATGCCCTTCCAGTCCCCACCGCCCTTGCAAACGTTGACCACTGGTGCATCCTTGGAAGGGTGCACACCTGGGTCCTTACAGGACACAAGACAAGTGGACCACTTCTATCCCTCATCCCCACATCAATCTCCTGAAAACTGAGGGTGGTTCACTTAACCCTCCAGGCTTTTCAACCTCACCTGTCTCCAGGACAGCTGCTGATTCAGTCAGACAACACCGCGGTAGTATTCTACCTCAGCAAACAAGGAGGTACGAAATCCCATACTTTGTGTAGGGAGACGCTTGCAGTCTTTCAGGAAGCCATTTGGCAACACTTAACACCAACAGCTGTCCATATTCCAGGATGTTACAACCTTCTGGCTGACTTTCTCAGTCACCAGTTGTCCGCACATGAATGGACACTTCATTACGAAGTGCTCCAGAAAATCTTTCATCTGTGGGGAAACCTGCACTGGACTTGTTTGCCTCTCCAGTCAACCACCGTCTCCCCACATACTATTCCATTATCCCGAGCAACAAGGGACGGTCTGTAGATGGCCTGTCCCAAGTGTGGACAGGACTCTCTTATATGCCCACTCCTGCAACAGACTGTACTGAAACTACAACTTGAACCTGCCACCATGATTCTCATAGCCCCTCTGTGGCCTCGGCAGGTGTGGTTTCCCCTACTTCAGCAGTTTTCGGTAGAGGAACCCATTCCGTTGTCAGTCAGACAGACCAGATCACTTGAATCAAGGGACCCTTCTACATCCCAACCTGAAGGCACCGCACCTTAATGCTTTGCTCCTGAGGACGCTTTCATAGCATGTTTACAAGTGTCCTCTCCTGTTACCAATATATTGCTGGCACCACAGAAACCAGGGAAACATATAATGCCAAATGGAAAACGTTTTTCCATATAGGCTGCTTCCCGATCATTGGATCCCTTGTTCATTGACGAACATCTTGGATTACCTAGCCTCGATTACTGAGACAGGATTAAGCTATTCTTCCGTCAAAGTCCATTTGGCCTTTATTTCGGAATTCCATGAACCTCTGGATGGTAGATTACTGTATCAACATCATCTAGCCAAAATGTTAAGAGAAATGTTACATATTAAGCCATCTATTAGAAGACCCACTCCTCTGTGGGATCTCAATTTTCTAATAGAGAAATTAACTCCTGAGCCCTTTGAACCGATGGCCACTTGTGACCTCAGTTTTCTTTCATGGAAAACACTATTCTTAGTGGCTGTTACTTCAGCTTAATGCATTTCCGCGTTTCATGCCCTTATGTATAGAGAACCATACTTGATTTTTCACAGATAGGGTGGCACTTCATACCAGCCCTTCCTTCCTACCTAGGGTAGTGTCCAAACACACCTTAAACCAGTCCTTGGAGTTACCAGTATATTATCCTGAACACTCCAGTCGAGGTGAACACCTCTTGCATACCTTAGATGTCCATTGTATATTACGATACTACACTAATCAAACTAAAACAATTAGCAAAAACTCTCAACTCTGTCACCTTCGCCTCAGGCAGAGAAGGTCTCCCAGTCACTAAACGGACTTTCTCCAATTGGCTAGCCCATTGCGTAACATTTTGTTACTCGAAATACAAGCCATTACCTGGGCCTGTCCAAGCCCATTCTACCAGAGCTATGGCCACCACTGCTGCGTGCTTTAAAGGAGCCTTGATCACAGATATCTGCATTGCAGTTACCTGGTCCACAATTCACACTTTCATGAAGCATTACAATTTAGATACTGCTTCACGCTGTAGGACGGCGTTTGGCCAAGCTGCCCTACAAAGCCTCCTGTCATAATGACCACCTTTTTTGGGTTTACTGCTTGGGATTCATCCCAAGTGTGTTACCTACTGCAAGACACCACTCCGTGGAAGATAGTACAGTCACGTAAAATCTTACCATAACAGTAGATCTTTGAGGAGTATTTCTTGCAGTAGGTGCATTCCCACCCTCTGTCCCCCTCCTTCTCTGAGAACAAATTCTGGTCCAGTGACTTATGGGTTGGGATAACTACATTACCTCTGCTTCCCCTCACTTAGCAAGCCGAATCCGGCGGGGGAAATTGAGGACACCAGGGACTGCCCACACTTGTATAGGAAACGGGGAAACTGATGTCATGTGTGGACGGCTCCTGGAAAAGACTGCTAGAAAAGCTGCCGTGCGCCACAGCGACCTCTGGTGACGACTCAGTGTAATACCTACTGCAAGAGACACTCCTCAAAGATCTACTGTTACGGTAGACTTCATGTAACTGTACTTTCTAGGATTGATATAATGTTCATCCACATGGACCCACCCGACCTCACCAGCTTCGGCACACACACACTGTTTCCAGCAAGCAAGATCTGGGGTCATGGGGCAGAGCCAAGGTAGTTACCATCTAGGTGGGAGGAGCCAGCTTGAAGACTTTCCGGCAAATTTAAAGGGAAAGACACTGCCAGTAAGTGTGGATGAACATCATATACCACTCCTAGAACTACTGTTACAGGTGAGTAACCTGTTTTTTGGTTTTGCTCACTCACTCCAGGGCCTGGAGTTTCTTGGTGAATATGCTCTCCCTTTCTTGAAAAGGGAAATTCGCTAAACTCCCCGCTCAGTCTTCTAGCACAGAGGGTTCTGCGCAAGCTGGGGGTGGAGAGTGCCACTCTCCTTACTGCTCCATTCTGACCTCAGTCAATAGTTTCCATTCCTTTAATATCTGACATTGGAGCATTGTGTCCCTCTACCTCTATTTTGGGGTCCGTTATCACAGTGTTAGTCGTCCCTGGTCCATCCGGACCTGAAGTCCCTGCGCCTGCATGTATGGCTCCTAAAAACGTAGGCATTGCACATTTTAAGGTATCCCCTAAGGATGCTGATGTCCTGCTTGTGGCTAGAAAGCCTTCTTCCAGACATATTTATTCCCTAAAATGGAAGCGCTTTACTCTGCAGTCTGCTTCCCAGAATATGGACCCTTTTACATGTCCTGTGAATTCTTTGCTGCAGTACTTGCTTTCCCTGTCTGATTCAGGCCTGCAGTATTCTTCTGTTAAGGTGCATTTGGCCGCTATATCAGCTTTCTATGCCCCATTGATGAGCATACGGTCGCCTGATTAGCAGTGTCCTGTACTTTTCTGAGAAGTATTCTTCATATTAAACTTTATATACATAATCCAGTCCTACCTTGAGACTTGAATTTTATACTTCAAAAATTGGCGTTGGCTCCTTTTGAGCCTGCTGTGAGTTGTGGCTTACGTTTCCCGTCATGAAAAACATCATTTTTGGTTGCTGTGATTTCTGCTGTACGGATTTCGGAGCTTAAGGCTCTAATATGTCGGCCTCCTTATTTGATTTTTCACAAAGACAGTCTCTGCGTATGAATCCTAAGTTTCTACCGAAGGTAAGAGTCAGAATTTATGCTGAACCAAACAGTACACCTTCCTGTTATCTCGAGCATGCCAACCAGTGTGAGGCGCAGCTCCATACTTTACATGTACACAGAACAGAGATACTATATTGATCGCACCACGATCCTCTTAGCTTTTTGTTTCATTTGCCCCTGGGAAAGAGGGTACTCCTGTGTCTAAACAATATTTTCCCAAATGACTGGTACATAGTATTATGTTCTGTTGAAGGAAATACGGTAAGGAACTTCCTGGGGCTGTTTGTGGTCTCTCCACAAGGGGTATGGCACTTCTGTTGCTTATTTCAGAAATGTCCTTACTGCTGACATGCTGCAGCCAAG
Source organism: Neoceratodus forsteri (assembly GCA_016271365.2). Classification (NCBI taxonomy): domain Eukaryota; kingdom Metazoa; phylum Chordata; order Ceratodontiformes; family Ceratodontidae; genus Neoceratodus; species Neoceratodus forsteri. Next base: position 62,434,803 of record JADMNL010000031.1, on the reverse strand, counting down.
TGGAGTAGTGTTCACTTTCACTGTACTTTATAGTCTGCACATCATCTCTTAGATCTGCTGATGTTGGGCTTGCTGTATTGCAAGGCCTCATGTCTTGATCATATATCAGATTGTGCCATCCTCCCTGTTGCTTTGTACTGCTTAGGAGGAGTTCCGACGGTGTAGCCTAAAGGAGAAGATATCCTCACTGAAGATTGAGATTTCCTCCATTAGGCCATGCCGTACCCTCCCTCCTTCCCCCTTTCCATATCCTGAGGGTTATATCAGATGCTGTGCCTAAAGCCTTACTCCATGCATCCTGTTCTCCAGCCCCATGCCTTTCCTTGTATGCTAGGTACTAGTGTAATCTCCTGGTTCTTTGTAGTTAGAGGCCTTCTGAGGCTAATCTCCATCGGGGAACTGAGGAGCGATGGGGCCACCCACGTGATATACACTGCATGCCATTGTGTGCGGCCCCCTGCTAAAAGTTTCTGTGTGGTCCTAATGCTGACTGCTTACAGTTCCAAAGCTATGGCCTAATGGAGGAAATTCTCTCAAAGATCTGCTGTTAGAGTAAGTGCTTTCATAACTGTTCTTTCCTCACATCTCTCTCCTGACGCCCCCCCTTCCAGCTTCATCGCATGCTCCCTGAAACTGGTGCTCATCTCCTTATGGAAGAAGCTCCCATCCTGCACTGTTCAGCCTTGTAAGGTGTAAGTTTCAGTCATGTCACCAGTCTTCCAGGGTGTACATGTTGAGATCCCTGGATCTCTCCTCTTAAGGCTTCCCCTGAAATCTGGTCTTCAGTAGATAGATATTTTACTGCAAGAAATGTTGGGGTGCAAAAATAAAACCATGGGTACATAGAGAGTGGGCTGACTAGTTGGTTGCCCACACCCAGGTGCCCCAGGCAGATGCTTTAACGTGGAGCTTCATCAGTGGTCGGGGCTAATTTATTTATTTTATTTCCAACTCTGCACTTCTTGCAACAAAATATACATGTTGCAGACTGGATTAGTTTCATCTCTTCTCACATGGAGAGGTCACTAGAGTGCAGTCACATCCTGATACGTGTCTGAATGCTTGGGGGGCTGGCGAACACACGTAACTGCACCTGGTCCTCCACTGCCATGTGCATACGAGTTCTTGCTTTGTATCCCCCTCTCCTATAGCTTTGCTTTTCCCTGGTGGTCTGTCCCCTTCCTTCTCTGTGAAGAGCAAGTACAAATACTTGGTGACGGGCTGGCAGTATAGCCTAGAGGTTAGAGTAATGAGCTGTGAATGAGCTTGATGCAGCTAGCAGACCTGGGTTTGATTTCCACAACCTCCACTAGCATACTGTGTTACTCTGAGCAAGTCATTTAAAGAGCTGATGTACTCCCTGGAATTAATAGTAATTTTCAGATGCAGTAAGCTATCACTTTTGTCGGAAGTATTTTTTTGTTTGCTACTTAGAAGATTTTCCACCTGGTAGTACTGTGGAGCAGAACTCTGGAGGCTAAAAAAAATGTTGGTTCTAGGGACATGGATATGTTGTTCATCCACACTCATTGGCAGGTATCCTTGCCGCTTTAAATCTTGCCGGAAGGTCTTCAGGCTTGCTCCTCCCACCCACCCGGGTGGTATAACTCTCGGCTCCGCCCCATGACGCCAGATCTTCCTTACCGCTTGGAAGCTCAGGTTCCCTCCTTAACGCTCTGCGTTTGAGACTGGTTCCTATTTCTCCGTTTGCGGATTTAAAAATAAATTTTGCAAAAGACTTGGTCTTCTATCCCTCACGGCTGCGATGGACCAAATCGACTCGATTGGAGATGCCATGCGGACATGAAGATGTCCAGACGGATCCACACTCCACGTGTGTCTACTGCTAGGCCTTGAGCACGACCTGCAGGCTTGCGACCTGTGCTCATCTTTCTCGGCCTCGTCCTCGAGAACCGTGCTGCCCGGTGCAACTGGGCCGTCCCGAGCGTTCCCTCGGTGAAGTCAAGGAGGCCGGTTGGCCGGTGTCCGGCGGCGGGCTCGGCGGATCAGCTCGGCGGATGGTGCGCCCTCGAAGAGGAGGCGGCGCCGGCCAGATTTTCCTCCGCGCTGGCATTTATCCGCTCTCCTGGGCTCTTCTTACACGGCTTCTTTTAAGGAGCTTTGTCTGTCCCTCTCCACTAAAGGAGAAGGACCTACGTCTGGGACCTTATTCTCGGTCAAAAGAGGACAGGGGTAAGTCCCTCGTCGGCGCTCTTGGGAGGGAAAGGTCCCTCTCCCGGGCCGTCGACCGTCTGCCCGGTCGAGCCGCTCGGCTGGCCACTGGCCTCACGGGGTCCCGTCAGGTCAGTTGACCGAGACTCCCACCGATGAAGTCGAGATTTTCTCGACCCATTGAAGCGGGCTGTCGCCTTTAGCAACCGAGATTCCCCTCTCCCCGGTTCCCCCGGGAGGAGTTGAGGATCCCGTGGGCTCGCCTGTGCCTCCGGTTCCGGAGCCCTCGGATGGACCATCCGAGCCGAAGGGAGTGCCGGTTCCGGCCGACACCTCCCCGCACCGACCTCGGAAATTCCGGGACTCTCGGTCTTGGTCTCGGACCTCTTCGCGGTCCAGCCGATCCCACAGTCATAGGCGGTCTCGGTCTCGGCACCGCGGTAAGCAGCGTCGCCACTCGTCCTCGTCCTCCTCCTCGGATGAGGGGAGGCTTCGGCGTAAATTACGTCGTCGGTACGAGGACCTTATGTTGCAACAGCTCCTCCTGGCCGGGAATAAGCCGACCCCGTCGCCTTCCCGGCCATTAAGTAACTGTCACGGGCGGCCCGACACAACCTCGACTTATCCGAGGGCCTATACCCAGGCGGTTGTTCGGCCAAACCAACTTTGCTCACCGATTCCGGTGGAACCTCCGCCTCCACAGCCACCAACTGGGGCTCCGACCAAGGATTCTCGGTCGGCTAAGGGTCTACCCATCGGCTGTCAGTTACCCTCACTCCGACCGACCTCGGCAGGTGAAGGGTGGCTCAGGCGGAGGCAGCTCTTCGAGGACTCTTCCGAGTCCGAAGATGATTCCTCCTTTTCTCCAAGCGACTGGACTTGGAGTCTTCAGGAGGTCAGTCAATGGGCGATAGCCCGTCGTCCTTCCTAGGACTGCTTGGCTCATCTCGAGTCCACGGGATGGAGCTCGAACCCGTTTCCAAACGGGCCAGGTATCCCCTCACGGAGATTCTGGACGGGGGATTCTCCGACGGAGGCCTTTCCGGTGGCCGAGGCCATAGTGGGTCCGGCACTGGAGCTTTGGCAGCACCCTGCTTCCTGCCCTGCGCCTTGACCAGGATGGCCAGGAAGTATCCGGTCCCTACGGTTCCTTGTCCGGTTTTGGACACCCCTCTGCTGAGGGTTGGTTACCGACAGCGTTTTCGGTAGCGCCCGACAACGCAGGATGTGGACAAACCTCCTGACAAGGTCAAGAAAGTGGACTATGTCGGCGAAAAGTCTACACTACGTCCTCTCTCGGCCTTCGTCCAGGCCAGTTCGGCAGTCCTCATGGCACATTTTTCTCATGCCCTGTTGGGCTCCTGGATGAGGTCATCCTCATCTTCCGCCCGATCTGCAGACTACGGTTAAGCAGGTGCGGGACCAGGGCAGGGCAGTGGCCAACAGCAGCTCCAGACTGCTTTGGATATGGGGACTCATGTGCCAGATCGGTGGCGGCCGCGGTGGGTATGCGTCCGGCGGGCCCAGCTGAGGATATCACCTTTACTTGGATACCAGCACAAGTTGGCGGATGTTCCCTTTTGGGGACTGACCTCTTGACCCTGGGGTGGAAGGTCACCTGCAGAGGATCGAGAAGTCAATGCCACCTTGGACTCTGTCTCTTCGCTCAGAAGGACAAAGGCCGCAAACCACAGCCTAAGCCCTTCCGTCCTTCTTGCCCCAGCGCGCCGGTCCAACAGCGTCAGGGCCAGCAGGCTCGACCTTGGCATCCCAAACCCAAACCGCCGGCTTCCTCTAACAGGAGGCAGGAGGAAAGGGCCCAGGAGGTCCCTCGGCGGTCCCTCCTCCAAGCCTGCCCAGTGACCAGGCTGAGGGGTGTCGCCCCATTCCCGTCACCTTACCCCTGGGTCCCCCCGTGGGGGGACGGCTCCAGCACTTCCGTTCCGCCTGGTCCGCTGTTACCACGGACAGGTGGGTCTTGGAGGTGGTGGGAAGAGGCCTGCCTCTGGAATTCGAGCAGGCACCACCCTTCAGAGCCGTCGCCCCTCGGGGGGCTCCGGGATCCCCAGCCTCACTGGCGGCTCGTCGAGCCGACATCGCTCTCCTCCTCCAGAAGGAGGTGGTAAGAGAGGTGGTGGACCCTCCTTCAGACCCAGGGTTTGTGTCCAGGTACTTCCTGGTTCCGAAACGGACGGGGGGCTGGCGCCCCATTCTCGACCTACACGACCTAAACAAGTTCCTAAGGTCTCGAACCTTCAGGATGGTCACTCTGGCTCAGATAATACCATCCTTGGAGCAGGCGTGTGGTTCTGCTCTCTGGACTTGCGGGAGCAGCGTTTTCACGTCCTATCCGTCCGTCTCACCAGAGATTCCTTCGCTTCCAGCGGAAGGATCCCTCTTGATTCAAGCCATGCCCTTGACTTGTCTCCAGCTCCAGGGTCTTCACCAAATGCATGGCAGTGGTGACAGCATTCCTCGCGAGCCGAGGGTCGGTGTACCCTTACCTGGACGACTGGCTGATAGCAGCTCCCTCCAGGAAGAGGCGGAGTGGTCCAGAGATCTGGCCTCCAGGTCTGCTCTCAACTGGGCCTCCTTATCAAGAGGCCAAGTCCAGACTCGAGCGAAGCAGGTGATTCTATTCATCGGGCGCAGCTCGACTCTCTTGAGCCGACGCGGCTCCCGGCGGACAGGGCGAGGTTCTTTCCTCCTTTGCCCGATCATTTCTGGTTGGGCAATTGCGCCTGCCGGGACTTCCTCGCCTCCTGGGTCTCATGGCGGCCTGCACCAGCGTGGTCCGTTGGGCCCGCTGGAACATCGTCCTTCAGTGGGGACTGGCCAGCCAGTGGTCCTGGCAGCTGCGATCCCTTGGACCAGCTTGTAGCCGGTGACACAGGGGATGTGGGCAGCTCTCCAGTGGTGGACCGTTCCAGATCATTTGCAGGAGGGCATCCGTTAGTCCGCCCGAGCCGGCGGTCTCTCTATCGACCGATGCCTCTCTGATGGGTTGGGGTGCCCATCTGGGGAACACCGGGCTCATGGCCTCTGGTCCCAGGGAGTCGATGCCACATCAACCTGCTGGAGCTCCAGGCGGTCCGCCTAGCTCTCACGCCTTTGCTCCGTTCCTCCGGGGTCAAGTGGTCCGAGTCCAGGCGGACAATACCACGACCATGTACTATCTAAACCACCAGGGCGGGGCGTGCTCCATGCTTCTATGCAAGGAAGCTCTCGCATTTGGTCACTCGTCTGCGCAGCCTGGAGCGGATCTCCTATAGCCATTCACGTGGCAGGGCCTCCAACACCCTGGCCGATGCCCTGGGCGGATAGGGGCTGCATCCCACGGTGGTCTCTCCTGCGGAGTAGTACAGCATCTGTTCTCCCTTTGGGGCACACCTCAGGTGGACCTGTTTGCCTCCAGGGAGAGCGAAGCTGAGTCTGTTCCATGCCCGCCCCCTCAGCGGGGCTCGCTGCAGGGGATGCCTTCTCGAGGCAATGGACCCGGGCCTCTTTCGCCTTTCCCCATTTCCCTTGATCCACAAGGTGCTTCTCAAGGCGAGGAGGACAAGGCGCAGGTGATTCTGATAGCCCCAGACTGGCCTCGCCAGTTCTGGTACCAGATCTCCTCAGTCTCAGCTCCAGGACTCGCGGCAGCTTCCAGCTCGCCCGGACCTGCTCTCAGTCAATCAGGGAAGGTGTTCCATCTGGACCTTCAATCCCTGCACCTGACAGCCTGGTTCCTGGCGGCTAGGTTCCAGGCCTTGGGTCTTTCCGGCGAGGTCCTCAATGTAGTTGAGGCGTCCCGTGAAGTCAACCAGAAAATGCTATGCCTTCAAATGGAAAAGGTTTTCCATTTGGTGTCAGAACAAGGGCTTGGACCCTTCCTCCTGTTCCTTGGCAAGCATCTTGGACTATTTATGGTCCCTTTCTAGTCAAGGGCTTAGGTCGGCGACCTAAAGGGTGCACCTGGCAGCCATCTCTGCTTACGGGCGCGGGCGAGGAAAGCAGTCGGTGGCACAGGAGAGGTGGTCTGGCGCTTTTTCAAAGGCCTTGATCACATTCCCTCAGTCGGGAACCCCCACCTCCGTGGGATCTACTGCTGGTACTGGCAAAGCTCATGGGCAAGCTATTCGAACCTATGCACAGGTGTGCTCTCTCTCACCTGTCGTGGAAGACCGCCTTCTTGGTGGCTATCCGTCAGCCAGAAGGATGGAGAGCTCCAGGCGCTCCATCGAGTCTCCTTACCTGGTCTTCCACAGGGACAAGGTTGTCCTCGCTTACCGAAATTCCTTCCGAAGGTGGTGTGAGTTTCACCTTAACCAGGTGTTGACTCTGCGGTGTTCTACCCCAATCACACCTCGGGAGGCGAATATAGGCTCCATACTCTGGACCCTAGAAGAGGCGCTCGCTTATTATAAGGGCGCTGCGGCTGAAATTGAGGAGAGGTTAGCCAGCTGTTTGTCACCTCCCGCTGAAGCCGCATCTGGCAGACCTGCAGCCAAGCGGACGATAAGCAGGTGGGTAACCTCCATAGATCTCTGCTATAAGTTGGCGGGCATGGAGGCCTCCCAGAGGATGAAAGCTCATTCTACCGCCATACTGCTGCAGCAGTGGCTGCTTCCAGGGCGTCCCTATCCAGGAAATCTGCAGGGGCTGCTACCTGGAGTCCGCAAACACCTTCATTACCCACTACCACATGAGCCTTGAGTCACGCCGGGATGCTGGTTTTGGGGCCTCGGTTCTCAGTCTCTCTTTCCCAAGTAAGTATTGGGGTGTCGTCTTGCCTCCCTCCTCCGGAGAACTGCTAGGAGTCTGCCAATGAGTGTGGATGAACAACATATCCATGTCCTAGAAATACAGGTTACTCACCTGTAACAGGAGTTCTGGGAATGGTATGTTGTTCATCCCTGACTCCTCCCGACCTCCCGGCTTCGACGCACAACCTGAGCTTCCAGCGGGCCAGATCTGGCGTCATGGGGCGGAGCCGAGAGTTATACCACCCGGGTGGGTGGGAGGAGCAAGCTTGAAGACCTTCCGGCAAGATTTAAAGCGGCAAGGATACCTGCCAATGAGTGTGGATGAACAACATATACCATTCCCAGAACTCCTGTTACAGGTGAGTAACCTGTATTTCTGTTCCTCCCACTACATCATCAGAACTGTTACCAAACACACTGAGGCACCACAACCCTTGTAGCCTGAGCAGTATCTTTCTCAAGTTGCCAGTCAAAATATAGGAAATTGTGACATTACTGGTAACAGAGTGTCCATTCCTGTTGCTTCATGTGAAAGAAAATAATATGGCAGTGAGAAATGGTTCTCCTTGTTTACTAGTGATGTCACAGTGAGCATGGTCTCAGTGTTCATGATGTAGTGGGAGGAACAACTTTTTTTTTAGTCTCCAGATAGAGCGCTGCTCCACAAATCACCCCAGTACTGCAGGTGGCAAATCTTATAATTAGCAAACAGAAGAGAAAATATACTTCAGATATAAGGAGCGATAGCTGACTACATCTGAAGGTTATTATTAATTCCTGGCAGTATACTAGCTGTTCAACCTCCCCTGTGCTCCTGGGTCACCCCTTAAAAAACAGGCCTTGTGCCTAGTGGGCCAAAGAATTGGGTGGGGAAAAAAGACTGCTTTTCTTGGTCCTTTACTATGGTCTCCCTTTACTGCTCTTCTAATCCTCACTATCCCTCTTCTTATTTCTCTTATTGCTTATACGTATGAAAAAAGTCTTATGCCTTGGTCCAACTCTCACCCATATCTGGTAGGTTCTTTAACTAGCTGCCTGAGAAAAAAAATTGTAGGGAGTTTAGGATGACCCTGCTTTTTGCTGAAGCTGCAGCTGGAAGGTTCCACTCCAAACTGAACAGACTGAAATCTTCAACTAACAGCATGCCCCTCTTGATTCTCATTCTGATGATGGCCTCCCCTAGTGCCTTGTCCATCTCTTCCCCTTGTGTTAGGGCTCTGCACATTACCCCGATGCAGACAGTGGTCCAGAGCCTGTGTCCAGAACGACCCACAGCACATCCAGCTCCTCCTCCTCCTCACCTTGCTGCATCTGCACCTCTGTGTCCTTTATTCTGCCTTACATGCAGTGCCACCCCTCCTCCCTGACTTGTCTCTGCTGAATAGAGAGTAGCCCGGTATGGCCATGTCCCATTTGTGGTGCTCTGTGCACCATGATTCTGTTATGGTCTCTCAAGATCCAGGTTAGCCTCCACCATGGTAGCCTCCAAGACTGGGATTTTGTTTCCAAGGCTCTTGGCTCTCCACACCTTCTCACTCCCATGCCTGATGCCCTTTGTCTTCCTCCCCTTCTTGCCCATTTTGCTACCTGAAGCCCCCTCTGACTCCCCTTTCTTATTTTGCTTTCTCCATTCCTGTTCCCCGTCAGTCCTCTTTCCTTCCCTATCTGTATCCCCTTTTCTTCTGTCTTGTTCCTGCTCTGTGCCCCTGTCCTTGTGGTGTTTTCACCCCTCAGTCCCCTCTTCCTATCACTTTACCATCGGTGGGAGGGGGTTCTCATGCAATCCCCCCCCCCCCGATAGTTTTACTGTTCAAGTAGTACCTAAACCTCCAACCAAGGAGGAATGCATCTTCCCAGGGTGGTCCCCAGTGTCTCCAAAGCCCTCTTCCATGCATCATGCCTTCAACCAGTTAACTGTCCATGTGTAGAATACCCTTGCTTGTCCCCAGTCCTTTACATGTAGCACGCTGGAAAATCATGCATGCTGTCTGCTTGAGGCCCTCCCTGGCTACCTAAAGTTTCCCTGTACTGTCCCTACCCTCTTCCTTGTTGGGTCTTGTTGCAAGATGGACAATGACATCCAGCTCCTGCTGTCTTAGCGATCTGCAGGATCCAGTCTCCCATCCCTCCAAGCTGTGGCAAACCTGACACCTTACCTCTCTCACTGTGTCCTCCCAAGCTCCCACCTCTTTGTCCCTCACTATAAAGACCCCCAGCAGCAGTTCTTCTCCCTTCCACCCTTAGGACCCCCGTGACAGAAAGCTCCTCTGCTTTCCTGTTATGCTGGTGTGTAAGTGTTCCACATTAGTATTGGTGGAGGTGTACTCCTGTCTCTTCCCCCAACCCCACCCTCCCTGAGCCACAGGAGTCCCTCCCTCTGTCTAGGCTGGCAGTGTGGCGGCAGATTAGTTGGCCCTGGATGGGACAGAACAACTGCTGTACCCTTGCCAGTTCGCCCTGGAGTCCAGAAACCTCTGTGTGCGCACAGCTCAGACGGGTGAATACAGATGGGGCAGCACCTTACCAGAAGGGCTCCTGAAAGTCTGCTGCACCACAATCACTACACTGCATCACTCCCATGATCACTACCCTTCCTGTGCCCTCACTTAGGGCTCTGATGCCGGTTCAACAAATATTTTGTAAACTGACGTTAGTGACTGATTTATGTCTACCACAATTGCAGTTGGCATAAATCTGTCCAAAAAAACTTTCTTGGAGCCCCCATAATTCATATAATCAACTCTGAGTCCGAGTTGATTCGGGGAGGAGGTGCAAGACCCCAAGAAAGCAGTGCTGGGGTCCTGCGGTGACAGTACAGCATCCTGTCGCTGTACAGTCATTCGCGGTACAGGTGTCGCTGTTCAGTCGGCATACGTTCACTTAGTATCTACGCTAGTTCAGATTACCCCTCTACCCTCTTCCTGCTTCCATGGTACTGCTTTCCCAGAACTAGCTTGTTAACCTACCTGAGATGGGGTTCACCCTGCTTTCCCATTCTTTCTCTTACTTCCCCTTTGTAGTATACTGCCTTTGTTCTGCATTCCCCTGACCTTACTTATACACTTACCCCAGATAGGGTGCATTCTGTTTTCCCTGTCCTTACCTTTTTTCCTGTTACTGCTTCTCCCTGGGTGTTTACTGCTGTTTTACAATTTTACTGCTGCTGTGTAGATTTATTAACTGCCTACATGCTGGACTTCCCAGTGTATCAATAGATAAGGTGTCACCGCCTGCCTTGTCTGGCATCTCACCTCCACACTCCCCTGCGGAAGCTCTGCAGATGTTCGTCCCAAGCCCAGACTCTCCACTCCTCTGTGCCACTCACTAGCTGGGACACCACGTTATGGGACATTGGAATATGCTAGGATAGGCTGGAATATAAAGGTCATTCCAGGTTTCCTCTTCACATTTGACAGGCTCCCTGCCCTGCCACACTGTTGATGTCACTCAAGCAGGTTACAATGTAACCCTTTCTTTGCTGTGCTTTAATTCAGATTTCAAAGCTCATCAAGCCACTCTGCAGCCTTTAGCCCTCCTGAATTAGTTACGTTAAATCAGCAGTCTAGAAACTGGCTTTACACAATCTATCAAGCTAATTTCTGTCAATAAGCAGTACTACTTTTAACTGAAGCAAATTTCCTGAGTCCAGGAATATCTGGCCAGCTCTGATCCCTCCTGCTTTCTCTCACTAAAGTACTCATGCTGCAGTTTTTCTTCCACAGCTTGTGAAAATGCGTTTGTCAATCCCGTGCCGCTCTGATACCTGCGCACATCTACAGTGTTTTGACGCAGTTTTCTACCTGCAAATGAATGAGAAAAAACCAACATGGACGTGTCCGGTCTGTGACAAACCAGCACCTTATGATCAGTTAATAATAGATGGGTAAGTATTTCAAGAGAATGGTTAACATCTGGGTGAGCATCAGATCAAATGGGTGACTGGCAAACATGTTGGTTAAGCTCTCCTGCTTGCCCAGACAAAATTCATCCTCGGACATTACATGCAACTGCAGAGCATATTAGAGGTCCTTTGACCCATATTTTTAATACAGCCTGCATAATGGGAGAGGTTCCAGAAGATTGGCAATAGGTGTACCAATTTTATAAAAGAGGTGCAAGGTCGAGTATAGAAAACTACACCAATCAATGTAACCTCCATCGTGGGGAAAAAATTGAGAAATTAAAACAAAAACTTGAACAGGATATTATAAATCTGAGATTATCCGATATATCACAGCATGGTTTTAAGAAAAACAGATCATGCACCACAAAGATATGTTTCTATGAAGCGATTAAATTCAAGCTAAAATATTCCTATGGATGTAATTTATCTGGAATTCAGAAAAGCTTTTAATGTTTTTCCACATGATATCTTGTTAGAAAAATTGAAGGGCATCTTTCATGCTCTTCTACAAATCACCCCAAAGCCACAGCCTTTTTTTCATGGCCATAGGAGCTGCAGGCTGCATTAAAATAATTATTTCATTAGCTAGCTTTAGGGGTGGAGTGGATTGTATTTTGCTCCTACTGCCATACAGATAATTCTGAGGTGCCAAGATGAGTACCAGAAAAGGTGCTCTTTAATATCAGCAAATGTAACACCAGATATCATTAATTGGATAAGAAACTGTCTTCAAAATAGACAGCAGCAGGGTTCATATTAAGAGTAGAGTATTGTGTCAGAAAAAAGGAAGGCGACAAGTGGCTTCCCTCTAGGATTGGTACTGTGTCCCAAACTGTTTTCCTATTTACCGTGTCAAAAAAAGGAAGGTGACCAGTAGTGTCCCTCAATGATTGGAACTGGGTCCCAAACTGTTTCTTTTTCATTTCAGATATAAGAAAAGAAGTAAAGAGAAAAATATCAAAAATTTGCAGATGATACAAAATTAGGTGAAAGTATAGCATCAGTTACAAATGGTCCTGAAAATGATTGAAATCGGACAGAAACAAAAAGGATAATACAGATAACTGTTTGGTGATGTATATGGCAAAAACATCATCAATCAAGAATACACATGGATGGGAAATTACTAAAGAAAGGAGTTCCTGCGAAAGCTCTTGGGGTTATAATACGTGAAGATCTAAGCTTTAATAAACACTGGCAAAATAGCACTCTCGCAATAAGATTTCTGCTCAATATAGAATGAACCTTTGTATCTAAGCAAGAAGTGTGTTATCATAACAGTATAGAGGTCGTACATAAGACCTGATTTAGACTATGCCTTATTGCCATGGAATCAGTATATCAAAAGGGAAATGAAACTCCTCCAACAAGTCCAGCATAGGGCCACCAAAATGGTTCCCAGACTTAAGAATTTGGATTATGAGGAAAAACTACAGCAGCTAAGATTATTTTCATTGGAAGATAGAGAATGTGAAGTGACATGTTAGAGCTGTTTAAAGAGCACCTTTTCTGGTGCTCCGTGTAAAACAGCTATAGCAGCCTTAACCTGCTCCAAAGTCCACTGGTATCAAAATTAAAGTTTTTCTGTGACCATGTTTCGGAAAGGTAGGGGCTGTAATTTGACACTTATCAAGCCGAGAGCCCGAACCCTATCCACTCCCCTATTTGGAGACGCGCCCGTGCGCTCACAGTTCGTGGTGTAATAGTATGGAGAGCGCGGGGCGCTCCATAGAGTTCTGTAGGTGCCTATTTTAAGGTGTCTTTTTTAACATTTTAGAATGGCGATTTTAACAAATCAAGGCCACTGCTCAACAAACAAGGCCCAAGTTAGTTGAGCCAATGGCCTTGATCTGTTGAAACTGGCACCCTAAAACGTTAAAAAAAGAACGTAAAGGGGTCCTTTATAGAATGCTATGGAGCACGTCCCTGCAGTCTCCATAATCACAAAACGTGAGGGTGCGGGAGCATGTCTTCCAATGAGGAAGTGGAAGGGATCTGGCTTTCGGCTCCATGGAGCCAAATTACGATCCCTTACCGCTCAAATTAAGGCCACAGAAAAATTGTAGTTTCTGTAGTGCTCTACAGTGTCAGTGGTAGTCATTACAGTTGGATATTGTGCACCCCAAGGCTGTTAACGGAATAGAATATTGGGCACATGAGGATTCCGGACAGCACCAACTCCCCCAGTCTTTGCTTTGCCATAAAAGAGGAAACTACAAAGCTTCTCGAAAGAAAAATCAGATCTTCAAGGGTATCTCATGCATCAGGCCACAACTATGGAACTATAGCCGCCAGGCACTAGGCCCACACAAACTTTTCTAGCTAGCAGTCTACAAGGGGCCGCCCATGACAATGTCACATGACTGCCAAATTTCTAACTCAAAATGTTATTTTCTAGGGACATGGATAAGTTGTTCATCCACACTGTCTGGCAGGTATCCTTGCCGCTTTAAATCTTGCCGGAAGGTCTTCAAGCTGGCTCCTCCCACCCACCCGGGTGGTAAAACTCTCGGCTCCGCCCCATGACGCCAGATCTTCGTTACCGCTTGGAAGCTCAGGTTCCCTCCTTAACGCTCTGCGTATAAGACTGGTTCCTAATTCTTTGGTTTTCCCAATTTAAAAGGTTTTTGCATTTCTAGACTTCGGTCTTCTATCCCTAGCGGCTGCGATGGACAGATCGACTCCCGGGTTTCGGAGATGCCCTTGCGGGCAGAAGATGTCTCGGACGGATCCGCACTCCACGTGTGTCTACTGTTTAGGCCTTGAGCACGACCCGCAGGCTTGCGACCTGTGCTCTTCCTTCTCAGCCTACGTCCTCTAAGACCGTGCTGCCCATTTACAACTGGGGCGCCCTGAGAAACTTTTTCCTCCGGTGAAGTCAAAAGAGGCCCGGTCGGCGGTTTCCGCGGCGGCGGGCTCGGCAGATCAGCTAGAGCAGATGATCGCCCTCAAAGAGGAGGCGGCGCGGGCCGGATCTTCCTCGACCGCGGCATTTATCCCGCTCTCCATGGGTTCCTCTTATACAGCTTCCTTTAAGGAGCTTTGTCTGTCCCTCTCCACTAGAGGAGAGGGACCAACGTCTGCTGGACCTTCTTCTCGGTCCAAGAAGAAAGACAAGGGTAAGTCCCTCCGTCGACGCTCTTGGGAGGCGGGAAAGGTCCCTTTCCCAGTTATCGGCCATCGACTTGATTGATCGTTCGGCCGGCCTGACTGCTCCACGGTGTCCCGTCAGGTCGGTTGACCGAGACTCCCGTCGACACAGTCGAGATCTTTCGACCCGTTGGACGGGTTGTCGACAGCGAGCGAAATCCTTCTCACCGGTTTCCCCGGTGGGAGTTGAGATCCCGATGGGCTTGCCAGTGCCTCGGTTCTGGAGCCCTCGGTTGAACCCTCGAGCCGAGGGAGACTGTTCACCGTCCCTCCCGCACCGTCCTCTGAAAAGCCGGTCTCGGTCTTGGACTTCTTCGCGGTCCAGCCGATCCCGCCATCATAAGCGGTCTCGGCACCGCGGTAAGCGGCGCCGCCGCCGCTCGTCCTCTGACGAGGGGAGGCTTTGACATAAGTTACGTCGACGATACGAGGACCTCATGTGGCAACAGCTCCTTCTGACCGGGAACAAGCAGACGCCGTTGCCTTCCCCGGCCATTAAGTGGCTGTCACCGTAGCGGCCGAAACAACCCCTCGTCTTATCCGAGGAGCCTGTTCCCAGGCGGTTGTTGACCAAAATCAGCTGCTCCACGATTCCGGTGGAACCTCCGCCTCCACAGCCGTTATTTGGGGCCCGACCAAGAACTCTCGGTTGGCTCAGGGACTGCCGCATAGGCTGTCTGTTACCCTCACTCCCGATCGACCTCGGCAGGTGGAGGGTGGCTCAGGCCGGAGGCAGCTCTTTGCGGACTCTTCAGAGTCCGGCGATTCCTCCCTTTTCTCCAGGCGAGTAGACTTGGAGTCCTCTGGAGGTCAGTCGATGGACGATAGCCCTTCGTCCTATCTGGAATTGCTTCGGCTCATCTCGAAGTCTACCGGAATGAAGCTCGAACCTGTGTCTAAGCGGGCCAGATATCCCCGCACGGAGATACTGGACCAAGGGGATTCCCCTACGGAGGCCTTTCCAGTGGCCGAGGCCATAGTGGGCCCGGCCTTGGAGCTCTGGCAGCGCCCTGCTTCCTGTCCTGCACCCTCGGCCAGGATGGCCAGGAAGTATGCAGTCCCTACGGTTCCTTGTCCGGTTTTCAGAACACCCCTCAGCCGAGGGCTGGTTACCGACAGCGTTTTCCGGTAGCGCCAGGAGCGCTAGGGATGTGGACAAACCTCCCGACAAGGAGTCCAGGAAATGGACTATGCGGCGCGCAAAGTCTACACTGCGTCCTCCCTCGGCCTTCGTCAGGCCAGTTTGGCCGTACTCATGGCACATTTCTCTCATGCCCTGTTGGGCTCCCTGGACGAGGTAGTTCCTCATCTTCCGGCGGACCTGCAGACCACGGTCAGGCAGGTGCGGGACCAGGGCAGGGCAGTGGTCAAGCAGCAGCTTCAGACTGCTCTGGACATTGGAGACTCATGTGCCAGGTCAGTAGCGGCTGCAGTGGCTATGCGCTCTCGGGCATGGCTGAGGATATCCACCTTCACTTCGGATACCCAGCACATGTTGGCGGATGTCCCCTTCCTGGGGACCGACCTCTTCGGCCCTGGGGTGGAAGGTCACCTGCAGAGGATCGAGAAGTCCAATGCTACCTTGGACTCTGTCTTATCCGCACAGAAGGACAGAGGCCGCAGCCTAAGCCCTTTCGTCCCTCTGCGCCCGCGGCACGTCCGGCCCAGCAACGTCAGGGCCAGCAGGCTCGAGCTTGGCATCCCAAACCCAAGCCCTCGGCTTCCTCCTCCAGGAAGCAGGGAGGTAAAGGCCCTGGAGGTCCCTTGGCCGGTCCTTCCTCCAAGCCTGCCCAGTGACGGGTTGAGGGGTGTCGCCCCAACCCTGTCGCCTCACCCCAGGTGCCCCCGTGGGGGGCGGCTCCGCCACTTTCTTTCCGCCTGGTCCGTTATCACCACAGACCGGTGGGTGTTGGAGGTGGTGGGAAAGGGCCTGCCTCTGGAGTTCAAGCAGGCCCCACCCTTCAGAGCCGTCGCACCTCTGGGGGCCTCGGGGTCCGAAGCCTCGCTGTCAGCTCGCCGAGCCGACATCACTCTCCTCCTCGAGAAGGAGGTGATAAGAGAGGTGGCGGACCCTCCCTCAGACCCGGGGTTCATGTCCAGGTACTTCCTGGTTCCGAAACGGACGGGGGGCTGGCGCCCCATTCTCGACCTACACGACCTAAACAAGTTCCTAAGGTCTCGAACCTTCAGGATGGTCACTCTGGCTCAGATAATACCATCCTTGGAACACGGCGTGTGGTTCTGCTCTCTGGACCTGCAGGACGCGTTCTTTCACGTCCCTATCCGTCCGTCACATCAGAGGTTCCTTAGCTTTGGCGGAGGGGTCCCTTCGAGTTCAAGCCATGCTCTTGGCTTATCTCCAGCTCCCAGGGTCTTCACCAAATGCATGGCAGTGGTGACAGCATTTCTGTGGCGCCGAGGGGTCCGGGTTTACCCTTACCTGGACAGTTGGCTGATAGCAGCCCCCTCCAGACAGGAGGTGGAGCGGTCAGAGATCTGGCCCTCAGGTTTGCTCTCAGGTCGGCCTCCTCATCAACGAGGCCAAGTCGGAACTCGAGCCGAAGCAGGTGATTCTTTTCATCTGGGCAGGCTCGACTCTCTTCTGACCAGAAGCACGGCTCCCGGCGGACAGGGCCGAGGTTCTTTCCTCCTTTGCCCAGTCATTTCTGGTTGGGCAGTTACGCCCTGCCTGGGACTTCCTGCGCCTCCTGGCTCTCATGGCGGCCTGTACCAGCGTGGTCCGTTGGGCCCGCTGGAACATGCACCCCCTTCAGTGGGGGCTGGCCAGCCAGTGGTCCCAATGCTGCGATCCATTGGACCATCTAGTGACGGTGACCCAGGAGATGTGGAACGCTCTCCAGTGGTGGACCGTTTCAGTTCATCTGCAGGAGGGCATCCCGTTTGTCCGCCCCGAGCCGACGGTCTCTCTATCGACCGATGCCTCTCTGATGGGTTGGGGTGCTCATCTGGGGGAACACCGAGCGCACAGCCTCTGGTCCCCGCGGGAGTCCCGATGCCACATCAACCTGCTGGAGCTCCGAGCGGTCCGCCTAGCTCTCACCGCCTTTGCTCTGTTTCTTCGGGGTCAAGTGGCCCGGGTCCAGATGGACACCACCACAACCATGTACTATCTAAACCGCCAGGGTGGGATGCGCTCCATGCTTCTGTGCAAGAAAGCTCTCCGCATCTGGTCACTTTTGCGCAGCCTGGAGGCGGATCTCCTAGCCATTCATGTGGCAGGAGCCTCCAACACCCTGGCTGATGCCCTAAGCCGGATGGGGGCTGCGATCCACGAGTGGTCTCTCCTGCCGGAGGTAGTACAAGATCTATTCTCCCATTGGGGCACACCTCAGGTGGACCTGTTTGCCTCCAGGGAGAATGCGAAGCTGAGGCTGTTCCATGCCCACCCCTCAGCAGGGATCGCTGCAGGGGGATGCCTTCTCGAGGCCGTGGACCCTGGGCCTCTTCTGCGCCTTTCCCCCGTTCCCCTTGATGCACAAGGTGCTTCTCAAAGCAAGGAGGGACAAGGCGCAGGTGATTCTGATAGCCCCAGACTGGCCCCGCCAGTACTGGTACCCAGATCTCCTCCGCCTCAGCTCCAGGCTCCCGAGGCAGCTTCCAGCTCGCCCGGACCTGCTCTCAGTCAATCAGGGGAAGGTATTCCATCCGGACCTTCAATCCCTGCACCTGACGGCCTGGTTCCTGAGTGGCTAGAGTTCCAGGCCTTGGGTCTTTCCGACAAGGTCCTCAAGCGTGAGTTGAGGCGTCCCGTAAGTCGACCAGAAAATGCTCGCCTTCAAATGGAAGAGATTTTCCATTTGGTGCCGGGCAAGGAGCCTGGACCCTTCCTCCTGTTCCTTGGCGAGCATATTGGACTACCTTTGATCCCTTTCTCAGCAAGGGCTTGGGTCGGCGACCCTTAAGGTGCACCTGGCAGCCATCTCTGCTTCCGAGCGCGGGCAGAAGCAGTTGGTGGCGCAGGAGAAGGTGGTCTGGTGCTTTTTCAAAGGCCTTGATCACATTTCCCCTCCGATGCGAGAACCTTCACCTCCGTGGGATCTACTGCTGGTACTGGCAAAGCTCATGGGCAAGCCATTCGAACCAATGCACAGCTGTGAACTCTCTCACCTGTCGTGGAAGACCGCCTTCTTGGTGGCTATCACGTCAGCCAGAAGGATGGGAGAACTCCAGGCGCTCTGCATCAAGTCTCCTTACTTGGTCTTCCACAGGGACAAGGTTGTCCTGCGCCCCCACCCGAAATTCCTTCCGAAGGTGGTGTCGGAGTTTCACCTTAACCAGGTGCTGACTCTGCCGGTGTTCTACCCCAATCACACCTCGGAGGCCGAATATAGGCTCCATATTCTGGACCCTAGAAGGGCGCTCGCTTACTATAAGGAGCGCACGGCTGAAATTCGGGGAGAGGTTCGCCAGCTGTTTGTCACCTACGCTGAAGCCGCACCTGGCAGACCTGCAGCCAAGCGGACGATAGGCAGATGAGTCACCGCCTGCATAGATCTCTGCTATAAGTTGGCGGGCATGGAGCCTCCCAGAGGGATAAGAGCTCATTCTATCCGCCATACTGCTGCATCAGTGGCTGCTTCCAGGGACGTCCCTATCCAGGAAATCTGCAGGGCTGCTACCTGGAAGTCGGCACACACCTTCATCACCCATTACCACATCGACCTTGAGTCACGCCGGGATGCTGGTTTTGGGGCCTCGGTTCTCCAGTCTCTATTCCCCAAGTAGAGGGTGTGCGCCTTGCCTCCCTCCTCCCGGAGAACTGCTAGGAGTCTGCCAGACAGTGTGGATGAACAACATATCCATGTCCCTAGAAATACAGGTTACTCACCTGTAACAGGAGTTCTAGGAATGGTATATGTTGTTCATCCACACGACCCACCCGACTTCCTGGCTTAGACGCACAACCTGAGCTTCCAGCGGGCCAGATCTGGTGTCATGGGGCGGAGCCGAGAGTTTTACCACCCGGGTGGGTGGGAGGAGCCAGTTTGAAGACCTTCCAGCAAGATTTAAAGCGGCAAGGATACCTGCCAGACAGTGTGGATGAACAACATATACCATTCCTAGAACTCCTGTTACAGGTGAGTAACCTGTATTTATTTTCCACCCTAGTTTTCGTAATCACTTTATTTTAAAGTGATTTTAGTTTTATGTTTATGCTGACCAACCCCAAAAATCTTTCGCTACTGCGGTCAGAAGATCTTTGATAAGAATGACCACAATGCCTACATCCGCTGCCTAGGCTTGGACCACCAAAGCCTGCGAAGTCTGCTGCAGATTCAACCAGGCTACCTTGTGACGCCACAAGAAGGTCACCCAAATGGAGAATGAGCTCCAGGCCAGAAGCTTCTCCTCCTCCTGCTTCCTGGCCTCATCCATGGACTCCCATTCTTCCAAGGCTCGGAGTTAGTCTGACAAGAAACTCAAGCACCCGGGACAAGGATTGGAGCAAGGATAGGTCCTCCCTGGCTTGCTTGTGGTTGCCACTTCGTGTCTGCCGCTGCAGGGTCGTCTGCCACTCCGGTGGAGGACCCTATCCTCTGCAGGGTCAGCTCTGGCAGCGCCTCCACCAGTTTTACCTTAGCTGGCAATGGCTCCTCGGGGTCTGGCCTCACGCCCCTGCTGTTCTGGCCCCTCTTCTTCATGGGCCACCAGTCAGGGAACTTTGCTAGTTCTGCTTTGGCTGGCACCAGTACGTCCTCATCGAGGGTCCAGCCTCCCCCAGCGATGTCTTCGGCTTTTACATTGGCCTCTCCTTCGTGTGGGCTTCAGCAAACTTCTCGGTCGTCACCCTAGGCCACCCTGTTGGGGCCTCAGCCTTCTTCACTTATTGTCTCAGGCCATCCTGTCAGCACCAGGGCCTCAGCCCCTCCCATCGACACCAGGATTTACTGCCAGCACCAGGACCCCAGGCTTCCCCACTGGCACTGCTTGGAGCTCTGACTCCGGTCATTATCGATGTCCCAGCCGTGCTATACTCCTTTTGGGAGCATGCATCACCTTGCCCCTCCACTGGGGCCATCTATGCCAGGGCCTGCTAGGTCTGCTCCTGCGTCAGTGCCTCCCATGGCATCTGGCCCTGTTCATCCTCGCTCCTTGACACTGTTGGTCCCTATTTCAGACTCTGGCAATGATGAATACCATCCTGATCTCCTCCCTGATGATGGATGAGGGATAGAAGGATGGATGGATGGGGGATGAGGAATGATGCTGATGGGATGAGAAGGAGGGAGAGCCCCGCCCCCCCCAATACTCAAAGTCCTCTGTTTTCTAAGGGAGTGAGGACTCCAACAAATATACCCCATGGTCCCTCCCGGTGGCCTGTTTCATCTCAGTGATGTGGCAATTACAAACTGCTATGGGGTTTGATGCTGAGGAACAGGATGTTACTAGGAGAAATCAGACTACGTGGAATTGCCAGATTCTCCACCCTGGTCATTCCTCCACTAATATTGGCTTTTGAGGATGCCGCCATGGCTGCCTGCTACTAGCCAAATTTGATTCCTGCCATGCCCAGAAAGGCAGACAAATTGTACCAGGCTCCCGCATGGAAACCATATTTGCAGAGCAACCACAGGCAGATTCAGTAGTAATAAATGCCCTTATTAGGTCTATGAGACTTAAGCACCTCCGCTCTCTTCCCTCTGATAAGGAGTCCAGAAAGCTGAACCTTATGGGGAAAAGGACCTTTGCCTCTGCTACACTGGGCATCAGGATTGCAAATTAGATTGCCCATATGGTCAAACTTCAGAATACTCTCTAGAGGAAGGACAGTGCTGCTGCCCAGGCTCTTCCAGAGTCCCCAGAGGCAGGAACTGCTCAAGGCCCTCCAGTCTAGGACAAATGTGGGCAGGCATCTTTTGAGATCTGTCTATGATGCCACTGATGCTTCCACTAGAGCGGCTGCAGTGGGCATCTGCCTGAGAAGGCATTCTTGGCTCAGGGTATCTGGGTTTGCTACTGATGTGCAACAGTCCATCCTCAATGCCCCCTTCAGAGGCTACAAGCTCTTCGTTGTAAAAGTGCAGGACATACTTTCTGACCTGCAGGCTTCTGATAGGACTCTGAAGTCAGTCCACTTATACCACACCCAGCCAAAAAAGTGGCCAGAAGGTGCCCTTTCGTCGGGCCTCCCATAAGCCGAAACAGGGCACCAGACCCAAGGACAAGCATCGGGCTACCACAGCCCTGCCTGCCCCTACCTCCACTACTGGGAAGGCCCCCAGCCGCAGGTGCTACCTCAGCATAAATACTTGCCAGACTCCCACCCTCCAGCAGGAGGTGGTGGTAGGGTGTCATTTCCCCTTCAGCTGAACAAGTGGAGAGAGAGATCACTACAGATGCTTAGTCCTGTAGCTTATAGAACAAGATCACACTCTAGAACTTCTAGAGTGGCCTCCAGTTCTACCTCCAGTTCACTCAAACTACCCTCCAGACCACATTTCAGTGCTGCTGCAGGAAATACGCACGCTGCTACAGAAAAGGGCAATAGAACTTGTCCCCAAGAATCCGAGGAACACTGGGTTCTATTCCCACTTTCTTCCTAGTCCCCAGATCTACAGAGGATTTATGGCCTATTTTATTTATTTAGTCAAGAGTTTCACCAGGAAAGACACAATGAGCACAGACAGCTCATTTCCAGATGTGTCCTGGGGGGAAGGGAGAGGGTGTAGTAAGAGAGCATAATACAGAATAAAATACAGTTGTATATACAGTGTGGAGAAAAACATACGGAGACAGAGTGGGTCATGTAATTTTAGTGTATACATTATTAGCAAAACTGAAGTAGTACCACGTAGGAGTGCACCTAATAGCAGATGGGGCAGGTATAACCTGACTAATGATGCTTTAAGGTATAGGAACAGCAGTTCGTAGGTCTGAGACACCTTAATTTCTACATACAGTACAAGAAGTTCAGGATGATGACCCTGCATGACCTGCTGCACCAGGGAGACTGGATATGCTCCCTCGACATGCAGGACACATACCTGCAAGCCCAGCACCTCAATTAAGGGTTTTCCATGGGCGTTTGCACTATAATGGGCATATGACATGAATGTTCTCCTGTAGTTGCATTGTGGAAGGTATGAGTTATTAGTTTTGGTTGGCATACTCCTCTGGCCAGTTACTTAGGCCCATGTGACCAGGTTTTGACCAGTGAGAAGCCCTAGTGGGTACCAACCCCATACAGTGAGAAGTCAGATTTGATACAACCACATACCATGAGAAGCAAAAATTAGTACCGACCCATCCTGTAAGTGTAGTTATGGAAGAAACAGCTGGCCTGGAAAACTGCAGAATGCCAGTGGCCGGCTAGGTAGCCTAGTTGTAATTCTGCTTGTTACATTGGTAACATGAGTTTAGGAACAGACTCTGATTGAAGAGGGCTGGCTGGGGAAGGAGTGATGAGCGTCCCACAGGGTGGCTGTCCTTCAAGGGGGGTGAATTCTATCCTTCACTGTTTTTTTATTTCTTTATTTTTTTTTTTTCTGCCACTTGGAGGAGACTGGTTAGAAGCGCAGGCTGAAGCTGATTGGAGGGGGTGCCACTGGACAGCGATACATACCTGCAAGGAGGTCACTTCAGTTTATTTTGTAATTGCATGCTGGCTAGCCTCAGGGAAAGGTGGAAACATTCCTCTGGATGTTAGGATGACCGATTCACCACAGGCCCCACACCGCCAGTCAGACACCCGCTTCTGAACCAGATCCTGACTTGGTCGGGGAATTTGCACTCCACAGAGACCCCGCCATGGAGGAAGAAAGGAAGCGGGGATAAGTACCTGCAGATGGCTGGGGACTAGGCAATGGGGTCAGTCTAAGAGGAGGGCCATCTGCTTATTGGGAGGAATAAACAATGGATCCAGATAAATCAGTCAGTCAATCTCCAGGATGCCCATGTTCAGTTGAATATCCCATCAACCCATTCAGCTGGTGATGCTCGCCAAAGGAGGTTCTGAGATGTCGCATAAACATTCTTTGTTCACATTATGGTGTGCATGGAGGGAGGTTGTAGGATCTTCATCTATAGATGAACATCATTCTTAAATGAGTTGCAGTGTTCAGATGGTAAGTAAGGTGTACATCAAGAGCAGCCTCCCACATCGCATAGATATGTGTAATAACATATTGAATTGGCCTTCTTTCTGCCAAACACTGGTTAAATCACAGGGTGGGTCACGTGTGTTGGATTGGTCTCTGCCTCCACAAGGAGGGCTGCAATACTAAACCCATCCAACCGTAAAGAATGTGTCCGTGGTAATCTTAACTTTATCATACTGATTGACTCTACATTTCTTTCAGGCTGCAGTCAAAGATTCTGACCCAGTGTCAAGACTCTGATGAGATTGAATATCTGGCCGATGGCTCCTGGCGTCCAATTCCTACAGAAAAGGAAAGGGAGAGCAGCTGCAGTCCTCCCTGTAATGTGTTTGAAATAGGTCTGTATCATTGGGATATTACAATCCTGCTATATAATAAATGGTTATTCTCTGTAATAGTGCTTTGGAAAAGTCAGAGCTTTTTGTTCATGTACATAATCAGTAGTGCATGGCCAGCCACAGTACAGACTCCTCCTTGTGGCGTTGCCATTGCCCGTAAGCTGCATAAGGAGTGGGGGCTGCCTCGGATGGATGTTTGGATGGTGCACTCCTTGCTCTCCCGTGTGGTACCGCTGTTAAGGGTGCCAGTTAGTGCAAAGTCTGAGGCAGGTTTTGTACCATGGACACCTGCCCACTAGAAGCTGGGCTGAGACCACCGGGGGGTTGTTTGTCATGGACCATTTAACCGTCATCAGCTAATGACGTTTAACTACTGCTAGCTTTATTTAAAGCAGCAGTATCTGTTAGATGCAAAAAAAGGTCATCAGATACAGCTAAATACAAATGCATTTCTGGCATCCTTATATCCGTCCTTTGTATATTATTTAATTGTCTCAGATATTTTTAAAGCCACTATTACTGTTGCAGTTAACGACTCGCGCCAATAAAGATGGCTGCCACTGTCAGTGTTTTAAAAGGCTTGTTTGTCTTCAAGTTACTTTTCTGACTGTATGAACTAGGTTTAAACTGAAAGTTTCAGGATTGTGCTCGGCCATATTGATAGCACAGCGTTGCACCAGTGTGTTTAATTTATTCACAGTGGGCGTGGTAAGTGAGCAAGAACATTTTAAAATATGAAAACCACACATCAGTTCTGGAATTACATAAAAGGAAAAAATGAATATATTAAATATTCATATTTTGTCAGAAATGCACTATTGCTTAACAAAAAAACCTGCATGATGAAATTTATTGCCACTGACCAATACTGCTGCTTTCGTACTATATGTTCTCTAGCTGTGTCTTGTATACTTAAGTAAAGGCACACCTAGCTTTCTGGGCTGCTAATTTTTGCTTTTTTTTCCAACTTTTTTTTTTCCTTTCTGTTTTTGTAAGGCAGCATCATAAGTGCATTTTTTTGGCGGCTACTGACTGTTGCTAAGAACTGTTCCGGCATTTTGTTCTGGTTCTGTGATGGAATCAGAAGCAGCAGCAGGCTGAGATGTTTGATTTCTCCAAGTTCACTGAGATCTTCGAAGATATCTTTCATCAAGCCACATCTCTGGAACTCTAGCCACGAGGCACTAGGACCACATGGAAACTTTTTAGCAAGCAGTCCACTAGGGGCCGCCTACGACAATATCTTGTGTTGCCATCACCCATATAAACACAGGCAGACCCATCCCTCCTCAGTTCTTTTCTCACTGTTGACCATACTCACTGGACCCTCCACTGCTTCAGTCAACTACAAGTCTGTCTTTCTGAATTTTGTCTCCCTAATTAGCCATCACTTTTTACAAGTGATCGTCGTCAGCGTCTATGTCGTCTGAGGAACCCACTAAGCTTTTTCAGATACTGTGAGTGCGGTGAAAGATTTATTTGGGTGACCTACATAATGTCTGTGTGTGCTAGCATGGACCAGCCCTTAATGTTAAGGCCTATGAACTTTGCCTTAAGTCTTAAACTGCTACACAGCGACACAAAGAACACCCTGGAAACCCATCTCTAAAAACAGCAGGTAGCAAGGATAGAGAATGAGCTCCAGGAGAACTCCACCATGTCTCTGGCCTGCTCTTCAAGCTCCAGATCTTCAAAGTCCCAGGACAAAAGTTCTGGGTTTCACAAACACCAGGAGAGGGAAAGAAGCAAGGAGACATCCTCCCCAGTTTGTTCTTGATCGCTCCTGCACCCTAGTGCGACTGTTACTAAATTGTCTACCACAGTGGCGATGCTCCTGGCCGCCCTGGACTTCTGCCCCCAGGTCGGTTCAGGCTGTGAGTTCCGCCAGACACATGACGGTTGGTGAAGGTCCATTGATGCTGGGCAGCACCTTTCCCATCAACATCTCGGCACACGCCTGTACCACAGGCTGCTGCTGATGTGCATGCTGTACATTTGTCCTTCGCGGACCTTTTACAGCACTTGTGTACCACCTCCTACTTCTGGAGTGACATCGACGGGGCATCCCAGACAAGCCCCACCACCAGTGTCTCGGCAGTCTACGCACCCTGTGCATTCTCGGGCATCGGCAGCCGCGTCTGTTCCTTCTTTGAGGCCCACAGAACCTTTCAGTGTGGATCAGGAATATAACCCTGACCTCCTGCTACAAGAAGAGGAGGAGGAAGAATGGGTCTATGACGATTCTCTCCCGACTATTCGCTCCTTACAGACTCGATCCCTCGTATTCGCTCCCCCGTCAAGCCGCCCCCGCATGAACACGCTCCTGCACATCTCGTTCCTGAACTCGTACCCAAGCTGACGGCTACTATACGGTCAACTGTATAAGTAGTATAATTGAGAATATAGTGTTAGTTTACCTTCCAGACAAGTGTTCACTACAGTAGCATGAAGTAATGTCATGAAATCCAACAAAAAAATTGATTGCCTTAAACTAGCTGTCTGATAGGACGAGTC
This sequence comes from Neoceratodus forsteri, assembly GCA_016271365.2. Classification (NCBI taxonomy): domain Eukaryota; kingdom Metazoa; phylum Chordata; order Ceratodontiformes; family Ceratodontidae; genus Neoceratodus; species Neoceratodus forsteri. The sequence goes on along the minus strand of JADMNL010000031.1, from coordinate 62,408,855 downwards.
TAAAGCTAGATTGATTGTGATTGAGGATGTATTGAATGCCTGAAGGTGGAATACATCTGATTTTTTTTTTTTTCCCTCCTACTCTCCTGGCATGGTGGATCTTTCTTCCGGGTATCCTTAGACTGGGGACTCCCCTAATCCTCGGGTAACTACCGTGGTGCAGCTCTTGGACTTACTCCATATAGCCTCGCCTACCCCAGGCGGGAGGAGGGGGGGTACCTCCTTTACACCCCTCCAATCCATTAGTCTTCGTCAGGCGGTCCAGCTGCGGCGGCCACTAGTAGCCCAGTTACGGGTTATCTGGGGCAGTTGGGACCAGTCTACTTTCCCTCACGTCAGGTATCCTTTTTCCTGATTTTCTTGTCCCCACAGGACATGGGCTCTAGGGAGACCAGGCGAGCGCACTAGCGTAAACAGCTTCGGTTTCAGCCCGTCCTCCCACCCCTTTGTAGCGGTCCCCTGCAACACCACCCGTGTCCACGGGTGGCGGTCAACTGCGGACAGGCATCCCCTCCCTCCCAGAGGAGGAGAGCAGCCGTTGGGCGCTCGATCCTCCCTCTCCCGGCGAGCCCTCCAGCTACCCGAGTCCATTTCCGAACCCAGGTCGCATGCCGCAAGCGGAAACTAATCGCTGCGCCGGGCGGGTCGTCAATACATCTGATTTGATGTGCTTTGCAGATCTGTAGAATTGATTTAATTGGTGCACATGAATGCCTTAAGCAAGCTGTATGATAGGGCGAGTCTGAAGCAACACTGATTGTGATTGGTACTGAATGACTGAAAGTAGAATACATTTGATTTGATTGGCAGATTTGTAGAAGTGTGTTGATTAGATTCAGGAAACCGTGCTTGTGCATATTACAGTGCTTGCGGACTCTGTCTCATAATCTTTATTTTTTTTAAAATGTCAAAAGCAGATAAAATCTGTAACAATCGAACGTGCTTTAGAGCTGTCAGCATATGCTCGTAAGAGTCTCTGCGCTTGTTTGGCAGGAGAGCGTATATAGCAGGCTGTGCATTGCCAAATCTCTCACCCAAGATAGCGTACATTTGGTGGAATAATGGTGGAGCAACACTAAACGTTCCATCTGTATACCAATTTTTGCAGCGTTCGAGAAAGCGAAGATTGGTCTCCGTGCCAAAGATAAAAATTCTATCTGGACCAGCACCGCTGTCATATAGCAGGAATTTAACAGCAGAATCTCCACAGTCTGGAGTATATGTAGCATATGAGTCTGGGATAACCAGGTCTGCCAAGTCCTTTGGGTTGGGAAGTGCACCATGCACCTGGCCCCTCTGTACCGTGCGTTTAATATTTTTATCCAACAGTGTGCCTTGTGTAGCCATAGAAATTTGTTCTCTAGAGTGAATGACTATCTGTGCTGCAGTGTCCTGTGTTGTCAGAGCTTTCTGCTTAGCGATATTAACTGCCTCAGCTTTTTCAACAACACTAACGCTGGGAGCATGAGTATGCTGTGAGAACCGGCAGATTATTGTAGGGTCAGCTTCGCTTATTGTGTGTACCCTGACACTACAGTTTTTAGGCTTTCTTACAGCTCGTTCACATTGCCATATTGCCTTTCCTTCATGTCCCCTCTTGTGCATTTTGTATACAAAATTCTCGGCATCCACAAGCTTTCGCCTACCTCTCTCTGACATAATAAATCGCCCTGTCATTATGACAACTCGGCAAGTCGAAACAGTAGCAGCAGCAGTGAGGAATGCCAAATGAAACGGAGGCTTTATGCAAGAAACTTAAATGTGATTGGTAGTATTGTGTGATTGGCATATTCTTTGTTAAGGGAGCGATTTGGTATGGAGCGAATTCGTATGGGATTGAATTGTCGCAGGAGCAAGAACGCGGGACCGAGTTTGTTGGGAGCGAGTAGTCGGGAGCGAAGTGTCGCGCTCCCAGGAAGAATATGTGGAGGATGCTTATGAAAGATCAAACTCCACTATTTACACAAGGAATGAAGTCTCTCTTGTATACACTCCAAGGTCTCCCCCGAAAACCCCTCTTTCATCTCCATGATGCAGCAACTCCAGTCTGCCATATAGTTTGAGTCAGAGGAGAAAGATCTCCCCAAGAGGAATTTGGTGTAGTTTATAGAGCTACCCGATTACGTATCATGAGTCCTCCTCTGTTGCTTGCTCTAAAGGATGCCACCCTGCCTGCTTAGCATAGGCCTAATATGATCCCGGCTGTTCCAAGAAAGGCAGATAGTTGTACCAGACTCCCTCCGGTAGGCCCTTTTTCTCAAGCCAACCTGAGACTGATTCTGTTACAGATGTAGCCCATGATAGGTCTAAAGTGCCTGAGCACCTCCACTGTCTCCCTCTTGACAGGGAATCCAGGAGGTTAGAGGTCCTGGGGAAGAGGACCTTTGCTTCTGCCACCTTGGGCCTCAGAATTGCAAACTACCAGACACACATGGTAAAGTACCAGAACACCCTCTGGAGAAAGGCCAAAGCTGCAGTCTAGGCCCTCCGGGCAGGGGTAGATATGGGGAAGCATCTGTTGAGATCTACCTTGGACATCTCGGATGCTTCAGCTAGAGTAGCGGCCTCTGGTATCTGTTTAAGGAGAGACTGTTGGCTGGATTTGCTAATGATGTACAGCAGTCCATGTTAAATGCCCCATTCAGAGTATACAAACTCTTTGGGGCAGATGTTCAGGATATCCTGTCGAACCTTCAGGCCTCGGGCAGGACTCTAAAACTTGTACACACACACTGCCATACACAACGCAGAAGTAGGCAGAGGGTTCCCTTTCGTTCGGCCAGTAACGGAAACCAATCGGGGGCCAGACATCAAGACAAAAGCAGAGGAAGATCAGCTCTGCCTGCCCTAGGACCCACCCCAGGTGCTTCTTCAAAAGCCCTTAGAGGTGGAAGTGTAGTTGCAGCCGCAGGATCTGCATCAGTATTTATTTAGTTTTCATTAACCGGGTAGGTGCACTAGCCATAAAATTACTATTTTCAGGCACGACCCGGTAGAGTACAACAAAAAGAACAGTGGAACAGCAGCAACATGGGTACAGTAATATAAACAGAGGAACAGTACAGCAGTGCTACAAAAATACAATGAACAGAAAAAAAAATGGCAAGCATTATACAAATAATGGCATTAAGATATATAATAAATGCAGAAACCACAGACCTGACCTAGTGGAGTGAAAGGGTTAATAAGAGAGTAAGGTTACATAGAGAAAAGTGAGGAATGTTCAAACATAACAATGTTAGAAATACCACTTAAACAAAACACAAAACACAAACATAACAAGAAAGATTGACAGAAGGAAGGCCAGGAGTGGTATTTGGCAAAACAGTGGATGGTCAGCAACAAGGTTCGAGAAGGAAGAGAGCTAGTAGTCAAGAAGTTATTTACAAAGAGAAGGAAAAATATGTGGAGGGGAAGAGGAGCCAGTCTTGGAGCTGGATTAGAGTGGGGTGACATTATTGGTAAGTCTCAGGAGCTTCAGGTTGGGTCAAAGCATGTACAAGCATCAGCTAAGGATAGATAACGACGATATTCACTTTTAAATCGAAAGTGATGACTCATTACTACACCCCCACCCTCCAGTATCCTCAGTTTGCCTTTCCCTCCCATCTGGACCAGTGGAGGAAGGTCACATCAGATGCTTGGGTCCTGCAGATAATAAAGGGTCATGCTCTAGAACTTCTAGAGCTTCCTCCAGACCATCCACCAGTCCTTTCGGTTTAGCCTCCAGAACACATACCAGTGTTGCTACAGGAGATGCATACCCTACTACGAAAAAGGGCTATAGAGCCAGTTCCTTGAGAACAAAGGGACCTGGGGTTCTATTCCCACTATTTTCAGAGTCCCCAGATGCACAGAGGACCTGAGGACCATTCTGAACTTAAGAAATCTGAACCTCTTCATTCAGTACAAGAAGTTCAGAATGGCCACTCTTGAAGGCCTACTGCCACTACTGCACCAAGGGAACTGGCTATATTCACTAGACGTGCAGGACGCCTACCTGCATACCAGAGTGTGTACCCCACACAGAAAGTATCTCGGTATCTTACCTCGAGGATATCTCTTGCAGCAGGCCATCACCAATAGGACTAAGCCATCAGGTGCCAGGACCACACAGAAACCTTTCTAGCTAGCAGTCTTACCAGAGGGGGCCACCCACCTCAGACATCAGTGCGTCAGGCGGCCCCCTAACCCTCCTCAGTTCTTTCCTGCTGCCGACCAACACACATTGGACCTCTGCTACCGCTGCAGCTACAGTCGACCACCATTTTCTCAGGAGACTGTATAGCACAGTGGTTTAAGGTGCTGAGCTGGAGACCTGGGTTTGAATCCCATAGCCAACACTTGCATACTGTGACCCTGAGCAAGTCACTTAACTTCCTTGTGCTCCCAGGTCGCACCTGTAAACAAGCTTCAGCTTAGTGTGTCATTGCTGATTTAAAAAAAAAAAAAAAAAAGTCGACCGCCATTTTCTTGCGTTTTACCGCTCTATTATTTTTACTTTTTCTCAGTTGAACATCATATTTTTGGTGTTCTTACCGGACAGTTTGTCTTCACAAATTTCTTCCTCTTCTGACCACAAAGTGTGCCTGCAGCAAACAGATCTCCGGCAAGAACATCCGCTGTATCTTGTGTCTAGGTCCAGACCTATGAGGCTTGCCAGAAGTTCAGCCCGGCCATCCACAATGTCACCAGAAGATCCTGAAGAATCACCTCCTCGGGCAGAAGGTCGCGTCAGTGGAGTGAGAGCTCCAGGCCAGGAGCTCCTCCGCTTCTCTGGGACAGTCCTTGGGCTCTTTTTCATTGAAGCCCCAGGATAAATCTTCCAGGAAGCAGAAACACAGGAACAAAAACCAGAACCAATCCTGGTCCACCTCCTGTTCTCAGTTCCCACGTAAGAATTCGTCGACTGCGAAACTGTCCTTCATTGGGGGATCGAACCTCTATGGCCCTGCATGCCTTAACCCCCACAGGGCTACTGGTGGCTACGCTGCCCACTTGGGTCTCCCTCGCAGGTGGCGCCTCCTCAAGACAGGGTACTTTGTATCCTGCCCCCCAGCCCCTGCTGTTCCAGCCCTTGTTCTCTGCAGGCTCTGTCAGGCGGCTGGACTGGAGTCTCTTCGGCCAGCGTGGATGCTGCGGGCACCAGCCTCCCAGCTGCCCTCCGACATGCGCGATCAGCGCTAGTCTCCTCTGTTGGGGCAGCCACCGATTCTGTCCCTTCGCAGGGCCAGAAGCTGCAGGACACTGGCGCCTCACAGAGCCCGGTTTTCCCTCAGCCGTCGCCCCCGGGGGGGGGGTTGCCTTCCATGCCTTTGGCATTGACTAAACTGGTGCCCACAGGGTCTGCACCTGTCCATCCTCTGCCACAGCCTCCTGGGTCAGCCCTGTTGCCTCAGTCAGCACCTGTGGACCCATCGCCCATTCTCCCGCCCCCCTCTCTGGTGGGTCCACCACCTGTCCTACCACAACCAGCAGGACCTATGCCTGGATACCAAATGCCTGCTCCCACTGGTTCGGCGCCTGTGTACCCCTCTCCGGCTCCTGCAGGACTATTGCTGGTCCCCACTTACCTGGTGTCTATAGGATCGACGCCAGCCCATTTGGATTATCATAGGCTCATTTCTGCCCTCTGGTCCTTCATGCAGATGCAGGTCCCAGCTCCGAGTGCTCCAGCCCCAGCCACCCCTCAAGGGCCTCCCTTGGGACCCACCTTCCTGGCTTCTGTTCGGCCAGGCCATGGTGCCCTTCGCACATCCCAGGATAGGCCTAACGGGTCAACAGGGTGTTCAGACAATCGTCGGCCCGACGAGAGCAGGGATGACTATGTAGGGGATGCTTGCCAGAACTTCAGCAGTGAGTCCTCCTCCTTGGGGCCAGATTCCTCAGAAGGGAGGAGGCACCCAGCAGTGTCCCAAAGTCCCCCTTCCCCATCTGAATGACCCACGTTTATGGCCATTATGAGGCACATTCTGGCCACTGTGGGGTGGGAGACTGAGAAACAGGACCCGGAGTGGCGTTGGCTTGCCATTTACTTGCATCAGCCAAGTGCTGCTCCACTGGTGGTCCCACCCATGATTGACTCCTACGAGGATGTTACCTGGGCTGCTTAGAACTGCCCTCATATGGTACCAGCGGTGTCCAAGAAGGCTGACCGGCTTTGCCACACCCTGGCTGGTAAGCCCTGCGTAGGTGAACAACCCAAGGCTGATGCAGTTGTTATAAATGCGGCCCACGACCACACCAAAAAAACAGAGCACCTCAGCTCCCCCGGACAGGGAGTCTCGCCAGCTGGACAAGATGGGCAAGCGGGCCTTCACTTCTGTCACACTGGCTATCAGGGTTATCAATTATCTGGCCCATATGGTTGAGTACCAGAACCTATTCTAGAACCAGGCTTGGGAGGCTGTCCTAGTCATGCCGGACAACCCCTCCAAGCAGCAAACCCTCCAGGCCCTCTAAACGGGTTCGGACATCTGTACTTCTGTCCTCCGGGCTACCTGTGATGCCATAGATACTTTGGGCCAGGCAGCGGCCATCGGTATCTGTATGAGGCACCACTCCTGGCTGTGGGTCTCTGGCTTTGCACAGGATGTCAAGTCCTGTATTATGGATGCACCTTTCATGCGGTTCAAACTTTTTGGGGGAGATGTCTAGGATATAATCTCCGAACTCCAGACTACGGGACGGGCTCTGAAATCTATCCACTGTATGTACCATACCCAGTCAAAGTTGGGACATTGGGCTTCCGTTCACCATTCCTCCTGCAGATAGGCCTGACTGTGACAGGGTGGAATAGGACCCTGTCCCATTTGTTATGGAGAAAGTGTTTAAAATACAAGGATCTGTCCTTTCCTGTCTATTTGTCTGTCTGGTTACGCAACCAAATTTTCCTGCGAGACTTCGGATTTAATCATCCCAACAGGCTCGTAGTTCTTTGCCTCTCACTGTCTGTTTTCTCTTGCTGTCTGTTTTTCTCCCTTGCATATCTAGATCTGCTGATATAAAAATGTGTAAATCATTGTATGGAAATGTAACTGATATTGGGATCCCTTTTGTTTAGCAAATATATGGCGTTACTGTTGAAATATATATAATTATATTTTGAGATGATTGCAGAAAGCTATTGTAAACTCTAGAGGTTACTTGAGTGCAAATCTTCCAGCCTTTTGCAAAAGCTGCCAAAGGGGGCCTCTGTGCTCAAGCACACTGTTCTAGCAGCCCTGCCTGATATTTACAAAAACAGGATGCTTGCCTAAGGATGGGGGTTGAAAAGACTTATAAAAGAGCTAAGTTGCAACTTCAAGAAAGACTAGAACAACGGACACAGAGACTGAAAGAAAACTTTATTTTATCTTTGTAAATAGTTATACTGAACAAGTTTATTTTATTATACTGCTAGTGTAAATAATTTTTGGTGAGTTCTACAACTGCTCTTGGTTTTCCTATGCTTCCTGACCTGTGCCTTGATGACACCAACTCCCTTCCATAGCGTAGAGCAAACGTAAGGTGGGGCAGCTCTTCCCACTCCCTGTGTTGCCGCCACCCGTAGCACCTGAGGTGTGGCTGCGGCTGCTCCCACCTCCCGACTCCTTGCCAGACCCCACCCCGGTGGTTCCGCAGGAGGTGGTCATCAGGGGTTGCTTCTCTCTGCACCTTGACAGGTGGAAGGAAATCACCACGGGAAATTGGGTGCTGCATCTTATTGAGCATGGCCACAGTCTCGAGTTCATAGAGTGGCCTCCAGAAAACCCTCTGGGCAGTTCCTCTTATCCTCCCAGCTACATCCCCCACCACCAGGAAGAAATTCAGGCCTTACTTTAAAAAAAAAAAAAAAAAAAAAAGGTATAGAGCCTGTCCCTCAGCATCAGCAGGGAAAGGGGTACTACTCCCACTTCTTCCTGGTCCCCAAGCGGACAACAGACCGGCCCACCCTAGACCCAAGTCAACTGAACTTGTTTATAGAGTACAATCTGTTCAGGATGGTCACCTTTCAGTGTCCGCTACCCCACTTCATCAGGGGGACTTGCTTTTGTTCCTTGGACATGTAGGATGCCTACCTGCATATCAGGGTTTTTGCCTCCCACCAGCGCTTCCTTCACTTCCAGGGAACGCATTACCAGTTAAAATCTCTACCCTTTGGCTTGTCCTCAGCCCCCACAGTTTTCACCAAATGCCTGGCAGTGGTGGCAGCTGCCCTGAGACAGCAGAGTTCTATGTTTTTTCCTACGTGGACGATTGGCTGTTAGTGGCACCGTCCAGGGACCATCGCCTTCAAACACTTTCTCACACCTGCAGCTTGTCTTTCTTGACCCCTTGTCAGCACCTCCTGTATATAGGGGCAGTGCTGGATGCCACCCAGGGGAAGGCCTTTTTACTCCCAGACAGAACAGAGTGTCTGATGGACCGGACCCGTCTCCGGTACTCCAGTCATGAGGTTCCGGCAGGAGTCTTTTTGAGGCTGTTAGGCCTCATGGCTGCAACCGTTGCCACAGTTCCCCTGGCCAGGCTGCATATCCTTATCCCTCAGTGAACACTGCAGGTCCAGTGGAACCAGTACCTGGACGACCTGGATCAACCACTGCTGATGTCGAGTCCGGTCAAGAAGGTATTGTTGTGGTGGCTGGAGCCTAGCAATCTGTTTTTGGTGGGGTCCCCTTTTCTGTACCTCCCCCATAGCAGATCCTTATAGCGGACGCCTTTGGCCTCAGTTGGTTAGCCCACATGTGAACCCACCAGACTCAAGGGACATGGTCCGAGTTAGAGGGGGTCTCCATATAAATGTTCTGGAGATGCGGGCAGTTCTGTTTGCCCTACAGGCCTTCCAGATTCTTCTCTCACTGGGTCTGCTCTTGGTTCAGATGGACAATATGTATGTAGTTTATGACATAAACAAACAAGGGGGGGACTCGATCCTGTGCAGGGAAGCAATGAGAGTCTGGCATTGTGCTGTCGAGCACAGTCTGGAACTCTCGGCTGCCCATGTTCCTGGCAAACAGAACATCCTGGTGGACAGCCTAAGTCACTCACATTGCAGAGCCCACAAGTGGGAACTGTTGACCTCAGAGGTAGAAGACCTCTTCAACAGATGGAGTCGACCCAAGTTAGACCTTTCTGTGTCACCACACAATGCAGAACTGCCGCTTTTCTGCTTGCTAGATCCATGGCCTGGAGTTTTCTGGCGAGACGCAGTGTCCCTCTCCGGGACAGGGAGGTTTCTGTATGCCTTCCTGCTCCTTCAGTGAGTTTTGATCAAACTCCAGATGGAGGGGGCTACAATGATCCTCATCGCCCCCTTCTGGCCTTGTCAAATCTGGTTCCCTTTGCTGCAGCAACTGGCAGTAGAACCTCTGCAGTTCAAACAACATGAAGTCTTGCTGTATTCTGACAATAGCAGTGAGCCCCAACCTTCGAACTGCCCCGGAGATGAGAGTTAACTTTCCATGCCAGGCATGGAACGCTGAGCTCGAGCTCGGTTGAGACTCTGTCTGTTGCTGTTTGAACTCAAACCGTCAGATTCTTTACTCCGCCTCACTGAACAGTCGCTCCGGAGATTTCTCTTTTGCTCAGTTCAATTTGTTGGTTAAAGTCCGTTTTTCTCGGTTTCCAACCGAATTTAAACCGCAACCTGTCTGTTCAGTCTCTGTCTGTGGTATTCGTGAGTACTAGATAGGTTTATTTTGATTTTCTATTATGTGTGGAACTTGTAAACGTTTCATCGGTTCGGTTTGAACCGATCAGGTTGTTTAAAAATCTTTATTTCTACTTTTAGAGTGTGGTTACTGGTTCTTAAAAAAACGGATTTTACTACGTTTTTTTCCACGACCCGATAAGAGTGTCTTACCTGGCGGATTGCCATTAAAAGGGTAAGTTTTGTTAGGACTGGCACCATGTCTGAGAAACCCAAAAGAAAAACCGGGCCCACTGGGTTTCAACACTGTAGTGTGTGTGTGGGGAAGTCTTTGCTAAGGCTGACCCCCACACCACCTGTGTTTATTGTCTGGGGTTTGACCACCTCGATTCAGACTGCCAGATTTGTAAAAATTTTCCTGCAGCTACCCTAGAAAAGAGAGTTGGTAGGCTCAGGGAAAGGGAGGCCAAAAAGTCCACTGACCCGGATGGCAAGCCCAGTTCGGTTCAAACCGAACCAGGAGTGCCCTCTGACCAGGGCGAAACTTCTTCGGCAAAAGGAGAACCGATTCAGAGGAGTCTGTTCCGGTTAAGAGAACAAGAAGGGAAAAATCAGCTGGTGTGGATCCAAAAGTTTCTTCTCCAACCGCTGATGAAATAGCCAAAGCGATAAAAATTGTGCAGTCGCTTTCCCCGGTTCTGACCGAACTGGCACCATCAGGAAGGCGCTCGGTTCGGCCGGTTCCACCAGTTCCGGATTATGATTTGGAAGAATTTTATGAACCGGAGGAGGAGGAAGGAGAGTATGAGGAAAGTGAATGTGATTACGAAAGTCTGGATGTGCCCATTGACCCGGACATCTCCCCAGACAGACCTTCAGGAGTGTCTCCTCCTAGGCTTTGAGTCCCCCTCCCATTTCATGTTTCACAAGAAAGTGGCCGAAACCCTTCAGCTTCCTTTGGAAGAAGCTGTGGATGACCAGGAGGAGCCTGACTGTGGAAATGATGGATATCCCAGAGTCCAGAAGGCTGTCTATTCCCACAAGTCTTTTGGGAAACAGACATTTAAGATTTTAAAGACTCCTAATTCTATACCTCCTGTGGATAAAAGAATGGACAAGAGGTATACTCTGTCAGGCTCAGATACGGAGTTCCTTACCCAGCAATGCAGCCATGTTGGAGTAGTGCAGGCTGCAGCCTGTGATAAGGCTAATATACCCTTGGCTTCACACACCCAGATAAGGACTCCAGGAGGATTGATGCCATGGCAAAGAAACAGTACATGGCAGCATCCTGGGACTCAGGCAGGCCAATTATATGGCCTATACAGCTAGATATCAGAAATCTAGATGGGACACTGTCATGGCTTTAGCTAAACAGGTCCCTGGCCAGCTTGCCAAGGAGCTGGAGCAGGTGGCTGCTGATGGTATTGAGGCATCCAAGGCGCAGTTCCATGCTGCAGTGGACTCCAATGATGTTTCATCTAGAGTCATGGCTACATCTGTGGCCCTTCGTAGGATGGCTTGGCTCAGATGTACTAGCCTGTCTCAGGATACCCACACTAAGGCCATGGATTTTCCTGTTGTGGGTAATTCTCTGTTTGGGGAGCAAACGGAGAACTACATGAAGAAGAAGACTTGGTAGAAGACTTGGTTTGCTGGCCAAGGCACCTAGCTTCACCTGAGCTCTTTCCTTCTAAGACTGCTTGAAAGGCAGAGTAGAGAAATTTACCAGAGCAAGGGAGAAGGATTAAGATTTAGTTTGGCTAAGCAGATTTACTGTGTGGTGGTGTTTTTATTTTTTACTCACAGGGATTGCTACTGTTTGTTGCTAACATTTCATTGCTTTATTTTTTCTCTGATTCAAATTGTTGTTGCTGGTATACCTTCTTCTGCATTATTACAAGGTGTGCCTACAGGTGTGTGCTGACAGATTACTGCTGTAATCTTCTGATTCAAATTGTCTTTGCAAGGTAGATCTTCTGTTACTGCTTTATTTTTCTCTGGAGCAAAGTGTTTCTTACAGGGTATATCTTTCTGAAATTATTCCAGGTGGTGCTTTACAGGTTTTACAGTTTTATCTAACATTAGGATAAGCTTTCCGGGTTACTGCATTTGTTGTTGACTGATTGTTTCTGCTCTTACCTCCTTGTTCTTTCGTCCGTGGTTCTTCTTTTTAGGCAGGGGAAGGGCCCAGCCACCCACCCCCATCCCCAACCACCCCACGCTACACTCCTTTTATAGGGTACCACAGTTGTGACAAGGTTATCTCATTTACAGGGGCACTAGTAATTTAACTTGTTACAACAAGTTAAACAAAGGACAATTAAACCATTACTTGCATTTTTTTCCCTTTTTTTTTTTCCTTCTAATTACTCTGACTAGGTTACAAACCCAGCAACTTATTTGGAATGGATTTCATTAACTGCAGGTACTGTGGAACAATTTTCAGAAGGACAGTCTTACAGGATTTAGGACACTGTCCTACATGCTGGGCCTTTGGAGATCTTAGGGCTCAGCTCCGGGCAGCATGGGCATTGATTGCACGCCTCAAATTTCATATTGAAGAGGAAATACATTATAAGAACCACCCGCCATTTCCCCAGCATCCAACAGAAAAACCTCGACCGCAGAGGGTAGTTGGTCCAGGAGGTTGGCAGGTGGTTAGGAGGAGCAAATCAGGTGCCCCATCACTCTCTGCTCTCCAACACATTGCCTCCAAAAACCATATGAACACTACAAACAGGTATCTGCCTCTATCTCTGAAATCAAATAAAGAGGCAGAAGACTCTGCAGAGCAGGACACTGCGGCACAGGAGCTAGCACAACAAAACTCACCCAAATCAGGAACCAAAACTAAACAAGCACAAAGGAAATCCAAAAACTTGATCATAGGAGACTCCATGATTCGGGAGTTGATACCCATCTCCAGCCAGGGGTGATGGTCAGATGTCTCCCAGGTACATCAGCATGGAGAGACACTGACCGCATTGCTAAAATTGTTCACAAAGCAGGAGAAAACATTGATGTCCTAGTACACATAGGGACTAATGATCTCGCCAGCCGGTCAGTTGTGGAGACCAAGGAACACCTGACTAGGCTGGGTGACAAACTATCATCTATTTCGTCCTAGCATCTCCTTCTCTGAGATCTTGCCAGTCTGGGAGAGGGAGCAGATGGACGGAAGGTCAGAGAAGGGAGATAGGGAGCTAAACACGTGGCTCAAGGACTGGTGCCAGGAAAAGGACACAGATTTGTAGGGAACTGGCAACAGTTCTGGGAGCGAAAGTTCTTTAAATTTGATGGACTGCATCTGACTAAAGAGAGAGTCAGTGCATTGGGGCAGAAGTTTGACGCCTTTGCAGATTATTTAAACTAGCAAATGGGAGAGGGGTGCAGCACCCCATAATGTCAAATGGGAAGAACACCCCTCCCCTCAGCTAGTGTGGTCAAACAGGAATTCGCGTGTTTGCCGCTCATTTGCATCACCAGGTAAGAAAAAGGTTTGTCTCCCCACACGATGCACAGGGTAATGCCAAACTTCACCCAACAACTAACGCACCAAAATCTGGCCAATGGAAAATCATGTACACAATGCTCACAGCCTGGGAAATAAGATCCCAGATCTGCAGGCACAATGTCAGAGGCTAAACTGGACATAGTAGCAATTAGTGAGACGTGGTTTACCAGTAACCACACTTGGGAGACTTCAGTACCTGGCTATGTATTGTTCAGAAGAGACCGAGGTGCAAAAGGGGGAGGAGGGCCTGTATGTTAATGAAAATATCAAAGCTACAGAAATTCAGAATACACATAAGGAGCCAGAAGAACTGTGGGTCACCCTGAAACAGGAAATGGGACAGCCATAAGAACTGGGGTTGTCTACAGGCCTCCAGACCAGAGGGAGGACATAGACACATTACTGTTAGAAGATATACAAAACATGACAGCTAAAGGGAGGTTCTGATAATGGAGACTTCAACATGCGGATACAGATTGGTCAATACCAGCAGGAACATCTGCCAGAACTAGACTCATAGTGGATTCCTGCAGGGGAGGGCCTCAAACAACTGGTACAGCAACCCACAAGAGACAGGGCTATCCTAGATCTAGTACTGACTAACAAAGAAGGGATCACAGATCTCCAGGTAGAAGGTCACCTGGGGCCAGTGACCATCACATGGTATGGTTCAATTTGGCTACTACATCTAAATCATCCCATTCCAAGGCAGAAATATGGGACTTCAGAGGAGCTGACTTTGATAAGATGGCCAACAGAGTTAAGCTAGCCCTGGCAAAAAGAAACACAGGTGAGGGGGTACAGGCAAAGTGGGCAAGCATTAAGGATGCAATACTTGAAGCAACATCCCATTGAGTTAGACAGAAAAGGAAGTGCAAAAGAAGAAGGAAACCACTTTGGTTCTCAAATACAGTAGCAGAAAAGGTTAGAGCCAAAAGGCTGGCCTTCAGGAAATATAAGGGAACACAGCGGGATGAAGATAGGGAGGCATACCAAACTGCCCTAAGGGAAGCAGGTAAGGCAGTAAGGCAGGCAAAGTCCCAAACTGAGGAAACACTAGCACGAACAGTAAAGAAGGTGACAAGACTTTCATAGATACATTAGTGAAAGGAGAAAGTCCAGAGGGGGTATTGCTAAGCTTAATGGAGAAAGGGAGCATGTGAGGAGGAGGACCCTGTAAAGGCATCTATCCTAAATAGATACTTTTGCTTGAGTATTTACTGAAGAGAAGGTAGGCAGGGCCCACAGCTCAGCATCATGGACACAGCGGGAGGGAGGTGAGCATTACTCCTTCACAAAAGAAAGGGTCCTACAAGAGCTTGCTAAGCTCAGGTGGATAAGGCAATGGGACCTGATGGCATACATCCCAGGTACTTAAGGAGCTAAAGGAGGAACTAGCAGAGCCATTAGCAGAATTGTTTAGTGAGTCTCTGAGCACAGGGAGAGGTCCCAGAAGACTGAGAAGGGTTTTGTGATCCCGCCCACAAGAGTGGTAGCAGGAGGAGGCGGGAACTACAGACCGTCAGTCTTACCTCAGTAGTGGGCAAGATTATGGAGGCACCTTAAGGAAAGGATAGTGCAACACCTGGAATCCATAGGGGCACAGGATCCAAGACAGCATGGGTTTACAAAGGAAGGTCCTGCCAAACTAATCTCATAGATTCCTTTGACTGGGTAACCAGAGTGGTGGACCAAGGGGAGCAGTTGATGTCGCTTACCTTGACTTCAGCAAAGCTTTGACACTGTTCCACATAGAAGATTGATAAATAAGCTGGGTAGGCTCGGTAGGTCAGAAGTTTGTCAACTGGGTGGCAAACTGGTTGACTGGCAGAAAACAGAGTGGTGGTAAATGGTATACAGTCAGAAGAGATGCAAGTCACAAGTGGGGTACCTCAGGGATCAGTCCTGGGGCCAGTCCTATTCAACATCTTCATTAGTGACCTTGCAGATGGACTAGAGGGTAAGGCTTGTCTGTTTGCAGATGACACCAAGATCTGCAACAGAGTAGATGAGCCAGATGAGGTGGGCAGAATGAGAAGCGATCTGGATAAACTAGCAGAATGGTCAGAAGAGTGGCAACTGGGATTTAATGCAAAGAAGTACAAAATCATGCACATAGGGAAGAGAAACCCTGAAGCCACTTATAGGCTGGGAGGGGAGTTGCTAGCAGTCACAAAGGAAGAAAGAGACTTGGGCATCATCATCACTGATGACCTAAAATCATCCAAGCAGACCTCTAAAGCAGGAGGTAAGGCTAGGGGGGTGTTAGGGTGTATTAGTAGGGGTATCACAAGTCGTAAGAGGGAGGTAATAATCCTCTGTACAAGACATTGGTTAGGCTCCCCATGGAATACTGCGGCAGTATTGGAGGCCACACCTTCACAAGGACATTAACCAAATTGAGGCAGTCCAGAGAAGGGCAACTAAAATGGTGCAGGGACTGCATCAGAAGACATATGAGGACAGATTAACGGAGCTCAATATGTATACCCTGAGCAAAGGAGGAGAGAGGTGATATGATCGAGGCATTCAAACACCTTAAGGGCATAAACAAGGTGAAAGAGTATCAATATGTTTAAATATAAGAAAAATAGCAGGACAAGAGGACACAGCATGAGATTAGAGGAGACCGATTAAGGGGAATGTGAGGAAATTCTTTTTCACAGAAAGGGTGGTGGATGCATGGAATGGCTTACCACAAGAAGTGGTGGCTATGAATACAGTGCAGGGCTTCAAACAGGCATGGGATAGGCATAAGGGAGCAATACAAATGACTATGAATAGATAGGCCACTGACAGAGCAAAGGCCGATGGCACATTTATAAGGTAGATAAAGAAATGGGCAGACTGGATGGGCCTTGCGGTCCTTATCTGCCGTCAACTTCTATGTTTCTATATTTCCAAGAAAATGGATGAATACAGGACCACCTATAGGAGTGCTCAGGCCAAGGAAAGGCAAGCCACTCCTCAGAGGCAGCATCCCAGGGGCAGGCCTTTTCATAGGCCTTTCTACCAAGCCCAGGCCTCCTCTTCTGCCTGTGCTCAGAGGGGGTTCTTTAGAGGGAGAGGCAGAAGGGGTACAAGCAGACCTGCTTCCACCCCTCAGCCTAAACCCCCTGCCAAACAGACACCCTGATGGGTTTGCCAGGCCGATTCTCCCCACCACCTGTAGGGGCAGGCTGGCTTACTTTGTCCAGTACTGGAGTCTTTAACATCAGACAAATGGGTCCCTGGAAGTAGTGTTTCAGGGACTGGTTCTCAGCTTCAACAATTTCCAAAGATGAGAACCAGATCCTTTCCACCTGCAAATCCTTCAGAGGCACTTGCCCTAGAGGCAGAGGTCTCTTCCCTCTTGGCTCTCAGAGCTGTAGAAAGGGTTCCACCCCTACGCCAAGGGAAAGGATTGTACTCCAGGTACTTTCTTACTCCCAAAAAGACAGGAGAATGGCGGCCCATCCTGGATCTCAGGTATTTAAACAAGCACCTTTTAAAGCCAAAGTTCAAAATGGTGACTCTGGGAATAATTCTACCCTCTCTAAGGCCAGGGGACTGGCTAGTCTCCCTGGACCTCAAGGATGCCTATTTCCATATTCTCATCAGAAGCTGCCATCGAAAATACCTCAGGTTCGAGCTGCCCTCAGGCCATTACCAATTCAGAGCAATGCCCTTCGGCCTAACCTCTGCTCCAAGGGTGTTCACAAAATGCCTGGCAGTAGTAGTTGCTTCCCTAAGAAGGCAAAGGATTGCCATCTTCCCATGCTTGGACGACTGGCTCGTAGTAGGCCAGTTCCCAGACCAAGTCAAGTTACACCTACAGATAACTCAGCAACTGCTCACCTCTCTAGGTTTCCTTCTGAATCTTTCAAAGTCAGTTCTAGAGCCTGTTCAGCTCCTCATCTTCATAGGCGCAGAGCTAGATACAGAAAAGGCCAGAGCCTTCCTTCCCCTGGACAGGGCAAGAACCCTTATCACACTGGCCTCTTCATTCACCCTACAGGTGTTTCGACCAGCAAGGCATTTTCTGCAGCTCCTGGGGCACATGGCTGCTACTACAGCAGTGGTGCAGGGAGCAAGATTTCAGATGAGGGACATTCAGTTCTACTTGAGAGCCTTTTGGTCTCAGAAAAAGGACCCTCTGACCAAACTGGTACCAGTGACTCGAACCCTGATCCAGGCCTTGCAGTGGTGGCAGGATCAGGACAATCTAAGACAGGGAGTTCCCTTTGTCACTCAGTCTCACTCTTTAATCCTTACTACAGATGCCTCCCTCTTGGGGTGGGGGGCCCACTTGGGAGACCTGACCTCCCAAGGGTTGTGGTCCCCTCAGGAATCTCTGCTTCACATCAGTCTGTTGGAACTCAGAGCAGTGTTTCTAGCACTTCAAGCTTTTTCCAAGTCTGTTCAGAACAAAGTTATTCAGATCAGGACAGACAATACCACCACAATGTGGTATATCAGCAAGCAAGGGGGCACTCGGTCTTCGGCCTTGTGCACAGAAGCAATGAAGTTGTGGTCTCTGGCCAATTCCCTGAACACCTCCCTTACAGCAGTACACCTCCCAGACAAGGACAATGTCCTGGCAGATGCTCTCAGCAGGATATCTCAGGGCCATCACGAATGGTCACTGGATCCCCTGGTTTTGGAGGTGATCTTCTCCAGATGGGGCACCCCACAGATGGATCTTTTTGCAGCCCTAGACAATCACCAACTTCCCCTTTTTTGCTGCAGGCCCCCAGTGTTGGGCTCAGTCCCCCTGGATGCCCTGGTTCTCAGTTGTTTAGTTTAGTTTATTAGTCTAGGAATTAATACCTTTGAGCCAGGGCTCTTTTACAAAGGTTCCATGTCACAAAGAACATTTAACAAAGCACGATACACATTACAGGTAAAACCAGACAGGAAAGTTACATCATAAATTTGCTATTAACAGTTTAAGGCAGTAACGCTTTTAAGTTTCATAGAAAACAAGCTATAACAGGTTCAAGCGAGTAGACAATTTGAGGTTAAGGAAACTTCCAGGAGAGGGTGATCATTAGGCCAAAGGAGGCTAGAGGAGGAAAGGTGATGAGTGGGAGGTGAGAGGACAGGAAAAAGGGGAGTGAGTTTGGGTGGGAGACAGGAAGTAGTAGAGGTACCAGAGGGTTCATTAGTCGGGAGGAAGAGGCCTCAGATGTGAGGATGGACATGAGGAGTAGTAGTCTTTATCTAGCGCAGTCACAGTTGCTAGTGGTGGTGAGGTGGGCATAGAGCATGGATTTGAAAGCTTCAAGCGAGGTTGAGGATAGAGTAGGTGGACTAAGCGCATTGAACCATGTCGGGGCCCTGTATGCGAAAGATCTTTGTCCCTGTGCAGTCCGGCATCTCGGAACCAGGAAAGGTTGGCGTTCAGATCTGGTGGAGGGTCGTGAGCCAGGATTCAGTCGAAGTAGGTTTTGAATACATAATGGAGTCAGTCCCAAGATAGATTTTTTTGCCATTGTGCAGGTGAGATAAATAAGACGATTTGATAGGTTCAACCAGCCTGATTCATAGTACAGATCACACGTGTGAGTCAGTCTTTGAGCCCCCGTGAGGAGCCGGCAGGTCTTATTTAGAGTGATTGAGATCACGTAGAGCAGTGGAGGTAGCTGAGCCATAAATAATAGCCATAGTCAATGATTGAGATTATGGAACTCTGTATAGCTATTCTCAATGCCGCTTGATTTAGAAATTGACTGTTACGGAATAGTATTCCAAGGCGTTGGTTCACTGTTTTGCAGTGTTGTCAATGTGGGTTGCAAAGGTGAGCCCTTGGTCAAAAGTGATGCCAAGGTATTTGAAAGTATTTACTTGGTCCAGTGTAATTCCCGCAGAGGTTTGTATGGTGAGTGGAGTATGCCTATTTTGTTTTGGTTATTGGAGAAGAGCATGGCTTTTGTTTTATTGTGGTTTAGCACAAGTTTACTATCCAGGAAGCACCTTTCAACACTAGAGAAAGCAAGTTGCAGGCTTTTCTTAGGGAGTTTGGATCCTTGTGGAAGAGAAATTACAGCATCATCAGCGATAAGATTATTTTCTCCTGGCAGATATCTGGGAGGAGTTAAGGAACAGGTAAAGAGGAGCGGTCCAAGAATTGATCCCTGTGGTACACCCGAGAGAACTGGTTTGAAGTCTGAGAGTTCATTAGAGATTTTTACAGCCTGTGACCAATTGGACAGGTAACTTTTTACCCAAGCACAAGGACCTTCGGCCAGGCCTAGGCTAGAAAGTAGGTAGGTAAGTAGGCCATGATGGACTGTGTCGAAAGCTTTTGTAAGATCGATAAAGACTGCACCTGTTTGGCACACTTTGTCCAGGGCTGAGTGGACTTCTCCAGAAAAATCAAGTAAGGCTGCTGTTGTACTATGTCCTTTCCTAAAGCCGTGCTGTTGATTACAGAGTAGATTGTATTTGTCCAGGTAATCAGAGAGTTGGTCTGCCACTATTCGTTCAAGTGCTTTGGAGAGGGGAGGGAGTATTGATATTGGTCGATAGTTTCCTGTTGAGGTTTTGTCCCCCCTTTGTGCACTGGCGTAACTATGGCAGATTTCCATTTGTTGGGAAATTGACCTTGGCAAAGTGACAGATTAAGAATTTTTGCAAGGTGAATTACTTCATCCAGGGTGAGACAGGATTTTAGATCTAGCGTGTCACTACTTGTTCTGGATTTGAGCAGGCCTTTCTTATGTACTTGTGTGCTTGTGCACTTTGATTTTCTTGAAGTAAAATTGTGGTTTGTCACGAGGGTGTTTTGTGATACTAGGCTAGGCACAGGTAAGTCGAGAGAAGAAATCTGGGGAGGACCCCACTAAGGTTCTGAATGTCTTATTAAGCGCATCTGCAATAGACTTTGGGTCAAGAGTGGTGGATCCATCAACTTTCATAATGGTAGGTGTGATTTTGATTGTTTACCCATTATGTTTGGATGTTGTCCCAAAAAGCTCTTCCATCACCCCAGGTGGATTCAAGGCATTTTTGAAATAGCGCTCTTCATTTGCCTAATTTGTGAGGTACATCTATTTCGTGCCTGCTTGTATTTTAGGGTATCATGAGGTGAGCCTGTGTCTCTGGCAACTGCCCAGAGGTGGTCCCAACCTGAGCTTGGCAAGTAGTTTGGCAGTAATCCATGGATTTGATAGCTTTTGATTTTACATTTGTTTACTGGGGCGATAAGTCGATGCAGAGTTGAAAGATTTAATGAAGTATTCTAGTGCGGTATTAATCAGTTGATTCAAGGATTGGCGCCCAGTCCTGTTGTAGGAGATGGTTTTCAACTTGATAAGATTCCCATAAGGCAATACTCTGCTTGTTATAACTTTGGGGGGTGGCTTGAGAAATTTATTAGACCAGGTACAGGACACTGGGGAGTGGTCACTGAGGGAGTCAGGGAGGACTTTAATGTTTTTTATCCGGTCAGGGTGATTTGTGAGAACCCAGTCAATAAGGGTGCTTATACCAGTTTTGTAATTTTTCCGGGTTGGGGAGGTTACCATCTGAGTCAGGTTTGCTGCTAGGATGTCATCTTTGTAAGAGCCAGTGTCTGAGGCGAGCCAGTTTATGTTGAAATCCCCGAGGAGGAGGAGCTCATTTTCAGAGGGCTGCAGACTAACAAAATCAAGTACAGACTTAATACTGGCACGGTGGTCTTTTGGAGGGATATAGACTGCGGCCACTGTGAGGACTTTGTTTTGTGCACCAAGAAGCAGTTTGATAGGGAGGAGTTGCATCTCATGTGTTTTGAGGGGTGAAGCTGCCGATAACAGGAGAGGTTGTCCTTTATGTAGATAGCACAGCCCCCACCTTTCTTGCTTGCTTGGTCAAGTCTGAAAAGATTGTAGCCTTCAAGCGAGACCGCATGATCCGGGGTGCTGGGAGATAGCCAGGTTTCCACAATGGCTAGTATATCGGGTTTTTTTTTTGTCCAGCGAGAGTTTGAAGAGATGCCAATTTGGGAAGGAGGCTGCAGATATTTAGAGTGATAATGGAGAGACCACTACCAACTTTCCCTGTTTTTGTCGGCTTCAGTGCAACAGGACCAGGGTTTGGGTGTATCCCACCAGATATTAAAAGTAGGAGGAGCAGGAGTTTCAGCGATGCCATTCGTAGTTCATAATAGGTTGGAGTGAGTTTCTGCTTGTACTTTTAAGATGCTTGGATTGTCTTCTGGAGTCCCAGTAGAGGTGATCGTTAGTGAGTTATAATGATGTGGCAGTTTCAATTAGGAAATATGGCTCTTTGCACCCAGGTATTAATTGGGTGATGTTTGTTTAAGACTTCCAGAGTAAAAGCCATGGTACAATGTTTCGGGTAGTAGTATAGAAAGGTGAGAGTAGGTGGAGGGGGTAGGGAGGCGGAGGGGGAGTTGGCATAAAGGGAAAGGAGGGTGAGGGTGAGCAGGAACAGGTGGTGGGAACTAAGCCAAAGCATTTCTTTAGCGAAGGGAGAGCAAGTAGTGTGGGCTAGGCAGTCGGGGCGAGCAATAGGAGGGTGGTGGGGTACAGATTTAGTGGGCTAAGGTGGATAGCTAACACTACTGTATACAGAGAAAAATGAAAAAAAAAGACTGGGAGGGTTTGGTGCCAGAGGGTTTAAGAGAAGTACTATAGTACTGTTGAGATCCAGGATCACATAATATGTTAAAGTTCCTGAAAGGTGATAAACTGTGGCCTGGGCATATGCAATGTGTAAAATCCTTTTGGGAGGGGAAGTTCCTGTATGCTTCCCCCCCTTCCCTCTCCTGTTCAAGGTGCTAGTCAAAATCAGGTCTCAACCGTGCAAGGTGATTTTGATTGCTCCAGACTGGGCCAGACAGCCCTGGTACCCTCTCCTGTTGTCCTTAGCAGTCCACCTTCCCTTGTCTCTTCCCAGGAATTACAACCTGTTAACCTGTGCTCAGGGGAGGGTTTGGTACCCGAATCTCAAATCTCTCAATCTCAAGGCCTGGCTTTTGAAGAGTTAGTTTGCTGATTTACACCTCTCTCAAGGTGTTATGGATATTCTAAAGGCTTCTAGGAAGCCTTCCACCAAAACTACTTATAATTCCAAATGGAAAAGATTCTCCATATGGTGCTCTGGGAAGCATATTTCCCCAGAGTCTGCTGACCTGCCCACAGTCCTTGACTATATGGTCCATCTGAATAGCTTGGGACTCAGACCAGCTACACTAAGGGTGCATCTGGCAGCTGTCTCTGCTTTTCTTTCAGCAGGTAAGCCCTCTTTTCTTTCAGCTCACCCAGTTTTCTCCAAGTTTTTCAAGGGATTGCTTCATACCAATCCGCCATTCAGGGACCCTGCCCGGGACCTTAATGTTTGCATTGCTCGGCTTATGCAGCCCCCTTTTGAGCCTTTGTCCTCAGCAGAGCTTAAGTACTTGACTTGGAAAACTGTGTTCCTGGTGGCCATCACTTCTGCCAGGCGCATAAGCGAGTTGCAAGCCCTCAGTGGAGCCTGATTCTATCTCTTACCATAGAGATAAGGTGGTCCTCAGGACTAACAGGAAGTTTTTACCTAAGGTGGTTTCAGACTTCCACCTTAACCAATTGATGTCTCTTCCTGTGTACTTCACTGACCATTCCTCCTCTGGTGAGAGGAGGTTGCACAGTTTGGATGTGAAAAGAGCCCTTAGCTACTACATAGAACGTACCAAGGGTCACAGGTTTGACTCCCTCCAACTTTTCCTCACTTATGGTGAGGTTGGTAAAGGGAAACCTGCCACTAAAAGATCCATTGCCAGGTGGATTGTCTCTTGCATTCAATTTTGCTTTGAAAAACTAGGTAAGATTCCACCCTCAGGCCTGAGGGCTCACTCTACCAGAGGTACAGCTGCTTCCCTGGCTGCTGCCAGGGATATTCCTATCTTAGAGATATGTCAAGCAGCTACCTGGAAAACAGTTCACACTTTTACCAAGCATTACTCTCTGGATATCCAGGCTAGGAGTGATGCTCGGTTTGGCACAGCTGTGCTTCAGAGCCTATTTCCTAAGTAGGTTCTGTCCCTCCTCCATGGAGGTACTGCTTGGTAGTCTGCTATTGTCAGAATGCAGCAAGACTTCATGTTGTTTGAAGAAAAAATTACTCACCTTAGTAATGTTGTTTCTTCTAATGGAGTCTTGCTGTATTCTGACCTCACCCCTGCCTTCCCTCTCAGAACCTTTGTTTTTGGGATGTGGGAGGGCAGTAGCAGTGTTGGCACTCAGGAGGTGCCCCACATTTTTTATCACCACTCTCTTTTCTTTGGGTGAGTGGGTGTTGTGTTTATTTCATTTTTTGGGTTTCCTGACTTGAGTCTTTGTTTTGGGACCAAAAAATCTGTTATATTTAGTAGCCAGTTGGCTAGTGTAGGTTTACAGCTTCCACACAGGACCTCAGTGAGTTTAGCTTGTAAAGATCTGACGGTTTGAGTTCAAACAGCAACAGACAGAGTCTCAACCGAGCTCAAGCTCAGCGTTCCATGCCTGGCATGGAAAGTTAACTCTTTCATCTCTGGGGCAGTTCGAAGGTTGGGACTCACTGCTATTGTCAGAATACAGCAAGACTCCATTAGAAGAAACAACATTACCAAGGTGAGTAATTTTTTCTTCCTGTCCCTGTGCACAGGCTTGCTCTCCCACGAACAAGGCACCCTGGTCCTCAAGTCTCTCCATGCATGACTCCTGAGGACCTAGCCATCACCAGATTTCGGGTCTCCTCCTGGGTGGGGGATGTCGATGGTGGCCAGGAAGCCCTCCACCAGGGTCACTTACTCTATGAAATTGAGGCGCTTTGCTCTTTGGGCTGCATCACACCATTTAGATCTCTTCACTTGTCCAGTAGATCTGGTTTTGGAGTATCTTCTGTCCCTCTCAAACCCTGGTTTGTGGTATTCCTCTGTTAAGGTACATCTTTACTTTTTAGATTGCCGTCCTTTACAGCTCAACTCCTCAAGCAACACGAAGATATGCATCTACTGCCCTCCCATGTTCTCGCTTCCTGCTCTACTCCTTTTCTGCTTCTTTCTTCCCTGCGTCTATAGCCCCCTCTCCCCTTTTCTGTTCCATGCACAAATGGATTGTCCCATCACACTTAACATTAATAGTACCCCATTTGCGACTGGGACTTTATCGTGCTTGCCCCCTTCTACTCCAGTAGCCAGCAGTTTCATGAGCCCCCTCTGGGACTACTCCACAACCCTGTTAGCTATACTCCTTACTGCCTCACACTCCCAACCCATTCGTGCAATGCTAATCTTCACGCGCTATATCCAACCTTCCTTCGCTACACCGCACTTGTCACCACCCCCAAAGTCAATCAAGATCGACTAGAGTCAAATTACCTAGCAGATGGATCAAATATATAATCGTCCTTCTAATCTGCGCTGGTAATATTGAACTAACCCTGGCCCACCATAGACACTAGCTTCGCCAGCGGTTCTTGCAACTACTAAAAGACTGAAATGCATGCACATGAATGTGTGCAGTCTATTGAAAAAGCTAGATCATGTCCAAGTATGGATCTCCCACATGGACATGGATATCCTAGTAATCTCCGAAACATGGCTAAAAGCATCCACCCCTGATGCCGTGATATCCCTCCCCTCTTATCTCTTCAGATGTCATAGACCCACCAGGGGTGGGGGCGTAGCTATTTACATTAAAGACAAATTTACGGTATCCGATATCACTCCGGCCACCTCGCCCAAGGAGTTTGAATCTGTGATGGCAAACATCTCTCTATCTCCCACAGAAACAATCACATTAATAGGCTGCTACAGGCCACCCTCTGGAGGCAGGGAGCTTCTAAACCACCTATGTACCATCGCAGACACAAAACAGAATGAAATCATAATTTTTGACGATTTAAACATTGATTGGCATAAAACCTGTAACAAAAGACTACAACTGAGTTCTGTGACGAAGCCGGTTTCACCCAACTAGTAACAGAGCCCAACCGTCCTAATCCCAAGAGTCCCTCAAATGAATCCCTAATCAACCTTATCCTAACAAATAGACTACACAGGATCACTTGTACTGCAGTATTTCACAAGTGTTAGTGATCACCATTCCGTGGCTTGTATTAGAGGACAGCCTTCCTTCAAATCAGCAAATATTCACATGGAAAAGGAGTTTTCATAATTTCAGCATATCCCAATACCTAATTGACCACAGCAATATCAACTGGACTGAATTCTATCTTGACTGCAAACATCAACGATGCATCCTCTCTCTTAACAACTTACTGCGTAACATTCTAAGCAAACACGCACCCACACTAAAATGCAGAGCCAGGAAATTCTCCTGCCCTTGGTTCACAACTGAACTCTTGGCTGCACTAAAAGTGAGGGATCGTGTGGTCCATAGCCAGACAGACCAAACTACCTTTGGACTGGTCAGCTTTTAGAGCCTTCTGTAACAGCTGCACCAAAATGATCAGGACTGCTACAGCAAACTGCTACCTATCTGCTTTTGACTCTGTGAGAGGTAATCCCGGAAAGTTCTGGCAAATCATTAAGCAGGCTGAGGGTAACAAACCATCGTCCTCACTACCTATAAGGTCTCCATTAAAGGCAATATCTTATTTGATAAATCAGATATCCTGCATATCTTCAGTGATCACTTTTCAACTGCAGGTCTTGCCTTCGACTCCTCCAAAGCAGCTACCCTCATGCCCAGTCTCCCCAAACAATCCCTGAGACCAACCAGTAACGTATGCTCCTTTACCCCTTTCAGGTTTAAAGAAGTGGAAGATCTCCTGATCCACCTTAATGTTAAAGGTGCCAGTGCTAACGGAATAGGACCATACTTCCTTAAAGCTGGTGTCAGATACCCAACAGCCCCCATACTGCACCTATTTAACCTGTCCATAAGCTCCAGCACTGTACCCGCTGCATGGAAAATGGCATAGGTAATGCCACTATTTAAATCTGGTGACCCTATGGATCTAAACAATTATCGCCCCATCTCTCTTACCCCTGCTCTCTAAACTCTTCAAGAAATTAGTAAATGCCCAAATAAGGGATTATCTAACTAAATCAAACCTAATAAACCCTGTCCAATCTAGCTTTAGACCTGCCCACAGCACCACCACTGCCCTAGCCTCTCGACTGTCTCCTTGCGATGGACAAGAAACCAGTCACCGGGGCTGTCTTTTTGAACCTAAGCCGAGTCTTCGCCACAGTCAACCATACTATACTCCTTGATACGCTGAATTTGCACAGTATCTCCTGCCCTGCATTATCGTGGTTCAGTAGCTACCTAACGGACTACAAGTGAAATCGGATGTCTCCCTCTCCCCATCTCTCCCGCTCACAAGCGGAGTACCACAAGGCCTCATTCTTGAACCCCTCCTCTTCATGCTTCATATTAATTCCATTGGAAATATCAACCAGGTAAAGCTTTCACCTCTTCGGAGATGACATGGTAATCTATCTTTTCAGACCCTCAATAGCCAAAGTCCGTGTAGAACTTCAAGCCGAGTTTGATCTGCTTAAGTGCAGCCTTACGCAATCCAAACTACTACTAAACACGAAGAAAAGAAATGTATATCTATTCCAACCACCTGTCAAACATCACAGATGCACTCAACTCCTTGCCACCTATCAAAACCCTTCTGGATGATGACCTTGAGGTAGTCAATAATTTTAAATATCTAGGCTGCGTCTTAGACTAACATCTAACCTTCACTGCCCATATCGCATCACTAGTGAAGAAACTGAGATAAAGAACTGGCTTCTACTACAGAAACACATTTCTGTTCACCACTGATACCAGACTCCATCTAGTTCAGACAACCTTCATCCCACTCCTTGACTGAGGACATCTTATATGGCCGCTGCTCAGACTCCGTTACATCAACTTGACATGCTCTACCAATGAGCAATATGATTCATTTCTAATGTCCACCGTCTGACACACCATTGTGATCTATATACCTCCTTGGGCTGGACCTCCTTGCACACTAGACTCCTCACCCACTCTCTTAGTTAGCTCAATAAAGCTCTACTGACAAATCTATCCCCTTATATATCGAATCTCTTTCAGAGATCAGCCTGTCTATACCCCTTGCATAGGAACTCGTACGTTATGTTGGGTGTTCAAAGCGCCCACTTCGGCAATATGGCAATAAACTGTGTTCTCCCAACTGTTTGGAATAAAGCCCAATCTAACCTTAAATTACATCTAATACCATTAAATGAGACTTTTCACATACCATGCATAACCCAGTGCTCCTCCTGCTCCTAAAAAGGTCCCCACCTTACTCTCACCCCCATCCTTACTCCCAAACTACACCCTCTATTCGCTTCCCCTTAAAAGCTACCCCCCTTACTCTCGCTCCCAACTACACCCTCTATTCACCCCCCCTTTTACCTCCTACTGCAGCCTTCCATCCATCCCCACCCTCCCTGCCTCCTGCTCCAATCTGTCCTCCACTTTAACAGCTTCCCTATTCCCGTACCATCTTCCTTTTATCTACCTTGCCCGCCTCTCTTCTCATCCTCTTATCCCTTCTTATACCACCACTTCCTTCATTGCAAAAGATCTCCCCATCCAGTCGGCCCCACCGCTGACTGCTCAAACCACCCCTGGTAACCCCACCTTCTGACCTTTATTTAACTACCATCCCATTATGCCGCTCTCTATCTGCCTATCTCTTTTATTCTCTTCCCTCAGTACCATGTTACATGATCACTCCCCTAGGACTCTCCGCCCGAGCAGGTGCATCGGCTTCTGCAGCAGCGTGAAATGCCGGCCCCAACCCATGCGCCACTGCTGCTCCCTGACTGTCGTCCTGCAGCTGCAGCTCGGCCCAGCATTGAAAGTCCTACCACTTGGTGCACCTTTTCTCCTGTAACCCGATTGGTGCAGCAGTTCGGTAGCAGATTGATTGGTCCGCCCGGCCCGATGCCCATTGAAGCACCTTACCGGCAGTCTCTTGGGACTGAATTTAACTCCCTCTTACTGATTCTCTATGGCCTGTTTTTCTCTGCCTAATTAGCAAAATTTAAATTGTATTATGCCTAGTGATAAGTACTGATGCTAGTCTCTAACTGTACTGTGTAGTTGCAAAACTGTTTAGCGCTAACCATTGAAAGTAGAGATTGCCTGCCTCACTTAACTGCGTAGTTCATACTCTGTATTTCGCCCCTGCCTATTTGTTTCATTTCTCTATTTTGGTTTAGTCTAAGTACATTTACTGCTGAACTCCCCCTACATCTTTCCTTATATTGTGGCTCCCTGCCCCCTTGGTGGCTAGTCAGCTTTGCTCACTTGACCTCGGACCCTCACCCCGCCCCCCTTCCCTGTCTGACTATTTCTGCTCGTCCCACCCTTAGTCTCCCCCTTCCCCCAATTGTTCATTCTGTCCTTCTCCTTTGTATCCTGTAACTGTTCCTCTGTTTTTAAATTACACCCCTGCCCCTCGGTCTGCTGCCAGTCTCCTCCTTCACTAGCCTGTTAAATAATTCTGCGTTTCTCCCCTCACTCCCCAGGACTCTCCGCCACGAGCAGGTGCATCTGCTCCTGCAGCAGCGTGGTACGGCCCCAACTTCGGCTGCCACCCACTATCTGCTGCTGTTTCGGATCATCCTCCTGGAACCGCGGCTTGGCCCAGCATCGAAGGTACTACTGCTTGGTGTTTAAACTACCGGCACCTTTTCTCCTGTAACCCAATTGGTGCAACGGTTCGGTAGCGGATTCTGATTGGTCCACCCGGCTGCCCAGCCCGATTCCCATTGAAGCGCCTTTCCGGCAGTCTCCTGGGACTGACTTTAACTCCCTCTTACTGCTTCTCTACGGCCTGTTTTTCTCCCACCCCTGCCTAGTCCTCCTTTAAATATGCTTCTGACCCTCACACTTTCTCTGCCCTGCCATCCAATTACTCTGATCGGCTTCTGCAACTGTTTTAGCAGCTGTCCATTGGCTCGTCTGCATCACCTGCCCATATTGTAGCTATACCTGTTTCTATCATATTACTCTTGGATCACAATTAGAATTGCCTGCCAGATTTTAAGTGCTACAGACTCTGATAATTTTCTCGCCCTGAGTAAAGTTAGCGGCTTGACTTCTAAGCCTATCCTTGACTCCCTTTGTCCTCATAATCTCACATCTGCCCCTTGCTAACCCTTCCTCACTTTCCACGGCTTTGGTGCTCACAGCCTCTGCTAGCTCCAGCCACCCTGCCCCCTCTGCCCCATCTCCCTTGAGCGCCATCGCTTTTCCTGTCTCTGAGTTCATAGCCCCTGATTGGGCTCTCGCCACCCATGGCAAAGCGGCCTAACTCCCTCTGCCGCCGCCTGTCCTGCCGAACCTGACCAGTGCCACTGCTCCGTAAGTGGCCGAAGCCTCTGGTCTCCGGCTACACTTGGGAGGGAACCCCAACCCCCTGGTGGTGTACATCAATAATCAAGGTTATACCTATTCTCTCACGGAGTACTAGAGATGGAGCTCCATCAACGTGCCCTCCTGGCAATGTTCCTGATTACCCTGTGTGTCCATATCTACCCAACGTATTCCTGGCCAGTGCTTCGATCTACCACAAGGATACATACAGATATGCATTATACCCCTGGCTGCATCACTGATGTATCCTACACCACAGTTTCAGGACATAGCCAGTTCAGCTGGCTCCCAGTATGGTTACAAAGACTGCTGACCTCCAGCTACTTCATATTATATCTATACCTGCCCTATCCCCATCGCCTCCCCATTCATCACAGCAGCAAAGGAATCGGAAACTCTGCCATAAGTTGCTAAAAGTTTATCTTCTTCGACTTATCCTTTTGCTCCTGCTAATATCAGGCAATGTACACCCAAATCCAGGCCCAGCTGGGGAATCGTTGCCAAGCAACGATAAAAAGCAAGGAATAATAACAATTGCCACTATCAATATCTGCAGTCTGCTCAAAAAGCTTGATTTGCCTGCAAGTCGGGGTCACACAGCACAACCCGAACATACTCTCAGTTGTGGAGACATGGCTCCCACCATGTTCTCTGTATACTGCAGTCGTGGTACCTGGTTTTACCCTATTTAGGAATGATAGGCCACTAAAAGAGGAGGTGGCTGTGCGATATACATCAGGGATACAGTCAAGGGGTTTGCTCTTCCTCTACCCAACCTTGGCAATACTGCACAAATTCTCACCATAAAAATTCTGCAGTGGGCCCAAAACAAAGCACTTACAGTACACTCAGTATACATCCCACCAGAAGTGAATGAAATCCCCAGGGTTTGAAGAAATCATGGAGGTCATTAGATGTCAGCTACTGGACTGGGTCCTCACAAATCGCCCGGAGCGTATCTCTAACGTGACCATCCTCCCAGACTCGCTCATTGACCACTCCCTGATCACTTACAACTGGACTAACAAATCTAACACACACACACCCCCCTTACAATTTCCAGCAGAAGACTAAAGAGGGGTCATTTTGAGCACCTTAAACAGCAGCTTCACAGCACTGACTGGAGCCTTCTTGATATGGTGGAAGATATAGACATAGCACTTGAGCACTTCATCAGGCAATTCAATGCTGCCTGTGACTACCGTGCAGTGGTACAGAAGACAAAGATCAGAGGAAGAAACAGCCCTTGGATTACATCTGAATTAATCGGCCATATAAAAAACAGGGACAACACTTGGCTCAGGGCAAAGAACTCTGGCAGACAGTCTGAACTCCAGGAATACAGAAGATTACAGAATGACTGCACCCGTGCCATCCACTCTGCAAAGAACATCCACTTTAGGGAAGCACTAAAAAACTCACAGGGCAATAGCAAGAACTTTGGAACAACTTAAAGGATGTTGCAGGCAAAGACAAAAAAGAGGCCCCGAGCATGCTCAACATTAAAGGTGTTCCTACTCTTGATCCGTTGACCATTGCCAATATGTTTAATAAAGCACTTACTGACTTGACTAGTGTTCTTCCACACAACTTTTTTTTTGTTCTGTTTTTATTTGATTTTCATCAATTACAGACATTTACATTACATTTAATTTGACTGTGTCCATACATAGGTACAAAAAGAGATCAATGCAAGTCAAGGAATACCAATTAGTGCAATAAAGATTACAAAGATTAATCATCTTGTACAGTATTAAAGATAACTCGGGACATTGCAGCCTTCGTTCCAGATATGACGTAAAATCCATTCCCCTTAGATATGAACTGAACTAGCTCCTGAGGTTATTTAGCTCTGGCAGTAATAGCTGGCGAAAGAGTTAGTGACTACAAGCCCACCCAATGGGGCTGTTTACTACATTATTTGCAATTGTCGATGAGTAAGACTCAGCTGTGGTGGGGGGACTAGAAGTACCAGTCCATCTAAAGTTGTGAGCTTGGTATGGGGAAGGAATGAGGGAGGAGGGATGGGAGGAGGAATGCCGAGGGGTGGGTATGATGAGAAAGGGAGGAGACTCTTTACTCATGGAACAAATGTTGGATCTTTAAGTGCATAATATAAAAGCCATCTGTTCCACCTTGAATTGAATTTTTCTTCTCTGTTCAGTCTATAAGTTATTTTTTCCATGTAGTAGATTTGTTCAGTTATGGCACACCAGTCCTTAAGGGTAGGAGGGTCAGGAGTCCTCCATAATTTGGTTATGGCCTTTTTCCCTGATGAGAGGAGGATGGCTAAAAGATAGCGAATATTTTGATCCTTGAGATCTTCAGGGAAAATCAGAAGAATAAATAGTTGCGGGGAGAGTTGGAAGGGTATTCCAAAAATTGTTTGGAGTTCAAGCTGCAGGGCTTGAATAAACAGGGTCAATTTAGGGCAGTTATACACTATATATGTTAAGTGAGCCCTATTTTCACCACACCGTCGCCAGCAAGCGGCGGTGCTCCCCTGAGTAAAATGGCTAGTGATCTCTGGCGTATAAAAATATCTAATTAGAAATTTCCAGGCATACTCTCACCATTGATGTGAGCTAGATGTGCGGGCCACCTGTCTACAGGCTTACTGCCACTGTTTTTTTTTTTTCTATAGGTACGCCCAGTTCATGTTGCCATTTCTCGCAGGGAATCATTAAGTTTACTTGGTGGGAGGTCATCAAGGCTTGGTAGAGGGTAGATTAGGTGCCTCTGATTTGGGGAAGAGAATAAAGTCTGCATGCACGCAATTAACTGGGGCCAGCATTCAGGAGTGTGTACCGAGGACGGCAGGGAACTATAATAGTGCCTTAATTGTAAATACCTGTAGTGATGTGAGCTGGGCAAACCAAATTTTGTCTATTTCCTGGAAGGACCATAGTCTCCCTCCGGACATAATTTGAAATAGGTATCTAAGGCCGTATCTCGACCATAGTTGAAAGGCATTATCTAGTCTCCGAGGCTGAAAGTTAGGCAAGACCATTATTGGGCATATTAGTGGGACAAAGGAGGAGATCCGAAGTTGTCTCCTAATTTGATACCATGCTGACACTCTATGCCTGGTTTCGGCGGCAGGCTTTGACACTCAGCCGAGTGGACTGTCCCATGATAAAGTATATTAAAATATTCCAAATCTGAAGTAGCTGCCCGCTCAAGCTCTGCCCAGTGCACATCACCATCCAATATCTGCTTAGCAAACGAGTGAAGAAGATGTGCTGCTTGATAGTAACAGTAAAAATCGGGGAAGGACAAACCTCCCTGGTTCCTTGGCATAGTTAAAAGCTTTAGTTTAACTCTGGGCCTACGGCCTGCCCATATAAAGTGGATAATGGCTCTATCCCATTCCTGAAATACAGAACGGGGAAGTGTAATGGGGATGCTATTAAAAAGGTACAGCGCTCTAGGGAGAGTAACCATTCGAAGAAGGTCTGTCTTCCTAGATAGACTCAGTGGAAGTGTATTCCAATTGGCCAGGTCTTCCCTGAGACATGTGGTGAAAGGGATGTAATTATGCCTGTATGAATCCTCTAAGTCTCTGGAAAGGTTTATTCCCAAATATTTTAATTTCCTTATATCCCACTTGCAGGGAAATTGTTCCCGAATGTTTTGATCGGGAGCATATTGAAAGGTTAAAATTTCAGTTTTTGCAATATTCACTTTATAGCCCGGAAGGTGTCCGAATAAACTTAGTAGCTGGTTAACCTTCAGGAACGAAGTGGCCGGGTTTCGCAGATAGAGGAGGACATCATCCGCATAAAGAGCAATGCGATGTTCTCTTCCCCTTCAATCCCAGTGATGTCCTTTGATTGCCTAATTAGTTGTGCTAATGGCTCCATAAACAGGGCAAATAGGAGGGGGGGACAGGGGACATCCCTGCCTGGTGCCTCTGTGCAGGGAAAAGGGGGTCGAATGGTGTCCAGCCACCCTCACCCAGGCTTTAGGTGAAGTGTAAATGTTTGTAATAACTTGGATCAATGCCCTGGGAAAGCCCATGAACTCCATAACTGCATATAGGAAAGGCCAGTAAACTCTATCAAAGGCCTTCTCGGCATCAAGACTTACTAGGACAGCAGGGGAATCTAAGGTATTCATCTCACGAATAATATAAGTTCTTTTAATACTATCCGTGGTGGTGCGCGCTCTCACAAAGCCTGTTTGATCTTTGTTAACGAGTTGTGGAAGAATAGCTTCAAGCCTATGGGCAATAATTCCCATGAACAGTTTATAGTCTGTATTCAGCACAGAGATTGGGTGGTAAGTTTCGCAAAGTTGTGGGTTTTTCCCGGGCTTGGGAATAACTGAAACTGTGGCATATGCCCAGGTGGGAGGGGGTGAGTTTCTCTCTAGGACAGAATTACAAGTCTTGAGTAGAGGAGGCAGGAGGATCTGTTTTGCTGTTTTGTAGAATTCGGCTCCATAGCCGTCGGGGCCTGGAGCTTTCATGGTTTTAGCACGAGCCACCGCATTGGCAAGCTCCTGCATTGTGATTGGGCTTAACAGTCATTCGCCCTGCTCTTGCGGGACTCTGGGGAGGGTAAGGTCACGCAGGAACCTCCCTATAGAGTCTGAAGAAACAGGGCTCTCTAGGGTGTACAAGGTAGAGTAGCACGCGGTGAATGCTTCCACAACATCATTAAGTTTATTCAGAGGCCTACCTCCTATTGGGTGGCGGATAGTAGTTATGCTGGCAATCTTCCTTTGTTTTCTAATTTGAAATGCTAATAATCTTGTGGCTCTGGGTCCAACTTCATAGTACTTCTGACGAAGGAAGGACAGGGCAATTTCTGTCTGTAGTGCCAGCCTATCTAATTCTTGTTTAACTTGCTTAATTTGTGGAAGTACAGAGCTGTCACCTCGTTTGTGTAATGTTTTGTAGGAAATGCAGTGTTTCCTCAAGTTGGGTCTTATGCTGCCTACGTTCCTTCGCCAGTTGTGACGTGTACTTTATAAGGTGACCCCGAAGGACTGTTTTTATGGTGTCCCAAAGAATGCCTGGTGGGGTGTCAATTAATGTTATCAGCTAGAATTTCAGATATTTTATCTGTGACAAACTCCTTGAACTGATTAGACTTTAGATGAAAGGGATTTAAATGCCAGAAGGCATTTCTTTTCTGAAAACCCATCTTCCAGGAGCTTACTATAGGTGCATGATCTGATAAGGTGATATCTCCTATTTGAGTATCAACTAAGTAATCTAGATGCTCTACTTGAGTGAAAGTTAAGTCAATTCTTGAATAGGTTTGAAGAACAGCTGAATAGTGTGTATAATTCCTGGAATGGGGATGCATAAATCTCCAGGTATCGACCCAGCCAACCTGGGACAGGAATCTATCAAGGAGCTTCTGCTGTGGGGTTCTCCTTGGGGTATTAGGGTTAGAGGAGTCTTTCTCTGGCTTGAGAAGAATATTAAAATCTCCTGCAAGCAAGAGAATGCCTTGAGCGAATTGGGTAATTCTGTCTAACAGGCCTTTAAGCTCGCCCACAGATGAATCTGGGGGGAAATAAGCATTCGCTAGGGTGACCTCCACCTCACCAATTCGCCCCCGAAGAAGAACCAGTCTACCATTTGGGTCAGTCCACCTAGTATCAAGTTGCCAGGGAACCCACTGAGGGATTATTATTGTGGCGACTCTTCTCCTGCCACCCCTATAGGAGGAACTAAAAACCTCGCCCCTTGAGATCCGCCCCAACTTTGCGTGCTCTGCGTTGCTTAGGTGGGTCTCCTGCAGGTAAATAATATCTGCTTTGGATTTCTTCACCTGCATGAGGACCCTGGTTCGCTTAATCGGGGAGGAGAGCCCATTAACATTCCAGGAAATTAACTTCAGAGGGTTTTCCTGCATGATGGGATATTAATTAGGGTCAGGTTAATATGGGAGGGCATTACGCAGCAATAAGAGAACCTCTGTCCCTGCAGTCTGTACCTCAGTACATTTTGTAGTAGGTTGGACACAATCGTATATTTTAACAATCTAATGTTGTAACAATTTTCAAAATCTTCAACATAGCAGCATCTGCTAAAAGTCGGCTACCTCTAACTGGCAACCTAATCGAACAATCAATTCAACATGAACTGTAACAAGAAATGGCATTGGGAGAGTAGAGAATGCGCGTTTAGCAAAAAAACAACCAAATTGAGACTCCCAATGCTAATAGATCAACTATTAGTTAACAATAAACTTGAGCTTCCAAGTACCGAGAGCTTCCAAGGCGCTCGGGGTGGGGGGTGAGGTAATCCCCACCTAGAGTGGGTATTTTAGGTGAAGATACCCAAGGGCTCTTCTAGAGCCCGATTAGGAAAGGTTTAGGGGCATTGGCTAGTCACTCTCCCAATAGCCATACTTTTAAAGGAGGGTAATTCCTGAGGGGAGAAGCAATGAAAATCAATTAGATGATATTTTGGGGAAGGGAGGGGTGAGGGAGAGAAGAAAGAAAAAAAAGGGGGGACGAATCACCAAGAGACCCAGTGGTCCACTAGGCATGACTAACAGGTATGCCACTGTATGGTTCCGATGTCAATAAGGTCCCTCCTACTGAGGTTTTGGTGAAAATATGTGGCTTTGTGGCTCAGTCACCAAACTTTCCCCTTAGTTAAAAAATCAACGCGGGCAGTCAGGATTCCTTGACGGGCATCAAACATTAAACTCCGAGAGGAAGGTCTGCTGCAGCTCCGTCATTCATTATCACATTAAAGAGTGAATGTTGGAGGAGGTAGTTAGTATAAAAGAGCAGAAGCAACATTGTAAGTGCAGTGTGATGAATGAGTTAGAGTGGCTATAATTTACAGGAAAATGGTACCATGCTTCTCTCCCAGAAT
This sequence comes from Neoceratodus forsteri, assembly GCA_016271365.2. NCBI lineage: Eukaryota > Metazoa > Chordata > Ceratodontiformes > Ceratodontidae > Neoceratodus > Neoceratodus forsteri. The sequence continues at coordinate 62,372,535 of JADMNL010000031.1, read as the reverse complement.
AATGTAGCTGCTGGAGGATGATCACCTCCGCCACAGGGAGCTACAAGGTCAGAATTGACAGGTTAAGGGAATATCAGCAGCGGGTAATCATTCCTGCTCTCAGCCTGAGACCACTATCCAGAAAGTTCAAGAGAAGGGTGGGAATACAAGAACGAGACCAGATTTGTAAGAGCCGAGGGTTAGTACCGTTACTGTGGTTGTCCCACAACAGCAACCACAACAGTTACTATCATTCATTATCACATTAAGGAGTGAATGTAGGGGAAGGCAGTTAGTACAAAAGAGCAAAAGCAACATTATAAATGCAGTATGGTGAATGGGTTAGAGTGGCTATAGTTTACAGGGAAATGGTAACAAGTTTTTCCTCCCTAGAATAATATAGCTGCTGAGAGGGCAATCACCCGACGTCTGCAGGGAGCTATATAAGATCAAAGTGAGCAAGTTAAGGAAATATCAGCAGCGGGTAATCGTTCCTGCTCCCAGCCTGAAACCAACATCCAGAAAGCCCGAGAGGAGGGAGGGAATACAGGAACGAGACCAGGTTTATAAGAGCAGAGGGTTAGTACTGTTAAGGAGACAAGAATAGTTGGTTACGGATATGGTTAGCAGGACATTAACTGAGGGGATAACCATCAAAAGGCCCCTTTGGGGCAGTCCAGCGATTAGCAGGAAAGTTGTCGGGATAATCCTATTAAGGATCATCACTGCGGTCTCTCCATTCTCGTGTCAAGCACGAGTTACTAGTGGGTGTTCCCATTAGGAAAGTGTAAATGTCAACAGGTTAACTTAAGGCCCATTTCCAAAGCACGAAAATCAAGTGTCTCTTTTTGACTGATCACGAAGAGTGTCTGCGATCTTATGGATCACCTCGATCCCCTGACGCTTCCTGACCTCTCGCTGCCCGATCTGCCAAGCCTGCTGGGCGAGCTTTGCCGCCAGAGTTCCTTTTGTGGGTCTTCCCGAGGGGATTTGTACTTCTATGTGGTGCTTTTTAAGGGTCTCAACCGCCTCTTCAGCAGAAGTGAAGGTAAGTTGACCGTCTGGATTGAAAACTATCAGCTTGGCAGCATAAGGGGTCCTAAAACACACACAACTTTTTTGAGGAATCTAATCCCATCAGAGACCGAAGTCCGGAACCCAGTCATTCGTCTGCGTTCTCCCCAATTCTGTTTAAAAGCAGTCACCCATAATCAAGCTAGAAAGTACCTTCGCAAGGTGCTTGGAAAATCAAGGAAAAGCAACAACTCCCTCAATCTCAAATTTGTTTCCCTTACACTTAAAGTTCCCCTTACTAAACTGCTGAACCTATCCCTACGACTGGCTCAATTCCCCATGTTTGAAGTCAGCCCTGGTAACGCCTGTACATAAGAGTGGTGACTGGGCACTGAATGCCAACTACAGGCCTATTTTTGTCTCTCCAAAAAGCACTGGAGCATATAGTTGCAGATCAGCTGGTGGAACACTTTGATCAATACAGGATCTAATGCCCGAACAGCATGGATTTCAAAGGGCACAGAACCACCACTACTTTGCTGGAATTCACCAGTTACATACAGAACTCACTTGACCATGGTAGCCTTGTAAGCGCAGCTTTCATTGATTTTAAGTAGGGCTTTTGCTTTTGACACTGTCAGTCACTCTACTACTACAGCAGCTCACTTCTGTAGGTCTCTCTAAGTGTGCCACAAACTGGTTCAAAAGCTACTTGCCTAATCGTTCCCAGCAGGTGGTGATTGGAAACACCACGTCTGGGCATCTACCGGTTTGCTGCGGGGTACCTCAGGGATCGGTACTAAGACCCCTTCTCTTTAGCATCTTTTTAAATGATCTACTCCGCTCCTGCAATCAACAGATTCTACTCTTTGCAGATGATGCAGTCATCTACACTACCCATCAGGACCCTCCCCACCTCAAAAAACAGCTACAACTTGCTTTCGAGCAAGTGGAGGACTGGTTCGGAGCACACAAACTGGTACTGATCTACAAAAAAAAAAACAAAGGTGATGCTGTTTCGTGGTGCTAGAAGCCAGCACAAATCACAACCTCTAATTATCAGTAACTCTGCAGGAGTGCCACTTGAACAAATTGAACACTTCAAATACCTGGGGGTAACGCTGGACTGCTTCCTCTCCTTCGCAAAGCACATTGAGTGTGTGGCCAAAACTGTCAACTTGAAAATAGGACTCCTACACAGCCGCAAGCGATGCCTGACACCTCATGCACTAAGAACCACAGTCCATAGCTCAGTTTCTGTTATCGACTATGGACTGGTTATTTACAGCTCTGCACCTCCTACTTCCCGCCATAAGATAGCAGTAGCACTCAACAAAGCCTGTAGACTGCTCACTGGTTCCCCCGACTTAACGCACACCTGTGATCTTTGAGCAAGCTGGGTGGCTACAACTTAATAATAGAATACACCATCAAACTTGCCTGCTAGCCAGAAAAACACTTTTTGGGCTGGAACCTCCTGGAGTTGAAAACCTGTTAAGCTTATTCTGAGGGTCACACCGTACCAGAAACTCTGACCATCGGCTTCTCATTGTACCAAGATGCAGAACTTCCCAGGGGCAGTGGTCATACTCCTACTGGGCTCCCCTTTGGCTCAACAACCTCGGAACTGATCTTGTCACCATACCAAGACTGGGTCCTTACAAAATCCAATTATGACACCTGCTGAAGAATAGTTGCTGCGACTCCGCCAGTTAAATGCTCCCAGTCCCTCTGATTCCTGACTATGGTCTGTTCTCCACCAAACTAATGCCCCCCCTTCTCCTACCTCCCACTAGGGTCCTGTTCCCCCCTGGAGTTCCCGCTGCCCCTCATGAAAAGCACTTTTTCCCCGTCAACTAGGCACTATGCTCCCTCCACTCCTCCCCCCACACCCCCCTTCATCTCCCCTCACTTCCTTACCTGCTGTCTTTCTGGCACACAGGTATCTCTTCTTTGTCCTGACAATGCCACCTAAGCTGCTCTTGTGACTTGTTAATGCCTGTTAAAATCTTCTGTTACTTAATCACATTGTATTTGAATGCTCACATCTTCTGTGTATAATCAGTTTAGCTAGATACTCTTGAGGTCCCATTGTATGTATTCCCGCCCTTACGATGTGGAACCTTTGTAAAAGAGCGGTTTCCTGCTCAAAGGTATTGTAATCCAAGATTGAAGTAAATAAATAAAAATAAAACATGATAATGATAAGCTATTGAGATCTGCCTACCAGTACTCTTTCCCGCCTGATCCGCCAACCAATCCTTCTATGTAAAAACCTGTATATACACTGTACCTCCTCACTCTAATCTACGATTGCCATATAACCTGTAATTATTTGTACATATCTTAATAATGTTGATTCTGTGTGTTCATACTGTGACATGATTGATTACATCAAGACCTCCTTGTAAATGAGCCTGCTCAATGGAGTCTTTCCTGCCAGTAAATTTAATTGAACTGATCTCTCTACCACCTCTGCATATCCTGTACCTGTGGGTGGGCACTCAGTGGCCCAGCTTGATGTGTCCCGCACATTCTTGCGGTGCATTTTATATTTGAAGACCCCAATCAGTGACCCTGTCCTGCCTTGGGATGTTAATTTTGTGTTGCAAAGGTTTAAGCTGACTCCCTTTGAACCGTCCACATCTTGCGATCTATGCTTTCTGTCGTGGAAGGCGTTATTTTTAGTTGCTATTACTTCTGCTCAAATGATTTCCAGGATTCGCGCACTCGTGTGAGGAACCTTATTTAGTTTTTCACAAAGACAGGGTGTCTTTGTGTAGAAATTCTGAGTTTCTGCCTAAGGTGGTGGTGGAGTTTACTTTGAATAAGTCCATCCACCTGCCTGTCTATTTTGTGGAGTATTCCAATCCAGGGGAGGCACTGCTCCATACCTTGGATGTGCATAGAATTCTGAGGTGCTATACACACCGCGCTAAGAACTTCAGGAAGTCCAACCAGTTGTTTGTTTTGTTCACCCCTGGAAAAGTGAGCACCCCGGTGTCCAAACCGTGCTTGTCTAAATGGTTAGCCAACTGCATTCTGTTACCAGAAGTACTGCAAGGAGCTTCCTAAAGGGGTGAAAGGCCATTCCGCAAAAGGTATGGCCGCATCATGTCTTGTTTCTCAATGTCAGCTGCCGACATTTGCGCTGCTGCCACTTGGAGCACTGTCCACACTTTCACCAATCATTACAGTCTGGACATCGCCTCTCGGCATCAGGCCAACATCAGACTAGCTGTCCTCCAAGGCCTTCTTTCTTACACTGTTATTTCTTTTGCCTACTGCCCAGTCTGTCTAACTGTAGTGCCAAAATTGCTTGGGACTCAGTCCTACCGAGGATGGCCTGCTGCAAGAGATTCCCTCAAAGTAAGATAGTACAGTTAAGTAAGAACTTACTGTAACAGTAGATCAAGAGGATCTCTTGCAGCAGGCCCTGCTTTCCCTCCATCCTTCCCACTTATCCTGGGTCTCTCCCCTTCCATGGGGGCGAGCCTTCTGCCTTTCTTTACTTTTTATTGATTCTTGTTGCACCTCGCAGTCCTTGGTTCCCCCCCTTCTGGGATCATGCTTATGGTCTCTGGCAGGAGAATGGAGGAGGGTGTGGGGGCCGCCCACCTTATATAGGATTGGCTGATGTCAGGCACTGATATCAGAGGTGGGCAGCCTCCTCTGGTAGACTGTTGGGTAGAAAGGCTTCCATGTGGTCCTGGCACCTAATGGCTTAGTCCTGGGGTGATGACCTCCTGCAAGAGATCCTCTTGAAGATTTACTGTTATGGTAAGTTCTTACATAACTGTACTTATGTACTGTAATTCCAGACTGTGAAGTATATCTTCATAGAGCCACACTCACCTACCCTCCATCCCCTTTCCTGACTGCAGGCGTTTCTGGTCTCTGCTAGTTGCCAGAGCCACGAAAAAATTTCCATGGGCTTGTCTGATTTTGTTGGGAGTTTTGTAGGGTCAGACCCCATCAGTGGTTCTCTCTTACTGAGATTGCAGGAACAAGCCTCTCTGAAGTGTGCTGCTTTGTTCAGCACCTTTCATAAGCCCCTTTCTTTGTACCCTGGACCCAAATACTTTGGCAGCAGGACCACTTGGGTTGCATTTTCCAAAGGATTTCTCCAGTTCTTGCCTATAGAAAAATCTCTGAACATACGATCAGGAAGATTTGCCTTCTCTTGGGTAAATTCTAGACAGGGTTGCCCCTGTAGCTGAACAGTTACAGCTGTTGCCTTTGGGACTCTGGATCCTAGGTTTTTATTCCCAGCTGCATCTTATGCCTAGGCAGAGGGAGCAGATCTAACAGATTACGCTCACATAAATTCTTTAGCAAAACGAAGAAATACAGAAAAGGCCTTAACCACATACGTGTGGGGTTTTTTTGTTTGTTTTTCTTTTTCTCCCCTTACCCTTCTGTTCTCACACACACAGGGTACAAGTTGCACTGGCCCTGAAGCAGCCATTTAAATTGTTACATTCTTTAATATTGTAACGTCTTGGCTTTTACAAATTAAGTAGTTTTTTTTATTCAGTACTCTCTTCCGGGGTGTGGGGGGTACTTCGGTGATCAGGGCTGCTACGCACTATTTATCGGTGCTCTGAGCACCATTTTCAGTGCCATGCGTATACTGCTTGCCAGCTGCAAATGTTCTGTTTCCCATGGGGTCCTAGTGCTTCAGTCCTAAGACCAAAGAGTGTGGCTCTGTGAAGATGTTCTTGCAAATCTTAAGTTACAGTAAATCACTCCTTTTTACCTGTCTTCACCTGCCTTTTCCCTCAGTGGTTTCTGTACTCCCCAACCAACCAGCCTTAATCGTGGGCTCCTGTATTTGGTGTCACCCTTTCATTCTTCCAGTAATAGCCAAGCAGGCCGCCTTCAGATACCTCATGCCATTGGGACATCCTGATCATCCTTTAGTTGGCCTCTGTGTCCTTATTACCCCTTGTCGGCAGTATTTTGTCCCATCAGCCTCTTGCCCTTCTTTCACTGAAGCAAGGCGTTTGGCTGGCTTTTATGACAAGATACTCTCCTCTGCCTCCCCGAGTCTTGGAGTAGCCAGTCACCAGTCTTCCACAGCTCAGTACCAGTTGCAGTTATGGCAGCTGGTTCTTGGAGATGCCTCAGATTTACCCCTCAGAGGCCCATAAAGACTGCCTTTTGGATCTGACTTGGGGGTTGATGCTTCAAAACGTAGACTACATGGCGCCTCTGATGCTTCTGAGGTGGCTGCACAGACCATGGCCCAAGCTGTTTTTCTTAGGAGACGAGCATGACTAGGTTTTCCTGCCCGTAGGAAAATTCATAATTCTGTTTTCAGGTGATCCTGTCTTTTGTGTACTGCTGCCAGCTGTCTGGTCAACAGACAGGTAAACCCTTTGGCCCCTTCTGCCACTGTATGCCTGCAGACCCTCATTTTCTGAGGTTTGTACCTATCCTGGGATAATACTGGGGGTTTCTTCTCCCCAACAGCCTTCTCCCTCTTGAAGGTACTGCTCTATATTAGACCAAAGAGTGTGCCTCAGTGGAGACCAACTCTGGAAAGATAGGAAAGTTACTTGCCTTAACTCTCTCCCAGACAGTATAGGGATTCTGTTTTGAGGTACATTTGTTCCTGTGTTAAGCTAGGGATATGAGAGAAAAAAGACACAAGGCTGCACTCGTGCCCAGCAGTTGGCACAAGTAATGAGGCAGTGTGCAGTAAAGTGGTTGCATGTAAAAATACATTTAATACCCACAAGGTATGCTCAAAACACAGTATCAGGGAATTCTGGCATAAAACTATTTGCTGTTTTTTTTCCCCAAAGACTCATTTTGTTTTTCTTACTGTGATACAACCGGGACATTGTCAGCTCTTTTTGCATCATGTTATTTGTAGCTGAAAATTACCTTCTCTAAAATTCATTGTGTTACTGGTTGTTTACTCTACCTCCTTTCATAGCAGAAGCGAAATACATGCTAATGGTGTAATTATACTCAACCTTGTTTTGGTACAAATCCTTGCTCTACTTTTGTTGCATACTTATGAACATAAGCAACTTCCCAAACAGAGCAGCCACTCATGATGCAGTAGCATCCTCTCATCCCACTGATTCTTGAGTGGCTAGACTGCATGGGGGTGTTCCCAAGTCCAGGAAAGATGCAGTGGGTGTTGATTAAGGAATGTAAAACACATTTTGGTGTGCCAACACCAGTATGGTGGGCAGTCTGTTTTTCACTTTTAAAAAGGAAAAAAAGATTAGAATCAAACAACCAGCTACATCAGCACATTCTACAGAATGTGAATTACAAAATGTGTGTTAAACTACGGACAGTCTGACGCTTAATGGGGGTTGACAGTGTCCCTTTAACCCGTGATGCACTCTTTCACTTTGTGTTTCTTTTTTTCCTGGTGTTCTGTGCTGGCTCGTTTGTTTTCCTTATACTTTTTTCAGCACCGTTACTTTGGGTATCGCAACAAAAGGGTGGGGAGTGGATGGAAAAGGGGGAGGAAGGGGTTGGGAGTGGACGGAAAAGGGGGAAGAGCAGGCAGAAGCACTGAATGAATACTTTTGCTCAGTGTTCACGGAAGAAAAGGGGGACCACTACCAGCATAGGGTGGGGACAAGGGGAGAGAAGGTGACAGATGGAAGAATTGAGGCAAGTAAAGTCCTAGAGGGACTGAGGGCGCTGAAGGTAAACAAGGCACCAAGGCCGGATAGTATCCACCCCACAGTGCTGAGGGAGGTGGCGGAGGTGTTGGTGGAGCCACTGGCGGATCTGTACAGCACCTCACTGAAGTCTGGTATGTGCCACTGGACTGGAGGATGGCACATGTAGTACCATTACACAAGAGCGGGCCAAGGGATGAACTGGGTAATTATAGCCCGGTAAGTCTCACCTCCATAGTGTGCAAACTCATGGAAACCATACTAAAGGAAAGACTGGTGTTGTACCCGGAGGACAATGGCCTCCAGGATGTGAGGCAGCATGGGTTTGTTTCAGGGAAGTCTTGTCAAACCAACCTCGTACAGTATTATGACTGGGTGACAGGTGAGCTGGATAAGGGTCATGCAGTGGATGTTCTTTACTTGGACTTCAGCAAGGCCTTCGATTCGGTGCCTCATGGGCGGCTTGGGGAGAAGCTTACTGATGTAGGGGCAAAAATGAAGAACTGGATTACAAGCTGGCTGAGTGGCAGGCTGCAACGGGTGATGGTGAGAGGGGAGCTCTCAACTCCAAGGCTGGTGCGAGTGGGGTGCCATAGGGCTTTGTGTTGGGGCCAGTATTGTTTGAGCTCTTCATATCAGACATTGCACATGGGGTGGTGAGCAAGGTAAGTCTGTTTGCTGATGACACCTAAATCAGAGCAGTGGTGGATGGAGAGGAGGGATGGAAGCAGCTGCAGGGGGACCTATGCAAGCTAGAGGAATGGTCAGAGAGGTGGCAGCTGGCGTTCAATGCAAAGAAGTGTAAGGTTATGCATTTTGGGGTGAAGAACCCAAGGAGAGAATACTGGCTGGGGGGGGGGTAAGCTGGGGATCACTGAGGAGGAGAAGGACCTAGGGGTATTGATAACAGGGACCATGAACAACACTGCCCAGTGCAGGAGAGTGGCTGCAAAAGCGAACAAAATGCTGGGGTGCATAGCGAGGGGGTTTTCGTCCAGGCGAAGAGAGGTGATCTTGCCCCTCTACAGGTCGCTGGTAAGGCCGCACTTACAGTATTGTGTGCAGTTTTGGAGGCCATACCTAAAGCGTGATATTGGCTACTGGAGGGGATGCAGAGGAGGGCAACAAAGATATGTGGAATGGAGGGGAGAAACTGACAGCAGGCTGGGAGACCTGAATATGTACACCCTGGAGGATAGAAGGGACAGGGGGGACATGATAGAGACATTCAAGTATCTGAGGGGAATCAGTAAGGATGGGGCAGATGAGGTCTTTAAGTTGGGGGGGAGGGTCACCAGGGGGCACAGGCTAAGGATAGAGGGGGGAAGATTTAGGAAATGAGGAGACACTATTTCACAGAGAGGGAGGTAGCAAAATGGAACGCCTGCCAGAATGGGTGGTATCATGTAAATCTGTGAACAAATTCAAAAGGACATGAGACTGGGAACAGGGAGAGTGAGGGTGGGGAGGTGGGGTAGCAGTGGGATGACAAAGGGGAAGGGGGTGGGGCAGCTGCAAACTGGGGTTGTTGGCTGCACACTCAAGCAGACTTGGATAGACCGGGTGGTCTATTTCTGCTGGCACATTCGTATGTTCGTAAAATGTATCTATACTTTTGTTAGTGCACTATGCACCCCTTCAGCACCTGACCGGCCCACATCAGCTCACTGTTCCACCTAGCCATATCATCCGCCATCCCCGGGACTTACCTCCACTTCGGTGTTCTCCCATGGATGTCCTTCCCCATGAGAAGGGCTGTCTGAGGTCTGGCCTACACACACACAGATGTTAAGTGTCAGGCTGTGGAGTGTGAGCCGAGTTGGTGGTGAGGGACTTGTGGTGAGTGGCATGTGTTTTTTTTTTTCCTTCCCACTTTTTACAGTCCCTATGCCACGGATGTCTGGAGACCCTGTGACCGACGCATGTCCCCAGGTGTGCAACGTGTGTCACAGCACTGACATACCCCTTCCTTGGTCTCTGGTTCCAGCTTTGCATGGCCACCCTAGTGGCACTGTTGTAGCATAGTCCAGGCACTCTCCCATCCCCGAGGAGGTGATCATCCACTGGGACTCTGAACCTTCCTTGGCCGGCCCTTCGACCCAAGCTCTTAACCAAACATGGGTCGTCCGCCTCATGGGCGGTAGTGCTACCACTGTTCCAACTGACTGGTCTACATCTGTCTAGCTTAGATTTTTCTGTGTCTTTTTCCAAAAGAGACTGATGGGAAGGTACTCTTTCTCTGTCTTCCCCCTTATTGTAGTCTCTCTCTTTTTTTTTTTTTTTTGTGTGTGTTTTTCTTTTCAGAAAGATTTGTTTTATTTTCTGAGTTTGTTTCATTAAGTAGATTGTTTCTTTAGTTTTACATAGAAACATAGGTGTTACCAGTAGAAAAATTCTCTATGGCCCATCCATTCTGCCCAGCTTTGTTAGAATATCTTTAGTAATAAGAGAACTGAGGCATGGTGCCTTGCATAGGCGTAGTCAGCCCCAAAAGATTTTGCTCCCCGGGGGTCCTAGTGTCTCCGGACCCAAGACCAAAGAATGTGGCTCTGTGCAGAAGATGCCCTAGAAAGAGTTATGAAGCCCATGAAAAGCTGTCCCAAACGAGTTATTGGGCTCACCTGTAGCTGGAAGTACTGCAGAGATACCGATGACTCTGTCTGTTAGATATTAATACATTACAGCCATTTGTATAACATTTTGATGTCATGAAGGAACAGGCTGCGCTTGATTCAGTGTAGTTAGGCACAACTTGTTCCTCTGTCATCACAAGGCTAAAAAGAAATGGCTGCAATGTAGTATTACTATTAAACAGACTCTGTCATCTGTACCTCTGGAGTGCTTCCAGCTGCAGATGCGCTCAGTACCTCATTACAAGAGTGTTTCATGGACTTTCAAACTATAATGGCTGCTGGGCATGGATGTGACCCTCTAATTTTTTGTTACGGTAAAGAAAGTGGGGCTAGCTCCATGTAGAGCAGCTAACGAGTTCAAAGCTGTGCCTTTGTGATCACAGAATTCAGTTACAAGTTAGCTTGTTTAGAACTGACCAGAGAAGATCTATAGGATAGTAACCCATACACAGTAACACTGTTTCTAGGGACATGGATATGTTGTTCATCCACACTTATTGGCAGGTTCCTTGCCGCTTTAAATCTTGCCGGAAGGTCTTCAAGCTAGCTCCTCCCACCCACCCGGGTGGTAAAACTCTCGGCTCCGCCCCATGACGCCAGATCTTCCTTACCGCTTGGAAGCTCAGGTTCCCTCCTTAACGCTCTGCGATTAAGTTTTGGGCCTAAATCCTTCGGTTTTAAAAGAAAAAACTTTTTATAACTTTCTCGGTCTTCTTCCTTGCGCTGCGATGGACCGTCGACTCGGTTTCGGAGATGTCCCTGTGGCAGAAGATGTCTCGACGGACACGCACTCCACGCAGCGCTTATTGCCTTGGCCAGGAGCACGACCCGCAGGCTATGGCCTGTGTTCCTCCTTCCTCGGGCCCACGCCCCGAGGACCGCGCTGCCCGCTTACTTCTGGGGTGTCCCGAAGAAGATTTCCTCGGTCAAATCCAAAGAGGCCCGACTGGCGGTTTCATGGCCTGGGATCCACGAACAACTAGAGAGGTTGGTCGCCTTCGAAGAGCAGGCGGCTCAGGCCGCGGCTTCCTCTTCTGCGGCCTTTGTCCCTCTATCGCTCGGGACCTCATATTCAGCTTCCTTTAAGGAGCTTTGCTTGACCCTCTCAACTAAAGGCGAGGGTCCTACTTCTTCGAGTCCGTTTCATCGGTCGAAGAAGTCTAAGAGTAAGTCTCATCGTCGACGCTCTTGGGAGCGGGAAAGATCCCCCTCCCCTCGTCGACAATCGACTTCGGTCGAATTCTCGGCTTCGGCCACTGGCTTCACGGTGCCCCCGTCAGGCCAGGTGACAGACTCCCGCCGACGAGGTTGAGATTTTTCTCGACCCGTTAGACGGGTTGTCGGCTGGAGAAGCCGAGATTCCCTCCTCCCCGGTTCCCCCGATGAGGGCTGAGGATATCGTCGGCTCTCCCGTACCGGTGAATCAGGAGCAGTCAGTTTTGCCGACCGAACCGAGGGGATCGCCGATCCTCGGCTCCCCGCCTCACCGACCTCGGCCTAGCCGAGATTCTCGGTCTCGGACATCTTCGCGGTCCAGCCGTTCCCGTCGACACAGACGGTCTCGGTCTCGGCACCGCGGCAAGCGGCGTCGCCCGTCTTCCTCTTCTTCTTCCTCGGCCGAGGAGGAAGGCTTCGGCGTATTCCCCAAAATCGAGGACCTCATGTGGCAACAATTTTTCTGGCCAATAAGCGGCTCAGGCCTCTTCGCCATTAAGTGGTTGCCACCGGACCAGGTAGTGGTCGAGGAGCCTGTTTCCAGGCCAGTTGTCCGACCTATTCCGGCTGCCCCACCAATTGTGGTGGAACCGCCTCCACCTCAGCCGACAGCTGGGGCTCCGACGAAAGAATCACGGTTGGCCCAAGGCCTTCCCCGTAGGCTGTCGGTCACTCTCACGCCTGACAAGCCTCGGCAAGTGGAGGGTGGCTCAGGCTCCAGGCAGCTATTCGACAGCTCGTCGGAGTCGGATGACTCCTCCCTGTTCTCCAAGCGTTTTGACTTGGAGTCCTCTGGGGGGCAGTCAGTGGACGATAGCCCTTCGTCCTTCCTAGGACTTCTTAGGCTCATCTCAGAATCCACTGGGATGAAGCTTGAACCCGTATCCAAACGGGCCAGATATCCTCTCACCGAGATTCTGGACCGAGGGGATTCTCCCACGGAGGCCTTTCCAGTGGCCGAAGCCATTGTCGGGCCGGCCCTGGAACTTTGGCAGCGTCCGGCTTCCTGTCCTGCGCCTTCGGCCAGGATGGCCAGGAAGTATGCGGTCCCTACTGGCTCTCTGTCCGGGTTTTCTGAACACCCCTCGGCTGAAGGGCTGGTCACGGACAGTGTTTTCCGGCGTGCCAGTAATGCCAGGGACGTGGACAAACCGCCCGACAGAGTCCAAGAAATTGGACTACTCGGGGCGGAAAGTGTATGCTGCCTCTTCTCTCGGCCTTCGTCAGGCCAGTTCGGCCGTCCTCATGGCACATTTCTCCCATGACCTGTTGGGTTCCCTGGATGAGGCGGTCCCTCATCTTCCCACTGACCTGCAGACTACGGTCAAGCAGGTGCGGGATCAGGGCAGGGCAGTAGCCAAACAGCTCCAGACTGCTCTGGATATAGGAGACTCATGTGCCCGGTCAGTGGCGGCCGCTGTGGCCATGCGTCGGCGGGCGTGGCTGCGAATATCCACCTTTACCACGGATACCCAGCACAAGCTGGCGGACATTCCTTTCCTGGGAACAGACCTGTTCGGCCCTGGAGTGGAAGGCCACCTCCAGAGGATCGAAAAATTCAATGCCACTTTGGATTCGGTCTCGTCCGCACAGAGGGACAAGGGTCATAAGCCCCAGCCTAAGCCCTTTCGTCCCTCTACTCCTCGCCACGCCGGCCCAACAACAGCGTCAGGGCCAGCAGGCTAGACCTGGTATTCCAGCCCAAGCCATGGCTTCCTCTAATTAGGAAGCAAGGAGGAAAAGGCCCTGGTGGTCCCCAGGCCGGTCCTTCCTCCAAGCCTGCTAAGTGACGGGCTGAGGGGTGTCACCCCCATCCCTGTCACCTCGCCCCTGGTTCCCCCCGTGGGGGGACGGCTCCGACACTTCCTTTCCGCCTGGTCCGCTGTTACCACGGACAGGTGGGTTTTGGAGGTGGTGGGAAGAGGCCTGCCTCTGGAATTGAGCAGGCTCCACCCTTCAGAGCCATTCAGCCCCAGGGGCCTTTTGGGGTCCCCAGAATCTCTACAGGCTCGCTCGAGCCTACACCGCCTCCTCCTTCAGAAAAGGGTGATAAAAAGAGAGGAGGACCCTTCACCAGAACCAGGGTTCGTGTCCAGGTACTTCCTGGTCCCGAACGGACGGGGGTTGGCGCCCATCTTAGACCTACACAACCTGAACAAGTTCCTAAGGTCTCGAACCTTCAGAATGGTCACTCTGGCTCAGATAATACCATCTCTGGAACACGGCGTGTGGTTCTGTTCTCTGGACTTCCAGGACGCGTTCTTTCACGTCCCTATCTGTCCGTCTCATCAGAGATTCCTCCGCTTCAGAGCGGAGGGATCCCTCTTCGAGTTCCAGGCCATGCCCTTCGGCCTTTCTTCAGCTCCCAGGGTCTTCACCAAATGCATTGCAGCGGTGACAGCTTTCCTGCGGCGCCGAGGGGTCCGGGTGTAACCTTACCTGGACGATTGGCTGATAGCAGCCCCCTCCAGGTTGGAGGTGGAGCGGTCCAGAAATCTGGCCCTCCGGGTTTGCTCTCAACTGGGCCTCCTGGTCAACGAGGCCAAGTCGGAACTCGAGCCCAAGCAGGTGATATCCTTCATCGGGGCAGAGCTCGACTCTCTTCGAGCCAGAGCACGGCTCCCGCGGACAGGGCCGAGGTTCTTACCTCCTTTGCCCAATCATTTCTGGTTGGGCAATCGGCCTGCCGGACTTCCTGCGACTCCTGGGTCTTATGGCGGCCTGTACCAGCGTAGTCCGTTGGAGCGCGCTGGCACATGCGCCCCTCAGTGGTCTGGCCGGCCAGTGGTCACAGCGTTGGACCTTCTGGACCAGCGGTGTGGGCGACCCAGGAGATGTGGAACGCCTCCGGTGGTGGACCGTTCCGTCCCATCTGCAGGAGGGTATCCGTTTGTCCGCCCGAGCCGACGGTCTCTATCGACCGGACGCCTCTTGATGGGTTGGGGTGCCCATCTGGGGGAACACCGAGCACACGGCCTCTGGTCCCCGCTGGAGTCCGATGCCATATCAACCTGCTGGAGCTTCCGGCGGTCCGCCTAGCTCTCACCACCTTTGCTCCGTTCTCCGGGGTCAAGTGGTCCGGTCCAGACGGACAATACCAACACTATGTACTATCTAAACCGCCAGGGCGGGAAGCGCCCTGCCTCTATGCAAGGAAGCTCTCCGAGATCTGGTCACTAGTGCGCAGCCTGGAGGCGGATCTCCTGGCCATTCATGTGGCAGGAGCCTCCAACACCCTGGCCGATGCCCTGAGCCGGATAGGGGCTGCATCGCGACGAGTGGTCTCTCCTGCCGGAGATAGTACAAGACCTGTTCTCCTTGGGCACACCTCTGGTGGATCTGTTTGCCTCCAGGAGAACGCGGCTGAGGCTGTTTCATGCCCCCCCTCAGCAGGGGATGCTCTTCGAGGCCGTGGACCCCGGGCCTCTTTTACGCCTTTCCCCCCCGTTCCCCTGATTCACAGGGTCCTACTGAAAGCGAGGAGGGACAAGGCGCAGGTGATTCTGATAGCCCCAGATTGGCCTCGCCAGTTCTGGTACCCAGATCTCCTCAGTCTCAGCTCCAGGACTCCGCGGCAGCTTCCAGCTCGCCTGACCTGCTCTCAGTCAATCAGGGGAAGGTGTTCCATCCGACCTTCAATCCCTGCACCTGATGGCCTGGTTCCTGAGCTGGCTAGAGTTCCAGGCCTTGGGTCTTTCCGACCGGGTCCTCAGCGTCGTTGAGGCGCTCCGTAAGAGTCGACCAGAAAATGCTATGCCTTCAAATGGAAGAGGTTCTCCCATTTGGTGTCGGGAAAAGGGTTGGACCCTTTCTGTGTCCTGTGGCGAGCATTTTGGACTACCTATGGTCCCTATCTAGTCAAGGGCTTGGGTCGCCTGACCCTTAAGGTGCACCTGGCAGCCATTTCTGCTTACCGGCGCGGGCCGTCAGCAGTCAGTGGCGCAGGAAAGTGGCTGGGCGCTTTTCTCAAAGGCCTTGATCACATTTCCCTCCAGTGCGGGAACCCCCACCTCCGTGGGATTTACTGCTGGTACTGGCAAAGCTCATGGGCAAGCCTATTCAACCAATGCACAGGTGTGGTCTCCCCACCTGTCGTGGAAAACCGCCTTCTTGGTGGCTATCACGTCAGCCAGAAGGATGGGAGAACCCAGGCCTGAGCATCGAGTCTCCCTTACGTGGGTCTTCCACAGGGACACAGTTGTCCCACGCCCACCCGAAATTCCTTCCGAGGTGGTGTCGGAGTTTCACCTTAATCAGGTATTGACTCTGCCGTGTTCTACCCCAATCACACCTGGAGGCCGAATATAGGCTCCATACTCTGACCTTAGAAGGCGCCTTTATTATAAGGAGCGCACGGCTGAAATTGGGAGAGGTTCGCCAGCTGTTTGTCACCACGCTGAAGCCGCACTCTGGCAGACCTGCAGCCAAGCGGACTATAGGGCAGATGGGTCACCTCTGCATAAATCTCTGTTATGAGTTAGCGGGCATGGAGCCTCCCAGAGGGATAAGAGCTCATTCTACCCGCCATACTGCTGCATCGGTGGCTGCTTCCAGGGATGTCCCTATCCAGGAGATCTGCAGGGCTGCTACCTGGAAGTCAGCACACACCTTTATTTCCCACTACCACATCGACCTTGAGTCACGCCGGATGCTGGTTTTGGGGCCTCGGTTCTCCAATCTTTGTTCCCCAAGGAGGTATTGGGGTGTGCGCTTGCCTCCTCCTCCCCGGAGAACTGCTAGGAGTCTGCCAATAAGTGTGGATGAACAACATATCCATGTCCCTAGAAATACAGGTTACTCACCTGTAACAGGGGTTCTAGGAATGGTATATGTTGTTCCATCCACACGAACCCACCCGACCCTCCCGGCTTCGACGCGACAACCTGAGCTTTCCAGCGGGCCAGATCTGGCGTCATGGGGCGGAGAGCCGAGTTTTACCACCCGGATGGGTGGGAGGAGCTAGCTTGAAGAACTTCCGGCAAGATTTAAAGCGGCAAGGAACCTGCCAATAAGTGTGGATGAACAACATATACCATTCCTAGAACTCCTGTTACAGGTGAGTAACCTGTATTTTTATGCCGCGTAGTTACTATGACGTCATGGACCTCTGGAGCGAAGCTCAAGAGGTCCCTTTGACATCATAGTAAGCATGAAGTGCGAGAAGTGTGATGTTGTGTATTTTGGCTATCATGCACTATTCTATATAGTGTATGGACCACAAAAAACACAATCACTTTTTTTCTTCGGGTAGTCAGTCTCTGCCGTCCGCGACCTGCACTTCTCGGCCATCTGCCGGCCTGCTCACGCATGCAACACTTCATCTGCTGCTGGCCCTGTAAACAGCGCTGGTGGGGTCGCTTGCATTGTGATGTCCATACTAAACAGAACAAAAAGTCTTTCTGCATTAGTATGAATGCCACTACTGCAGCAAAACGACTTATTACAGTATGTGGATCTTCATACACAGTTGCATTCCACCACACAATATAACTGTTTTACGCAGAGGGTGTTGGATAGGTGGAATTCACTTCCCCAGTCTGTGCTTAGAGCACATTTCTGTTCTTTTAATATTCTGCCCCTAAAACATACAAAGAAGCTTACCTGGCCCCAAGTCTAGTGCAGTATAAAGTTTAATTTACTGCTGCTGGTATTTAAGGAGGGAAGGGATTGTATTTTGGCTCCATGGAACAGAGAGCCCGATCCCTTCCACTTCTTTATTCAGAGTACCCCGGCACATGTTTTATGATGACAGTACAGGGATAGCGGGGAGGGGAGGCTAATTTATAGAGTACATTAGGGACTTAAGTGCCTTTAGTATACTTTAGAATTCAGATTGACAAATCAAGGTCACCGCTCAACTAACTGCGGAAGGGGTCAAGGGTGGGGAAATAAATTCTTCAGATACTAAAAAAAAAAAAAAAAAAGGGGAGAAGGTAGTGTTAGGCTACAAGAGGTAGGAGTGTACTAGAGGAAGATGAACATGAAGCAGCCCTACTTAACGATTACTTCTGCTTTGTCTTCACAAGGGAAGATAGTGGTCCCACTACCTGAAAGTGGTACCGTGGCGGCTGTCAAGAGCATTCCTGAAATGAGACAACCAGTATTTACCAAAGAAATGGTCAAGAAGGGTCTTGAAGCCCTAAAGGTAGATAAAGCTCCAGGTCTGGATGGGATGCACCCAAGGGTGCCCAAGGAATTGGCGGCAGAACTGGCTGAACCTCTAGTAGGGCTGTTTTAGTAGCTCAGTTCCGGTGGGTACTTCTGGATGACCGGAGGGTATTGGACGTAGTCCCCCTACAGTGCAAAAAGAGCAACCAGGGAATAACTTCTATAGTGTTAGACTAGGTAGTCCTCTGTGATCAGTGACTCCATCAAAGAGCAACAGTCTGCAAGATGGTAAACAGCACATGTTTGTGGCAGGGAGGTCTTGTCAGACCAACGTGATGGTTTTCTTTGTGTAACAAAGTTAGTAAAAGGCCATACTTTGGATTTACTCTCCTTCAGTTTCAGCAAGGCTTTCGACTCTGCAACACAGAAGCTTGCTGAAGAAGCTGGAGGACCTGAGCACAGCTAAGGACATGGTTAGATGGGTAGGAAACTGGTTGAAGGAGAGACTGCAGTGGGTGGTGGTAAACAGGGTAAGACTGGGAGAGGGAGGTCACGAGTGGGGTGCCAGAGTTATCTGCTCTCGGTGCTGTTCTCTTCAGTATGTTAATCAGCAACACTGAAGAGGGCAGCCAGGGCAAAACTGTCTTTTTTTTTTTTTTTTCTTCTTTCTTTCAGACGACACGATGCTCTGTGGTAGGGTAGATAACGACAAAGGGATCAGCATGATGCAGAGGGATCTGCAAAGGCTGTTGAGGTGGTCTGAGGTTTGGTAGTTGAAATTCAGTGTAAACCGATGAATGAATCACTAGTGAACACCACCTTAATTTTCATCAAATTTACAAACATATAAAGTATATTTTCAATATAATTGTTATGTAGCACTAAACATGGGAGCATGGAGGGGTGGCTAGTGTGGGTTAGAGCCTTGTATGGACAGTGGAGCCCAGGTTTGTTAGGGTTTATGGGCAGCCTGGATGTACCAGTGGTCCTTTCCTGCCATCACTGTCTAGAGTTTCTTGATTTACCCCCTGAGCGTCAGGCAGATAGAAACAGACTTTGGTAGCAGATAAGGACCGCTTGGCCCACCCAGTCTGCCCGTTTCCCTACCTATTGGATAAGCTGCTGATCGTAGTTAACCAACAGCCTACGTCCGCCTACCCCACCCCCACTAGAATTGCTTTCTGTCCCATGCATTCTTGAATTCCCCCATTGTTTTTGACCCCACGACCTCCTCAGGAAGGTCGTTCCATGCATCCACCACCCTTTCCATGAAAAATACCTCACATTGCCCTCAGCCACCCCAATTATCTTCAGATTGTTCCCCTTGTTCTTGCACATCTTTTCTGAAAGATACTACCATCTTGGACTTTGTTGATTCCCTTGAGGTACTTGAAAGTTTCTGTCATGTTTCCCCCCCACCCCTTTCCTCGAGGGTATACATATTAAGCTGCTTTAGTGTCTCATAGCTTCTGGTGCAAACCCAGCACCATTTTAGTTGCCCTCCTCTGGACTGCCTACATCCTGTATGTTCTTGCAGAGATGGGGTCCCCAGAACTGCATGTAGTATTCCAGTTGGGGTCTCACCAACTGTCCGTACAGAGGGATAACAACTTCCTGTTTTGTACAGGTGATGCCTTTCCCTGTGCTTCCCAGTATCCCCCCAGCCCTCCTTACTGCCTTCTTACATTGCTTGCCTACCTTTAGGTCATCTGATATGACTACCCCCAGGACCCTTTCCATTTTTGTTGTTGTTAGTACCTCCCCTCACATTGTGTACTGTTCCCGTGGTTTTTGTTTCCCAGATGCATTACCTGACACTTCTTTACATTGAATCTAAGCTGCCATGCTTTTGACCATTCTTCAAACCTTGCCAGTTCCCTTCTCATCCCTTCCACCCCACCCCCATGCATCAACCCTGTTGCAGATCTGTGTCTGCAAAGAGACATACTTTGCCTTCCAATCCCTCTGCAGTGTCTCCTATTAAGAAGACTAGTCCCAGTACTGAACCCTGTGGTACCCTGCTAGTAACCCCCCTTTTCTTTGGAGCGGACCCCATTTACTATTACCCTCTATTTCCAGTTGCCCAGCCAATGTTTTACCCAGGGTACAACCTTGGGACCCACTCCCAGGCTGGCTAACTTGTTTATTGATGTTTTGTGGGACTGAAATGACTCAATATTTAGACTAGTCAGTCCATTGTGCTGCCACTTGGAAAAACTTTGTAACCCAAATGATCTCTCTCAAAACAGTTGTTGGTGTAAAAATCGATACTGTGGGCTGATCCAGTGGTGTAACGTTGGTGCATCATGCCGCCGACGGGGGAAACTAGGGGATCCTGGAATCTCATGCTGAAATCTGATGGGTGGACCACATTATGGATGTTACCCGGGCCCCTCAGGTGGCAAGAGTGTGGCCCTACATGACATTCCTGCATCCCCTACTGGTTGACCAAGGAGCAGCATATGCACTGAAGACACACTCTAGAGGGAAAAATCTGTACTGTCTTTGGATAACCTGAACATCAACACAAAGCATTAAAGCAGCACTGTTGGTCAGCATGTCGTTTTTTTTAGTTTTTAAAAGGTTCCTGCTCCCTTGCCATGTGCCCTGTGAAAAGATTTCTAGTCCATTTACCAACAGACATACTGTCGCCCTCTCCTCCCTTATCCATTAGTTAACAGCTATGGAAAATGAATACTACATTGAGGGATGAATCAACGAATGTTAGATTTCTGCTAAAACATTTTTCATAATTTGTGTCATCAACAAGCAATTATTGCTTTTTAATGCTTCTGTACTAAAACAAAAAAAGTACTTTAGGAAACGTGATGTTTTCATGAGCTGGGTTCTAACTCTCTCTATTCTCTCCACAGGTTCTGACATCAAAGAGCTGATAATTGGTTCTAACAATAATGCAATAAATGGCAAAAGCAATGCGGATGTTGTTGACCTCACACTGGACAGTTCCTCTGATGAAGAAGAGGAGGGACACCCCCCAAAGAAGAGGGCGCGATGTCTCTTCGACAAAGGCTTGGTTTCAGCCTATTGACTTCAAGCGGGCAGCTCTGGAAGTTATAAACTGATGGGCTTGGAACTTCTGGTGCTTCACTCTATAGTTTAAGTTTTTTTTAAACCAAGTGAACACACGCTTTTAAAGTCGCAAGTGGGTCCATTTATAAATTCTAACTGTTGTCTGGGTTGAGGTGGGCTGGGGAAGTGCCGAAATGGAAGTCGGAGATTTTTCTCTTGCACAAGCGTGTGCACCATTTGACAACGCAGGGTCACGGCCCACGGAATGGAGTCTCCTCTGCCAACTGTCAATCTGGCTAAATTCACCATGTGACTAACTTGGAGAAAGAAAGTGTGTGAATAGGGTGAGGAAAGGTGTCTTCTGCCTGCAGACCATCAGGAATTAAAACTTTGGGTCCAGAGGGATGGCCTCCCTTCTCTGGCCATTCACGTCTGCAGTGAGGACGCCTCATTAAGATGGCTTTGCCATACTTTGTATTTCCGTTGTTTCATAATATTTACAGTTTGAAACTAAAATCCTGCCGTTGCTAATTGCTCGGACAGCCCCATGTAGTGAGTAGACGCGCACTTGAGTAGTGGGAAGTTAAGCTCACTGTTTCTGGTGATGGTTTAAGAAGACAAAACAGCCAACTACCTCAGAATACAGCGCTTGAAATTAGTTGCACACAGGAATCAAACTTAATTTAAAAAAAAAAAAAAAAGCCAGTAGCAAAGGAAAATTCCATAGCAAAAAAAAAAAATTCTGAGCGCTCTCATTGTGGCATCTCTGCCTACATAGCAGCATGCCCTAGAATGGGAGGTGGTGTATACCTATGTTACATGATCTTATTACAAGTGTTAGGGTTTCAGGTATCCATATCTGCATGTGCTCAAATGGAAGGTGGTATAGCAGCGCTACAGTATCTATCTTATTACGGGCATTAAAGCTTCTGGTATCCGTAGCAGTTCGCTGCCTGTAAATTGTCAACCTCGAAGCCTTCAGTGATGAGGGCTGAGAGTTCTGCTGTATAGAGGACTTGAACTGTGAGTTTTATTGGACTGAAAAAGAGACACAAACACCCATTACACTGGATGAGGCTTCATCTTAAACCAGAAATGGGATTGCATCCCTCTTGAACAGGAGATGTTTTTATAATTGCCGAGTGCTAAAAGTGTGTTTCTAAGGACGTGGATATGTTCTGTCCACACCATCTGGCAGAATCCTTTCTCTTTTAAGAAGTGTCGGAAAGTCTTCGAACTGGCTCCTCCCACCCTCCCAGGTGGTATATCCGTTGGCTCCGCCCCATGACGCCAAATCTTCCTTTCTGCTGGAAGAAGCAGGTTCACTCGTAGGCTCTCGCACTTTCTAATCCCTTTGAATTGCTTCAGAACTTTCACAAATTTTTCAAATTTCGTCTTCGAGCTACCCGACAGTGATGGATGACAAGTTTGCACCGATTTCGCTGGGTACCTGTCTTGGTGTCAGAAGATGTTGTCTGACCCCCACTTGACATGTGACGTTTACTGCCTGGGCCACAAACATACCTAGTCCTGCGATATGTTTCACACAACGGCCCTCGAGGACAGTCTCGCCCTCCTCAAGTTTGGCCACCCAGAGAAACGGCATCCACCGGTCAAATCTAAGGATGCCTGATGGGTAGTCCCCACAGGTGCAGGGTCTGCCGAACAGCTAGAACAGCCTGCAGGCTGCTGCTCACTCCTCTTCAGCCTCTGCCTTTGTGCCACTCCAGTTGGGCTCCACTTTTATGGGCTCCTTCAAGGAACTGTGCCAGTCCGTCCCGATGAAGGATCAGGGTCCTTCTGAAGCACACAGCTTTAGAACTCAAAAGGAGTCGATGAAAAACTCATTTTCTGTGTTCGTGGGACCAGGAGCACTCTGTCTCATGTCTCAGGTTTTGACTACGTCAAAACCACTGCCTTGGCCACTGGCTTCACTGAGACCCTATTGGGCCAGTCGGTCAAGACGCCGGCCAATGATGTGGCAGAGATCTTTCTCGACCCTGTTGACCGGTTGTCGTCTGAAGAGGCAGATAACACTCTCTTCCGGACTCTGTTCCTGCCTCTGACCATGGAACGGGCTTCTCAGTCCGCTGACCAGTACCCTTCGGTCACAGACTCAGACTGGGAGGAGCCCCGGCACTCCCCGGCTCCCTCAGGGATCCCCCGGTGGTCGAGATCAAGGTCTCTGTCCTCATCCAGTGGGTCAAGCAGCTCCTGCCGTCACCAGCGCCCCCACTCTTGGCGCCATGGGAAGTGGCGCCACCATTCCTCATTTCTGTCATCCTCAGGTGAGGAGAGGCTTTGGCGCAAGTTGCGTTGGTGCTACAAAGATCTTATGTGGCAACAGCTGGTGCTGGCTGGTACTAAACTGACCCCAGTTTCCACACTGACCATCACTTGGCTGTCACCTGAAATGCCGACATTGACTCCCCTAGTGGAGCCGGTCAGGACCGTTCTGGTTCGGCCATAGCCAGCCTCTCCATCAACCGGCGCTCCGACCAAGGAGTCTCTGCTGGCCAAGAGGTTTCCCCATCAGCTGTCGGTCACCGTCTGCGGAGGGTTGAAGGTGACTTGGGTGCTCAGCTGCTTTATGCGGATTCCTCGGAGTCTGAGGATTCCTCGCTGCATTCCTGTCCGATCGACGAGGAGTCCGTGGGGGACCTATTGATGGAGGAAGGGCCCTCTTCCTTCATAGGCATCCTTCGCCTCATCTCAGAGTCCATTGGGATGAAAATGGAGCCCTTTCAGAAGCAGCACGCTACCCCCTTAGAGATTCTGGACAAAGGGGACTCTCTGACAAGCTTTTCTGGTGGCCGAGGCTATTGTCTGCCCAGCCCTGTTGCTTTGGTAGCATCCTGCCCTCTGCCTGGATGGCCCGCAAGTATACATTGCCCCTCGGCCGAGGGGCTGGTGGCCGACTCTGTGTTTTGGTGCTTGGGCAATACCGGGGAGATGGACAAACCGCCGAACAAGGGAGTCCAAGAAATTGAGCCACGTGGCTAAAAAAAGTCTCTGCTGCTTCCTCACTTGGCCTCTGTCAGGTAAGCTGTGCCGTCTTGATGGCACACTTCTCCCACGCCCTCTTGGGCTTTTTGAATGAGGTGATTCCTCACCTGCCTGGGGACGTCCAGACCAGTCAAACAGGTCCAAGATCAGGGCCGGGCTGCGGACAAGCAGCAGCTGCACACAGCTCTGGATCTGGGAGATTCCTGTGCCTGCTCAGTGGCGGCCACAGTAGCCGTGTGCTGTATGGCCTGGCTACAGATCTCTACCTTCATGGCAGACACTGGGCACAAGCTGGTGGATGTTCCTTTCTTGGGCACCATACTGTTTGGGCCCGGTGTGGAGGGTCACCTCCAGCTCACTGAGCAGTCCAATGCTACCTTGGACTCTAACACCCACACAGAAGGATCCCAAAGGCTCCAGACAACAGAAGTGAAAGCCCTCCACTTCTGTGGCAAAACCAGGCTGGCCAGCAGGCTCAGTCCTGGCGACTCCGTCCCAAGTCAGTGGCCTCGGTGGTCCTTAAGCCCAAAGGGAAGAGGCCCAGTGGCACCTCAGCAGGCCCCCCTCCAAGTCTGCTCAGTGACTGGATGGGGTGCCACCCTCATGCCTCCCCTGGGCCTTCCTGTGGTGGTCTTACTTCTCCACTTCCTTTCCGCCTGGTCTGCTGTCACCATGGACAGGTGGGTTCTAGAAGTGATCGGTCATGGTCTACCTCTGGAATTCGAGCAGTATCCTCCAAGCAGAGCCTGCGGCCTACGGTAGGACTTGGTATCTGCAGACACTCAGTCGGCTCTTCGAGACAACATAGCTGCGAGCTCCTCTGCAGAGAGGTCATGGGCAGACTAGTGGATCCACTGGAACATACAGGGTTTGTCTTCAGGTGGTACTTGTTGCCAAAACGGGGCTGGCGTCCCATTCTAGATCTGCATTACCTGAACAAGTTCCTCAGGTTGCACACCTTTCGGATGGTTACTGTGTCCCAGATCATACCATCTCTCGAGCAAGATGTGGTTTTGCTCCCTGGATCTTCAGGACACGTTCTTTCACGTCCCGATCCGTCCGTCCCACCGAAGGTTCCTCCACTTTTGGGCAAAGGTCACCTTCTACAAGTTCCAGGCTATGCCATTCAGCCTCTCCTCAGCCCCCAGAGTCTTCACCAAATGCATGGCAATGGTGGCAGCTTACTTGAGGCGCCGAGGGGTCTGGGTGTACCCCTCCCTGGACGACTGGCTTGATCGCAGGTCTCTCCAGGCAGGAGGTTGAGCTGTCCAGAGATCTGGCCCTTCAGACCTGTACCTCCCTTGGCCTCCTGATCAATGAGGCCAAGTCTGAACTAGTGCCCTTGCAGGTGATCAGCCTTATCGGGACAGAGCTCGCTTCTTGCCGAGCCGGAGCCCAGCTCCCAGCGGACAGGCCGGAGTTTCTCTCCTCCTTTGCCTGATCATTTTTGGTTGGGCAATTGCACCCTGCCCAGGACTTCCTGCATCTTCTGGTTTACATAACGGCCTGCGCCAGCATGGTCAATTGGACCCTTTGTAATATGTGCTCCCTGCAATGGGAGCTGGCCTGCCAGTAGTCTCAGTGCAAAAGTCACTGTGACCCAGAAGATGTGGGATGCCCTTCAGTAGTGGCTAATCCCAGAGTATCTTCAGGAAGGAATCCCGTTTCTGACCCGAGCCGACTGTGATTCTGATGACAGACATCTCTGTCATGGGCTGGGGTGCCGATCTGGGGGACCACAGTCTACGGGCTCTGGACCCCCAAGGCGTCCCGATGGCACATCAACCTGCTGGAGTTCCAGGCAGTTTGGCTGGCGCTGACTGCATTCGCTCTGCATGTTTGGGATCAGGTGGTCCAAGTCCAGACGGACAACACCACGACCATTACTACCTCAACAAGCAGGGTGGGACGCAGTCCCTGCCTTTGTGCAAGGAAGCTCTCCATGTATGGACCCTTGTGCACAGTCTGGAGACAGATCTCCTAGGTATCCATGTGGCAGGAGCCTCCAGCCAGCTACTGGATGCCCTCAGCTGGGTGGCCGAGGCATCGCACGAATGGTGTTTCCATCCAGAGGTAATACAAAGCCTGTTCTCCCAGTGGGACACCCCTCAGGTGGATCTGTTCGCTTCCACGGAGAAAGCAAAGGGTGCGGCTGTTTGTGCCCGCCCCCCCACAGCATGGCTTGCTGCAGGGGGATGCCTTTTTGAGGCGTTGGACCCCTGGCCTCTACTATGCCTTTCCTCCATGTCCCTTGATTCACAAGGTGCTGCTCAAGGTCAGGTGGGACAAGGCACAGGTGATCCTCGTTACAGACTGGCCACGCCAGTTTTGGTACCCCAATCACCTCAGGCTCCTGAGGCGTCTACCACTCCGCCGGAACCTGCTCTCCATCAATCAGGGGAATGTACTCCACCCAGACAGTCAATCCCTGCACCTGACAGCCTGGTTCTTGAGTGGCTAGAGTTCCAGGCTTTGGGTCTCTCCAAAGATGTCCTCACTGTGGTGGAGGCATCTAGAAAGGAATCTACCAGAAAATGCTACGCCTTAAAATGGAAGAGATTCTCCATTTGGTGTCAGGGTAAGGGGCTGGACCCCTTGACCTGTCCAGTGGCCAACATTTTAGACTACCTGTAGTCACTCTCCAAAGGGGGCCTTCGTTCAGCCCTTAAGGTGCACCTGGCAGCCATCTCTGCTTAATGGGTGTGGGCTCGTCAGCAGTCAGTGGTGCAGAAGAAGGTGGTCTGGCGCTTTTTCAAAGGCTTAGATCACATTTCCCTTTCAGTGCGTAAACCGCCACCACCATGGGACTTGTTGCTGGTTTTGGCAAAGCTCATGGGCAAGCCATTTGAAGTGATGCACAGGTGTGACATGTCTCACCTGTCGTGGAAGACTGCCTTCTTGGTGGCTATCACGTCAGCCAGAAGGATTGGGGAGCTCCAGGCACTTTCAGTGGAGTCTCCTTACTTGGTCTTCTACAGGGACAAGGTTGTCCTGCACCCCAACCTGAAGTTCCTCCCAAAGGTTGTGCCGGAGTTTCACCTTAATCAGATGGTTACTCTTCCAGTGTTCTTCCCGAATCACGTCTCTGAGGCCGAGGCCAAGCACAAGCTCCGTACTTTGGAACTGAGGTGAGTGCTCACTTATTAAAAAGAGTGAACAGCTGGAGTTCGGGGAAAGGTTAGCCAGCTGTTTACCTACGCTGAGGCCGCACCTGGCAGACCTGCAGCCAAGCAGACGATTGGCAGGTGAATCACTTCCTGCATTAATCTCCCCTATAGATGGGCGGGTAGGGAGCCTCCTGGTGGGGTTAGTGCTCATTCCACCCATCATACCGCTGCGCCGGTGGCTGTTGTATCCAGGAAATCTGTAGGGCTGCTACCTGAAAGACAGCACACACCTTCATTTCCCATTTCCACATTGACCTTGAGTCACGCTGGTTTTGGGGCCTCAGTTCTCCAATCCCTGTTCTCTAAATGGGGGGAGGCATGTTTCTCACCTCCCTCCTCCCGGAGAACTGCTAGGAGTCTGCCAGATGGTGTGGATAAAACAACATATCCACATCCCTAGAAACACAGGTTACTCACCTGTAACAGTAGTTCTAGGAGTGGTAGGTGGTGTTCATCCACACGGACCCACCCGACCTCCTCTGGCTTAGGCGCACAACCTCTGCTTCCAGTGGACAAGATCTGGTGTCATGGGGCGGAGCCGAGGGATATACGAGTGGTTGGGTGGGAGGAGCCAGTTTGATAACTTTCTAGTACTTCTTAAAGGGGAAAGGACTGTGCCAGATACTGTGGATGAACTTATACCACTCCTAGAACTACTGTTACATGAGAGTAGCCTGTGTTTTAAGGATGATAGTAGGGGTCCATGATTCAGTTGACTACCAGGTAAATGTGCTCAGTCGATCATCTTGAGCAGGCTACAGCATGTGGACAATGTGCTCCATCATTTTTGTGATAAAATTGAGAAACTAGTTTTAAGGACTAACATTTCTCTGTTTGCGGGTTCATATCCTTGCTTTGGTTTAACAGTTGCGTGGTTGGGTTGGGGGTGTTAAAAAGGCATGCTTAGACTCATGTTATGATCTGTTCACTGAAGATGTCCCATCCAGCTCTCAATAATTCAAGATGGGGTGTATGTGTGTAGAAGTTGCTGATTCCTCCAACAGGCTGCTCACATTTTTTCCCCCCAGCTGTCCCGAGTGTCCTGTCGCAAACAGATATAAAGATTTTCCAGTTGGTCCACTATTCTTAATGGCTTGCGAGGAGGCATCATCTTCCACACTCTACACATCAACTGTGGGACTTCAGATACGAGTTCATAGCAGGTAGCAGGGTGATTTATTAAAAACAAAAATAACCACCTTTTCCACGACTTTTATCACTACAGCATTTTTTTTGTGAAAGCCACATATTACCTTAGCTTGTAGATGGCTCTGCCTCTTCCATGTGCTCACTCAGTGTTCTAAACATCCATTACATTCCCTGCTCTGTAGTTAGGAGTAGTGGGTGAAACATGAAGTGCCGTACACATGTTGGTGTGCAGGGTAAACCCTGTAGGGTCACGTGTTTGGGACGACTCTCACTCCTGCTGCCAAGATTATACTGCCCGTCATTACTTTGAGGAGGCCCCTTTAGCACTGACTGATACATAATCAGTGTTCATTTTGGGGTGAAGTAGAGCCGACTATCGCCATTTTTGGTTCTGCACCTGAAGACAGAAAGTATCTCTGCAGAACACAGTAATAGGAAACCAGAAGTCATGAGCAGTTGCACTGTCCAGCGTGCTGTGACATCCCGTGTCCTGCAGCATCAGTTCAGGGTTGGAATAATATTTTCCTGAAGCTTTCCAGTTGAAGCTGCTGTTTATTTTTCCCACCCTTGCCAGATGTTTTAAGTAATAAGTGTTGGTTTTCTGTAGCGTGTATAAGGAGTGTTTGGTTTCTGTTCTGCCTTGTACTGGATTTGAAACTTGAGCATGTGTGTGAAGTTTAGAGAGGGGCACAAAAAACAAACAATTTAGATAGCCTAGTGTCCTTTTATGGATCCTGTACACTGCTCTGCCTTCAGGCTACCTGTGCTGTCTGAGTGAAGAAAAATTCCAGGTCAGTGTGCTAATTTGTTATGTAACCAAAAACAAAACGTTGCAAAAGCATACTTGCCGAAATGTATCACAGTTGGTGCCCTAAGTCCTACAGGGGCATCCTCTCCGGTAAAAAGATACACAAGCAGTCACAGTCAAGGCAGCAGAGTTAAGATATCTTTAAATTTCAGGCCACTTCGGTATGTTTTAAAACGAGGCTTTCTCGGTGGTTTACCTTACTTATGAAGTCACTGGTTACCAGCAAACCTGCTGCTTAAAGCCAGGTCTCCCCAACTCTCACTCCGTCTTTACATCACACAGACCAGGTTTTCTTTACACAGCTGGGCCTCACACTTTATAGTGGTAAACTGCTGATGGAAATCCCACCTTTGTTCCCACTAGAGGGCTGTTTGGAATGTTGTTGCTTGAGACCACCATCTCCCCTACATACTTTGCCTGGGTAGTAGAAAATGCTAGCTGGAGCCAACATTTGCATTATCCAGAGTGGAGACAAAGATGTGCACCTCTTGTTTTTCAAAGTAGTGGCAGACAGTAAAGGAGATGGTACCATCTTTCAAAACAGTGCAGGATCAGGATGTTACTAGTAACCACGGAGATGTTTTGAATAAAAGACTTCACATTACAGTAGAAGCCTCTGCATTTTGGTTACCACAGAGCAGAAGGCATATTTAGAAATGAGCTGCCACATTCTCTAAATTCTTTGATTACTTACTACTGGTGTTGTGTGATCTGGTTCTGGTTTCTTAGTATTGAAATGTGTGGAACTTGTAACTGAGGTACTGAAGAAAATGCCAGCAATTGGCTGCCAAGGCACTGGTGGTTGCTGCATATGAGAGCCCTGTACTAATCCTGGTCCTTTTCCCTAGCCCTTAGGTAACCAGGAACCCTGTGCAGACGTTACTGCTACCCCTGTCACTGCTAGGTATCCTGGGGCCTTCTTCAGACATTGCCCTCCAGGCCCCTTCACTGTCTACCTCCAGGGCACTTCTAGTAATCCAGTAGCACTATGCAAATCTTATTGTTAACTCTCCCCTCCCTGCTCCATCTGAAGTTATCTAGTGGCCCAGTGTCGTCATCTTCTCCGCCATGTTATTGCTTCCTCACACCTTTTGCTGTCGATCAGTACAAAATGTTTTCAGTCATTAATGATTCCATAACGAAGCAAAGAATCATTCTTCACAGCAAGTGGTTAATGTAGGCTTTTCCTATCAGCAGGACCCGCTCTCCAGCCTCCCACCGTCATGATCATCAGGAACTGGTTTGTCTTCTGGTCTCTCCTAGTGAACTGGCGGGGTGTCCTTTGTTTTCAGACTGTCAACCCACATATGTCTTCAACCAACCATCATTAGAAAAATGCCGCTTTGTACAGGGCTTGGAGATGGAGTTGTAGTATTTTACCAGCCTAATTCTCTAAAACGTGATAATAAAAAGCCACATAGTCCTTCACAGTTCTTCATTCACCTGTTTTATCTTGAATACTGGCAGCCTGTGTCTGTTTTTTTTTGTTAATACATGTTTTTGGCTCCAGTTTTGTCTTGTTTTTTCTCACGCTTGCCTTTTGGGCTACTTGCTAATAATCAGTTGTTTTCCCGTTTGTATTTTATGCCCTTGTGCACCGATGCCCCTTGTGCCTGAGCAACCTCCAAGCCACAACCCTGCTTTCTGTGGCACTTACCCTAGTCACTGTGGCTTACACCCACCACTTCTCCTCCCCATAGGGAGGGCCACCAAGCCTTGGGAAAGGAGCCCTTCGGGGTGTCTCCCCCTACCCCCCCGGAAGGACTCCTCAGCTGGAGGTCAGTTGCTGAATCTGAGCTAGAGTACTCTTGCGTCATACTACCGCATGCTGTGGTTCTTTTTCTTTTGTTTTTCTGTTTGTTCCTGCAACTCAGAGGGTGGCAACATGCACGCTGAGCTTGCCGATGTAGAGCCCACCATGTGTCTGCCCCAACACTGACTGCACCGCAGTGCCACCTGTGATCACCCAGGCTGGTAATGTGGCAGTGGCCACGACCCTCCATCCCCAAAGAGCAACATTCTGTATGATGCTCCATACCCAGGCAGCTGGTGTTGAGAAGCAGCTCTTGTCGCACCAACATGCTGGCCCCAGATGATATTTTAAACTCTGGAACAGAGGAGGCAAAATGCTGTTAGGTGCTATAAGACCTCAGCTGTTGTCCCCACCACTTTACCTCACTCTTTACAGTTTCTCAGCGAGTCTTCAAAGATTCAGATCCCTGAGTGCTACAAAACTGGCTGAATGTACCTCGGAGGGGGAGGTCCAGCTGTCACCGCCTTGCTGCTGCAGGTTGCACACACTTCTCCGCACTAACAGCAAAATCTTGGGGTGTGGACTTTTGTTGGGGGGGGGTGCTGCTCCTTTACACTTAAGTTGTCTTATTGGTAGTGGGTGCTATCATTACAACAGTCTTAAGAGAACAAAAATGTACACATTTGTGTTACTTGGTTCCTTGTGCAGAAACAGAACTGCTGAGTGTGGTATCTCAGCACTTCATATTTTAGGATCTTCTCTGCAAGATACATGGGTAGTTTCCCCACACATTCATTGGGGTTCAGCAGCAAAAAAAGGTATTCCAGATTAAAACGATTTAAAATAAGCCCTTTGTATAAACAATATTTAGTGAATTTCATTGATATGTATGTATATATGTATTTTTTGGTTGGGTATATTGGGTATAGTGTGTATAAATCTTCCCCCATACACATTCTTTGTTTTTCTTTAAAAGGTCAGGTGCTAGAGAAGCAAGCCCCCCCCCCAGCGTGTCTGTTAAATGAGATTTGTTAACCTTCTCTTCCCCAACAACAACAAAAAAACACTTTCTACTGAGGGATCTGGGATCCCACTCACTTGGAAGCCTCCCTTTTGTAGGTTTGAGCAGTTTTGTGAGATTCTGACAGGCACAGGGTGCCCTGCTCAAGGTGTTTTTTTATTGTACTGCTAGTCAGTTTAAGCAGGTGGCCTGAGCAGCATTGCGGCTTGGTGGGCTTTACTAATATTTGTATTTTAATTTAAATTGTTTTTAAAAGCCATGGATAGGGCCATGGTCTAAAAAAAAAAAAATAAATAAAAAAACTGTCTTTTTCATTGGTTCTTTTTAATGTATGTGTTCTAATATCTTTGTTTAGCAAATGTAATCGGGGTGTTTTAAAAGAAAAATGAAAAATGACCATTTAAAAAACGAACAGAAAAATCTGCCACCAACTGGAAATAATTTGAGCCAGTTTGACATCACCTTTGTTTCCACTTTTTGGGGTGGGGGGGGCACTAACCCTGAATTTGTTACCCTGGATGGTCACATGTCTGTTTTGGCTACTAAATGATTTGCTTTGGTGGCCACATGACAAGCAATTACGTTTTCTTTTAACACCTTGGTGCTAATTTCTTTTCTTTTCTCTGAAAGAGCATACTCTTTACCATTTGAAAACTGTTATGGTGTTTATTATAATAAAAAGAATGTCTAATTTTCATTGAAATGGTTCAGCTAACTTAGTTTTTTTATAGCCAATTTAATGTCCTGTTTTCTCTGATGTATAACTGTAGAATAATACAATAGACAATAAGTAATAGGGTAGACCATAGTCACAGGTACGCAAGACCTGAAATGCAAACAGAAGTGATTGGTAACCAAGACAGGAAGTGATATCCCATCCTGCGTTGATTGACAGTCACTTCTTTTCCTTGCATTTCAAGCCCCGCTTTCAAAGTGCCTGTGACTGATGCCTGGCCAGTGGTATGGCACTAGCGCTACCGCCCACCACGCCGGCGACCCAGGAATCGGGAGCGGTCTTGGGTTGCTGGGGGGATGGGTTGCCGCTTCTGCCGCGTGACTGCCACCAGGTGGAGGCCTGGTGGTGGTGCAGGTCTGCGACTGGCAATAGAGGCTGGTGCTGCGGAACTCCACACACATACATTGGTACGTGCGTCCCAGCAACAGGAGTTGGGAGAAAATCGGTAGAAAAACGTGGCGAGGCAGGCATCTGTGACAAGCTACACACTGTGCCCCCACCTGTCTCACCACCAGAGTGACCTGCCAGCTGTTACTGGAATTGTACTTTAGGGGGTTAGCCCTCCCTGTCCTCACTCCACGGGGGATGGGACAGGGAATCTAAGGGGGGGTTCCAGAACACTAGGTGAGCCCAGGGAAGGTGCTGGACAGTGGGGGTCAGTGTGGGAGGGCATATGGAAGCCCTAGCTTGCCTCAGCCAGGGTGGTGTAAACAGAAGATGGGAAATGGGGTGCCTGTGACTGGGGTCCATAGTAGTATATCCTGCTGGGGTAGCCAAGAAGCAGAACCTTTCATCAGGAGCCAGTACTCATGATGTCATCCACATTTCAGCTTTCCATCTCAAGAGGCAGTGGGG
Organism: Neoceratodus forsteri; assembly: GCA_016271365.2. Taxonomy (NCBI): domain Eukaryota; kingdom Metazoa; phylum Chordata; order Ceratodontiformes; family Ceratodontidae; genus Neoceratodus; species Neoceratodus forsteri. The sequence continues at coordinate 62,339,408 of JADMNL010000031.1, read as the reverse complement.
ATCTCTGCTCCCAACTGGTAAAGGTTTAGAATCAGTATAGTTCATAACTGTTTGAAGGTCTAAGGATCTTTTCAAACATGTTTTGGCGTTCATTCAAAAGTTCTAACTGCTGCCCTGTGATGTCTTGGACATTAATCTTGTGCTGCTGACTGGCATAATCTTGGCTATTTTTAAAGCGGGTTGGTATAACCATGCTGACTTCTTGCAGATCTTCCCAAGAATTGATCTTCACCATTGTTTCCCACTCATGGGTCTTGGCAGGAGGAATTAGGACCCAGTGGGAGCAAAGCTTTTGCCAGGGACTAGCCACAGCTACTGGGCATGATGCCTGTACATCACCAGCGTGGTGCCGGGTGCCAGCCAATATCCGTTGCTGACTCCCTCATCAGTCCCAGTTCTGTTCTTTCCGCTGTCAAGTGTACATTGTGGGAGTAGAGCACCTCAGTCCGTCTCATCACTGCTTATTTTACTGCGTCACCATAATTTTTTCTTTAGCCGTTGGGTCGCCTGTCTTATTTTAGTGCAGTGCCGAAGTGAGATAGAAAAGGCTGCAACCTTATCAAGTCTTGACAACTTCCTATTATGTGTTGTTGCCCATGTGGGAAACAAGAGGGCTATTCTAGACAAACATCAGTCCCGTGTGGCCTGTACTGGACTGGAGCATGGATGCCTGCTTCTCTGTGGACTGCTGTACCCTTGAGAACCATGCGTTGAGGTGGGATCATCCAGGCTCCCACCTGCAGAGTTGGGCCTCGCATAAATGCATCCCAAGATCCACTCTCTAGGCCTCTTCCTGGGTTCTCTGGTTCAGCGGTAATATGGAGCTCCTTGACCTAACCACACTGAGGCATCTGAAAATCCGATGGATGGGTCTGGTGGACAGTTGACTCCTTCTGGATGCTAGACTGCAGACTCTCCCCAGTCTGTCAGCTGAGCACTAGATGACCCCAGTGGCAAGGCCACAGCCATGTGCTCAGTCTACACCAGTGGACAGCTCAAGGTCACCCTCTGGCATTGCCTGTGCTGTTGTCATTGTTTGTGGTGATGCCATGGCAGGTGGCATCATAAACGCTGTTACCCTCCTGACGGTGTCTGCACTGTTGCCAGTTCTGATGTCCCCATCCGTGGTGTCACTAGTGATATCAAGGAATGTGACAGCTCTGGACATGGTCACAGAGGCAGCAACAGCAATGGTGCCAGTCCTGGGCACAGCAAGCACACTGCTGGTAGCCCCTGGCTCCAAGTGTGGTGGCTCCGGGCACTGTTAAAGTCTGCACAAAGCAAGGTGTCTAGCTGTGCCTGCCATGGTGACTGGGATGATCCTGTCACAGAGGCGGTCACTGATCCTAAGCTTGGTGCCAGAGGCAGCGCCTACTCTGAGTCAGATGGCAGTTTGGAGATGGAGTTGTCTCAGGAGCTGGTTGACATCATTGTCACTGATCAGGACTGAGTTTGCCCTGTGGGTCCTGTACTGCTCTGCTGTCCTCACCTGAGTGTCTCTTCTCTCCCCCCCCCCATGGGCACCGATTGGGTCACTCATTAAATGTGGGAGGACACCCTTCACATGAATCTGGTAGGCCCTCCTCTCAGGTGAGACTTCCTACACAGTTTAGCCAAAACCAGGAATCTCGACCCCCCTCTGGCAGGACCTCGCCATTTCTTAGGGAGGTTGTGCTCTTAATAGTTCCTGAGGGGCTATTACCTTGGAGGCAAAAATGGGATTTCATTGGTGCCTTAGCTGGCATAGATCTGACAGGGCCCAGTACAGGTCCTTCTCCTCAACACCAGCAATACCCGGAGTCTGTGTCGGCTGCTTGGTACTCTTTGTACCAGATTCTTGGTGAAGATGCTCTAGGCACTCTACCTGCACACATTTATAAGCCACAATCCTCAGTCCTGTCGTGGTACTCCTTAGAGTTCCCAGTCTTAATGCTTCCATAGTTCCTTTATGGCCTAGAGCCTTTGAGGAGGCATCCAAGGCATTGGGGAGGGGTTACTTCACCAACCCAGCCATCCCCAAGGCAGTGTGAATGTGTCCCTTCTCCAACCCTGCCATCCCCAGTGACTTTCTGATGTGTACATGCACCCTCAGGGTCTGCTGGTAATATGTCTCCCCCTTTCTCGGGGCTTGAAGTATAGCAGACCACATTGGGGCCACCACACTTGGTGTGTGACTGACCTCCAGAAGCAGATTCCTCTCAGATGGATGCCCTTGGCAGGGATGCTTTTTTCTCAGCACGTGCCCTAATGTGCATTTCTGCATGCCAGACATATATGACTATCACCTGTAGTTGCAGAATAAGCACACTGTTAGCTGCACTACTGCAGAGCAAAACAGACCATTGACCTTTCTGCATGGGACCTGGAAGTAGCTCTGCACCATTCAAGGGCATCTTATGATTCCATTGAGGTGGTCTCCAGGCAGGCAGGAAATGCAGCTGGCATGACACAGCAAACTACTGTCGTTGACTTTAGTAACATCTTGACCAAGTTGACTACAGTCTTGGTCCACCAATTGGGCGCTTATAGGCCTGGGTCCCCTGTGCTGTTGATGGCCCCTTCATCATTGACGCCACTTCAACCTCCTCAGGCAGTTCACCGTGGGCCATTGTCAGTCCCTCATTCATTTGACCTTGAGCTGGAGCAGTTCAACGTTCAGAAAAAGTACCACCCTGACCTCATCTTAACTGAGGAAGAGTAGGAACCTCTTTCCTGTAACAGGTCCACAGCCTCCTCAGTGAGTGAGGACTCTATCAAGCATACTCCTAGGTTTCCTCCTGAGGACCCTACTTTCTTTAATGTTATGAAGCAGCTGTCCACAGTCATGGGCTTCCATACTGAGGAAGAGGATACCACCAGATGGGAGCTGGTGGACTTCCTGGAAATCCCTGAAGTTCTTCCTCCTAGCTTCCCAACACTGAGAAATGCCACAATTGATGCCTGGCACAGACCTGACGTGGTTCCGGACATGCACCATAGGGCTCACCTTGTTATGCTGCCCAACCTGAGACTGAGTCAGTGGTCATTAAATGGGGCTGAGGATTGCCAGTTACACCTCTCATATGGTCAAATACTAGAATACCATCTGGGAAAAGGGCAAGGTGACTGCCCAGGCCCTACCCGACTGTTCACAGAAACAGGTGGTTCTTAAATGCTTGCAGAGTGCAGAGGATATCGGCAAGCATCTCCTCTGGGCCTTGTATGATGTCTCTGATACTAGTGCCAGGGCTGCTACCACAGGCATTTGCCTTCATAGGCACTCCTGGCTGAGGGTCTCTGGCTTTGCCGCAGATGTGCAGCAAAAGGTGCTAAACGCCCTTTTCAATGGCTCCAAGCTGTTTGGGCCAAATGTTCAGGACATGATCAATGACCTGCAGGCATCTGGCAGGGCTATTATCTACCCACTTGCTTGATCATATGCAGCGTAGGAGCAGACAGTGCCCTCTCTTTCGCAAGGTGTCCCCCAAGTCTGGAGCAGCCTCCTGTCCTCGAGACAAGAGAAAGGCCTCCTCCGCCCTGTCTACCCCCTCCTCCTCCAGCGCAGCAGTAAATCACCATAGGTTTGACTGATCAGCCCCAGTGACTGGCTCTGCCTCCGCTTTACTCCTTGTTGGATCTCCCTTCCAGTCCCCGACCAAGAGGTGGTGGTCGGAGGTAGATTCTCCTTTCATCTAAATCAATGGAGAACCAGCACTTCAGATGCCTGGATTCTTCAGATCATAGAGAGGGATCACACTCTGGAACTTGTAGAGATGCTCCAGAGACAACTCCGGTACCTGCCTCCTATACCCCAGTCCATTTGTCCATTCTCTGGGAGGAGGTACAGTCCCTCCTGCGCAAGGCCATTGAGCCAGTGCCCAGGCTCCAGAGAAATGGGGGATTCTAAGGATGCGGATATGGTGTAGTTATCCACACATTTTGGCAGTGTCTCTTCCCCTTTAAATGAGGCCAGAAAGTCTTCCAGCTGTCTCCTCCCACTCACCTGGGTGGTAACTCCCAAGCACCACCCCATGATGCCAGTTCTCCCTTGCTGCTGAAACAAACCGGTTCCCTCCTTATCACTGTCTCGTATACTGAGGTCTCTTAACTTTTTCGAATAAAAAAACTTTTGTCTTCGATTCTGGAATTCTTCTCGCTGCCATCATGAACGACGTGAAGTCCACTCTGGGGTTCCGAAAATGTGGTTGCGGGCAGCTAAAGTTATGATCAGATCTACACACCTCATGCGTCTACTGCTTGGGCCTCAAGCGCGATGTTCAGGCCTGCATTCATTGCCGTTCGTTCTTACTGGCAGGTCTCGAGGATCACCAAGCCTGCTTACTCCTAAGCAGTCCGGATCACTGGGATCTGCCTGTTCATTCAAAGGATGCTCATCGGGTGGTCTCAGCCGCTGTGGGGTCCACAGAGCAACTTGTGGCTTTTGAGGAGGTCATGGGCCAGGTCGCAGGGTAGACCTCCTCGGCTTTGGCCTTTTTGCTGCTCTCTTTGGGTGCTTCATTTACAGGAGCATTCAAGGACTTGTGCCAGTCTCTGCCACCCTGGGGTAGGGTCCTAAGGGCACAAAGTCCAAGAAACCGAAAAAGGACAAGGAAAAAAAGACCAAGAAATGATCTTGCCAGCATTCATGGGATTGGGAGTGCTCCCGGGCCTCCGATTCCCTTGCTTTGCTGAAACGCTTTGCTTCGGCTGGTATTTCGAATCTGTCTGCTCCATGGTCTTCCCATCAGGCCAGTTGAGAGAGACTCGGGTCTATGTTCCAGCCAAGATTGTTCTCTACCCGGTCGAAACTTTGTCAGCCGAGGAAGTGGATACCTCCTTGTCCAGGACGCTGGTCCTGACCTTTTTGGGGGGGATGGGGCAGTCCGCTGTTCCGCTCCCCACTCCAGGACCTGGAGAGGGCCTGGTATTCACCGGCCCCCTCTGAGACCTGTCGCCGGTCCACCTGTTGCTCTGGATCAAGGTCCCACTCTAGAAGCCGAGCGGTGCCACCGCAATTCCTCATCCTTTTTCGGTGAGGAGAGGCACTGGCGCAAAATGCATTGGTGCTACGAGGATCTTATCTGGCAGCAGCTCTGGCTGACCTGGATCAAGCTTATCCCGGCTTCCACAGCCCTTCCTTGAGTGCCATTCCCGGAGCCGCAGCAGACCTTGCCCCAGCACGAGCCGGTTTGTACAGTCCCAAGCTGGCGCCTCCACCAGTTCTGGTGGAGTGCCTCCCAGACAGCAGACGACCAGCACCCCGACTAAGGATACCCGGCCAGGCAAGGGTTTACCACCATCAGCTGCCAGTCACCGTCACCCCTGATCACCCTCTCCGGTTGAGTGGGGACTCGGGTGGGCGACCACCTTTTCATGATTCCTCAGAATCTGAGGGGTCCTTCCTCCACTCCCGGGTGATTTCTCCTATGGAGGCCTTCCCAGTCCAGGATGCAATTCTCAGTCCTCCCCTGGGGCTGTGGCAGCATCCAGCGTCTTGTCCTGCATGATCAGTCTGGATGGCCCACAGATATGCAGTCCCTACCAGGTCCCAGTCTGGATTCACGGAGCATCCTTTGGCTGAGCAGTTCATTACCGACTCAGTTTTCCAGCACACGGGCAATGTCTGGGACATGGATGCGCCCCCCCCCCCAAAGGAGTCCCAAGAAATTGGGCCACATAGCAAAGAAAGTATATGCTGCCTCTTCGCTCAGCCTTCAGCAAGCAATCTCAGCCCTCCTGATGGCCTGCTTCTCGCATGCCCTCCTGGGGTCTCTGGATGAAGTGCTTTCCCCACCTCTGCGTCAACCTGCAACTACCGTTAAGCATGTGCGGGATCAGGGATGCACTCTTGCAAAGCAACTGTTCCAAACGGCCATGGACATCAGGGATTCTTGTGCCCAGTCCATGGCGGCTGCTGCTGCTGTTGTTTATTCGTTTAAGGGTAAACACACTGGAAAACTAGTTCCTTTTACAGGTGCAACCCACATAAAAACATACATACAAAAAGGAAAAAATATACAATACAAATATATCAGACTAAAAATTTCTTTACAAATAAGATAATCATAAAAAAACAATTACAATTGTAGTTCAAAAACATCCTTGGTTCATTTGCAAATACTTTAGCAGAGTGCAACTGTCTTGTATCACAAGGAATTTCATTCCAGATGGATGGAGGAATATAAGCAAAGGCCCTCTGTCCACAGTTAGATCTCATAAAAGGTATTTTTTAAAAACCAAACCATTTGTCCTGTGTCTGGAAAAATAACACTCATCATAAGGCCTCAACAAATTGCAAAGCTTTTGTGGGCCACCAGAATTAATAATTCTATGTATAAATTTAGCTATGCAAAAGTGGAAGTTCAATGGAACCGGAAGCCAACCTACCTCTTTCAGAATTTTGTAATGATGGTACAGTTCAGGATAGTTTAAAGCAAATTTAACAATCAGTTGTAATAAAATAAATTTTTTTTTTTAGAAATTATTGTAGCAGAGGCAGTATTGCTTATGATAGCAGCATAATTTCCAATAGGAGCCAAACAGTGATTAGAAATAGATAACTTAGATTCCCTAATAAGAAGTGAATGAATTCTATATAAAGGGGGCATTCTACAATGAATTATGGAGCTGATGGACCCAGGTTGAGATCCGCTATGAAGTGGAGTCCCCCCTCAATTTCTGCACCCCGAGTTGATTATAATAAAGTTGGGGGTGTGGGGGGCATAGCCACCTGCATAAACATGTTAAATGTATTGCCGCTGTTGAGAAAGTGCTCTTTACAGCGGTCACTGTAATTCCGGTTGCCGTTTAGACGTCTGACGATGTTTGCTTTGCGTTTTGTGGTTGGCGCTCCTTATCACATAAAACCGTATATCCAGTACACAAATTCCGCATGGTCACCCAGCTAGGCCTGATGTCCCTTCTCAAGCAGGGTGACTGGCTGTTGGGATGCTTACCTGCATCTCTCGGTGTTCCTACCATACAGGAGATTCCTCTGGTATCTCTTTCAAGGTGAGCACTACCAATTCAGAGTATTGCCCTTTGGCTTATCCTCTGTGCCGTGGCTCTTTACAAAGTGCTTAGCATCAGTAGCTGCAGTTCTCAGAAGGGAGGGACTGTATGTCTTCCCTTATCTGGAGAACTGGTTCCTAAAGGCCCCATCCAGAGAACAGCTCCTTCGGGCTCTGGAAATAACCCTTCGGCCTGTTTCTTTCCCTGGGCATCGCTGTCAACTTGCCCAAGTCTGTCCTGATCCCATCCGAGAGGTTGTAATTTATTGGGTTGGTTCTGGACTTAGTGCAGGCCAAGGCCTTCCTGCCTCAAAACAGGGCAGAGTGCCTTAGTGCCCAGGCTCAGGAGGTTACCCAGAGCCATTTTGTCCCTGCAAGGTTATACCTGAGGCTATTGGGTCTGATGGCTCCGACCGTTCCTACTGTTCCTTTGGCCAGGCTGCACATGCGAGTCCTCCAATGACACCAAGAGTGCAATGGGACCAGTGTACAGGCAAAATAGATCAGTTAATGCTGGTCTCCTTTCCAGTACACAAGGTGCTTCAGTGGTGGATGGACCCACAGAACCTCTCAAAAGGGGTCCCATTCCAGAACCCCCCCCCCCCAGCAGATCCTCTGCACGGATGCCTCTGGTTCAGGCTGGGGGGTGCATCTGGGTCCCTTTCAGTCTCTGGGAGGGGTTCTTGATCCCAGATAGAAGTCTCTTTGCTTGTCAGCATCCTGGAGATGTAGACAGTCCTGTACACCATGCAGGCCTTTCAGAACCATCTCCTCCCGGGTCAGCTGTTGAACCAGTCTGAAAATCTCAGTGTTGTCTATTATATCAACAAGCAAGGGGGGGAGGCACTTGTACCTTCTGTGCAGGGAGGCCATGAGAGTGTAGTACTGGGCAATAGACCACAGTCTGATCCTCTTGGCAGTCCACGTCCCGGTGGCGCTAAACACCCTGGCGATGGCCTCGGCAGGGCGCAGTCCCAGCATACATGGTGGAACTTCTCTCATCCGCCATGAATCTGTTAGCCAGATGGGGTTGCTAGGTTGGACCTTTCCGTCCCCACTCAGCATAAAACAGCTCAGTTTTGCTTGCTAGATCCAGGGTCTGGAGTTTACTGGCAAGACACGTCCCTCTCCTGGAGCGGGAGGTCTTTTTTTTTTTTTCGCCTTTCCATGTCCCGATTTAGTGTGTGCTAATCAAACTGCAGATGGAGGGGGCCAGCATGATCCTGATTGCACCATTCTGGCCAAAGCAGATGTGGTTTCCATTACTGCAGCAGTTAGCGGCAGAGCCTCTGGTGTGTCTGCAGGGATCTCCTGACACAGGCTCAGGAGCCCCTGGTCCATCCCAATCTCAAGTCTCATCTGCATGCCCGGCTTCTGATGACAGCCATCGCCCGGTTTGGGGTGTCCCAGAGGGTAGGAGATGTCCTTGTGGCAGCTTGGAAGCCTTCCACTAGAGCCACATATGCCATGAAGTGGAAGAGGTTTGCCATCTGTACTGCCAAGCATCATCGAGACCCTTTTACTTTTCCAGTGAGCCAGATGCTGGACCACCTGATATCTGTCGGCGCTGGTCTTCAGTATTCCTCCCTGAAGGTGTACCTTTTGGCTATCTCTGCCTTTCATGAGCCTGTGTGCGGCAACACCGTGGCTCAATTGGATGTATCCCGTACTTTTCTCAGGAGCATCCTGTGCCTGAAACCTCCAATCCATTCTCCTGTCCCAGCTTGGGATTTAAATTTTCTTTTGGACTGTTGACCCTGTTCCTGTTTTAGCCAGCCGTGACTTGCGAGCTACGCTTTCTCTCTTGCAAACCGCTATTTTTGGTTGCTATTACTTCTCCTTGAAGGATTTCGAACTTCAGGCCTATAGTGCGAGGAGCCTTATTTGATTTTTCACAAAAACAGGGTGTCTTTGCACATGAATAATACTCCCTAAGGTGATGTCTGAGTTTACCCTGAACCAGTCTGTCCACCTACCTGTTTATTTTCCTGAGCATGCAAATCCAGGAGAAGCACTGCTTCATACATTAGACATGCACAGAATTTTGAAATATCTGCTCCAAACTAAGGACAGCAGAAAATCTAAACAGCTGTTTGTTTCTTTTGCCGCAGGTAGAGAAGGCATTCTGGTTTCTAAACAGTGTTTGTCCAAATGGCTATGGCAGAGTTGCCAAGGATGGTGAAGGTCCACTCCACTAGGGGCGTGGCTACCTCCATGGCCTGTTTCAAAGGGGTCTCAGCCAGTGACATTTGCGCTGCTGTGACCTGGACTACCGTCCATACTTTCACCAAGCACTACAGTCTGGACATTGTGTCTAGAGCCCGTGTGTGTGTTTTGGCAGGGCCTCTTGTCCTAAGCTTTGACTGGCCTTCCTCCCCGACTGTTCTGTTGCATCTGTAACTGCTTGGGACTTGTTCCATATGTGTGACCTGTTGACTGAGATACCCATGATGAAGATAGGACAGTTACATAGATCTTTGAGGGGATCTCGGTCATCAAGTCTGCCTTCCCTCCCAACCACCATCCCTCTCTGATGGGATTCTCTTCTCAGAACTGACTTACTGGTGTATCCAGCCTTTTATTTTGGCCTGGGCACACCCCTCTCCTTTTCCCGCATGGCATGTCTGCTCCCTTAATCTCTGGGGGGGGGAGAACTGAGGAGGGAGCAGGGCTGCTCACAACTTTATAGGATTGGTGACTTCGGCAGATGATGTTGGCATGGACGGCCCCAGTAGTGCTGCTGAAAATCTTCCGTGTGGATCCTGCTTCACCAACGGTGAAGTTCCATATGTGTGACCTGATGACTGAGATCCCCTCTAAGATCTACTGTTCCATTAAGTTCTTGCATAACTGTTCTATCTTCCAGAATATCTTAACCATTGATTACCATATCTGCCCACCATTCCCTGTTCTAGCAGAGCCAGGGTCTCTGGGCATCTCACCTTGACAGTGCCGGCCAGCACCACCTAGTGTCATGGCACCTCCCCAGTTGTACTCCCTATGGAGTAATTGTAAAAAGAGGGGTGCTGTGACCCATTACTGGATTCCTACTTACAAGAAAAATTTCAAATTGGTGTGAGGTGGGCCTTTTCAGGACCCTCATACCAACCAAAACACAGGGTATATCCCCTTGTGGTGCACAGTCTAGTCTAACTGCACTTAGCAGTTGCACTTTCTGTGGGAGAGTGCTGTGCACTGGATTGGAGCAAGTTACACTAGATACATCTTGATGTTGCAGGAGAAATGGGTCATGTTCTCTGGGTTTTTTATTTCTGATTATGCCAGACTATCCTTTTTTAGTTGGTATGCCCTTTTTCTTTTTTAAGGGAGCACTGAACTTGGGTGCCAGAGGGGAAGACAGCAAAATAAAAATACCCAAGTTATAAATTGCTGAAGCTAAACTTGCGATAGATCTATATTTTTTGATAAGTTAATTGGGTCTCCAAGGCATGTCTCTTATTGAATAAGACTACTGTCGTGAGGTTTAGGCAGACGGAACCGATCAGCTTTGTGGTCCTCTCACCCAGAGCTCATGCTTGGATTTTCTTATACCACAACAGACATCACTTGGAGGCCTATTAAATTAGAAGTACTAGTTTAAACTGGTCTCTGGGGAGAGGAGGCCTAGGGTACTATTTGTTCATTTTTGCTTAACGGGTAAGCACACTGGAAAATGTATTCCGCTTACAGGTGCAACCTACAATCAACAGCAATTACAGTATGTTGTACAATCCACATAAATAGGAATGTCTTCCACATCAGGTAGTTCAGTTAAAGGAGAAGACTCATGTATATGTATGATTTGGATATATCTGATGTATTTATTATACATTACATCAAGTACTGTACATATGTCAATAAGAGATCAGCCATTTCTTCTATTGCAACACATATCTAGAGTTTGAGGCTCTGACGCAAGGTAGTAAAATGTCAAGCAAGTCTCCATTTACATGCAAATGAGTCACTTGTAATACAGCCCCTCCCATTCCTTGATGTCACTGCAGACCAAAACATAAGGATATCAATGCTGTCTAGCCTGATTTTAGTTTAAGTTTGCAATGGCTTAAACAGTTCTGTCATACAACTCACACAGGGAGTGGTACTTGTAGCTTTAATACTGCATGTGTAGAGCAAATAATACATCTAATAGTATTGCATTCACAGGAAACAAAAACTGTTTCTCTGTACTGCTCATTTCTCTGTGTGAGACAGTTGTAACATGTGGAAAGCAGTAGACTGAATCAGTCAATCAACCAATCAATCAATTGAGCGATCAGTCAGTCACACTGTATTGAACCAGGTGAACACCCTTGAGAGGATTCGTTACAAGATGAGCCTGGGCAGTTTACCAAAGGATCACACAAGGCTGACTTACACACATCCCCTTTCAGTAGCCTGAAAATGGAGAGCTAGATCATTTGCTTTATAAAGTGCGTTGTTTTACATTTCAAATGCTCCTTAAATTTGAGTTTCTGACTGGAAATACCAGGACACAGAATGCATATGACATGGGAGGAGTGAGCTAAGTAAATACAGAGCACTACAAACAGACTGATTAGTTTATTTACCTACAACAGCTGAGGTGTAGCATCTGATTTGTGAGGGACATCCTACTTCAAATGCTGGCATTGCAAAGCGGGGGGGGCTGCTACAGCTTATCCTTCGTATCTTGAAAGTGAAGTGCTGTAGCTCTCACATCACTGCTAATGATTTATAATGGGAATTGGGGTACTTTTTAAAGTCATGGACCTGAGGGGCCATCAGTTTCTAAGGAGGTTAGGGGAACTTCTTAAGGGTTAGAGAGTAAGGGACTCTAGTAGGATTTGAACCAGAGTCCCCCAGTGCTTGTGCTTTCCTGGTAACCTATTCCTTGTCATAGCTGAATTCTTTATTGCCTTACAGCAGCCATCCAATCAGTGACTGCCTAGTTACAAAGGGAAAGGGGCCTATTTGCAAGATTGTTTCTCACTGCTGGTGTCAATCAAAACAGAGAATGTTAACACACACCATAATACAACAGCTGCATAATACCACTTAAAACTCTTGTTGTACCCAGAGTTATTTATTGGGTAAACTGTTTTTGCTAACAGAAACAGTAACACAACACATACAGGCACTTACTTATATGAGTACTGTATATACCTCAAATCAGTGCTGCATCACACTCACATGGTCCTAGTCCCTATTAGACCTGCACTTCAGGACAACACTTAAAAGGTTCCTCCATTACTCAAGTGGGGAACCAAACGTGGGTTTGGTCTACTGGTGGAACTGCATTTAGTGCAGCACCATTATCTGTTGCTCTGATGACATCATCCTCCAACGACATTGATGGTAAAATGGAGGACAAACACATTGATAACTTTTGGGGGCTGTATATTTTTATTTATAATCTAGATCTGGTCAGCAATAGGACTGCTGGCAACTGGAGGAGGCACACAACAGTTACACATAAGGAGTTGGGAAAATATTTGTGTGGAACTATGGGAGACTTCCCCTTTAAAGCATGCACAATCAACATTTTAAAGTGCTATAGTAAAATATTTGAAAAATAATTGAGTTGTTACATTTCTAATTGAAAAAGGAATATTGTTCCAATTACTTCGAGCAATATAAGCAAAAGCACGTTGCCCAGCAGATGTCCTTATTAGAGGAAGCTTTAAAGCTACATTATCAACCCTATTTCTAGAGTAGAAACCCAAGTCATGCCTCTAAGTGTCTAAATAGACTTAAAGGAGCACTCTAACTTAAATAAGTGAACCTAGCCGTCAAGATATTTAAAATTGAAATGGACCAGCACCCATCCCATCTGATTCAAAATTTCACAGTGGTGAGTGGTTCTAGGGGCCTGCATGGCAAATGTGCCAATCGGCTGTAACAACACGGATTTCTTTGATACAGTATTTAAAGAAGAATCATTGGTCACTAAAACAGCATAATTAACTATTGGAACAAAACACAGTTTGGCTGTTGCCATTCTAGAATCATTAGAAAGGAACATAACCTATATAAATAATACCACCTTAGTATGGATCTTAGAGGTCACTTTAGCTAGATGGGATTCAAAACATAAAATCGTATCTAATGTAACACCTAAATATTGGAAGGTGCCAACATTCTCATAGGGTGTTCCAAGAGTCATAACCTGCAAACTAATCCCTTTCTGTCTTAATCTTGCTGTTGTACCAAAAACCATAGATCTTACTTCGAGAGGGCTCTTGCAGTAGGTAGTAACATATAGGACTGACACCGGCCCGGCGGCAGGACCCCACGGAAAAATTTTCTAGCTAGCAGTCCCTGGCGGGACCGCCTCGTCAGGTGACCAGCGCTAAGCGACGTCGGTATAAAGGGGCGGTCCCAGACGCCCGCCTTCCAGTTATTTCCCGCTCCAGAGCGAGGAGCTTTCTGGAGAGACGCTCTGTCTCTAAGCTGGAAGGACAGATTTGTCTATGCTTTTCCCCCAATTCCACTGGTCCCCCGTGTGCTACAGAAACTGGCTCTAGAAGGAGCAAAAATGATTCTAATTGCTCCTTTCTGGCCCAGGCAAATTTGGTTCTCTCTTCTACAACAATACTCAGAGGTTCCTCCTCCTTCCTCTTCCCTTATCTCCGGGATTGCTGACTCAGGATCAGGGGACCCTGGTCCATCCGGGACTCGAGTCCCTTCAACTTCATGCATGGCTCCTTCAGACCTAGTTCAATCTCGCTTTGGAGTTTCCCCTAAGGTAGCCGAGATTTTGGTAGAGGCTAGAAAGCCCTCCACTAGGTCCACTTATGCCATGAAATGGAAGAGATTTTCCATCTGGGCCACGTCCAGGAACGAGGAACCCTTTTCCTGCCCCGTAAGCGTCATCTCTTCGACCTGGGTCTCAGTCACTCTTCTCTGAAGGTTCACATGGCAGCTATCTCTGCCTACCACGTACCTTTCGCTGATAAGGCCTTTGCCCAGCTAGAGGTATCCAAAACATTCCTTAGAGGGGTCCTTCATCTCAGACCCCCGATCCGGACCCCAGCTCCACCTTGGGACTTAAATTTTGTCCTTGAGAAACTTACTCTTCCCCTTGAGCCTCACGGCTTCTGAAGACTTGAAGTTTTATCGTGGAAGATGCTTTTTCTTAGTAGCCGTTACCTCAGCTACTTAGAATTTCGAGCTTCAGGCCCTTATGTGCAAATCCCTTACTTGATCTTCCACAAAGAACGAGTAGCTCTCCGCACAAACCCCAAGTTTCTCCCGAAGGTGGTAGCTGCATCTACTTTGAATCAGTCTATTGAATTACCTGCCTTTTTCACGCAATACTCCAATCATGGAGAATACTTGCTTCACACCGTGGATGTTCACAGGATTCTGAGATATTATACCAACAGGACGAAAGATCTCAGACTGATCAGTTGTTTGCCTTCTCTTTTGTGAGCGAAAGAGACAATGCTGTTTCCAAGCAATGCCTGTCAAAGTGATTGGCTCATTGCATCACTTTCTGTTATGACAAGTATAACAAGACCCTTCCGGGTCAAGTCAGAGGTCACTCCACTCGTGGAATTGCTGCCTCTGCGGCTTGTTTCAAGAATGTGTCCGCGGCAGACATTTGTGCTGCCGCCACTTGGACTTCCGTCCATACCTTCACTAAACATTACAGTTTGGACATTGCCTCTCATCGAGAGCAGGCTTAGGTTAGCGGTCTTGCAAGGCCTCCTTTCTTGAGGTTGCAAGCTTTCATACTACTTATCTGAGTAGTTCCTCCTCCGGTGCCTTTCTTATTGGTTCCAGACTGCTTGGGATTCTGTCCTATATGTATTTACCTACTGCAAGAGCCCTCTCGAAGTAAGATAGTACAGTTACGTAAGAACTTACCGTAACAGTAGATCTTCGAGAGAGGCTCTTGCAGTAGGTAATACCTTCCCGCCCTCCATCCCCCTAGGCTTTTTCAGCTCCTTTTCCATTGAGGGAAATATCTGCTTCTCTCTCGTCTGGGCCTGTGGCGGGAAAGAACTGGAAGGCGGGCGTCTGGGACCACCCCTTTATACCGACGTTGCTTGACGCCGGTCACCTGACGAGGGGACGATCCCACGCCAGGGACTGCTAGCTAGAAAATTTTTCCGTGGGGTCCTGCCGCCGGGCTGGCGTCAGTCCTATATGTTATTACCTACTGCAAGAGCCTCTCTCGAAGATCTACTGTTACGGTAAGTTCTTACGTAACTGTACTTTTTAGATTTAGATTTGTTTAAAACCATTGTATTAGATGGCCAATGTTGAACATTGCACATTTCTCTTGAGAGTATCCCATTCAATTCTGAAACGGTAGTTCATTTGCATAGATTACTGCATCATCGGCACATAAAGTAAGCTGAACATCCCTAAGCACAATACAAATCCTATCCACAAAAAAAAAAGAAAACAAAACAGGACCTAGTATGGAGCCCTGAGGGACTCTGCTTTACAGGTGCTATATCTGAGACAACTCCACCATATTTAATCCTCTGTCTACCCCTAAGGTAATCCTCAAACCACCCCAGGGCAGAGTGGCCCATGCCAAGAGATCCTAGCCTTTGAATTAGGAGCCTGTGGTCAACCAGATCGAATGCCTTGGTCAAGTCCATGATCGCAGCCCCAGTCAAACATCCTTTCTCCATACCCTCTAGGACTGCATCTGTGAACTCTGCCAAGGCAGACTCCGTCCAGCAACCCTTCCGGAACCCATGTTGGTTCTGGGACAACAATCCAAATCTTTATATGTATTCAATAAATTGTTTATAAACAATTCTCTCTTGTACTTGTGATTAAACTGATTAGATAGATATCGGCCTGTAATTTATGGCACAGTGCTAAAGTATTCTTATGACATCCTAGTGCAGATATGGGCATGGTACTGAAGAGTAGTTACATTTTACAGTGTAGAAGAGTTGGAGGCTGTGTAGATTTGGCCATACTTCAGGACAGGTAGTAGTGACTGCTGCAAGGGTAGCATTCTGGTCAGCAGGTTGAGACAACCTGTTTTGGTAGAGAAGTCCTGGTTTTTGTCTGAACTTCTGACAGTTTTGGTGATCAGAGAGGGAGACAGTTTGAATCGAGCCAAATTGCCAAGTATTTAAAACAGTGCACACATTACAATGAGGAACATGAATGCTGGTCATATCTGAAGTGTGTTTGGGGCAACGTCTTAAAAATAAAAAGCATAGTCTTGGTCTTGGAAGTACATAGAAGACCACTGGTGTCCATTCAGGACCAAGCTGCTTTGAAGGCAATTTGGAGCATCTGTTAGAGTTCATTGAGGGAGCTAGGTAGCACAAATGAGTCATCGGCATAGAGAGGTAGATTGATGTTGGAGAAGGTACTAAAGGAGGGAAGCGCGTTCATGAATGGATTGAAGAGAAGGGGTCCCAGTATAGAACCTAGTGGTACTCTGAGGTTGAGCAGTTTAGAAGATTTCCGCATCTGGCCTTGACCATCTTCACCTGTGTACTGTTAGTCTTCATCAAGGTTAATTATTCTGCAGAGTTTAATTTTATGCAGTTTGTGGAGCAGGATGTTTCACTGCATCAAGAGGCTTTGGTGAAAGCTTTAAAAAAAAAAAAAGAAATAGTGTCCATCTGGTCTATTCTGAGTCACTACCTTGCATTACTCATTGTTGGCCATTATCACTCAATACAGTCCCTCCCAGTATTTGCTCTCCTTTTGCGAATGATCCCCTTGAAATTATCCCACGATGCCTTATAGCATTTATGGTCTCTGAAAAACTACTAGGCAAACTGTTTCACCATCGACCACCCTTTGTGTTTAACAAAAAATGTTTCTTAATGTCCCCTTTAAAATTCTCTCCTGTAAGCCTGAGATTGAACAGACTGGAAGAGCGTGGTGGCAGCCATGAGCTAAGCAGCAGCAAGCATGGCTGGTGACAGCAAGCAGGGCCTTCATGAGGGTGAGTAGTAAAATAAGCAAAGCCAGCAGCCTGCCCTGCCTCATCGGGAACAGCGGAGGCACCCCCCAGCTGCAGAGGTAACTCTGGTCTTTTTTTCTTTAGTTTTTTATGGGGTGTGTGTGTGTGGGGGGGCGTTGGCAACACCAGCCCTTGAATTATGTGGCGCTCTCACTGGCTTGGCACAGGAACCTCCTGCTTGCATCTTTTTAATCCTGCCATACTTTTTTTTTTTTTTTTTTTGCTTGTTTAGAGAAATGGAGTTCTGTCAATTTGCATTGTGATCTTCTTTGTCATCTCCCTCCATAGAGCCACACTTTTGTAATGGTAATCAGTTTGCGTTGGGACCACTCACATTTTGTCTTAGCTGTGGCTGCCCACGTTGACGTTTGTTGGTGCCCCTATATAATGCGAGTGGCTACATACCACCTCATTTTTTTTCTCTTGCCGTACTTTTATCATTATACCATGACATCATTGGTTCTTCCAAAGAAGCCTCTGCTTTTTATCTTCTGTCTGTGCAGTAAGATGTTTATAGACGATGCTCTTACACTTTGCGTTTGTATGGGCCTTCCGCATGACGTGAAAAACTGTGCCATTTCTCAAGGCTTCAGCCAGACTGCGAGGTGCCACCGCCAAAGGCTTTAGTGAGTTTTCTGTATAAAATGCAAAGTGGTCAGCATTGGCATCTGTCCCAGTGTCTGTCTTGCTCTATCGTAGATCTTGGCAGACCACATTTGTCGCCTTTGTATGAAAAACGTCAATCAACAAAGAAGTCATAGAAGGTCTTATTGGACCATCTACTCAAACATTCCACCTCGCCCTCCTGGTGCAGGTCGCTGCTGAATGCCTGTGAGGGCAAGTCTCGGACTGCTTGGCTTCAGTCAGCTTGACTGTCATTCAGACACGGAGTTCCAGCACAGGCTTCGGCTCTCCTGTCAGTGGTGTGCAGCCTGTTCCTAGTGCATTGTTGACTGGTACATCCCCATCATCGCTTTCTTGACTCTGCTAGCTGGTGCCATCAGCACGAACGCATTTTGGCTGCTGTTGAAGTTATTTCTGTGACATTTACTGTCCATTCATAATTACTCTTGTCATTTCAGCCATTCCTGCCACTTCCATAAACATAGACTGTAGGTTCCTCTGAAAATAGTCCCTGCATCTCCACTGTCACTACCTCAGCCTGTGACCCCATGGCCCGATCTACCTTTCCTCAGCCAGAGGAAAATGAATATAATTCTGCTTTTTGGATGTGGAGGATGGGGATGTTGAAGAAAAGCACCCTGTTTATGGGTTTAACTCTAGCTCTACTGTCTCCTCTTGCAGTAAAGATACTGTGGTCTATACACCCACGTCTCCCTGGGGGATGCCACACTTAAGACTTAACTTTGCTTCATACAGGACAAGCTGTCACTGAGGAAGAGGACTAAGAGGAATTTGTGAATTCTTGGAGGTACTCGCATCTTCCTTGATCATTCCTCCAATTTACGCTGCTTTGTAGGATGCTGCCATGACTTCCAGGAATGGACCAAGTGTATTACAAGCTGTCCCTCACAAGATGGATAAACCATATCCTGTCCTCACTACGAAAAGCTTTTATACCACCCAACCTGAAACTGACAAAAGTGATCATTAGGGCTGCTCAGAAGTCCTGGATTACTCATATGAGCTCTTTGCCCCAATAAAGAATCCATATAATTGTATATTATGGGTAAACAGACACATGCATCGACGCCTCTGTGTTACCAGTTATCAGGCTTAGAAGATTAAATATCAGAATAGCTGTGGAAGTCTTGTCTACTATGATTGATAAATTTCCCCCCCAAATCACTGCAAAGACTGAAGTCCAGCACGGTGTTGCGCTGGGTTTGGAGGTCGGAAAGCATTAACTGCATTCTGCATACGATGCCTCTGTAAAGCTGCATCCGCCATCACTGACATATATTTTTGCATGTACCTGGTTTTGCTACCGATGTTCAACAGTTGATCCTTAACTTGCCCTATCCTGGCCAGAAATGATTTTACCACTGTGTGGAGCTTATGTTGAAGGAGTCCAAAAGTGACTCTGCTCCTTGAAGTACAGTACCTTACTCCGTAGCCCTCATATGGGGATTGTGGTGGCTCTTCCAGAGGCTCTCACATCTCCCATGCGTGTTCTTGGTTGATTTGCTGCTGGGGCTTCTGCCCCAATGTCTTCGTCATCAGGCAACCATTTTAAGACCCCTTAAGGTCCAGGTGCCAGCAGTGCCGCAGCCACCCCATCATTTTTTCTTCCTGCCCCTATTTGGGCAGGATCATGCAGATGGGTGGGTCCTCAATATTATTCAGGAGGGTCATGTGCTGGAACTAATAGCACCCCCTCCTGTGTCTTCCCAGCCCTTGTCGCTACTCTCTGGGACACTTAGTCCTGTTGACCAAAGCCTGTACTTTACTTGATAAAAGGGCTATTCAGACAGTGCCACTGGCTGAAATGAGTCGGGGTTTCTGTTTAAGATGGAGTGAAGCAGGGGAACTTTGAGTGAGGGAGACATTTTCCATATTGACACATGGGAGGATTTTTATAAAATGTGGCAACCTATATGTCAATGATGACTTGCATTTAAAGGGAAACGTCCACCTCCAGACGAGCCTCTCCTCCGTGTGAAGCCGGGCTGGATTAGCAGTTTAATAAATGTACATTGTTTTATTACTTACTGCGCCATTTTTAATTTAAAATTATATCTGGTTGATCCTGCTCCCTCCCTGTCACAGATGCACTCAGCAGGTCAGGCCCTCTGCTCCCATAGTGCCAACCTCCGAGCACAATAGTGTGAACAGGTAACAGACAAGGTAACCCTCCTGTCTGCTTTTGGGTCTGGATCACCTTTAGTCTCAAGTTCCTGGGGGATTCAAACTGTGAACCTTATGCTAGTGTACCCATTGTACAGGCTCAGATACGTACCCTCTTTGGGGATTGCGGTACCATCTTTCGCCAGTGGCACCAAGCCAGACTTCCAAAATGAACCCTTAAAACTGTATGAGACCTTCAGTATATTCTTACCTTTTCCCGGTTTAGTAACGCCATCAAACCCTTCAGAACAGCTGTCAAACTTAACCACGTGTACATCACATGCAAAAGAACTTGGAAGATGCACCCAGGCAGTATCTTGGGGGATTTTACTAAAAGATGACAAAAACATGAAAAATGTAAACACAGAACAATATATCAAAGAGCATACATTCACTTAAAAGAACAAGAGCAAAGTACAAAAAAACCCACCTACCACAATACATTGACTTTTTCTATCTAATGTATTACCTCTGTAAGTGCCTTGAAAGTTAGAGAATGGTGTCTCTCTCTGAAGTCCCAAAATAATATATTCCCCAATTACAAGGACACATTTCAACCCCATCACCCCACCCCCTTGGTGAGTCATCTAGCTCCTCCTTTTAGAATAGGACATCATGTTTGTATTTTTTTTCTATCAGGAAATATATTAGTGACATCAGCAAAAACTAATTTCCCAAATAAATCTTTGATCGCCAGTTCCCTTGAGGTTTACAACCCTGCAGTCCCTCACCTAGGTGTGATAGCCATACTCTGTCCTGTAATAAAACGTATATTTTAGTTTCCCAACTTCAAAGCACAAGGTCATAAAAATGCCATAAAATGCCATTTCTCAAGGAAGTTAATTACATTACAGAGATCTCCTGGTCAGTATAATATATCCTGTAGCTTCACTGAAACCTGGGATGGGGGAGGGGCACCCATGAAAGCACAAGCTGTCTTATGTGAGACAATCACATACTACATTTTATATTACAAATATACAATAATCATAACCAGCTGGTCAAGTGTCATCCTCCCCACCTAGACTGAATTTGGGGGCTCTATCCCCTGCATGGGATGAGCTCCCCAAGTCAGTTCACTCCTCATATAGATGCGACAGGCCATCTGTGTTCTGATTGGTCGCCCCAGCCCTGTGTAAGATCGTCATGTCATGCCCTTGCAAGGCAAGACTCCATCTTAATAGTCTACCATTAGTTTTTCCCATTTGGGTCAGCCAAACCGGGGGGTTGTGGTCAGTTTGTACCTCAAAATGCTGCCCATATAAGTATGGCTCTAACTTCTTTAGGCCCACACTATGGCAATGCCCTCTTTTTCCACAGTGGAGTAAGCCTGCTCCCTGGGAAGTAACTTTTTACTCCGGTACACTACAGGGTGATCTCTCCCTTGGTTGGATGTCTGACTCAGTACTGCCCCAATACCCACATCTGAGGTGTCTGAATGGACTATAAAGGTTCTACTATAGTCAGGACTTGTCAGTACAGTGTCTCCTTCAGTCTGGTAAAGGCTTTTTCACAGGCTGGTTCCCAGGTAATTTTCTTAGGCATCTTTTTCTTTACCAGGTCAGATGGGGAGCAGCCTGGGCACTGTAATTGGGTACAAATTTCCTATAGTACCCTGCTGTCCCTAGAAAACTCCTGACCTGCTTCTGCGTGTCTGGGCCATGCATTGATCACCTCTATTTTTACTTGGTTAGGACGGAGTAGTCCCTGGCCTACAACATGCCCGAGGTATGCCATTTCAGCCATGGCTACCTGGCACTTCTCAGCTTTGACAGTGAGCCCAGCCCTCTGTATCCTGCCCAGCACTTCCCTAAGATGGGACAGGTGTTCCTCCCAGTTGGCACTAAGGATGGCATGGTCATCCAAGTACACCACAGCGTACCAGCACCATTTAACACCTGGTTCACCAACCTTTGCAAAGTGGCCAGGATGTTCTTCATTCTGAAAGGCATTACTTTAAATTCAAATAAGCCTGTCGGAGTGATGAAGGCCGACCTCTCCCTAGCTCTGTCAGTTAAGTCTACCTGCCAGTACCCATTTGTCAAGTCAGTAGTTGTAAGGTATGTCTCCCCTCCCAGCTTGTCCAGGAGTTTGTCCATCCAGGGCATCAGGTGGGCGTCTAACTTCATGACTGTATTCAGTCCACACAGAAACTAGTAGAGCCATCTAGCTTGGGCACAAGGACTACGGGTGAGGCCCAGGGGCTGTGAGATCTCTGAATTTCCCCTAAATCCAGCATTTCCTCCACCTCCCTCCTAATGTCCTTTTGGACAGCCTCTGACACCCGATATGCTGTCTGCCATATGGGCGTCTGTGTCCGTCTCTACATCGTGCGTCGCTAAGGGGGTTAGTCCAAGCTTGACGCTAAACAGTGAGGCAAAGTCTGCTCAATCCTCCCTTACTTCCTGGATCTTATCTGGGGCCAGCTGGGGTGACAATTTAACTGCCTCCACAGAGGACTCCTGCTTGCTTTCTTCCAGCAAGTCCAGAAGGGGGTCTCCTTAGTCCGTCCCCTCCCCTCCTCAGGACTACATACTGCAAACACCATGTCAGCCCTATTAGCATATGGCTTCATCTTGTTGACATGGTACAGTCTTTCTGTATGTCTTCTGTCAGGTAATTCTATGATAAAGTTCACATCCTTTATCTTTCAAACTACTTTGTACGGTCCTGCCCACTCAGCCTGCAGCTTGTCTTACCGGACCGGGATAAGGACCATGACTTTCTGACCCACAGTGTACGAGCAAACTCTGGCTCTGC
This sequence comes from Neoceratodus forsteri, assembly GCA_016271365.2. NCBI lineage: Eukaryota > Metazoa > Chordata > Ceratodontiformes > Ceratodontidae > Neoceratodus > Neoceratodus forsteri. The sequence continues at coordinate 62,316,920 of JADMNL010000031.1, read as the reverse complement.
GGTCGTACCACACTTTTTGTTTGTGTTGTGCAGCTGCCAGTTTGCTCTGGCCTGTTCCCATAACCTCCTTCAGCCTTTCCCTAAACCTAAGGACATAATCCACTATGGGAGTTCCCTGGGTGGCGTGCTTGCCTTCCCAGTCTTCCCGGATCAAGTCTAGGGGGCTCACGTACCCGGCGTCCATCTAAGAGCTCGAAGGGGGAAAACTGTCGACTCTCGGGGCACCTTCCTGTATGCAAACAGGTGGGGAAGGTATTTCTCCCAGTTCCTCCCATGCTGTTCAGTAAATGCTTGGAGCACTGACTTCAGGGTACCATTAAATCTTTACACAAGCCCATTGTCTTGCGGGTGATAAGGTGTCATGCACCTCTGCACCACCCCACACTTCTCCCACAAACATTTCATCAGGTTCAACATGAAGGAACCCCTTCAATCGGTGATAACCTCCTGCGGAAACCCAACACGGTAGAAAATCCCAAGTAAGGCATCTGCCACTTTCTGTCCTCAGTGAGGATAGGGCGACTGCCTCTGGCTACCGGGTGGCATAATCCACCACAGTCAGGGTGAACCCTTTCCCGGAGAAGCTGGGGCTATTTAAAGGTCCCACAATATCCATTCCCACCCTCTGGAATGGCTCCTCCATTATGGGCAATGGAATTAGGGCAACTTGGGCTTTCTTACCTGCCTTCCCTATTTCTTGGCACCGGTGACAAGACCTGCAGTACTCCTTCACCTGCTGGGTGAAGTTGGTCCAATAGACATTCTGGGCCAACTGCTGCATAGTGCGCATGATTCCCAGATGACCAGACAAGGGAATATCGTGTGCACTCTTGAGCAACTGCTCACGATACCCCAGGGGATCGACAAACTGCCTATCACCCCTCCCTCTGTCCTAGCCTAAGTATACATCAGTCCATTTTCCCAATAAACCTTATGTTTACCATCACCTCCCTGTGCTCCATCAGTCTGCCCAAGCCCTCAGCTTCTTTAGACTAGGGTCACTTTTCTGAGCAGCTGCAAACTCCTTACACATTCCCAAGGCATGGGACAGGTCCCCTTCAATCTCTAAGCTAGGGTCCCTAGCACTAGCGTCGGGGCATTCAGGATCACTGTCATCCCTAACCCTCTGACAGTGTGTCACCCCTCCTCCTTCGGAGTAGCCCTCCGTAGCTGTTTGGTTAACTGCTACTGGGAACATTTCTACCCCCTTTTCATTAGTCTCCATATCAGTCTCCATATCAGGAGACACAGGCTAGGGAACCAGCCTCCCAGTGGTTTCCACAGTGGCTTCTGTGGGGTCCAGGGAACTACAGATCTTACTTTGAGAGGGCTCTTGCAGTAGGTAATTACATATAGGACTGATGCTGGCAGGCGTCAGGACCCCATGGAAAAATTTCTAGCTAGCAGACCGCCCCCACGTCAGGTGACCGACAGTATAATGGGGTGGTCCCCTACACCCGCCTTCCAGTTCTTTCCTGCCGTTAGCTTGTGTAAGTGCCTCGAGGTTAAGTTCAACTGCTTGTCAGTCTGTCAGTAGTTTTACCACCGTTTTTTCTTAGATTTCTTGAATTTCATCAGTTTCTCTGTGGTGTATGTCGTCCCCTACACCCTCTGAGCACAAGAATAAGTGCGACTCATGCAGCGCCCCAACTCGCGCAAGAGGACGGACACTCCCAGTGCATCTGTCTGGGCCCGGATCACCCAATGAAGTGCCAGCATTGCCTGAAGTTCAACGTTGCCACCCGCAGACGGAGGCAGCAGTCTCTGGAGGCCCACATCCTTAAAAAGAAAATGACCTCCATGGAAAAGGAGCTGAAGAAGCTTCATCAGGCCTCCACTTCTCCCGAGGGTCACCGTAAAAAGAAAGATGAGGAGAAGGACTGGGACTCCTCTTCCTCAGCCACCGTGACTTCAGCTGCAGTTGGTGTGTTCAAGGTAACGTCCCTCCTGGGGGACCGCTCCATGACGGCCATCTTGGAGGCTTCCAAGTCAACGTCGACCCACCCTTCTGGCTCACGCTCAAGCCCTTTGGGTGCCTCCGGGTCAAAGGAGGTGTCCACTCCCAGCAAGGTCGCCTCCGCGTGGCCTTCTGGTGCGAGTGGCTCCGGTAAGCCAGGCGTCGTCTCCTCTGACGTCCGCCCAGAGAAGGCTGCTAAGTCGCTTGACCCTTTGGGGCAGCACATGACCCCTAAGCCGCCTGATCAGGCTGCACCCCCTTCGCGGCCTCCCTCGGGTGATGGTTCCGCAAAGTTGGACGGTTCCTCTGACATGCGCCAGGACTCTGCCGGTAAGGTGAACGTCAGCCCTTCTGATGGTCACACGGCGTTGGAGATGATGCCAGACCCTGACGTTCAGTCCGCCATCCCCAGCATCTCCCCAGCTAGACCCTGGGGATTTTAATCCTCCCTCCCCGGGCAATACCGAGGATGCAGGTACGCTCCCGTTGGGTCTCCCTTCTGCTGGGCCGGATGACCTGAGGTCGGTCCCATGGACACTGGCGCCGACGCCAGTCTTGCCAATGCCGGGTGACATCCCTCTCCTGGATGCCGGGCCTACCGGGTCTCCTGTTTTAGGCCTGCTGGTGAGCCTATTCCGGGGCCTTCTGCAGATCCCCAGGTTTCTGACCCCATCCTATCCGATGCCATCTTACTAGGGGCCACAGTATCCGGCGCCTCAGTACCCAATGCCAGCCTATCTGATGCCGCAGTACACAGTGCCTCAGCACCCGATGCCGGGTTACCCGCTGTCGGGGTATGGATACGCACCGTATGGATACCCTCAGTATCCGTATCCCCCTCTCCTCCTCCACTGCCCCCTCAGCCGCCAGTGGACTTGAAGGAGATGCTAGCCTCCTGGAAGGCTGAGTCCAAGGCTCAGCTCACCAGGGAGGTAGAGAGCCGTCTTCAGACATCGGTCCTGGTTTCCAGACCCCCTATGTCAGAGACAGGAGACTCCCTTCCCACCTCCAGATACCAGAGGCGAGCCCTCCAGGTCCAGGGCAGGACAGGATACATTTCCCAGAGGGCTTCCCAAGGGGTCCGTTCCACTCCTGCGTCGGGAAGAAGAGTCTTCTCCCTCTTCATCCTCCTCAGATGACACAGATGGTCATTCCGACTTGGATGACGAGGCTGAGGACTCCTCTGGAGGATTCTTCTTTTACGGAATTGCTGTGCAAAATCCAGGAAGTTCATCAGTGGCATTCCTTGGAGCCGGATCCACAGCATAAGAAACTCGCTGCGCACCTGGATCTGCCCAAGACCGCTCCGACCCTGGTGCCACCCTGGATTGAGCCTCATGCTGATCTTGTTTCCACCATTTGGAAGCAACCGTCGGCATTAGCCCCCCTTCCTAGGAAGACAGATGGGCTTTATCAGGCTCCCGAGGGTGTTGACTCTTTGAATTCGCACCCTCGAGCTGATTCGGTCGTGATCAGCGCCACTCATGGCCGGACAGCTAACCCCAAGCTCTTGAGCTCGTCACCACCTGACAAGGAATCCTGCCTTCTGGACCAGTATGGGAAGAAGGTCTATGCTTCTTCCACTCTGGGTATTAGGGCCCTGAATTACATTGGGCATATGTGGGATTACCAAAAGGCAATCCTTAGCAAGGTGGAGGCTAAATTGGACTCCCTTCCTCAGTTTCAGACGAAGCAGGAAGTGGCGGACCTAGTCCAATCTGCGCATTCGGCCAGTCGGCACATGCTTCATGCCACGTACAATGCAGTGGATGCTGCTGGTCGGAGCTGTGCTTTCGCCGTGGGTTTGCAGCGTCACACCTGGCTCCAGGTGTCAGGTTTGATCCCGGAGGTGCAGTCCGCTATCCAGGATGCATCCTTCAGGGGTTCAGTGCTGTTTGGTGGCGATATCAAGGACATCATCACCAATCTGCAGGAGAAGGGTACTGCACTTAAGTCTGTCGACTCTCTGTACAAACCCCCTCAACCTCAGAGTCCCTTTCGCAGACGTCCTCTGCAAAAAGCGAAACCTCAGGGAAAGCAGGCCAACAAATGTCAGGCCCCTCCGGCTGCCAAGCTCCCCCGCCCAAAAAAGCAGCGGGGACTTCAGCCACGACGCTGCCTCATACCTCCTTTCCTCTCCCACTGCCTCTGGGCCTTCCAGAGGAACCGGTAGGAGGGAGATTCTCCCTCCATCTGCTGGGTTGGGAGAGGATAACTACAGACTCTTGGGTGCTCCAGCTGATCGCAGAAGGACACTCAGTAGAGTTTCTTTGGAAACCTCCTTGAAACCCCCCCTCCCCAGGTCGTCTTACTCCCCTGAACATCATTTTCTGGTCCGGGAAGAAATATCCTCTCTCCTGCTGAAAGAGGCGATAGAGCCTGTACCCCCACAGGGGATGGGCTACTACTCTCATTTCTTCCTGGTCCCGAAGAAGTCAGGAGAGGTGAGGCTGATTCTCCACCTTGGCTACCTGAACTTGTTCGTGGAGTACAAAAGGTTCAGGATGCTCTCTCTACAGATTCTTTGGCCGGGATAGTGGCTGCGCACTCTGGATATGCAGGATGCTTGCCTGCATATTCCTATTCGCCCTTCCCACCACAAATACCTGCATTTTGCTTTTCAGGGGGACCACTACCAGTTCAAGGCCCTCCCATTTGGTCTTGCCTCAACACCCCAAGTTTTTACCAAATGCCTCTCAGTGGTAGCGGCCTACCTGTGTACCCAGGGGGTACAGGTTTTCCCGTACCTGGACGATTGGTTCCTGGTGGCCTCATCTAGGGAGGTACTCCTGCACTTCCTTTCACTTACCCTGCAGGTTTTTGCCTGCCTAGGTATTGCTGTCAACCAGGCCAAATCACACCTGATCCCACCCCAGAGGCTCCAGTTTATCGGGGCGATCCTGGACATACCCTCCGGCATGGCTTTTCTGCCACTGGACAAGGGCGGCTTTAATCCAGGCTCAGGTCAACTTGTTATCCAGCCGCAGGCGGGTCAGCGCCAGGTCAGTCCTTCGCCTCCTCGGGCTCATGGCAGCTGCTATTCAGACAGTCCCTCGTGCTCGGCTCCACATGAGGATCTCTCCGTGGATGCTTTGGTCTTGGAGGGATCAGCTGGTGGACGACTTGGATCAACTTGTTCTGGTCTCCAACCCTATGGCTCTTGACTTGCAATGGTGGTCAGTTCAGGAGAACCTTTGCCGGGCAGTTCCCTTCTGCCTTTCTCCCCCCTCCCAGATGCTGACAACAGACTCCTCGGGAGAAGGTTGGGGAGCCCATCTCGGGCCTTATAGGACCCAGGGCTCCTGGTCCCAGCTCAAAAAATCTCTCCACATCAACGTGCTCGAGCTTCGGGCCGTGCTGTATACTCTTCAGGCTCTGCATCTTTATCTGCTTCCCGGTCATCTGGCTGTCCAAACGGACAACACGTGTGTAGTTTGGTATGTCAACAAACAGGGAGGAATTCGTTCCTACCCTCTCTGCAGGAAAGTGATGCAGGTTTGGGATTGGGCAGTGCAGCACAACCTTCACCTCACGGCCATTTACGTCCCGGGGTCGAGAACTCGTTGGCAGACCACCTCAGTCAGTCGTCTGCTCATGCACACGAGTGGGAACTAGATCAGGGGGTAGCAGATGACATCTTTCTACACTGGGGAACCCATCAGGTAGACCTGTTTGCGTCTCCTCTCATCGCAAAACTTCCCACCTTCTGCTCCCTCGCTCCAGGGCGTGGCATTTTTTTGAGAGACTCTGTCTCTAGACTGGAAGGAAGATTGCTATGCCCCCCGATTCTCTCCCCCAAATTCCCTTGATTTCGAGGGTCTCACGGAAACTCTGCACGGAAGGAGCTCGTATGATCCTCATCACTCCTTTCTGGCCCAGGCAGCTTTGGTTCTCTCTTCTGTAACAGTATTCAAAGGATCCTCTGCTTCCTCTTCCTCTGTCACAAACGTTGCTGACCCAGGATCAGGGGACCCTGGTCCATCCAGGCCTCAAGTCCCTTCAGTTGCACATGTGGTTCCTACAAATGTAGCTCAAGCCCGTTTCCGGGGTTCCCTCTGGGTGGCTGAGATTCTGGTGGAAGCCAAGAAGCCATCCACTAGATCTACCTATGACATGAAATGGTTCTCTGTTTGGGCTGCTTCCAAAGATTTAGAGCCTTTCTCGTGCTCTGTTGGGCAGCTTCTGGATTACTTGTGACACCTCTTTGATCTGGGTCTCAGTCATTCCTCCTTGAAGGTTCACATGGCGGCCATCTCAGCCTACCATGTTCCTTTTGGGGACAGGATGTTTGCGCAACTGGAAATCTCTAAGACCTTCCTTAGAGGGGTCCTCCATTTGAGACCCCCTATTCGGGTTCCTTCCCCTCCTTGGAATCTAAATTTTATTCTTGAGAAGCTTACTTTGCCTCCTTTTGAGCTGGCAGCTTCAGCAGATCTGAAGTTCCTCTCATGGAAGACTCTCTTCCTTGTGGCCATCACTTCTGCTCAAAGGATTTCCGAGCTTCAGGCCCTCATGTGTAAAATCCTGTATCTGATTTTTCACAAGGAACGTGTGGCTCTGCGTACCAACCCTAAGTTTCTCCCCAAGGTGGTAGTGGAATCTACGCTGAATCATCCATAGAGTTGCCTGCTTTCTTTATGCAACACTCCAATCAAGGGGAGTTCCTCTTGCATAACGTGGATGTTCACCGGATTCTGAGATACTACACCACTAGGACAAAGGATCTCAGAAAGACTGTTCAACTGTTTGTCTCTTTTGCTTCTAAAAGAGAAGGCAGTGCTGTTTCCAAGCAATGCCTATCTAAATGGTTGGCTCATTGCATCACTTTCTGTTATGACAAGTACAAGACCCTGTCGGGTCAAGTCAGAGGCCACTTCACCAGAGGGGTCGCTGCCTCTGCTGCTTGTTTCAAGAATGTGTCAGCACAGACATCTGTGCAGCCGCTACTGGGACTTCTGTCCATACCTTTACAAAACATTAGTTTGGACATTGCCTCTCACCCTAGAGCGGGCTTCGGTTTGGCTGTTTTGCAGGGTCTCCTTTCCTAAGACCTTCACAGCCAGAGGGCCTACTTTTGGGTAGTTTTCCTCCTCCTGTTTGCTTCTACGTTCCAGACTGCTTGGGACTCGGTCCTTTATGTAGTTACCTACTGCAAGAGCCCTCTCAAAGTAAGATAGTACAGTTTCGTAAGAACTTATCGTAACAGTAGATCTTCGAGAGAGGCTCTTGCAGTAGATAATACCTTCCCGCCTTCCATCCCCCTCAGCTTTTTCAGCTCCTTTTCCAGGATGGGAAATGTCTGCTTCTCTCTCGTCTTGCCTTTTGCAAGAAAGAACTGGAAGGTGGGCATGGGGGACCGCCCCTTTATACTGACGTTGCATGATGTTGATCATCTGACGTGGGGGTGGTCCCCCGCCAGAGACTGCTAGATAGAAATTTTTCAGTGGGGTCCTGACGCCTGCTGGCATCAGTCCTATATGTAATTACCTACTGCAAGAGCCTCTCTCTAAGATCTACTGTTACGGTAAGTTCTTACGTAACTGTACTTTCCCCTTCCCGCTTGGCTACTGGTAACTGCACACGCCATCCCCTGTTTGAGATTATTGCCAAGGATGATGTCAACTGCTAATGTTTTGGCTACAGCCACCTAAACATGCGGGGGTACACTATGCTTAGGAAGGATGGAAAGGAGGGAAGATAGGGTGGAGTGACTATGTTCATTAGAGATGACATAGAAATTGCTAGGGTGGAATAGGCTGAGGGAAACGTGGAGGCCTTATGGGTCACCTTACGAACCCCAGCAGGAGGTAAGGTCAAGCTGGGTGTAGTATATAGGCCCCCCAGGATGGGCGATGTTCTGGAGGATGGTTTGCTGGACATCATTGCCCAGTGTGGACCAAAAGGGGAAGGAGTGGTGTTGATGGGGGAGCTTAATATCCCAGGTACAAACTGGGGAACCATGTCCTCTAAGGTGGCCAAGGAACAGAGGCTGCTGGACGGCTTCCAGGATGTGTTCTTAACACAGCATGTGATGGAGCCCACAAGGGAGGGGCATGTCCTGGACGTAGTTCTGGCAGATGGGGATCTGGTAATTGACCTGGTTGTAGAGGATCCCCTGACTGGGAGTGACCACAATACTGTCTGGTTTCAAATAAGCATGGGGAAAGGGGGAGAGAGATCTATGACACTGGCAGTGGACTTCGGGGGGCAGACTTTGTGGGCATGGGAAATATTCTCAAGGATCAACTGAAGGGGATTACATCAATGACAAATGTGGAAAAGAGATGGGAGGTCATAAAACGGGGACTTCATGATGCAGTCAGGACCTGTGCTAAGGTGAAACGTAAGGGAGCAAGGTCACATAAACCATGCTGGTGGTCCAGTGAGGTTCAGGTAGTGGTTGGAGAAAAGGTGGTGGCCTACAAAAAATATAAAACAAGAGAGGATAGGGAAAAGGAAATGTACCATCTCGCATCTAGAAAAGTCACCTGGATGGTGAGGGGGGCAAAGTTCAGTAAAGAGCAGCGGCTGGCACAGGGGATACATGGAGGGGAAAATGGGTTCTTACGGTACATTGGGGAGTGGAGAAAAAGCTAAGGGTCATCTCGGCAGATTGAGATCAGTAGGAGGGTGGGTGGAAGAGGTGAGGGACCAGGCAGAGGTATTAAACGAGTACTTTGCCTCTGTGTTCATTAGGGAGGGGGATGGGATATCTACAAGGCAAGGCACGATGGGGATAGAAGCGGTAGTGAGTGGGATCAGGGGAGCAACAGAAATGGAGCAAGAGGGAGGGAGAGGTACCCCAGGGGTGTCACATCAGGATAAGGATAAAAAGGCCAGTAAGGTGGAGGGGACGAATGATGCTATCTCCACTGAAAGTGTGTGGTTAACCCTCAAGGCCCTAAAGAAAGATAAATCTCCTGGGCTGGATGGCATTCATCTGAGAGTACTATGGGAATTGGCGGACATACTGGCTGCACCCCTGGCGGAGCTCTTCAAGAGGTTGCTTGAGACAGGGAGGGTACCTAGGGATTGGCGAGAGGCACATGTGGTGCCGATCCATAAAGGGGCCGGGTCGAGGGAAGTACCAAGTAACTATAGACCCATCAGTTTGAACTCGGTGGTGGGAAAATTAATGGAGAGTATACTAAAGGAACGATTGCGGGTTTAATTGGAGGAGGTGGGATGTCTGGATAGTTGACAACATGGGTTTGTGCCAGGTAGATCATGTCAAACCAATCTTGTGGAGTTCTACGAATGGGTAACATCAGAACTGGACAGGGGAAAGCCTTTGGATATATTATTCTTGGACTTCAGCAAGGCGTTTGACTCTGTCCCCCACAATGGTCTGATGGAGAAACTGACAGGGTTGGGAGTAGGCCCTTTGGGCAGATGGATTGAAAACTGGATAGCTGGATGCACCCAGAGAGTAGTGGTTGGTGGGGAGCTCTTGAACCCTAGAGAGGTCAGTAGTGGGATACTGCAGGGCTCGGTCCTGTTTAATGCATACATATTGGACATCAGGGAAGGTATAGGGTGTGAAATGAGTCTCTTTGCTGATGACTCCAAGATGGGAGCAGTAGTTGAGGGGGAAGAGGGGAGGTTGGCCCTGCAAGGGGACCTGGACACCCTGGAAAGCTGGGCTCACACATGGAAATTAAATTTCAATATCACCAAGTGCAAGGTGTTGCATCTTGGGTGGGGAAACCTTAAACACAGGTACACCCTGGGATGGGAGGCGCTGGAGGCCTCAATAGGGGAAGAAGACCTAGGGGTCATGGTGGATGCATGTATGAATAACTCTGAGCAGTGCAGGAGAGTGGCTAGCAAGGCAAACAGGATGTCGGGATGCATTGTAAGGGGCATCACCTCTAGGAGCAGGGAAGTGATTCTGCCGTTGTACAATGGACTGGTTAGACCACACCTTGAGTACTGTGTACAGTACTGGAGACCACACTTGAAGAGGGACATACAGCTCCTGGAGAGGGTACAGAGGAGGGCAACTAAGGTGATACGAGGACTAGGGATTTGCGTATGAGGACAGACTTGAGGAGCTCTGCCTGTTTTCATTGGAGGAGAGAAAGGGGGGATATGATTGAGGTCTTCAAGTACCTCAAGGGAATAAATAGGGTAAACATGGAGGGGATCTTTTAGACTAAAGCAGGGAGGTATCACCAGAGGGCATGGTTTGAAGGTGGAAGGGTGAGAGGGGGGAAGAGGAGGAGGTTTTTCACTGAGAGGGTGGTGGACCCTTGGAATGCGCTGTCTGGCGAGCTGGTTCAGAGATCCACAGTGGAGGGTTTCAAGAGAGGGTGGGACAGATGCAGAAAGTGAATGTATTAGATGATGGCCTGGCCCAGAGGGGTGGGGATGGATGATAGGGGTTTCTGGAACACAAGGAGAGGGGGGAGGGCCTCGGCACCCAAATAGGGATCTGAGGTTCGAGCAGACTCGATGGACCATAAGGCCTAATCTGCTGGCAATTAGTATATTAGTAATATATCAAAGAGCATACAATCACTTAAAAGAACAAGGGCAAAGTACAAAACAAAAACTCCTACCACAATACAGTTAGACTTTTTCTATCTAATGAATTACCTCTGTAAGTTCCTTGAAAGTTAGAGAACTCTCTGTGGAGTCCCAAAATAATATATCATATTCCCTAGTTACAAGGATACATTTCAACCCCATCTCCCCACCCTCTTGGTGAGTCATCTAGTTCCTCCTTTTACAATAGAAAAAATCACAAACATGACATCCCATCAGGAAGTATATTAAATAAGGTGACATCAGCAAAAACTCATTTCCCAAATTATAAGTCTTTGATCCACCAGTTCCCTTGAGGTTTACAACCCTGCAATCCCTCACCTAGGTGTGAGATAGTCATGTCCTGTCCTGTAATAAAATGTATATTTTAGTTTCCCAACTTCAAAGCATGAGGTCATAAAATGCCATTTCTCAAGGAAGTTAATTACATTACATTACATTACAGAGATCTGGTCAGTTTAATATATCCTGTAGCTGCACTGAAACCTGGGATGGGGGGGCACCCATGGAAGCACAAGCTGTCTTATGTGAGACAGTCATATACTACATTTTTATATTAAAAATACACAATAATTATAACCAGCTGGCCAAGCCCCACAGCTCAGAGCCCTCCTGGCCCACCACAGAAGTACCTGCGGTTGTCCCGTGATGGCATGATCTCGAGGGAGTACCTGGGATGCCTCAAGTTACACTATATAACAGCTACAAGCGGCTACGGTTTGGAGCCTAAGTGCTCTGTGATATAACGAGGCCATGTACCAGCTGACAGGCACCCTGCCAGTCTGTACCTGCTTTGGTATATCATATATGTAGAGTTCAAACTGGAGCTGTTTGAATATATGGCAGTATAGTAATCTGTATTACCATATCTTCAGACAGCTCCAGTTTGGAGTCTGCATGTGTCTGTGATATACCGAGACCAGGTACCAACGGGCAGGGTGCCTGTCAGCTGGTACATGGCCTTGTTATATCACAGAGGCACTTAAGCTCCAAAGCAGAGCTGTTTGTAGCTGTGGTAATATTGTAAGCCTATGGAGGCAACCCGGCTGCTCCCCACAAGTCACATCATCATGGGAACAGTCATGTGTGTGCCGGGGAGGGTTCTGAGCTTTAAAATGCCAGCGGGAAGGGCGCAGGATCAACCAGATATAACTTTAAATTAAAAATGGTGCAGTAAGTAATAAAACAATGTACATGTATTAAACTGCTAATCGGGCCCTGCTTGACATGGAGGTGGGGCCTCTCTGGAGGTGGACGTTTCCCATTAAATTAAAAAGGCGCACACTTATTAGATACTGTAATCAAGAACAAACTCGAAAGAATTTTGTTTAAACTTGATTGGAAAGCAGACTGTGTAGATGATAGTGATTTAACTGTACCCAATACAGCACAAAAACCAAAAATGTAAAAAGAAAAAGAAAATCAAATGCCTATTGTATAACTTCAGAAGCGTGGGAAACGAGCAGAATTAAAAATCTTATCTGCTAATGCGGAAACTGGTCCTGATGCAGTTTTTATGACTGACATTCTGGTCACCCAGTGACACATGGACCCAGATATTCAAAAGGGTTGCACCATGTGCAATAGGTTGCGCCAGCGCAAATCCGAAAATGCGCCATTCTGCGATATTCAGTGGGAGGCAGTTGCGCCCCCCAAATCACGCTGAGCAACAGCGCAATGATAATGAATGTGTGTGCAACTGAAGGGGGAGGAACCATGCATAAATGGCACAGTGCAATATTCAACATGTGCCATGCGCAATAGGGGAGCAAGCGGAAGTTGCGCCATAGTGGAAATGAGCCAAAATAAAAAGGAACAAGGGAGAGGCGCAAGAACGCTACAGGGAAGCCTAAAGTTGCTGAACTATAGCCCGCCACACAGGCCACACACACACACACACACACACACACACACACACACACACACACACACACACACACACACACACAGGGCAGGACAGTGAAAGGGCACCTGGAACCCACAGGCTATGGGGAAGGTGTGGGGAGCCACAGTGCAGAAGGGGGAAGTGCCACACATCAGTGAGGCCAGCACAGTCAGGTGTTCCCGGTGCAGGGAAGTAGCAGCCAGGACAGCAGGGGGGACACAGAAACAGCTGCTGGGGGGTGAACACAAGCCAGGGACATGGCCAGTGCCACCATCCAGATGGAGGCAGTAATGAGGGGGGTAAGAAGGTGGGCAGCAGGGGGGTGTGGCCGTGGAAGGGCCCATCGGCGGTATGCCCCCAACAGGCAGTACCGAGCCCACACCAGCTTCAAACTGTATAGTGATACGGAGATCGTGGGCCGGTACCGCCTGAATCGGGCAATTCTGAGGTGGCTCTGTGAGCTGTGCAGTGATGTGATGCAGGCACCCACATGACGGAGCCATGCTCTGTCAGTGGAGACTAAAGTGACAGCTTGCATGTGCTTGCTCGCCACGGGTACCTTCCAGAGACCAACAGGGGACACCACAGCATAACTCAGTTGGCCGCATCACGCCACCTCACCCAATTCCTCAGTGCACTGCTGCCACATGCTGCGGAGTACATCCATTTCCCCAGCACACCGGCGGAGCGCACAGCAAACGTACAGGAGTTCCACAGGGTAGCACGTATGCCTGGCGTCCTAGGGGCAATTGACTGCACCCATGCAGCCATCCGCACACCACCTGGCTCCGAGGGGGCCGCATACATGAATCGCAAGGGCTATGCTAGCATCAACTGCCAGGTGGTGTGCGATGCCAGGAGGCGCATAATCAATGTCTGTGCCACGCACCCTGGGGGAGCACATGATGCCTTCATCTGGCACCAGTCAGCACTGTGCCACAGATTCGAGAGTGGGGACATCCCCACTGGCCACCTAGTGGGTGAGTATGCAAACCACATGGACAAACATAGGGCTTGGGAGGGGCATGTTCAGAGGTGACATGGGTAGTGGCCTACATGGCCCGGGGCAGGGCGATGCTGATCACCAAACTAACCTCCACCCTCTACACACAGGTGACAGTGGATACCCACTCCATCCCTGGCTGCTCACACCATACCGGCAGCCTGCAACCCCATCGCAGCAACGCTACAGTGAGGCACACGCCACCACATGTAATGTCATCGAGCGGGTATTCGGGATGCTGAAGGCACGTTTCCGATGCCTGGACACCTCCGGCGGTGCCCTACAGTACAGCCCCTCAGAGGCCTGCAGGCTATTCCTGGCCTGTTGAATCCTGCACAACATGGCCAACGAATGTGGGATAGCCGACAGGCTTTGGCAGGGGGACAGCGATACGACGCTGTGACACAATGGTGATGGGCAGCCCCCTTGGGCGACGGGACCTCGACTGCTCCGGCTGGCACAGCTGCACCGGACACCATCACGGAGGAGCACTTCAGCCAACCCAGGTAAGTCATGAGGCCATGTGCAACCACCAGTAGCAAAGGCACAACCCACAAACACGCATGGACACACACCAGGGGTGCATGCCATTAAGGGAAGTGGCCGGGCATGGAACCACACACCCCACCAGGGATGGGTGAGGTCTAACATGGCACGTGGACACACACACACACACACACACACACACACACACACACACACAAAACTCATCAGACATGCACAAAGGGTAGGAGGCACACCGACCCAGAATGTCACCCCTAGCCACACACATGTCCACAGACCACCACGCCCATGCCTGTCATTGTGCGTGCATCAGATGCTGGGCACCATTGCACATTGGTGTACAGCGCAATGCAGGCATCATCATGCTCACGCAACTGTGGACAGCAGCCGGGAGGGTGTACAGATGGACTGTGTGTCTGTGTGCAGGACCGGGTACCCACCCGTGCATTGCCCACTGAATGACACAATGCACACAGGGCAGCATCAGACAGCAGCTGTGCTTGGAGACAGGTCAGTCACGTGCCACAGTGCTCCAGCCACTACGGATGCGTGGGCGGCCCTGCCGATACCCACCAGCACTGACAGGCTGACCACTGGCCTCGCACCAATGGTCCCCCATGGGTTCCACTGCGTGAACGCAACCGTGCTCGCGCAGGGGTCTGCAGCACACCGAACATGCCTGCACCAGGCTTACTCAGGATGCCCACAACTGAACCCGGTGTCGACAAGGAGGGTGTCGCAAGATACCGGGAACGGGAGGTGGACATTGCACTGCGCGGTGTCTGCGCCGAATGGGCAAATAACTGTGTGCCCTCTGTGGCCATGGCAGCTGTGATTGTATGTGTCAGCTTGTCAATGGCAGCGGTCACATCCTCCCGCATCCGGTCCATCCCTGCCAGGAGCAGAGTGGTTTCTCTGCTGCGACACTCCTCTGCCAGCTCCAGAGCCGCACTCAGTGCATCCACCGCTGTCACAAGCCGCATCTGCTGATTGACTGATGCTTGCAGTATGCGGGTGTGCTCATCCAAGAGGTCATCTGCCTGATTGGCATTCTGTCCCTCAGGGTGTGCGCGGCCCTGATGCGCTGCACACCAGGACCAGGCCTGGGCATGTCCACAGGCGGTGCACTGACGCCACCGCCTGACACTACCACCAAGCCAATTGGCCGACTGCTGATGCTGCCCCTCTGGCTGCCACTCCCCAGGGCTCACTGGTGCCGCCGCAGTGGCCACAACAATCCCACTGTCCTGTACACACACCAGTGCTGCCCCACCAGTGCTGACAGGCACAGGCTGGGACTGTGATGACACGCAGGCCTCCATGGTGGCACCACCCACAGCCATGTCCGCGATGTTACCTGCTGTGTGGCCATCTAGTGGCACACACATGTCACTGCCCATGACGTTAGTGACATCGTCATCGGTGATGGACCTGGCACTAGCCCGAGTCCCAACATGCTGGCATCCGTGGACGCTGGGACACAGGCAGGGCCTCCTCCGCACCTGCTCCAACATCATCAGTCTGGACATCCAGGCGGGCCCACTGTCGCACTAAGCCGCATATTCCTGTGGAGGTGGATGGGCCCTCCTCCATCTCAATCTGACTGGCCTCAGTGGAGAGGCCCACCACTGCTGACCCATGCAGATGCTCAGGAGCTGTGAGGGAAAACAGTCGCGTTACTGCATGTGACCTACACTGTCTCTCTCTTCCCCCCCCCCCATAGACCATGACCTACCATGCAGTGACTGGCTACCCCCATCTGGAATCCACCACCTGGAACACCCTCAATGGCGCAACACTGCATGCTGCCAGCAACTCTCTCCTCCTATGGGGTCAGGCGTAGCACCTCCGGCTGTCCCCCACCTGTCGCAGATTGTGCTGCCCTGATGGCAGCCACCTTCTCCTTAATACTCCTCCTGTCTGTGCCCATCTTCTTCTTGCACTCCTGCACGGAGCGCTGGTGGCTGCCATGCAGGTTCACAGCACGCATCACCTCCTACCATGCAGCAGCACGGGCCTGTGGTGTTCCCTGGCGTCCGCTGAGAAGCGGCTCCTGGTTCAGGTAGGCTTCGAACAGGGCATCCGTCTCGGCCTTTGTGAAATTTGGCCTCCTCCTCCTCCCACAACTCTGTTCCTCTTATTCCACAACTCGCTCGGTCATGATTCAGCCTGTAAGAATGACAGGTGTTACCTGTGACTGTGCAGTCCCATGCATGTCCCAAAATCCACAGTCCACACTCCCAAACAGCATACAACTCACCAATAGACTGCAGTAACCCACTATGGCCAGTGCAGCCCAATGTCGCACTTTTTATAGCAACCCATGCAAATGAGGCGAGGCGATCTTTTAAGTGGATGCAAATGTAGTGACTGCGCCATTGAATGGCTGATTAGCTGATTGCATATGACTGAATATCAACGCTTTGCTTTGCGCCAATTGTGTTGAACATGCTGAGCCAAGGCGCAGTTCACCTTGACATCGCGAGTACACACCCTATTCCGCATGCGAGTTGATGACGCAGGTGCCTGCCGCGGTGCTGACATGCTGTGCGTGGGAGGCAATGCAGGGCACGGCCACCATTGTGCCAGTGGCGCTACAGCGCTGTTCACCTATATGGTGCTGTGGCACTGGGGCGTCGTAGGCGCACTGGGGCAACAGCGCGGTAGGCCACTACAGGAGGTGGCACACAGGCACCCAATCACACCACACGCATTGGGTTCCAGTTGCGCTGTGGCTGTCCGTGCGCCAGAGACCCTTGACCCTGTTGCCGACCTTTGCCCCCTAGGCGCCATGCGTCAGGCATGGGTGCACCACTATCTTGCTGTTCGGTGACAGCGCGATAGGGAATGGCAGCGCTGTACCGTGCAGCATCTGCACGTGGCAGAACCGCGCTGCAGAAAGCCATTTTGACTCTACCGAGCAATCGAGATGGCGCGGAGGAGAGCTGCCCAGTGGAGCCAGGTAGAAATGGCAAACTTGGTTGCCATTGTGGAGCCACTTGTTGGCCCACTGTTTGGTGAGGCACCCCTGGACAGGTCCAGGAGTCAGGTGTGGCAGGAGGTGGCCGACGCCCTGGAAGAGGCCACAGGAATGGGGCGGACGGTGGAGCAGTGCCGCCACAGATATGGGGACCTGAGGCGGAGGGACCCGGACCTGCTTGCCCACCTGTGGGCACGTGCCAGGAGGGGCACGGTGCCACAGCCAGGTAGGTGCAACATCCATACACTTATCTTCTATATGGGTATCATGGTTGCATGTGTCTGGAACATTGGGGGGGGGACCATCCGGTGTTGGCTGTGGTGTGTATCAGGGTGTGGGTGGTGGGTCTGGCTGTGTGGGATTGCACACACATGGGGGCGAGGGGACTTTGATACAGGATTGTACTGATGCTCCTCTCTCTATGTTTGCACCTTAGGCCCAGACGAGCGACGGCTGGCGAGGGAGAGGAGGCACCAGCAGGAGGACTGTCACTCCGGGAGGGGCAAAGGTCCACAGAGGCAGAGGGACCAGCCTGATGATGGTGAGTGCCTTACATCCATGATTACTATTGCATGCTGTGTAACAGGGCGGGCAGTGGGGCATGACCACCATCCATTGACACCACTGCCATGCACGCAACTTGTTAGTCAGCACTGTCCAGTGGCACTGCATGTCTGGGAGTGCGTCAATGGTGGTCCATGCGTGCACCGGGTACCTGGCTGTGCCACTGCCTTCGCACCACATAGCCTTGTCACTGAGCAGCCACGGTGGTGCTGTGCAGGACTTGGCCGGTGGGTGTGCGCCTAGGTGGGCAGGTCTTGTGGACACAATCACTGTGTGTGGTCACACACCATCACAGAGGCATGTCCCACGGTCGTATGCCATGCACAGTGGGTGGGTTGCATGGGGCTGTGCATTCACATCTATTGACTCTGCTCCCTTGTCCTAGGTGGACAGCAGCTGCAGGAGATCAGGGTGGCGCTGAGGGAGATTCTCCAGGTAGCCAGGGCGTCCCTGGAGATACTCGAAAGGTTAGACAGGCTCGGTGTCCGAAGACGTCATGGCGGAAGGAGAAGCCGGAGCGGGGAGCGGGGCCCCCGCTGAGCTTTGAACTGCCCCTGATTTCCCCTACCCCCCTGGACACACCCTCACACCCTTCCTTCCCTCTACCGTTTGTTCACCCCTGCCCCTTACCCACCCCCACCTTGTTTGTGTCCCAACCCACAAACCTTTGTAAATACTTGTACATAGTTTTGTTTGCTGTTTTTAAATACATTTCTTTTGATATGCCTACTGTGGTGGTCTCTGATTTGCAGTGGGCTATAGGTGCTCAGCTGCAGTGGTGTGCATGGCGTCAGGGGTGGTACAGTCACGTGCGTGTGTGTGTGTCCTTGGGGATGTGAGTATGGTGTGGGAGTGCCTATCAGTCACTGTCTGTGGCATGTGTGTTGTTCCCTGTGCATTGGATGACTGTATGCAGTGGTCCATGGTGCATGCTCTGTGTCCATGGCACACCTGTCAGACTGTCCAAGGCCTGTGCAGCTGACACCCATGCATGTCTGTGACATGCACGGTCCACTGGCATGTCAGTGGTGGCTGTCCATGCAGGACAGCCACTGTACCTGTCACAATGCCAGGTTGCCTTCTGTCACTGGTGTGGTGCATGTCTGCCTCGGGTGACACTGTGGCCTCCGCTGTTGTTGTCCCACCTCCATGCTGTGGCTTGTGAGTGTTGCAGGGGATGTGCACCACTGTCTGTCACTTGTGCTCTGGGTAAATGCTGGTGGCGTACAGCTCCACAGTGCCTGCGCAGGGTGGTTGGCACTCCTGTGCCATGGAGGAGTGCTGGCCATGTGTACACGGTTTCCATGGCCACACGCTGGGGGTTTGGTTGCCCCGCTACTGTGTCCCTGTGTTGGTGTGCCCTTGGGTATGGGTGGGTGTTTGTCCATGCACTGTGTTAGCATCCTGTGTGGTGCAGGCTTCCATGCACCACTGTGGGTGTCTGCGCTGGCTGTTGTGGCCAGTGCTGGGTCGGGGTGTGTCCTTGGGAGGGTGTGCAGGGTGTTGTACCACTGGTGGTGGGGTCCGGGGCATGCTCTGTCACGTGTGGGGTACCTCGTGTGCCAACGCATGGTCGGTCTCTCAGCTGTACCTCGGGGGGATGTGCGTGGTGGCACTGTGTATGCAGTCGTTGCATCGCTGTGTGCTGCCACCCGCTGATGGGTGCTCGTGGTGGGGCTGCCTTGCATGGTTCTGTGGTGCACAGGGTTGCATTGTCACAGTGGTGGTGGTGGCATGCATGGGGTATGCTACACTGGTGGATGCTGCTCCTGGGCAGGGTGTCTGGGGGTCACGGTGCAGGGTGTGCTCTGCATTGGTGGGATGGTGTGGCACGGGGTGGTCGGCCCTCCTTGTGTGCCGGTCACAGCTTTCCAAGGGGTGTGATGGGGCACCATGGCCCAGCTGTGAGTTGGTTGCTGGTCTCCATGGGCCAGTGGTTATTCCAGCCCTTCCCCAGTTGTGCAGTGCATGGGGTGTGCGGGGACGATGCCTGTTCTGCTGTGTGTTCCTCTGGCCATCTGTGGAATGGGTGGTGGGCCTCTGCATCCCTGGTTGTGCTGTTGCATTGCTGCCCTGCTGCTGGGGGGCGTCCCTGGTTGCGCTATGGCGCATCTGGACTGCTCAGCTGAACATCCCATGTTGCGCTATGGTGCATCAGATATGCTCAGCTTCACCTCCTTAGTTGCGCTATGGCGCAGGTGGTGCAATATTCGGTCATCGGCTGTAGGCGCATCTTGGCCAGCGCAGTTTTTGAATAGCGCGCCTCTTGCGCATGGGCGTAATGGACTTGCGCTTGCTCCTGCTGTTGCGCACTTTTTGGGCGCAGTTTGAATATCTGGGCCATGGGGTAAAAACAGCAGAGTTCAGTTTAATAAGGGCTGACCACACTAATAAAAAACAGCAGAGGAATAGCAGTTTACAGTAAGGATAATATTACAGCAATAGATATAACAGTTGTCTACCAATTCAAAAACAGACTGTAGGGCTTAAAATAACATCTAGCAAACCTGACAAAGTATTGGCCTTTGTTACAGACCACCTGACAAACACACAAAGAAATATTAAATGAACTGAATACAGCCAGTGACATTGGGGATATCCTATTCTTGGGAGATTTAAACCTGAGTGATATTGACTGGGTAGATCTTAAAGCCACTACAAAAGCTGGCAAGGCCCTTTTGTCAGCATACTGTTAATAAAATTTGAAATTACACTTTTTTTAGTCATACATGAGGAAATAAAGATCTCACTTTTAGAGGGAGCTTTTGCAGCAGGCTGCACCATAAGGACTGAAGCTGGCAGGACCCCATGAAAAACTTCTAACTAGCAGTCTTCAGTGGGGGACCGCCCCCAATTCGGCTAATGGTATAAAAGGGGTGATCCCCCCAGCCCAACCTCCGTTCTTTTCCCAGGTTGAGGACGTCCTCGGCTTCTCAGCCCCTGAAGCTTCCACCAGACAATGGGCTGTCAGGTGGCTCAGCTGGGTCTTCAGGCAGCAGGTCCTTACCCCGCCCGGCCTTGGTGTCTGCTCCAGGGCCAATGCCACCCAGCGGTGCCAGGGGCATGAGTTCACCTCCCCCAGGAGGGTGACACCTCTGCCCCATTTGGGAGACTGCTCTCTTCGGCAGGCTCCTCTTAAGAGGATGCCAGTTGTTTACCCAGACTGGCGTCTGTCTATGCCTGGCCGGGTGACGCTGGCTACCCCGACAACACTCCTGTCACTTGAACACCCGATGTCACCGGCTGACCCTAATGTTACTTTTCATCTGACTCTGGGAGGTCTGGGATCCAGTCTAACGACCCCTACTAGACCGCCAGATAACCAGACACCCAATGGGCCACAGCTGTTAAACACAAACCCTCAAGACCCAACACCTGGGTTGCCGCCACCAAAGGGACCTACACCGGGGACGTCCGACGTCCCCCAACAGACGCTGGCTAGTCCCTCTATGCCCCAGAACCCTCTGCCAGACCTCACACTCTTCTTCACATCTTGGTGGAACATGGTCAAGGGTGATCTGGTTCCAAAGAGGCCTCCTATGCCCCCTCCTCAGGAACCTCTTCCCTCGGAGGGGGCTACGTCTCAGGCTCCTCTTCCTCAGTAGCCTACGCCAGTTCCCAAAGAGCCTACGCCGCAGCCAGATGACACCGGCAAGGGTCATGCCAAGCATCGCAGTCGGAAACACCATCGCTTGTCCCCCAGGTCTTCGGACAGGAGCCAACTTCAGTCGCACAGCCACAGATAGTCGTTCAGCCTCCAGATCTTTCTCTTTGGGGGAGTCAGACAGGCGGTCCTCTTCTTCATTCTCTGTGTCATCCGTCTTCAGGATATTGCTTCCTTCGCCGGATCCCAAGGACACCGCCAGATCTCCTCCCAATGACACGACATTCATGGAGGTCATGTGGCCCATCCAGCTTAACATGGGCTGGGACACCAAAGACTTGGACCCTGAGAGGTGCTGTTTGGCCATTTTCCTCAGTCAAAAGGATCCAAAGCTTGTGGTGGCTCCTCCTATGGTGGATCCATTTAAGGATGTCACTAGATTGGTATGGAAACGCACATCATCTACTCCTGCTGTTTCCAAGAAGGCTGATCACCTCTATAATGCTCCCCGGGATGAGCCTTTCTTTGGGGAGCAACCCATTGCAGACTCCATGGTCATTAGGGTGGCCCATGATTGTTCCAAGAGGCCCAGTCGTCTGAGCTTTCAGCCTCCGGACATGGATTCTAAGCAGGTGGATCAGTTCCACAGGAAAGTCTATGCCTCAGTCACCTGTGCCATTTGCTCCCTGAATTATTTAGCCCACATGGTCCAGTATTAGAATGCCATGGAGCTGGTTCAGACTCTGCAGGATAGACCTTAGAAAGTTGAGCTACTGCACATTTTGAAATCTGGTTCGGATGTAGGCACTCATGTCCTGCGTTTCTGCTATGATGCGGCAGATTCAGCAGCTAGGGTAGCAGCCACCGGTGTTTGCTTTCGCCATTACTCCTGGCTCTGTGTCTTGGTTTTACCCCAGATGTCCAGGCGAGCATCATGGATGCCACTTTTAAGGGTTCATTTCTGTTTGTTGAGGACCCTGAAAAGGTTATAGTTCTTCTTCAAGGAATCCGGCAAGGCTGTCAGATCTGTCTAAACGATGTACAGATCTAACCAGAAACAGAACCGCCGCCAGCCATTTCATCGGTCCTCCGGGCAACATCCCCGAGGCCAACAGAACAGAAGTGCCTTTAAGTGTCAGGCCTCAGGAGGTTTGGACCCCAGAGCCCCCAAAACCTCCCAGGCCCCTTTACCTGTCCCCCAGTTCCTCGTCCTGACTCTCATTCAACCCCTCCCCTGCAGAATCTTTTGGGGAGGGTGGGGAGTCGTTTCTGTATCTAGAGGATGGCACATGATAACCACAGATCAGTGGGTTCTTCCGCTGATGAGAAAGAGCATACTCTCAACTTCCTGGAGATGCCCCCCCAGACAACCCACAGGGGACCTGCAGCCTATCCTGGATCTCAGCCACCTGAACAAGTATATAGAATATAAACATTTCAGGATGGTCACCCTTCCAGGCCTGCTCCCCCTCCTTCACCAGGGGGATTGGCTGTGCTCCCTGGAAATGCAGGACACTTGCCTCCATATTTTGGTCCTCCAACCCCACAGGAAGTTCCTTCGCTTCCTCTTCCAAGGCAACCACTATCAATTCCTCACCATGCCATTCAGCCTGTCCTCAGCTCCAAGTCTTTACAAAATGCCTTGCAGTAGTGGCTGCAGCCCTCAGGAGGAAAGATCACGATCTCTTCCCCTACCTGAACAATTGACTTTTAGCAGCTCACTCCAGGGATCAGCACCATGGAAAGCACCTTTACCTTGTTTTAAGACCTGAGGATCACTCTCAACCTCCTGAAGTCCTCCCCATGGCCCAGCCAAAAGCTGCAGTACATCGGGGATAGTTCTGGATACCACCAAGGGAAAAGCCATCTTGCCCCCAGACAGGGTGGCGTGCTTTCAGGACCAGGTACGCCTGGTTTTATCATGCCAAATTCCAGCCAGAGTATTCCTAAGGCTGCTAGGGCACATGGCTGTGGCCATCAGGACTGTCCCTTTCACACGCCTGCACAATAAGGTTCTCCAATGGACCCTTTGAGTCCAATAGGACCAAAGCTCGGAAGAATTGGAGCAGCTAGTGATAGTCTCCACTCTGGTGCGCCAAACTCTGACATGGTGGTTGAACCCCTCCAGTCTTTCCACAGGGGTCCACTTTAAGCAGGAGCCTCCTCATCAGATTCTGATTGATGCATCCGGGCAGGGCTGCGGTGCCCATTTGGCAGACCATCACACCCAGGGAACTTTTTCTCCTCAAGAGCAACATTTTCATATCAACATATTGGAGATGTGGGTGATTACTCTATGCCCTATAGGCATTACAGACGAATCTTCTCCCAGGCCCTTTCTTACTTCAGACTGACATGTCCGTGTTCTTCTACATAAGAAATGGGGGACTCGCTCTTACTCCCTTTGCAGGGAGGCCATGAGAGTCTGGTTTTGGGCAGAGCATCATCTGGAATTCACTGCCGTGCATGTCCCAGGTGTACAAAATACCTTGGCTGACAGTTTGTTAGTCTTGGTCCAAGGCACACGAATGGGAGCTTCCTCAATCTGTGGCCGAAGAGCTGTTTGACAAGTGGGGTTGGCCAGAGTTGGAACTCTTCGCATCCCCACTCAAAGCAAAACTGCCCAGTTTATGCTCATTAGATCCTGGGCCTGGTGTTTTGTTGTGAGATGCGTTGGCCCTCTCTTGGACAGGGTGGTTTCTTTATGCCTTCCCTCCCTTTCCTTTACAGCAGAAAGTCCTCAAATTGCAGTCTGAGGGAGCGGGGATGATCCTAGTTGCTGCCTACTGGCCACATCAGATTTGGTTTCCACTACTTCAGCAGGTGACAGTGGAACCCCCGATCTCCCTGCCCATGAGTTAAGACTTGCTCTCCCATGAACAGGGCACCTTGGTCCATCTGGACCTCAAGTCGCTGTACCGGCATACATGGCTCCTGCAGACCTAGCGGTTGCCCCTGTTTGGGGGTTTTCCCAGAGTGGCAAATGTCTTGATGGCCATAAGAAAGCCTTCCACCAGGGCCACTTATGTGAGGAAGTCAAAGGGGTTCTGCATGTGGACCACCGCTCGCCACCTTGATCCCTTCACCTGTCCAGTGAATTCTGTATTGGAGTATCTCCTTTCTCTGTCAAACTCAGGACTGAGCTGTGCCTCCATTAAGGTGCATTTATCGGCCATCTCTGCGTATCATTCGCCTGTAGAGGATACGACACTTGCCCAGCTGGATCTTTCCCACACTTTCTTGTGGGGTATCCTTCATCTCAAATCTCCCATCAGGGACCCTGTTGCCCTATGGGACCTTTTATTTGTTTTGGAAAAACTTACGCTGCTTCCCTGCAAACCAGCCGCAAGTTGTGAGCTATGCTTTCTGTCATGGAAAGCGTTACTCTTACTTCGAGAGGGCTGTTGTGGTAGGTAATGACCATTAGGACTAGAGCCGTCAGGCACTGGGACCACGCGGAAAACTTTAGCTAGCAGTGTCTGGCGGGGGACCGCCCACCTGATGTCACGTGACAGATGTCAGCATGACACTATATAGTGGGCAGTCCCCACGCCCGCTCCAGTTCTTTCCCGCCATCGACCTGCGCACATCTGACCGTGCAGAGAATGCTGCAGAGAAAGTAGACCGCCATTTTTTGGATGAGTATTTCATAGTTTTCTATTTCTGAAAATATAGAAAGTATTACCTTTTTCGTGCATGTCTTTTCAGATGCCTTCTGAGGTGCATAAGAACAAGCGCAATTCCTGCGGCACTTCTCTCCCTCACAAGAATGGCCATTCCCTCAGTCTCTTCTGCCTGGGACCCAAGCACAAGACTGAGAACTGTGAGGCCTGCCAGAGTTTCAACCAGGCCACACGGAAATGCCACCAACAGGCCCTGGAAGCCTATATTCTCAAGCTGAAGATGGCTTCCATGGAGAAGGAGCTGCGGAAGCTGCAGGCATCATCGTCCTACCCGGGGGTTCTTCAGACGCCCATAAAAAGGACAAGGAGAAGCACCAGGACCAAGATCAGTCTGCTTCCTTCCCACAGCCTCCTTCGGGGGCAGTGGGCACCAAGTGGCCTCCCGCTGCCGCGGGTACCACTCTTCTAGCCAAGCCTGTTTCCTCTTCTGCAGAGCAGCCCTTGGTTCCCCCGCCTGAGCTGGTTACAGTTCAGGTGGGCGCCTCCGATGTTTCGGAGAGCTCCACCACCCTTAGGCCCCTTAAGACCCTGGGGCCCAAGTCTGGTGGCGTGGTAGATAAGTCGGTCATCAGCTCCTCTGACAACCCACTGCACCCTGGCTGATAAGCCGCATGCCAGTTCCTCTGGCGTCCACCCAGCCACTGCGCTTTCGCCTGGCCCCGATAACAGGCCTGACAATGATCCTCCAGATCAGTGCACACTGCCACTTCTGCCGCAGCTCTTCCCAGAATGTTCGCCCTTTAGGGATCCTCCTTTCCCACCTCCCCGGTGGAGATTCCTGGCTCACCCATCCTTCCTGAGCCAGAGTTGGAGGAATGTCCGCCCGACACCACCCTGGTGCAAGGGCCGGAATGCTGGACCTCCTCCAGGAACCGGCATCTCCTGCACCGCAGGCTCCCGTGTCTGGGCCAGCTCCCCTGTCCCAGACTCCGGTAGAACCCTCCGCCCATTTTGGACCTATGCCAGAACCTCCTCCAGAATGTCTGGCGCCAGACCTGACGTTACAGGCCCTTCGCACCCTCCGGAGCCTCCACCTGGTTATCCACCATCGGGGCCTCCAGCAGGAGACTCTGCTCCACCGTCAGACCTTCACCAGGCCTCCCAACTCCAGGCTTCTCAGCGCCTCACTACCCATCACCAGGGTATCAGACACCAGGATACCCCACGCCAGGGTATCAGACACCAGACTATTCACACTATGGTGCGTTGGGCTACCGCTACCCGACACCAGGCTATACAACGTCGGTGTTTCATTTTAAAAGCTACCCGCCCATCTACCAGCCCCCTCTGCCACCACCTCAGCCTCAGGTAGACTTTAGAGAGGCACTTCAGTCTTGCTGGACTGAGACCAAGACACAGCTGGTTTCCAAGTTGGACCTGCACCAGATGCAGCTTCCACGCTGGTCTGCCTGAAGCCTACACCGAGATCCCTTTCACCCGTAGAATCTCACTCCTCTACCTTGGGACAAGCCTCGCACTGTATTGCGGTAGCCGGTACTGACGGGCCTTGCGGTTTCCCCACTCCCACGGGCCCTGTCCCTGAGACAGAAGCCAGTCATCTGACTCCACCGCCTCCTCTACTTCGGGCTTTGAGACCCCTCCTCCGGAGGATCCCAAGCTAAAAGGCTCTTCCAAGTCCCCTTCAAAGGATCCCTCTTTCACAAAGATCCTCCAGAAAATTCAGGAGGTGAATGTGTGAAAGACTGAGGATCAGGACCCCCAACTTAAGAGGTTGGCGGAACACCTAGATATGCCAGAGCTGTCTCCATTGCTCATTCCTCCGTGGATTGGACCACATCAAGAACTGGCTTCCACGGTCTGGCAGCAGCCTTCGTCGAAGGCTGCAGTCACCAAGAAGGCTGACCGACTTTATCGAGCCCCTGAGGGCAAAGACCACCTTAGCCCCCATCTCAAAGCAGACTCTGTGGTCATTAACGAAGCCCATGATTGTACAGCTAAGCCTTAACATATGAGCCTCCCCTCCAGACAAGGAGTCAAGGCAGACCAGTTTGGGTGCCAAGTTTTTTGTCTTCCACACTAGCCCTTAAAGCACTGAATTACCTGGCACACTTGATTGTGTACCAGAAATCTATCCTGGGCCAACTCAAGTCAGAATTTTAGGCTTTGCCTGATTCTGAGGCTAAAACTAGGATTGCCCAGATGGTCGGGACAGCAGAGTTCTCCTGCCGCCATTCCCTGAGGGTGACTTATGATGTGGTAAACGTCTCTACCCGAAGTACCGCCACGGCTGTCTGCATGCATAGGTACTCCTGGCTGTGGGTATCCAGATTGGCCCAAGGTGTCCAGATGGCCATCCAGGATGCCCCATTTAGAGGACCAGTTCTTTTCTGGGGTAATGTCAAAGACATTATTACTGAGCTATCAGGACAGTGGCAAGGCACTGCGCTATGTCCAGTTTGTGTACCGTTCCAATACCAAGCCAAAACAGCCTTTTTGTCAACAACAGAGGTGTCAGAATAGGCAACAGCCAGCCAGATGTCAGAATAAACATCTGGCCCCTTCGGTAGCAGCCCACCCCTCCAGCCAAGTCTCAGTGAGCTGCCGGGGTGATGCTCCCCCACACTTCCTCCACCTCCTGACTCGTGGCAGGGTCCCCAGCCTCGGACACCAGCTCTGGAGGAACCGGTAGGGGGCAGATTCACCATTCACCTGACCGGGTGGGAGGTGATCACCACAGACAAGAGTCCTTCAGCTAGTTGCTCAAGGCCACACCATTGAATTTACAGAGAGACCTCTCAAAAAAAATCCTCCAGGTCTCTCTCACTACCCAAAAGGCCACATTCCTCTCATAAGGGATGAAATCCAGGCTCTTCTGTCAGAATCAGCCTTGGAGCCTGTGCCTCTGGCCAGGAAGGAGAGGGATATTACTCCCACTTCTTCCTGGCCCCACAAAAGATGGGAGACCTCTGTCCGATTCTGGACCTCAGCACGCTAAATCTGTACATGGAGTACAAGAGATTTTGCATGCTGATCCTGCTGGGTCTACTGCCCCTTTATCACCAGGGGCATTGGCTTTGTGCACTGGACATGCAGGATGCATATCTGCATATACCAATCTTTCCCTCCCACCGCTGCTTACTCCACTTTACCTACTAGGGAGAACACTTCCAGTTCAAAGCGCTCCCCTTTGGCCTTTCCTTGGCACCCAGGGTGTTTAGCAAGTGCCTAGCGGTGGTGAAAGTGGCTTTACACCGCCATGGGATATATGTGTTCCTGTACCTCTATGACTGGCTCCTGTCAGCACCACCAAGGGACAGCTTGGTATCCTCTCTGACCGCTACACTGGAACTTTTTTGGCAAGTGGGAATTGATGGTGAATTACCCCAAGTCCCACCTAGAACCATCCCAACACCTCCAATTTATCGGGGGCAGTGCTGCATACTGTTCAGGGTCAGGCTTTCCTCCCATTAGACCGGGCGGAAACCTCACATTAGCAGGCCATCCAAGTGACAACCAGTCGATGGACCACGGTCCGTTCTGTCTTACGCCTTCTGGGTCTTATGGCAGCGACTATTCCCACCGTCCCCCTGGCCAGGCTCCACATGCAGATTATGCAGTGGACCCTAGGGGTCTAGTGGGACCAGAAATCAGTTGGCCTGGATCACAGGATCTTGGTGTCCAGCCCCATGTGTCAAGGCCTCCTGTGGTGGCAGGATGTGTCCAGTCTCACCAAAGGGGTTCCTTTCAGGCTCCCCCTGCGGCTCAGACCCTGACAATTGATGCTTCTGATCAAGGCTGGGGCACTCATCTGGGTGACCACAGGACACAGGGATCCTGGTCTCAGCAGGAATTATCTCAGCACATCAATGTGCAAGAGGTGTGGGCTGTACTATACACCCTTCAGGTCTTTTAGCCTGTTATCCTTTATCAGCCTCTCCTGGTACAGAAAGACAATGTGTGTAGTCTGGTACCTGAACAAATGGGGAGGCACGCAGTCATATCCTCTGTGCAGGGAGGCAATGCGCATGTGGCATTGGGTGATACAGCACAGTCTACAGCTCACAGCAGTGCACATCCCAGGAGTTCAAAATGTTCTGGTGGACACTCTCGGCTGTACTTGGGCAAGGGCACATGAGTGGGAACTGAGGCAATCAGTAGTCGAAGACATCTTCGATCGATGGGGTTGCCCACTTCTCGATCTGTTAGCCTCCCCATCCAATGCAAACCTACCCAGTTTCTGCTCGCTCGTTCCCAGGTGTAGTGTTTTCTGGCGAGATGCATTCTCTTTGCTGGATAGGGAGGTTCTTGTACGCCTTCCCACTATTGCAGAGGGTGCTTCTGAAACTACAGCAAGAAGGGGCTCACGTGATTCTCATAGCCCCTTATTGGCCTCACCAAGTATGGTTTCCTCTGCTCCAGCAGTTGAGAGTGGAGCCTCTAGTTCCTTCTGCCAGAACCACCTGCATGCCTAGCTGCTGCAGTCCTAGCAGAGAAGAGACTTGGAGTCTCAAAGATAGTGTCAGAGATCCCAGTGGCAACAAGGAAACCCTCCACTAGGGTGACTTATGCCACGAAGTGGAAACATTTCTGTCTGTGGGTGGCAGCCCGATCCTTAGATCCTCTAGCATGCTCAGTTAAGCACGTGCTGGAGTATCTTCTCCACCTTCTCGATCTGGGTCCTAGTTACTCATCGATTAAGGTGCACCTCTGTGCCCTTTCGGCATACCATGTTCCTGTGGATGTTCCTGTGGGAGAAAGGACTCTGGCACAGCTGGATGTATGCAAGACTTTCCTTAGGGGAGTTCTACATATCAGACCCCCAAGGAGGGACCCCGTCCCTCCTTAGGATCTTCTTTTTGTTCTAGAAAAACTCACCCTGCTCCCTTTTGAACCATCCACGACATGCGAGCTGCGCCTCCTTTCTTGGAAGGCATTATTTTTAGTTGCCATTACTTCTGCTCAGAGGATTTCCAAGCTCCAGGCCCTGATGTGCAAGGATCCTTACCTTGTGTTTCACAGGGACAGGGTGGAGCTGTGTACCAATTCCCAAATTCCTACCAAAAGTGGTGTCTGCACTAACGCTGAACCAAGACATTCAACTTCCGTATATTATCCAGAGTTTTCTACTGGGAGGCCCTGTTACACACTCTGGATGTTCACAGAGTTCTTCATTATTATTTGGACTGAACTTGTTCGGTTCAGAAAATGGACCAGTTGTTCATTGCTTTCACTCAGCGAAAGGCAGGGGATCCTATCACCAAACAGACTCTAACCAAGTGGTTAGTACATTGCATCAAGTTTTGCTACCAACATCATGGCAAACCTTTACTGGGCTTGGTTAAGGGTCATTCCACCAGAGCTATTGCCACTTCTTTTGCCTCTCTGAAGAACGTTTCAGCAGCAGACCTGTGCGCTGCAGCCACTTGGAGCACTGTCCATACTTTCATCAGGCACTAAAGTGTGGACATAGCCTCTAGGGGGAGAGCAGGCTTTGGACTGGCTGTCCTACAAGAACTGCTCTCTTAGGAGGGCAGACTTTCCTCTAATCCAGTCATTCCTCCACCCTTCTGATCTGGGCCTATCCATGTTATTGCTTGGGACTCAGTCCTGAAGTGTGTATTACCTGCTGCAAGAGTTCCACCTCGAAGTCAGATAGTACAGTTATGTAAGAACTTACCGTAACAGTAGACCTTTGAGAGGAGCTCTTGCACAGCAGGTGGCTTTCCCACCCTCCATCCCCCAGGTCAGTAGTTCATACTCTTCTCTCCAGTAGGGGAGTTCTTCTCGGTTCTCCAGTCTTTCCAACCGGGTCTCCGATGGGGAACTGAGATGGCGCTGGGGGTCCGCCCCTTTTATACCACATCTGACATTGGGCAGAGCAGACATCGGGGCCTCCACAGACTGCTAGCTAGAAGATTTTTCTGTGGGGTCCTAAAGCCTGGCAGCATTAGTCCCAAGTGTATTACCTGCTGCAGGAGCTCCTCACGAAGATCTACCATTACGGTAAGTTGTTACGTAACCGTACCTTTTTGCCTAAAGAGGTGTCTGAGTTTACACTGAATCAGGACATCCACCTACCGGTTTACTACCCAGAGTGTTCCAACCGAGGGGAAGCTCTACTTCATACTCTGAATGTTCACCGGGTACTTTGTTATTTAGATCGCATCCGAGCTGTCAAAATCTGGTCAGTTGCTTGTTTCTTTCACCCCGAGGACAGAAGGGCTCCTGATCTTACTGCGAGAGGGTTCCTACAGTAGGTCTTCACATATGGGACTCGCCCCTGAGCGTCATTTTTCTGCAACAAACTTACTTAGCTAGCAATCGTCCGTGGGGAATGCCCCCATCATCAGGTGATCTCGACGTCAGCTCGATTATAGGGCAGTCCCGTACACCTCCAGTTTCTTTTCCCTCATGTCACGCCACTCGCTTGACAGACATGGTAGAACAGCCGATCAGTTGGCTGCTTATTTTTGATGTTTTTCATCTAATTTTCTTCCCAAAACTTATCCAAAGTTACCCGCGAATGTGTGTTGTCTCATCCAAAGAAGTGTTCCAAGTGCAGTGCCCAAGTTCTGCATGGGGACAACCACTCTGGCTGCCTCCTCTGCCTGGGGCCTAAGCATGACTCAGCTGGGTGTGCTAGATGCCAAGGGTTCAACCAGGCCACACAGACCCGACACAAATGGACCCTCGGAGCCTACCTTCTGTCCCAGAGGCTAGCCTCCATGGAAAAGGAGCTTCAGGAGCTGCAAGAGAGGTCATCGTCGCGGCTCCTGAAAAATGAAAAAAGGACAAGGAGACACACCAGGAGCAAAGCCTTTCTCCACAGAAGAAAACCAGCCAGGCCTCAGTCGATGACCAGGATGGACCCTCAACATCTGTGAGTACCACCCCTGCCAGGCCTTTGTCTGCACCCACGGGCCGAACGCTCCTCTTCCCCCGAGGTGAGCGGGCAGCCGGGGGTTGCCTCTCTTGGGGTATGTCAGGTTTCCTACTAGTAGCACTGCCGATAAGTTGTCCTCTGGCTCCACCGCCCGGCCTTGGCTGATCAGCGTGACCATAGGCTTTCTACCGCGGTTAGCCCTGCTGCGCCTAGTAAGTCAGCCAACGGGTCTTCCGCATAGACTCATCTGCTCTCCTATCTGGCTCCCTTGAGGACCCCGGGACAAGTGTGCTCGTGGGGGAACCTTCATCCCTGCTGGTCTCTACTCCCAGGGATTTGCCACCCATTTCCGACTTCTCTCCCTTCGGGCACGATTCCGAACATGTTGTTGGGGTCCCTACCGGATCACCACCCTTTGCCAGGTTCCATTCCTCCGCTGGATCCCTTCCTCCCTAGGGATCAGTCACCAGACTTGGGTGATTCAGGCATGGACCCTCCTCCCACAGGCCCTTCGCCTGACCCGCTGCTGCTACCCAGCGGCCCTTCAGCGCCTCCCCCAGCGGGGCTGTCTTCTCCTCCTGCGGGCCCCACCAGTGGTTTTTCTAGGGCCAGACCCCCACTTTCCACCACCGGACAGTATTCCTCCGACGCCAGGCTTTGTTCCGCCAATGCTGGATTACCTGCCAATGCTGGGCTACCCAATGCCAGGCTATCTGCCGTAGGGATACCCAACACCAGGATACCCTACCCCAGGTTTCTCTGGGCAGAGCCTGTACTAGTACCCATACTGGTATTACCCACCCAGTTACCCCTCCTTCTTGGGATATCCTGGGTACCAGCCTCTGCCTCCACCTCTGCCGTCCGACCGTGAGTCCATCCCGGCATGGTGGAAGGATGCCAGGATCCAACTCCTTTCTGAACTGAAACAAACCCAGCCGGTAGGGGGCACCCCTTTCCCTAGGGCACCTCCCCCTAGTCCAGTACCCTCTGGCCAAGCCTCTAGTAATCTCCATGTTGGGGATACCAGCATAGACCCTTCCCTGCCTAGCAGGCCGGAGTCTTCAGAATCTGACAAAGAATCAGATATCGACCAGTCTGAACCCCAGTCACCGGTCAAACCCTTACCTAAGGAGTCCCCTTAATCACCCCCCGAGGACCCTTCCTTTAGGGAGCTATTGAGGATCGTTTAATAGGCATGTGGCTGGCCATCCAAGGAGTTGGACCCTCGGCGCAAGAGGCTTGCTGAGCATTTGGATCTTGCAAATGTGGATCCCCTCCCCGTTCCCCCTTGGATGGGCCCACATGAGGATCTTGCTTCCACCATATGACAACAGCCCTCCTGTATTCCAGCTGTTTCCCGGCAAGCTGACAGAACCTACTTCCCCCAGAAGAGATCTCTCACCTTACCACCCAAGCTAAAGCAGACTCCATGGTCATCACTGCCGACCATGACAAATCAGCACAACCCAAGCACTTAAGTTCTTCTCCTCCAGACAAGGACTCCAAACAACTGGATCAGTATGGCAGAAAAATCTATGCCTCATACACCTGCGCCATCAGGTCCTTAAACTATGTTTTGCACATGATGGCCTTTCAGAGGTCCTCACTCTTGGACCTTGAGAAGGATCTCCAGGAGATCCCCGACGAACAGCTCAGGGCTCAACTCCTGGAAAAAATGCGGATGAACAAATCATCCTGCCATCACACACTCCAAGCCACTTATGATTCTGTGGACTCTGTGGCTTGTGCTGCGGCCTCGGGAATCTGCCTTAGGCGCTTAGCCTGGCTACTCCTGGCAGGTTTGGCACAGGATGTCCAATCGTACCTGCTGGCAAAAGATGTAATTACGAGGCTGCAGGTGAGTGGTAGGTCCCCTAGAGATGTGTGCTCTATGTATCGTACTGGCCAGAAGATGCAGCCTTTTCGTCGCTAAAGGAAGTGGAACAAGAACCAGGGCAAGCGTGACGTGCCACGGGTTCAGGAGCCCAAACTCCTCGGGTCAAGTTTGCAAAAGCCACCTCAGGAGCTAAGGCTCCCCTCCACGTCCTGACTCATTTCCCCTCCTCTCGCTCCCGCTGTCTCCCTCAGAAAAACTGGTAAGAGGGAGATTCGGCCTCCACCTGGAAGGGTGGAAGGCAGTCACTGCAGACATTTGGGTCTTGCAACTCATACATAGAGGTCACTTGATCGAGTTCCTGGAGAAGCCTCCAGCAAACCCTCCGGGAAGATCTTTCTACCCGTCGGGTCAGATCCCCATCATCAACCAAGAAATTCAGGCTCTGCTGTGAAAAGCAGCCATAGGAGCCCATCCCACCAGAGCAAGTAGGAAGGGGATTCTACTCCCATTTCTTCCTAGTTTCAAAGAAGACAGGGGATCTAAGACCTGTCCTGGATCTCAGCATGCTCAGCCTCTTCGTGGAATACAAGAGGTTCCACGTGTTGACTCTCCAGGGACTCCTGCCCCTGCTCCTGCCAAACACTTGGCTGTGCTCCCTAGAGATGCAGGATGCTTACCTACACATCCCTATCCTCCCGGCCCACCGCTGCTTCCTCAGGTTCTTCTTCCTGGAGAACCATTTCCAGTTCAAAGCTCTTCCCTTTGGCCTGTCTTCAGCACCTTGAGTTTTCACCAAGTGCTTAGCGGTGGTAGCGGCATTCCTCCGCTGCAAGGGCATATACGTGTTCCCATACTTGGATGACTGGCTCTATTCAGCCCCTTTGCTGGACAGCTGGAAGGAGTCCCTCTCTTTTACTCTGGACCTGTTTTCCATCCTGGGAATTTTGGTCAACCTGCCCAAGTCCCAGCTGGTACGCTCCCAGCACCTTCAATTCATTGGAGCAGTGCTGGATATGGTCCAGAGCAAGGCCTTCCTACCCCTCAACCGAGCGAAGACGCTTGTCTCTCAAGCCACTTTAGTGGCCGCGTCCCGGTGGACTCTGGCTTATTTAGTCCTTCACCTTCTGGGTCTTATAGCGGCTGCCATTCCAACAGTCCCCTTGGCCAGGCTTCAGGCTTCACATGAGGGTAACCCAGTGGTCTCTTCGAGTCCAATGGGATCAACGATTGGGCAACATGGACCAGATGGTCATGATCTCCAACAGTCTTCAGAAAGATCTCCTCTGGTGGCAGGATCTCACCAACTTGTTGGTGGGGACCCTCTTCCACTCCCAGGCTCCTTCCCAAACTGTTACCTCGGATGCTTCCAATACGGGTTTGGGAGTTCTTCTCAGGAATCACAGAACGCGAGGTTCTTGGTTTCCCCATGGAGGAAAATCTACACATCAACATCCTGGAGACAAGAGCAGTACTATATGCTCTCCAGGCCTTCCAGTCGTTACTTCGCCCGTGAATGCTTCTTTTCCAGACCGACAACATGGCCATTGTCTGGTATCTGAACAAACAGGGAGGTACCTGATCGTATCCTCTCTGCAGAGAAACGATGTAGGTATGGTGTTGGGTGACCACGTACCGGGAGTTCACAACATCTTGGCGAACAGTCTCAGCCAATCAGTCGCCAGGGCTCATGAGTGGGAACTAAAGCAGGCAGTAGTAGAAGACTTGTTTCTTCTGTGGGGTCGACCAGACCTAGATCTGTTCGCAACCCCATCCAGCGCAAAACTACCCAGCTTTTGCTCACTCCTTCCCGGACATGGTGCTTTTTGGTGAGACACACTGTCTCTATCCTGGACAGGGCAGTTTCTGTATGCTTTTCCTCCCTTTCCTCTCATTCAGAAGGTTCTTCTGAAACTGCAGGCAGAGGGGGCTCACATGATCTTGATTACTCCTCTGTGACCCCGGCAGATATGGTTCCCGCTGTTGCAGCAACTAGTTCTAGAACCACCGGTCCCTCTGCCTCTATCCCTCGACCTTCTGTCTCAGGAGCAGGGCACCCTGGTACATCCGAGTCTCAAGTCTCTCCATCTTCATGCGTGGCACCTGTGGACATAGTGATTTCTCGCTATGGGGTCTCTTCTCAGGTAGTTCAGGTCTTGGTGGAGGCCAGGAAGCCCTCTACCAGATCCACCTATGCCATGAAATGGAAGAGATTTTCTATTTGGGCCACAGCTAAACACTTAGGCCCAGATATTCGAGGTTGCACATGGCGCAACAGTGTTGCACCAGCATGCACACCACTGATGCGCCCCAGCGATATTCAAAAGGGAAAAGTGTGCGGGGACAACTCCGATGCGCTGGAGCCGTGATCAGTAATGTATGCAGGCACAGGTGGGGGGGCGCCCATGCATACCTGCACAGCCCGATATTCAGCCCGGGTGTGTAGAGCCATGCATGCGCAACCCCTACTTGCACCAGCACAAAGTTGATCCAAAAAATAAAAGGAACTGATGGCCACCCACAGGTGAGCTGCCGCATTGCAGGGCGCAACATGGCAGCTGCCACCTGTGGGTGGCCACCCGAATTCCGGCTGCACCTGGTGGCGCCCCCCCATGCCCGATCATGGGCATCTGTAAAGAGAAATAAGAAAGTCCAATATCCCTGGTGGTCCAGTGGACCGCTATCTGCCCGATCGTGGGCATTTGTTTTAAAAAAAAAAAATCCTGGTGGTCTGGTGGTACCCCCACCCGCCCACTGAGCCCCAGCGCCCGCTCCCCCGGTCAGCCGGCGGGCGGCAGCACCCACCCGCCTGCTGCCCCACCGACTGACAGTCGGTAGGGCTGCACGCCCATTGGTTCACAGCGTGAGCCAATGGGCATGCAGCCCATACCGTACTACACATTCCAGATATGTGAATGATTCATTCGTTGAATATCGCCCAGTCCACACCCCTGCACAGCCAAGTTGAGCTGCGCCCAAGCTTGCGCCACAGCCTGGCGCAGTTTGAATATCTGGGCTGGGGATCCCTTTTATTGCTCAGCCTCCCAGGTGTTGAGTACCTCTTACATCTTTCAGAGTTGGGCCTTAGTTATTCCTCACTTAAGGTCCATCTCTCTGTGGTGTCTGCCTACAACCATCCAGTGGAGGGCAAAACCCTAGCTCAGCTAGAGGTTTCCAAGACTTTCTTGAAGGGGATCCTTCACATCAAACCTCCAGTCCAGAACCCTTGCCCCCCGCAGGATCTCAGTTTTATGTTGGAAAAAGTTACTTTGCCCCCTTTTGAACTGGCAGCAAGTTGTGATATGCGCTTCCTGGCTTGGAAGATGCAGTTTTTGGTTGCAGTCACATCAGCGCAAAGGGTTTCAGAGCTTCAGGCTCTAGTTTGTAGAGCTTTATTTAATTTTCCACAGGGACTGGGTGGTCCTGCGGACTAGTCCTTCTTTTCTTCCGAAAGTTGTTTCCGAGATGACTCTGAGTGTTGAGTTGCCAGTATTTTTCCCACAGCACTCCAACAGGGGGAATATCTTCTGCACACCCTCAATGTGCGCAGGATTCTGAGGTATTATACTTCTGACTAAAGAGGTTCGAAAGTCAAATCAGCTCTTTATGGCCTTTGTCTCCCAGTGCCAGGGCAAGGCCATCACTAAACAGACTCTGTCTAGGTGGCTGGCTAACTGTATCCAATACACTTACCAGAAGTCCGAGAAACCCCTTCTGGGGGCAGTCAAAGGTCACTCCACCTGTAGTGTGGCCATTTCTACCGCCGTCTTCAGGAATGTGCCCTCTGCGGATATTTGAGCAGCAGCCACCTGGTCTTCCATCCACACCTTCACTAAGCATTACAGTCTGGACATTGCCTCTAGGCGTCAAGCTGGTTTCGGCCTTGCAGTTTTGCAAGGTCTTCTGTCTTAAGACAGACCCTTAGTTGGCAGACATAGTCCTCCTCCCAGAGCCTTGTTTCCAACTCCTTCTTTGTTAGACTGCTTGGTATTCAGTCCTATATGTGAAGACCTGCTGCAGGAACCCTCTCGAGGTAAGATATAGCAGTTACGTAAGAACTTACCGTAACAGGAGATCTTCGAGAGAGGTTCCTGCTGTAGGTCTAGTTTCCCACCTACCTTCTCCCAGTTCCTGGAGTTTATTTCCTTTTCTCCTGTCTAGTTCTCTGGCTCAACAAGTGCACAGGGTACCAGGAGTTGTTACTCCATTTTTCTGCTCACTTTCTTAGATCTTTGGTGGAAAAGAACTGTAGGGTGGGCGCGGGACCACCCCTTATATAGTAGAGCTGATGTTAAGGCCACCTGACTGGGGTGTCCATGACTTATCAGCTAGCTACAAGTTTGCCGTGAGGACCTGACGTCAGGGGACGCAGTCCTGTATGTGAAGACCTACTGCAGGAACCTCTCCTGAAGATCTACTGTTACAGTAAGTTCTTACGGAACTGCTATTTTCTAATAACCATTTGTCTAAATGGTAAGTCAACTGTATTGTTTACTGCTAATGCAAGTATTACAAGCCTTTACCAGGTACAGTCAAAGGCCATTCTACCAGTGGTATAGTGGCTTCTTTTGCTTCCATGAAAAAATGTGTCTGCGGCTGATATTTGCACAGCTGCCACTTGAAGTTCTGTCCACACCTTCATTCGGCATTACAGTTTGGACATTGCCTCTCTGCGTAGGACGGGCTTTGGCCTCGCTGTCCTACAAGGCCTACTTTCATGAGTAATTTCAGCAGACTTTTACCTCCTCTCGGTTGATGGAGGTTAATCTTTCCACTACTTGGCACTCTGTCCTTATGGTGTAGCCTGCTGCAAGAGCTCCCCCCTCAAAGTGAGATAGTACAGTTACGTAGGAACTTACCATAACAGTAGATCTTCGAAAGGAACTCTTTCAGCAGATGCTGTTTTCTCTCCCACCTTCCCCCTGGCAAGTGTTTCTCCATCATTAGCTAATTTCATTTCCTCGTTTTGGTGTAACCTCCTTGGTTCTCCATTTCTGAGTTTGGCGGGATGTCCTGAGGTTGGGCTGGGGGACCGCCCCTTTATACCATTAACCGGCATGGGGGGCCGGCCAACCTGCTGCTGCAGACTGCTGGCTAGACGTTTTCCGTGGCGTTCTGGTGCCTGCTGACTTCAGTCTTTGTGGTTTAGCCTGCTGCAAGTGCTCCTGTCAGAACTACTGTTACGGTAAGTTCTTGCGTTACAGTACTATCTTCAGGGGTATCTGTCATCCAGTCACACTGTAGGAACTTCACCATCGATGAAGCAGGATCCACATGGAAGATTTTCAGCAGTACCACTGGGGCTGCCCACGCAGACGTCACCTACAGACATCACCAACCTTGTAAAGGTATGAGTGGCCCCACTCCCTCCTCAGTTCTTTCCTGCCATTGACACTGTTCGCATGGGTCTCCGTGGAAGCTCTGATGCAGTTTTGCGCCATGTTCTCCTACAACTTTTATTTTACTTGTTTGTTTTTTTTAGAATCTCTTATTTTTTTGAGATTCCTTTACCTTGTTTATGTGTAGAGTTAATCCTTCCACTTCTCTCTTCCGTCGCTGCTGCTGTGGAAAGAAGATTGCCTTGTCAGATGATCATATCCTCTGTCTGCTGTCTTGGGCCTGACCACAACATCTCGGACTGTGAGCTCTGCTGTAAATTTAATAAAACCACCCTTAGTCGACGTAAAAAGGCTCTCCAGAAACTTCCTGATGAAATCAGTAGCCAGTTCTGGGCAGGGGTCCTCGGGGTCCCTTCTTCCTAGTCCCCGGCAGGTCCATCGAGCTTTCAGGCCGCATAGTCCAGAGACAAATCTTCAGGGAAAAATCAGAAGAAAGACCGAGAATGGGATCACTCCATTGGCAGGGTTCCTGATCCCCGATGGCCTCCTCTTCTTCCTCCGAGGGTACTCCATCAGTTGCAGCTGTACTGATGGCTGTAGCTGTCCAGGCCTCTGCTCCTACCAGGGGCCCATAACAGTGCCACCACCTGTCTCCTCCATCAATGCACCAGTCCCTACCATTGACCTCAGTGATATTCTGGCCAAGTTCACTACAGTCCTGGTCCACCAGTTGGGCGTTTACAGGCCTGGGTGCCCTGCGCTGTCAACAGCTCCATCAACACAACTTCGGCCTCCTCTGGCGATCCCCTGTGGGCAGTCAGTCCCTCGTTCGGACCTCAAGTTGGAGCTGGTCGATGTTGAGGAAGAGTACCATCCTGACCTCATCCTACTTGAGGAAGAGCAGGAACCTCCTCTGACAGGTCCACTGCCTCCTCAGTGAGTGAGGAAACTGTTAAGCGTACTCCCAGGTCTCCTCCAGAGGACCCTACTCTCTTTAATATCATGAAGCAGCTGACCACAGCCATGGGCTTCCAGACTGCAGATGAGGATGCCACCAGGCAGGAGCTGGTGGACTTTCTGAAAATACCAGAATCTTCTCCGAAAGTCATTCTTTCTATCCTCCCAGTCTTGAGGAATGCCACTACTGCTCCCTGGCCATAGACCCAACAAAGTCCCTCCCATGCCCAACTGGGTGGATAAGTTGTATCATGCCCCCCAGGGCCTACCTTACTATGCTGCCCAACCTGAGACAGATTCTGTGGTCATTAAAGCAGCTCATGACAGGTCCAAGGTGCCTAAGCACCTCAGCTCCTTCTTGTCTCCCCGACAGAGAATCTAGGTAGATTGACCTTTGGGATCAGAGGGTATCTGCCTCATCTACCTTGGGGCTGTGGATTGCTAATTACCTCTCACATATGGTTAAATACCAGAATACTATCTGGAAGAAGGGCAAGGCTGCGGTCCAGGCCCTCCCAGTGTGCTCCCTGAAACAGGAGGTTCTCAAATGCTTGCAGAATGCTGAGCATATTAGCAAGCATCTCCTCAGGGCCTTGTATGATATCTCTGATACTGTTGCCAGGGCTACTGCCACAGGTATTTGCCTTCATAAGCACTCCTGGCTGAGGGTCTCCACTTTTGCTGCAGATGTCCAGCAGAAGGTGCTCAACGTCCCTTTTAATGGCTCTTAAGTTATTTGGGCCAGATGTCCAGGACATCATCAGTGACCTGCAGGCATCTGCCATGCAGCAGAACATACCAGGGGTGATGGATCAGCCCCAGCGGCTGAATCTGCCTCAGCTGAACTCCCTGCCAGATCCCACTCTTCCTGTCCCTGACCAAGAGGTGGTGGTCGGAGGTTGGTTCTCCCTCCATCTTAATCAATGGAGAACCATCACTTCAGATGCCTTGATTCTTCAGATTATAGAGAGGGGTCACACTCTGGAACTTGTAGAGATGCCTCCAGAGACTCCTCCAGCACCCCCCACCTATACCCTGACCCATCTTACCACCCTGCGGAAGAAGGTGTAGTCTCTTCTGGGAAAAAGGCAATCGAGCCAGTGCCCAGGCACCAAAGGAACTCCTTGAAAGAACCAGAGATCTGAGGCCTGTTGTAGATCTCAAGGACCTTGATCTATATGTCCAGTAAAAAAAAAAAAATTCCACATGGTCACTCTGCCGGGCCTGCTGCCCTACTCAAGCAGCTCGACTGACTGTGCTCCCTAGATATGCAAGATGT
Organism: Neoceratodus forsteri; assembly: GCA_016271365.2. Lineage (NCBI taxonomy): Eukaryota > Metazoa > Chordata > Ceratodontiformes > Ceratodontidae > Neoceratodus > Neoceratodus forsteri. The sequence continues at coordinate 62,275,940 of JADMNL010000031.1, read as the reverse complement.
TTACTTGCATATCTCGGTGTTTCCATCACACAGGAGATTCCTCCAGTTTCTTTTTCAAGGTGAGTACTACCAATTTCAAGGTGTTGCTTTCTTTACAAAAGGCTTAGCAATGGTAGCTGCGAGACTTTGGAGGGGAGGGACTGTACATTTTTCCCTACCTGGACGACTGGCTCCTAAAGACTCTGTCCAGAGAACAGCTCCTCTGGACCCTGGAGAGAACCCTTCAGCTGTTTCTCTCCCTGGGCATCAAGTCAGTCTGCCCAAGTCCACCCTGGTTCCGTCCCAGATGTTGCAGTATATAGGGACAGTCCTGGACTCTGCGCAGGGCAAAACCTTCCTGCCTCTCAACAGGGTGGACTGCCTTATTTTTTTTAAAATTTTATTCTTTGTTAACCGGGTTAGGCCCACTAGGCACAGGTGCCTGTTTTTCAGGGGTGACCCAGGAGCACTGGGGAGGTTTAAGTGACTTGCTCAGAGTCGCACAGTATGCAAGTAGAAGTTGTGGGAATCAAACCCAGGTCTTCCTTCTGAATGTACCAAGCTCATTCACAGCTCGTTACTCTAACCTCTAGGCTCTACTGCCAGCCCCAGGCTCAGGAGATCATTCAGAGCCATTATATTCCTGCAAGTGAACACACTGAGTGCAAGGGGAGCCAACACACGGATGAATTAGAGCAGTTAGTGCTCGTCTTCTCCCCAGTGTGCAGTGTGCAGGCCCTCCAGTGGTGGATGAACCCACAGAACCTGTCATGGGGGGGTCCCATTCCAGATCTCCTCCCCCCAAGCAGATCCTCACCACGGATGACTCCGGTTCTGGCTGGAGGACACACCTGGGTCCCTTTTAGACTTGAGGAACATCCCAGATCGAAACCTCCCTGCATATCAATGTCTTGGAGATGTTTAGGTGGTCCTGTATGCCATGCAGGCTTTTAGAACTATCTCCTCCCAAGTCAGCTGTTGATCCAGGCAGACAATCTCTGTGTTGAGCAAGCAAGGGGGGACTTAGTCATACCCCCAATGCAGGGAGGCCACGACAGTATGGTACTGGCACTGGACCACAGTCTGGTCTCTCTCAGCAGTACATGTCCCAGGTGTGCTAAACATCCTGGTGGACAGCCTCAGCCGGACGCAGTCCAGCATGCCTGAGTGGGAACTTCTTTCATCCATCGCAGAAGATCTGTTTGCCAGATGGGGTCATCCAGAGCTGGACCTTTTTGTGTCCCCACTCCATGCTCAGTTTCTGCTTGCTAGATCCAGGGCCTAGAGTTTTCTGGCTAGACGCATTGACCCTCTCCTGGAGTGGGAGGTTCATTTATGCCTTCTTTCCATTTCCTCTGATTCAGAGGGTGCTAATCAAACTGCAGATGGAGAGGGCCAGCGTGATCCTGATTGCACCATTCTGGCCATGGCAGATATGGTTTCCATTTCTACAACAGTTAGTGGAGGAACCTCTGGTCCCTCTGCCCCCTTGCAGGGATCTGCTGATGCAGGCTTAGGGGACCCTGGTCCATCCCAGTCTCAAGTTGCTTCATTTGCATGCCTGGCTTCTGAGAACATCGCCATCGCCTGGTTTGGTGTCTCCCAAAGAGTGGCAGGTGTCCTCGTGGCAGCTCAGAATCCCTCCACTAGAGCCACGTGTGCCATGAAGTGGAGGAGATTTGCCATCTGGACTGCAAAACATCATCTGGACCCTTTCACTTGTCCAGATTCTGGACTACCTGATCTCTCTTTTGGACTGAGGTCTCCAGTACTCCTCACTCAAGGTGCACCTTTTGGCTATTTGTCTTTCATGAGCCCTTGGGCGATTGCACGATGGCTCAATTGAATGTGTCTCGTACCTTTCTCTTGGGCATCCTGCATCTGCAACCTGCAGTCTGTTCCCTGTCCCAGATTGGGATTTAAATTTTGTTTTGGAGAAGTTGACCCCATCTCTGTCTTAGCCAGCCGCGACTTGCAAGCTTTCTCTCTTGCAAAGTGCTGTTTTTGGTTGCTATTACTTCTGCTTGAAGGATTTCTGAGATTCAGGCTCTTTGGTGTGAGGAGCCTTATTTGATTTTTCATAAAGATAGGGTGTATTTGTGCGCGAATCCTAGGTTTCTCCATACGGTGGTGTCTGAGTTTACCCTCAACAATCTATCCACCTACCAGTTTATTTTCCTGAGCATGCCAATCCAGGGAAAGCACTGCTCCATATGTTAGACATGCGCAGAATTTTGAAGTATTATCTGCTCTGATCTAAGGAATGCAGAAAGTCGAAGCAGCTTTTTGTTTTGCCCCAGGTAGAGAGGGTATTTGTTTGTCCAAATGGTTGGCGCATTGTATTGTCTTCTGCTACAACAAGCGTGGCGAAGAGTTGCCAGGGACGGTGAAAGCCCATTCCACAAGGGGCATGGCTACCTCTGTGGCCTGTTTCAAGGGGGTCTCAACAGCTGACATCTGTGCAGCTGCCACCTGGAGTACTGTCCATACATTCACTAAGCACTACAGTCTGGACATTGCCTCTATAGCCCAAGCAGGCTTAGGCTGGGCTGTCTTGCAAGGTCTTCTGTCAGAGGCTTTGGTTGGCCTTCTTCCCAGACTGTCTTGCTGCACCTGTAACTGTTTGGGACTCATTCCTATGGTGTGTCCTGATGACTGAGATACCCCCAAAGAAGATAGAGCAGTTACGCTGATGAGGCTGAAAGATTAGATAATAAAAAATTTGACTGGATCAGAGTACTACGCAGTTGATCTTCGAGGGGATTTCAGTCATCAGGTCTGCCTTCCCTCCCTCCATCCCCCTGTTTGGAGTTCTTGTCTCAGACTGGCTGTCCGGTGTATCCAGCCTTTTATTTTGGCCTGGGCACCTCTCTCTCTCTCTCTCTCTCTCTCTGGTCCCCCATGGCATGGGTTTTCTCCCTATTCTCTGGGGGGAAGAACTGAGGAGGGAGCAGGGCCTCTCATGCCTTTATAGAGTTGGTGACATCAGTAGGTGGCATCGGCATGGGCGGCCCTAGTGGCACTGCTGAAAATCTTCCATGTGGATCCTGCTTCACTGACAGTGAAGTTTCTACAGTGTGACCTGATGACTGAGATCCCCTCGAAGATCTACTGTTGCAGTACGTTCTTGCATAACTGTTCTTTCTTGACATTGTGTTAAGTACGGAGCATATTCATGTCTCAAACTGTGCTAATGAACAACCATTGGGAGACAGTGCCCATAATAGTGTCAAGTTTAGCCAGCCCGGTGGAGCGGAGAGTTAAGGCGCTGGACGCCACACCTCGCGCCACACTAGTGACCCGAGTTCAGGAACGAGCCGTGGGTCGGCAGGGGAGGGAGAGGATAGAGCACCCAATGACTACTCTCCTCTCCCTGGGGAGGGATCCAGGGTATCTATGCAGCTCTGGGGACCCCGGTGGAGTCTGGGGGCACAGCTAGCGTGGAGCAGCACAAGGTGGGGAAGGAGTGCAGTGGAAGTCCATGGCTCCTCCGTGCAGACATTATTGCATGTCCAGCTCCTGGGGGACTCCAGATGGAAAAATCCCCACTCCTGGATAGGCGACGGCTACCTGCAGGGCCGCCCTGCCACACATTCAACGCCGGACTTCGTCTCTGCCCCCTCTGTCCCTCCACCTCTTTGGCCAGGATATTGTATTATAGATAGAGCGCCGGAGTCGTGGTGGCCCTGACTCAGGGGGCTCAGAGCTGGGGGGGTCTCCCTGTCTGAGGTCGGTGGAGGATGGCTAATCCTCTGAGGCGACGAAGGATCAGGCGAGCGGTAGAGCATGCGGTGTGTAGGGGCAGGCGGAGAGAGTACCAGGCAAGTGGTGCATAAACAAAGTTTAAAAAAAAAAAAAAAAAAATTGTGAAGTTTGAGATGGAATATAAGGATAGAGTAATACAAGATTTAACCGAAATGCATCTGTATAAGACAGCTGATGAGGCTTAAATATTGAATAACAAAATTGACTGGATCAGAGTACTGCGCAACAAACCAGTAGAGGAAATATGGATAATCATAAAAACTAATGTTATATCCATATGTAATAAACACATGAAAAAATCAAGTATAAAGGTATGGAACTAAATTATTCGGCAAGGTTGTCAAAAAGTTATAAAAAAATATATAAATTAATATATTACGTATGTGAAAACACGAAACCAAACAGCATGGGAAGAATACAAAAACATATTAAAGAAATGTATGTATGCACCCCTTCAAGAGCTAACTAGTTTTTACAGCCTTGGTGCTTGTAAGTCGGGATGTATGGCCTGCTGCCGGTAAGGGGGGGGGTCCCCATCCCTTAGGGGATAAACAGAGGTAGTTTAATGCCAAAAAGAGATTCAGAGAGCCAGAGAGAAGGGAGCCAGTGTGGGCCATCTGCCACCCTGGCCCTCCTCCCTCGAAGATCCACAAAGGAGTGTAGCGGTTCGGGCCATTAAGAGTCACTGGGGAAAGCTGTTTGGAGCACTAGTTTGGGGTCCCATTGGTGCTGTTTGTGGGAGCTGCCCAGAAGAGAAAATAGCCCACCAAGTGATCTCTGATCCTTTGGTAGTGGTAAGCACTGATGGGGGACCCGTTAGGCTACACTTGCCCAAGGGCAAGAGACTGGAGAGCCTTGAGTTGTCTGTGGTCGGGCCTGCTATGGCAGAAGGAGCCTGGGATGCAGTCCGGAGGTGGCAGCCTGGATTGTTGAGGGTGTAGTCCTGGCAGCTTGCCACTTTTTCCCAGTCCAGTAGGGCCACTGCAGTGTTTGGGTGCTCTGGGGGTGCAGCCTGTGGAGGCATGAGGAGTTCCACATGGGGAGTGACTGGGACCTCAGGTAGGGTGGCAGTCCACCTGGATGCTCCATGTGGCACACTGGTTGGGCCCCTGGGTGGAAACAGTCCTGAACTGAAATTGCTGCATGAGCAGAAAGTGCCTCAGATCTCTGGGATTGCCAGGGAACAAGGAACTCCTTAGGATGCCCAGAGCAGGCATGTGACATCCATGATTGGGTGACAGGAAGGTTTTCAGAGGTGCTGTTCGTGCTGAAAGGGAACACCGTAAGGGGAAAGAAGGTTTCACAGCAATACAGTGCTTTCCCCTTTTTTAAAGTAACCCCAGTGCTTGAAGGCAAGCAAGAAATGGGATTGGGACAGTAGAAATGTCTCATGCTGTCTCAGTTGCTATTTCAGACCGAGTCTTGTTGAGACCAACAGAGAGAGATTAAGTGTATGCCTGTTAATGGGAAGTTGAAGTGCAAGGAATGTGTGTTAGAAATGCTGCTAAATTGAAGTATGCTCCTGTGAGGTCTTTCCGGCTCACCATTTAAAGTGCTGCTATCAGGAAAATAGCCTTTTTGGCTCAAGTGGAATCTCTGCATAAAACAAAATCTGTTGAGAAAAAAAAAAAAAAAAAGATTACTGCAGGCACAATGCCAGGTTCTGTACCTGTATAATGCTCCCACCGTGTTTGAGTACCCGAACACTCCATGGAGTGGTTTATCGTATTATTTGTTTATATTAAATCAGTTTTGATTCTGGAGTGGACATGGGATTTACTTTGAGAACTGTTCTATTTGCATGTTAACGAACATTGCCCCTGCAGATAGGCCCCGAAGTGAAGAGACGTACCTGTTCCCCTGCAATGTGAAGCCATCTTGCAACATCTACGAACCAGGTAACAAGCATATTTAACTTTCTTGAACTGCGTTTCTGGCTGTACAGTGCCCCCTCCCACAATCGTACCACCTGGCATACCCCTAGACACCAGGAGTTGGGGGGCTTACATGTAAAAACAAAATAAAGCATTCCAAAAGGAAGGTAGAACTATAGTTAACCAGAAATGCAAGCAGGAAGAACTGCAAACAATTATGTAGCTATATCAATAACCTGAAAAATCGGATCCAAAAACGTGTTCTGTTAGCATTGCAGGAGAAATGGTCTATAACCCTGTCAAAATGGCAAACCAGTTCAGTGAATTCTTATGCTCAGTATTTAAAACAGTCACTTAATTCAGTTGAATGCAACACTCAGGACATGAACAGAATCAGTATAAAAACAGATGGTATACTTCAGAAAATCAACTTAAAAAAAAAAAAAATCTGTACCAGCACCTAATAAAAATTCAGAACACCAATACATGCTGTTTGCACAGAAGTAGAGTATCTCTGCCATTTACACACTGTTTATCTTTGACATTATACCTGATGCCGTTCCCTCAAGTAGAAATCAAAAACTGAATATTAGCTGCCCTTCTGGGTGTGAAACAATTTTATCATATTGGAAATTGGATACTGTCCTTTCTGAGGAGCAGTGGTGCAATTATATGGGATCAACAGCCAATAGTGAAAGAATCGGTTATTTGATTCTAAATAAGTTCAGTCATTTTGAACAAGTATGGGGCCCCTTCTTAAAAATAAGGCAATTTTTAGTAGATGACTGGGTATGAGCAGCAATAACTGTGTTCAAAAGTGGATATGTCAGTTTGATGAAGACAGTAAAATGTATTATAAACTGAAAGAAACCAACTTTTAATCTTATTCTTTAAGTACAACTTTAATAGTTTTTATGTCTCTAAGATCCGAAACTGTATGCTGGAATGGTGATAACCGATTGTAATGTCACTGATTTTGTTGCTTTTCATTTTCAAAATTCAATAAAAAATGTTAATTACCAAATGTTGAAAATAATGGGATCTGCTATAATAAACCCACTTTTACTATTTGATAAATCTGTAAACACAGGGATAGGCAATGCCCAGTGACTGGAAGACCACAAGCATTGTCCCCGCCCATAAAAAGGACAATAAACATAATGTCCACAAATACCACCCTATCAGCTTAACCTCCGTCCCAGGTAAGATTTGAGAGTCCATAATCAGACATGATTTAAAAAAAAAAATCACATAACTGAAAAAATCAATTGGGAACAGCACGGATTCCCTTAGGGTTGATCTTGTATCACAATTTAGTCTGTTTTTATAAAAAAGTAATTCATTGAACAGTAATACATCAGTTAATATAATTTCTTGGATTTCTGCAAGACATTTGACACAGTACCACATTGGGCTGTTATTGAAAAGATGTGAAATTTATCCATTAACCCACAGAAACATATAATTTGATGGCAGATAAGGACCGCTTGGCCCACCCAGTCTGCCCATTTCCCTACCTATTGGATAAGCTGCAGAACCTTGTTAACCAATAGCCTACTTCCTCCTACCCCCCACAAGAATTGCTTTGTCCCACACATTCTTGAATTCACCCACTGTTTTTGACCCCCACAACCTCCTCAGGAAGGCTGTTCTGTGCATCCACTACCCTCTCTGTGGAAAAATACTTCTTTGCATTGCCCCTGAGCTGTCCCCCCCTCTTATCTTCAAATTGTGCCCCCTTGTTTTTGCACATCTTTTTTTGAAAAATGCTGCCTGTGACACTTGACCAGCTGGTTATGATTATTCTATGATATTTGTAATAAAAAAAAATATAGTATGTGATTCTCACATAAGACAGCCTGGGTGCCCCTCCCCCCTGCCCAGATTTCAGTGAAGCTACAGGATAGGTAAACTGACCAGGAGATCTCTGTAATGTAATTAACTTCCTTGAGAAATTTCATTTTATGGCCTTTTTATGACCTCATGCTTTGAAGTTGGGAAACTAAAATATACATTTTATTACAGGACAGGACATCAGATTCCTGTTGGCTATATCGCACCTAGGTGACAGACTGCAGGGTTCTAACCTCAAAGGAACTTGGGGGATCAAAGACTCATAATTTGGGAAATGAGTTTTTGCTGATCTCACCTTATTTAATATACCTCCTGATAGGACATCGTGTTTGTATTTTTTTTATATTCTAAAGGGAGGAGCTAGATGACTCACAGAAGGGGTGTTTCGAGACAGTTAAACTAATACTTGTGTCTGAACTTTTTGAGAGATATACCATCTTGGGACTCTGGAGAGACACAGCTCTCTGATTTAACTTTATAGGCACTTGCAGAGGTAATACATTAGATAGAAAAGGTTTAAATGTATTGTGGTAGGAGTTTTTGTACTTTCCCTTATTCTTTTATGTGATTGTGTGCTCTTTGATATATCATTCTGTTTAAATGTTTTCATATTTTTATCATCTTTTAGTAAAGTACCTTTTATTTAAAAGACTGCCTGGGTGTCTGCCAGTTCTTTTTGCATGTGACATATAGAGGGTTAAGTCTGACAAAACAGTTCAACAGCTTGATGGTGATACTGAGTTTGAGTAAAAAGGTAAGAATATACCTAAGGTCTTTTATAGAGTTATAAGGCTTCATTTTGGAAGCCTGGCTTGGTGCCCCTGGTGAAAGATTGTACCGCAATCCCCAAAGAGGGTACGTATCTGAGCCTGCACATTGGGTACACTAGCATAAGGTTCACAGTTTGAATCCCCAGAACTTGAGACTAAAGGTGATTCGGACCCAAAAGCTGACAGGAGGGTTACCCTGTCTGTTACCTGTTCACACTATTGCACTCTGAGGTTGGCACTGTGGGAGCAGAGGGCCTGACCTGCTGAGTGCATTTGCAACAGATTTAGTTGGCAGTGGTGCAAAAAAGTGGTAACACAAGCTTTATCTGTTCAATGTGTCAGCTTAATACTGTACAGCTCACTTGCAAAATAAGGCAGTGATTTATTTTTAAAAAAAGGAAACCGAACTCTATCATTTTGCTTAGTCAAGTTCCTACCTGTTTTTTTTTTTTCTAAAGTGCAAGTTAGAGTAGCTGTAGTTAGGGAAGAAGATGGCTTCCAACTACAGTGGGTACACTGCAGACTGCTTGAGGCAGTTGTGCCAGGACAGAGGAGTCCTGCATGAGGGGAGAGCCACCAAGCAGAACCTCGTAGATGCCCTGATGGCAGCAGATGCCCAGAGTATCGAGTCAGACTGTGACTGTAAAGGACCAAACCTTGGGCTTGAAGGGGCCAGCAGCCAGTGCAGTGTCCAGATCCAGTGGGGAAGACAGCAGGGCCAGTGCAAGCCCAGGGCCACAGCAGCAGGGGAAGGTCACCAGCATTCTGGAGCCAGAAGCAATCAGGCTGCAGATTGAGTTTCACAGAATGCAGCTGGAGTTCCAGAGAGAGGCTGAGCAAGAGAAGCAAGCTGCAGAGGAGAAGAGGGAGCAAGAACAGAGAGGCTGAGTGAGAGCAATGAGCCGCAGAGGAGCAGTGGGAGCGAGAATGGTGAGAAGCAGACCATGAAGAGTGTGAGCGCCAGAGGCAACATGAGCTGGAGAAACCGACTCCAACCACCAGAGCAGGTAAGTGGCTTGGGTTTAACTGGAACTACAGGACTGGGTTAAAAATTAAATTCCAAATTGATAGCTGAATTTAAAGAGGGGGAGGATATGGATGCCTTTTTAAATTCCTTTGAAAAAGTTTGTATTCAGGCAAAAATTCCTAGAGGGTCCTGAGCTTCCAGCTATCTCCACTACTTACCGGGAAAGCTCAGGATGCATTGGGTCAAATGGACAATGAGGACAGTAATCATTACAGCAAACTTAACGCTGTACTTTAAAAAAGTTGTATTTAACTGCAGAAGCATACAAGGCTAAATTCTGTAAGCTCAGGAGAAGCCCTGATATGAGCTTCGAGGAGCTAGCCATGAAACATCAGCTTTTAACAGTGGGAAGGATTGAAGCAAACTCTGTAGATAAAATTGAAAATGCTATATTGTTAGAGCAGTTTTTTAGGGCATGCCCAGCAGTGCTGAAAACCTGGCTGGAGGACCGAGATCCTAAAACAGTGCAAGCGGCTGCTGAAGTCTGACTGCTATGCCAAGAACAGACCTGCTCTGAGAGCGAATGGGGCAGGCATGGCAGCGCAGAAAGGGAAAAGCGCACCTTCAGGGCAGCTAAAACCCTCACTGCCTCCACCGAAATCAGTTAGCCCCAGGTTTCGAAGAAAAAATTTTCTGAGAAAAGAAATGAATGTTGAGTTTGTAAAGAACCTGGGCATATTGACAGACAGTGTCCCAAAAGGACGAGCAATACACAAAATAGGGCTATGAAAAAAGTGGGTTGTTTGTGTGCTCTTGGAAGCGTGCCTGTGAACATGATGGAAACACATGCACCCAGTCACAGTGAATGGTGTACAGACACAGGGTTAAGGGACACAGGGACATCCCTGACATTGGTAAAAGGGGATCTGGTAGAGCCTGGTCGGCTTATAACCAATGAATTTGTAACTGTATAAGACTTCAATAGGAAGAAAACGTTGCCACTCGCTAGTGTTCTCCTAGACTGGGGTGAAACAGGTGGCACTGTGCAACAGGTGGCTGTAGTCAAAACTTTAGCAGTTGATGTCATCCTTGGCAACAATCTCAAACGGGATGGTGTGTGCAGTTACCCGTAGCCAAGTGGCAAAGGAAAATTGTAGTTCCGTGGACCCCACAGAAGCCATTGAGGAAACCACTGGGAGGCTGGTTCCCCAGCCTGTGTCTCCTGATATGGAGACTAATGAAAAGGGGTAGAAATTTCCCCAGTAGCAGTTAACCACACAGCTACGGAGGGTTCTTCCGAAGAAGGAGGGGTGACCCATTGTCAGATGATTAGAGAGGACAGTGATCTTGAGTGCCCTGATGCTAGTGCTAGGGATCCTAGTTCAGAGATTGAGGGAGACCTGTCCCATGCCTTGGGAATGTGTAAGGAGTTTGCAGCTGCTCAGAAAAGTGACCCTAGTCTACAGAAGCTGAGGGCTTGGTCAGACTCTGATGGAGCACAAGGAGGTGACGCTAAACATAAGGTTTATTGGGAAAATGGACTGATGTATACTTGGGCTGTAAAGACAGAGGGAGGGGTGATAGGCAGGCAGCTTGTCATTCCCCAGGGGTATCGTGAGCAGTTGCTCAAGAGTGCACATGATATTCCCTTGTCTGGTCATCTGGGAATCGTGCACACCACACAGCGGTTGGCCTAGAATTTCTATTGGCCCAAGTTCACCCAGCAGGTGAAGGAGTATTGCAGGTCTTATCACTGGTGCCAAGAAATAGGGAAGGTGGGTAAGAAAACCCAAGCCACCCTAATTTCATTGCCCACAGTGGAGGAGCCATTCCGGAGGGTGGCAATGGATATTGTGGGGTCTTTAAATACCCCCAGCTCCTCTGGGAAGAGGTTCATCCTGACTGTGGTGGATTATGCCACTCGGTATCCAGAGGCAGTTGCTCTGTCCTCACTGAAGACAGACAAGGTGGCAGATGCCTTACTTGGGATTTTCTACCGTGTTGGGTTTCCGCAAGATTATCACTGATCGAGGGGGTTCCTTCATGTCGGACCTGATGAAATTTTGTGGGAGAAGTGTGGGGTGGTGCAGAGACGCATGACACCGTATCACCCACAAGCCAATGGGCTTGTGGAAAGATTTAATGGTACCCTGAAGTCAATGCTCCAAGCGTTTGCTGAACAGCATGGGAGGAACTGAGAGAATTACCTTCCCCACCTGTTGTTTGCATACAGGGAGGTGCCCCAAGAGTCAATGGAGTTTTCCCCTCTTTGAGCTCTTATATGGACGCTGGGTAAGTGGGCCCCAGACTTGATCTGGGAGGACTGGGAAGGCAAGCACACCACCCAGGGCACTCCCATAGTGGATTATGTCCTTAGGTTTAGGGAAAGGCTGAAGGAGCTTATGGGGACAGCCCAGAGCAACCTGGCAGCTGCCCAACAGAAACAAGAAGTGTGGTATGACAGCAGAGCCAGAGCCTGCTTGTACACGGTGGGTTAGGAAGTCATGGTCCTTACTCCGGTCCAGAAAGACGAGCTGCAGGCTGAGTGGGCAGGACCATACAAAGTAGTTAGGTAAATGACGTGAACTGTATCATAGAATTACCTGACAGAAGACCTACAGAAAGAATGTACCATGTTAGCATGAAGCCGTATGCTAATAGGGCTGACATGGTGTTTGCAGTATGTAGTCCTGGGGAGGGGACGGATGAAAGACCTCTTTCTGGACTTGCTGGAAGAAAGCAAGTGGGAGTCCTCTGTGGAGGCAGTTAAATTGCCACCTCAGCTAGCCCCGGACAAGATCCAGGAAGTAAGGGAGGTTTTAGCAGACTGCTTCACTGTTTAGCGCCAAGCCTGGACTAACCCCCTTAGCGACGCATGATGTAGACAGGGACACAGACGCCCATATGGTGGACAGCACATCTGGTGTCAGAGGCTGTCCAAAAGGACATCAGGAGGGAGGTGGAGGAAATGCTAGATTTAGGGGTAATTCAGAGATCTCTCAGCCCCTAGGCCTCACCCGTAGTCCTTGTACCCAAGCCAGATGGCCTCCTTGTTTCTGTGTGGACTATCATGGACTGAATGCAGTCACGAAGTCAGACGTCCAACCCGATGCCCCGGACGGACAAACTCCTGGACAAGTTAGGAGTGGCAACATACCTTACGACTGTTGACCTGGCAAAAGGATATTGGCAGGTAGTTAACTGACAGAGCTAGGGAGAGGTCAGCCTTCTTCACTCTGATAGGCATTATTTGAATTTAAAGTAATGCCTTTCGGAATGAAGAATGTTCCAACCACTTTCCAAAGGTTGGTGAGCCAGGTGTTTAAATGGTGCTCAGGAGTACACCGTGGCGTACCTGGATGACATTGCCATCTTTAGCGCCAGCTGGGAGGAACACCTGTCCCACCTTAGGGAAGTGCTGGGCAGGATACAGAGGGCCGGGCTCACTGTCAAAGCTGAGAAGTGCCAGGTGGCCATGGCTGAAGTGGCATACCTCGGGCATGTTGTAGGCTGGGGACAGCTCTGTCCTAACCATGTAAAAACAGAGGTGATCAAGGCATGGCCAAGACCAGAAATGCAGAAGTAGGTCAGGAGTTTTCTAGGGACAGCAGGGTACTATAGAATATTTGTACCCAATTACAGTGCCCTGGCTGCTCCCCTATCTGACCTGGTAAAGAAAAAGATGCCTAAGAAAATTACCTGGGAACCAGTCTGTGAAAAAGCCTTTACCAGACTGAAGGAGGCACTGTGCAGTGCTCCTGTATTGACAAGTCCTGACAATAGCATACCCTTTATAGTCCAGACTGATGCCTCAGATATGGGTATTGGGGCAGTACTGAGTTAGACATCCAACAAAGGGAAAGATCACCTCGTAGTGTACCTGAGTAAAAAGTTACTTCCCAGGGAGCAGGCATACTTTACTGTGGAAAAAGTGCCTTGCCATTGCCATCTAAAGGAGTTAGAGCCATACTTATATGGGCAGCATTTTGAGGTACAAACTGACCACAACCCCCTGGTTTGACTGACACAAATGGAAAAAACTAATATTAGACTATTAAGATGGAGTCTTGCCTTGCAAGGGTATAACATGACGATCTTACATAGGGCTGGAGTGACCAATCGGAACGCAGATGACCTGTCGCATCTATATGAGGAGTGAACTGACTTAAGGAGCTCATCCCTTGCAGGGGATACAGTCCCCAAATTTAGTCTAGGTGGAGAGGATTGTGATGCTTGGTCAGCTGGTTATGATTATTCTATGATATTTGTAATAAAAAAAATATATAGTATGTGATTGTCTCACGTAAGACAGCCTGGGCTTCCATGGGTGCCTCCCCAGGTTTCAGTGAAGCTACAAAATGGGTAAACTGACCAGGAGATCTCTGTAATGTAATTAACTTCCTTGAGAAATAGCATTTTATGGCCTTTTCATGACCTCATGCATTGAAGTTTGGGAAACTAAAATATACATTTTATTACAGGACAGGACATAATTTAGCTGATTCCTGTTGGCTATATCACACCTAGGTGATGGACTGCAGGGTTGTAAACCTCAAAGGAACTGGGGGATCAAAGACTCATAATTTGGGAAATGAGTTTTTGCTTATGTCATCTTATTTAATATACCTCCTGATAGGACATCATGTTTGTATTTTTTTTTATATTCTAAAGGGAGGAGCTACATGACTCAGGAGTGTGGAGAGACAGTTAAACTAATACTTGTGTCTGAACTGTTTGAGAGATATACCATCTAGGGACTCTAGAGAGAGACAGCTCTCTGATTTAACTTTATAGGCACTTACAGAGTTAATACATTAGATAGAAAAGGTTTAAATGTATTGTGGTAGGAGTTTATGTTTTGTACTTTGCCCTTGTTCTTTTATGTGATTGTGAGCTCTTTGATCTATTGTTCTGTGTTTACATTTTTCATATTTTTATCATCTTTTAGTAAAGTACTTTTTATTTAAAAGACTGCTTGGGTGTCTGCCAGTTCTTTTTGCATGTGACGTAGAGAGGGTTAAGTCTGACAAAACGGTTCAACAGCTTCATGGTGTTACTGAGCTTGAGTAAAAAAGTAAGAATATACCCAAGGTCTCTTATAGAGTTTTAAGGGTTCATTTGGAAGCCTGGCTTGGTGCCCCTGGTGAAAGATTGTACCGCAATCCCAGAAGAGGGTACGTATCTGAGCCTGTACATTGGGTACGCTAGCATAAGGTTCACAGTTTGAACCCCCCCCCGAACTTGAGACTAAAGGTGATTTGGACCCAAAAGCAGACAGGAGGGTTACCCTGTCTGTTACCTGTTCACACTATTGCGCTCTGAGGTTGGCACTGTGGGAGCAGAGGTCCTGACCTGCTGAGTGCATTTGTGACACTGCTCTCTTGGATTTCCTTGAGATATTTAAATGTTTCTATCACGTCTCCCCTCTCCCTCCTTTCCTCGAGGATATAGATATTAAGCTTTTTTAGTCTCTTTTCATATGGCTTCTGGTGCAGACCCTGCACCATTTTAGTTGCCCTCCTCTGGACTGCCTCCATCCTGTCTATGTCCTTGCGGAGATGAGGTCTCCAGAACTGCACACAGTATTCCAGATGGGGTCTCACCAACTGTCTGTAAAGAAGGATAATAGCTTCCTGTTTTCTACTGGTGATGCCTCTCCCTATGCATCCCAGTATACCCCCAGCCCACCTTACTGCCTTCTCACATTGCTTGCCTACCTTTAAGTCCTCTGATATGACTACCCCCCAGGCCCCTTTCCATGTTTGTTGTTAGTACCTCCCTCCACATTGTGTACTCTTCCCTTGGGTTTTTGTTTTCCATGTGCATTACTTTGCACTTCTTTGCATTGAATCTAAGCTGCCATAATTTTGACCATTCCTCCAACCTTGCCAAGTCCCTTCTCATCCTTTCTACCCCATCTTGTGTATCAACCCTGTTGAAGATCATTGTGTCATCTGCAAAGAGGCATACTTTCCCTTCCAGTCCCACTCCAATGTCACCTATAAAGACATTATAGAGGACTGGTCCCAGTACAGAACCCTGCGGTACCCCACTAGTAACCCCCTTTTCTTCGGAGTGGACTCCATTTACTATTATCCTCTGCATCCTGTTGTCCAGCCAGTGTTATACCCAGGCTACAATCCTGGGACCCACTCCAAGGTCTGACTAGCTTGTTAATTAATCTTTTGTGTGGGACTGTGTCAGATGCCTTGCTAAAGTCTAAGTGGGCCATGTCCACTGCCCCTCCCTGGTCTACTACTTTGGTCACCCAGTCAAAGAAATCAATTGGATTCTTCTGACATGACCTTCCCACTGTAAATCCATGCTGCCTTGGATTCTGTGCCCCACTGGCCTCTAGGAATTCAGCAGTTCTTTCCTTCAGAAGTGATTCCATCATTTTCCCTACCACTGAGGTCAGACTAACAGTTCTGTAGTTTCCTGCCACTTCTTGCTCCTGCTTTTGTGAAGGGGAATAACATCCATCCTCCTCCAGTCCTCTGGCACTACACCATCCTCCCATGATTTATTAAAATGGGTAGTCAGTGGTGTCACTAGTTCTCCCCTTAGTTTTTAGAATTCTAGGGTGAATTCCATCAGGCCTCACTGCTTTGTCCACCTTCAGTTTTAGGAGTTCTTTTAGGACCCTTTCTTCTGTAAATGGGCTGGTATCGACTCCCCAATCCAGAGTGCTTCTATTCTTTGGTTAAGTCACCTCCCCCTCTTCCTTTTGTGAATACTGGACAGAAGTATTCATTCAGTATCCCTGCTTTTTCACTGTCGCCCTCCCTTCCCTTTATTAAGCCTCACTATCCCTCCCTTGGTCTTTCTTCGATCCCTAATGTACCTATAAAAGGTTTTATCCCCCTTCTTAACCAAGTTGACTATCTTTTCCTCAGTTTGGGCCTTTGCTATTCTGACTGCCATCCCCGCTTCCTTCTGTTTTAACTGGTACAGTTCTCTGTCCTGCTCCTTCTGTTTCTCCTTATACTTCCTGAATGCTACCTTTTTCTTCTTAACCTTCCCAGCCACCTCTTTTGAGAACCATAGTGGTTTTTTTCCTTCATTTTGTTTTGTTGATTTGTTTCACACAAAGGCTTGTTGCCTCTGTGATGGCTGTTTTGATTTTTTTCCCCCATTGTTCTCCACCCCCTCCTTCTTGGCCATTTACTAGTGCTTTTCTGAGGCACTCTCCCATTTTGCCAAAGTCAGTCCTCCTAAAGTCCAGTACTCTTGCTTTTGTATGGCTTGACTGTAGGCTGTGTTTATTGTGAACCACACTGTTTGGTGGTCATTTGTTCCCAGCTGGCTACCCATTTCTAAATCTGAGATCCTTTCTCCATCCCCATTTGAGAGTACCAGGTCTGATTGCAGCCTCCTGAGTGGGTTCCAGCACTAGCTGTCTGAGGCATGCTCCCTGTAGGGCATCAAGGATGACCCTGCTCTTGGATGTGGCTGTAGCAAAGGTGCTCCAATTTAACATCTGGTGCATTCAGGTCCCCATCAACAATATCTCCCCTTTTTCTGCCATTCTAATGATGCCTTCTATCATTTCCTTGTCCATTGCCTCCCCCTGAGATGGGAGTCTGTATACAGCCCCTGTTCAGATTGTGGTGCCATTTCCTGTCTCCAGGGTGACCCACAGTGCCTCCTCTACTCCCTGTTTACTCTGTAGTTCAGTTGCTTTGATCCCTTCCCTTACATAGAGAGCTACTCCTCCTTCTCCTCTCTTACCCTCCCTATCCCTCCTGTAGCTTGTGTGCCTTGGTATGTTGACATCCCAGTCATAGTTGTCTGTGTACCATGTTTCTGTGACTGCCACAATATCCAGTCATCCCTCTTCCATCAGGGCCACCAGTTCATGGAGCTTGTTAGCTAGACTATGGGCATTGGTACTCATTACCCTCCATTTTTTGATGGCCTTATTCCTTTTTGCCCCATCCCTGTCCTTACTGCCTTTGTTTTTTTTCTCTATTTATCTCTGCCCTTCTCACTATAGACTGCTCTATCTTTGTGTTTACCTCACTAACTACCCCTAATTTTTGTGGGGGGGCTAGGATTTTCCTCTCCTTTTAGTGCCTCCCCTTGGCTAGTTTAAATTCTTGCCAATTAAGTATTTAAACCTATCACCTAGGATCCTGGTTCTCCTCCCGGACAGATGCAGACCATCATGCCAGTATAGGCCTGTATCCCTCCAGGTGGAGCCCCAGTCCCCAATGAAGCCACATCCCTGAGCTCTGCACCAGTTTTTCAACCAGTCATTGAATCCCAGGGTGCAGAGTACCCTAACCTCATCCATGCCATAGACAGGTAGCACTTCTGAGAAAGTTACCATATGTGCTACTTGTCTAAGGCTCCTCCACAAACTCCTGTTGCACTGCTCTGATCCCATTCCCAGCCAGGTCATTTGTCCCTAGGTAGATAATGACATCCAGCTCACTCCCCCATGCAGCTGCTCCCACAATCCTGAGGATTCATTTCCTGTCCTTCCAAGCCATGGCACCGGGCAGGCACCTTACCTCCCTTTTCCCTCACTCCCCCAGTTCTACCCCCCTTAATGATTGAGCCCGCCCACCAGGAGTTGTTTCCTTCCCCTGCAAGCTTCCATGCCACCCTCCTGTGGGTCTCCATTGTGGAGGTTCCCAGCATCCTCCTTGATCTCCACTGTGGGTGCCTCCATAGAGGAACCACGCTCTGCCAGAATGGGGAATGAATTGTGGAGAGGCACAACTGGAGGGATGCACCTCTGTTCCACCGCCCTCACCATCCTTGAACCCACCATGGTCCAACCACTGCTCTTTTTTGGCAACCTCTGAGGCAGTGGTGGTAGCCTGGGTGGTCCCTGGGTTGGGCAGCACGTTTCCTGAATCCTTGCCAGGTCAACATGGAGACTAACAACCCCCTTTCTTAGACCAGAGAGATGCCTGCAAATAGGGCAGCAATGGACTCTCCGTAATGTCTCCCAGAAGACTGCTGCTCCACAGCCAGTGTATTGCATCACTCCCCACATGTCTGTCTCCCTTACTGTTTAAGATGTTTGTTTTGTTTTTTTGTTTGTGTGTGCAAGCTTGTGAGTGTCTTTACCCCCTATTCAGTGAGCTGTGCCTTTAAGGATATGAACAGGTGTATGTCCTTAGAGTTTTGGGGAAATGTCAGAACCCCTGATATAAAGGACAGAACCCCTGATATAAAGGACATTATGCGCTTGGGGTGGGTGGGAGTAAACCTGTGCCCTCCAGAAACAGTCAGCTACAACTCTGACCCTCCACCCCGGGGAGTGCCTTCCTTCCTTTCAGACACCTATTTCACAGAGGTTAAGTAACGGGTCTAGTCACAAATGACTGCAAATATCTCCCAGCTAGATTTCCTCCCTGGCAAATAAAAGTTAAACTAAGAAAAGTCAACCCCAAAAACAGAAAATCGAAACACTGACTCCTACTTACAGTACTTACACAGG
The DNA here is from genome assembly GCA_016271365.2 of Neoceratodus forsteri. Classification (NCBI taxonomy): domain Eukaryota; kingdom Metazoa; phylum Chordata; order Ceratodontiformes; family Ceratodontidae; genus Neoceratodus; species Neoceratodus forsteri. The sequence goes on along the minus strand of JADMNL010000031.1, from coordinate 62,257,277 downwards.
CCCAAAAATTAATAATTCAGTTCCATGTAGTCTATTAAATTACCTCCTTGATTTAAAGAAGCTGGTGGCTGCTCTCTCTCTCTCTCTCTCTCTCTCTCTTAGCCAGAACAGTGTATGAATTGTGGAGAGGTACAGCTGGAGGGATGCGCCTCTGTTCCACCATCCTCTTCCCTCCCTGAGCCCACCTTGGTACAACTGCTTCTCTTTCTTGGCAACTTCTGAGGTGGTGGTTCCTGGGTGGGGGAGGAGGTTTCACAAATCCTAGCCAGGTCAGCCTGGAGACGGGCAATCTCCTCCCTCAGACCAGAGAGGTGCCTGCAAATAGGGCAGCATTGCATTCTCCAGAATGTCTCCTGGAAGACTGCCACCCCACAGCCATTGCACTGTACCACTCCCATCATCATAGCAGCTGTACAAGCTCATGAGGCGGTGTCTTTATAAGAGCTCGCCACCACAAGGGTGGGTTAATTTCTATAAATATTCAAATTTTATAGTACTCATGCACTGATCTAATTTATGTGTGAATATTTCTAGGTTATCACTATCAATAACTTCTCCAGGAAGAATGTTCCATTTATTAACTACACGCTGTGTGTACCAATTGCTTCTTTTTTTTTAGTTTTACAATGAGCCCCTCTTAATCTAAGATTATGTGATCTAGTTTGTGTGGCATTAAAATTTGTTTCTAGACCTAAAGTTTCAATAAGAAGGGGGTGTTTAATAGCATTAAATGTTAAGCAGAGATCTCCATGTGTCTGACGATAATTCATGGAATATAAATTAAATTCTTGTAATCTTTCTCCATACGTTTTATTGTTCTTACCAGTAATTTTTCTTTGTGAACCCTCTATTAGTTTTCTACCTCTATTTGGAACACAGAAAGGTACAGAGTAGTCCAAGTGAGTTCTAACTAGTGTCTTACATAAGGGTAAAATTACTCCTGGTTGTCTACTTTTTATGTTTTTAAATATACATGCTGTTATTTGTTGAGATTTTATCTTAGAAATTGTGTTTTGTTCGAAATTAAGTTTACTATCAATAACCACTCCCAAGTCTTTTTCATAATCGGTTTCTTTTAACAGTTCTTTGTTTAAGAAGTAACTATTTCTCTTGTTATTGTATCCCAGATGCATTACCTTGCATTTTTGGGTATTAAATTTCATTTTATTTCTATTTGCCCATTGTTCAAGTGCAGATAATTCCTTCTGTAGACTTCCAGCATCCTCTGAATTATTAACAATGCTGCCAGTTTTGCAGTCATCTGCATACTTAGTCATCCAGCTTTTGTTGCATGGCTACATTGTTGATATTAAGATGTTAAATAGTGCAGGGCCCAGAACTGAGCCCCGAGGTACCCCGCTAGTAACTTCAACCCAAGGTGATGTAAATCCCTTAATTGATGTACATTGTCTACGTTCCAATAACCAAGATTGAATCCATTTTATCAGTTGTAGAGGGAATTCCATCTTGTATAGGTGTTGAATTAGAATATCATGTGAAACCCTATCAAAGGCCTTTGTGAAGTCCAGAAATGTCAAATCCACAGAGAGGCCAGCATCTGATGTTGCACTTACGTTTTCAAAGAACTGTAACTGGTTAGTTAGACAGGATCTACCTTTAGAGAATCCATGTTGTGTAGTATCATGAAGATTTTTAGTTTTTATATATATTTCTAATTTTTGCAAGATAAGTCTTTCTAAAGTTTTCCCTATCACTGATGTCAAACTTATAGGTCTGTAGTTGGAAACTTCAGTTTTATTTCCAGATTTGTGTATAGGGATTACTATTGCATCTCTCCATGAAGGAATGCACTCTCCTTATTTTAGGAAAAGGTTAAATAGTATACTCAGAGGTCCAGCTATTTGTTTAGCTGTTTCTTTAAGAAATCTCTGGTGTATTCCATCCAGTCCTTGTGAAGAATTGATGTTCAATTTTAATAAAGCCATTTTGGTTTCTTCTGTAGTGAAGTATTTTATTTCAAAAATATTCTCAGTACTATTTTCTACCACGGAGACTCATGTCTTTCTGAGTGAAAACTGATGAAAAGTAATTGTTAAATTCAGTTGCCATCTCAGTTTCATTACTAATAAGACCTGAATTAGTTTGAATTGGACCTAATGTAAATTTGGTTCCTCTAGGGGAGCCAATATAATTATCAAACTTTTTTTATTATTTACTGAGTCAACAGCTAGTCTTTCTTCAGTTTTTATCTTAGCTTTCCTAATACATTGTTTGACTTTATTGGAGAGGTTTTTATATTTATTCCAATTGTTTACAGATGGTTTTGACTTATACTTCTTATAACTTTTGTGTTTTTTATGAATTAATTTCTTGATCCTATTATTCCACCATATAGGAGCTCTATAACCTTTAGTGTATTTAATTTTCATTGGGACCCAGTATTCAAGTCATTTTATTTTTGTCAGTATGAGACCATACCTGTTTGCTATTTAGTCCTTTGAGTTCTGATTTCCAATCCCAAGAATCAAGATATGTTCTTATTTCTGAAAAGATTGCTGCAGAATAATCTCTAATTTGTATGCTTCCTTTGGTAGCAGGAATTTTAATATGTATTTGGAAAATGATCATGTTGTGGTCGCTATTACCCAGCGGTGCTAATATAGTTGGTTGTGATATTTTATCTCCCATGTTAGTAAGGACAATGTCTAGTATATTGTTATTTCTAGTGCTAGTTTTAACAACTTGTTCCAAATTTGGATTAATTGTAATATCCAAGAACTCTCTCTCTTGATTGTTCCAGAATATAGAGACTTAGTCCAATTTATATTTGGGAAGTTGAAATCTCCCATAAGAATATAATCAGATGTTGGCTCAAAGTGTTCAATTACTTTGTGGCCCCTCTCCTGTTGCTTTGTATGCTTACTCTCTCCTCCCTCTATTTATTTTTCTACCTGCTTTCCTACTGCTTTTGAGCCCTTACAGCTCTCGCCCTTCCTGTTCCGGGACAGGAACTTCCTATATTCTTTTGTAGTCTCCTTCTTCCTTGCTCAGTCGGACCTCCTGCAGCTGCGGGGGAGGGAGAGCTACTCTTTTCCTTCAAGGATGACAAAACTAATGTATCTCAGTGATCCTTCCCTTCCTACTGCCGAACAGGAAGTTCCTATTGTCAGTCAAATCCAGTGCCTATAAAAGTAGAACTGGCTAAGAGTGGGAGGGTGAAGGGGTGGGAAGGAGGGCAATTAGGAAGAAAAGTTCTAGCTTTAGTCAGCTGCTCCTTGCTCTGAAAGCAAGATTCCTGTCTGCCAAAAGCTAGCAGCAGGAAACTGTAATTGGAGACACCTGGTTTTCTACTGCCAAAGCCACACCCCAATTAACTTCTGTCCTCCCCTCCTGATTTAGCAAACTAGGAAGTTGATACAGTCCCCTTTCCCAACGCAGAAAAACACTTTTTTTAACCCTAAATGAGACCTCCCACTTCTAATAAAGTATCTGTTTGCTTAATCCCAACAGGCACCGACTCCTGCTGAGATAGAAGTGCTCTATTAGTAAGAAAAGTTCTAGCTTTTTAGTCAACTGCTCCTTGCTCTGAAAGCAAGATTCCTGTCTGCCAAAAGCTAGCAGCTGGCTGAACAATTGATTGCGGGAACAGGATCCAAGTGGCAATAAATGGGCACCTTTCCAATGTAAGTAATGTCACCAGTGACATTCTGCAGGGCTCGGTTATGGGTCCACTTATCTTTCAGTTATTCACTGGGGATATGAATAAGAGGGTTATGAATTGGAATAATAAATATGTGGATGGTGCTAAACTAGGTGGTCCTTCCTGCACTTTTGATCAGGCATTGAGGTAAAGAAAATATGAACAAAATATATATCCGCTGGTGTTCAAATGTGGGATGCAGCTCAGCCTCCAATAACGGCAGCTTGATGCAGTTGGGCAAAAACAATAAAAACTATATGCATACGTTAAGCAATACAGCACTGAAAATGGTAGGTAATGAAAGAGATTTGAGAATTGTCATTGCTAGCAAGCTTAAACAAGATGAACCATGCTCAATGGCAGTCACTAGAACAAACCAGATGCTGTAGTCCATCAGAGAACACATTAAAAGTGATGGGGCTGAAGTTGTCCTTCCTTTTTATATAGAGCATATGTAAGACCACACCTAGACAATGTATCTGCTATAATGCCCTTATAAAAAGGAAGAAGTAAATAGGGTGGAACAGGTATAGCGACGAGCAACAAAAGTACAGTAGTTACTAATCTGGAACATGAATCCTATGATGAGAGATTAGGTAGCCTGAACCTAATGTCTTTGAAAACCAGACCGCTATGAGGTTATATTTTTAGTGCACAATATTATTAATGATCCATACTTGCTATGCAAATTAAATATGGAAGTCAGAGAAACCAGTACTACCATGAGAAGACACCCCTACAAATAACTAAAACGTCTGTACAAATAATCAAAAGTACTACACTCTTCAAATAATTACAGATGTTTGCAACAGTCTGCCTACAAAAATTACCATATGTGAATCAAAATCAGTATTCAAGTATAATCTGGACAGATAATTATGGATAATTGATAGGAGCTGTCAGTGGGCTACAGTGCCTTCTAGGTACCTTTACCTCCTTAGTATGAACCCTTACGATGAACCTCTGGTGCTTGAGACACAGAGAGAGCCTCTGTGTCTGCAGATGGGGAGTGTGTCCAAGTAGACACCAGGAAGTAGTGATAGCAGGGATAAAAGTCTGTTTTTTCTGAAAAGTTCATTTGAACCCAATTACCTGGGGCACCACTTAACAGTCCTTTTAAGGGCTACTAAATAGGTGCAGTACTCTGGGGAGCATTTTTTAACTGCTTAAAACGTTTTGTGGGACCGAGTCAAAATAAGAAATGAAGCAGGGGAACTTCCTGTGTTTGGGGAACATAGAGAGAGCATGTGCAAGCTGCAGCAAGTACCAGTGGAGGTGACACGCTAGCAGAGGCAAGTGTGTCTGCCAGTGTCCGCTAGTACAGGACAGTGGGACTGAACACTTTGGTTGAGAACAACACATTCATTCTAAAAATGACTGAATACATATGAGTTGCAGGATGGAAGGAAGGGGAAAAAAGGCTTGGGATGCAATGTGTTTTGGCTTCATAATCTTATTGAATCAGGCCAACCAGATAAAGAAACCTGTCCAAAATGTTTAACAATTGAGAACCTTAAAGACAAAATTAATTATCTAAAAGGAAAATTAAGAATGCAAGAAATCTGGAAATCTTTCGTTGAAAATTTGATTAGGGAACTCGAGCCAGAAACATTTTCCAAACCACAAGATAACTTGGCCACCACTGAGAATTACACCAAAAAGGGAGGAGATTATGACGAGCCTGATACCCAAAATAACTGGTCTATAGTAAGCCACAAGAAAAGGGTAGTAAGGGGACAAAGAGCAGATATTGTTTCTTCAGGGGAAATCAATATCCCGTCCACTTGACCCCCCTGTTCAATCACCATATGTCCCTTTCAACTTAGTAAATACAGAGAGCGGTCAAGAAAAGACATAAGATTATGGTATGGGATTTAATAATTAAATGAATCAACTGCACTATACTGTATGTCAGGATGATAAGGAATGCACTATGTCGACCTGTTTTCCTGGGGCCAAAATAGCAGACATCACACACATCCTAAATGGCATCTTAAAGCACATGGAACAGAGCCCCACTATAATGGTTCATATTGGTACAAATGATATCAGAAGGAAAAGCAAAATTGAAATAAAAAAATATTTTGGCAGACATGGGAAGAACCAAGAACAAGACATTGTGATAGAACTTTCTCCGAAATACTGCCGATATCAAGGGCATCCAGCAGACAGCAGCAACAAGCTATAATGCACATAAATAGATGGTTGGATGACTGGACCTACATAAATAACTTCTTCCTATAAAAAAAAGGGACTTTTTTGGGGGGAAATACCTCTTGTAGAGATGGCCTCTGTTTAAACAGGCACAGTTCAAACTTCTTAGCTGAATTAATGGGTTTTAGTTTAAATTGTGTTTTTTTTTTTTTGTAAGTACAAGAGGTGTGTGTCTGGCTGACACATCCAATGTGGTTCAGCAAACTGGGAGAGATATAGGCAGCATCTCGGAGGGGGAGAATACAAACTACAAATATACACAAATTTAATGTATTAAGTTTAAATACCCACATCCATGCAAACAAATTGACATCTTTAAATATAGAATCCATTTGGAACACCCAAACATTGTCAGTAACAGATGACTCATGGGACAAACAGATTCTTGGCTACACCTTGTTTAGCAAAGGGGGGGAATACGAAGGGTGGTGGAGTGGCACTTTATATAGACAACTTATAAACCCATTTAGTTAACAGCTTCGCCAGACTAAAAAAGTGAATTAGTCTAGGCAGCCATGCAAATTAATGGAGAACACCTAGAGACAAGGAATTGCTATATCCCACCTAATGTAAGTAAAGGACAATTTTTATGTTGCATGGATGACATCAAGGGAAAACTGAAAAATACAGTACTTTAATCTTCGGTGACTTGAACCTGCCAGGTATTAATTGAGACACTGCAAGACACAAGTCTTAACACTTTCCTTGACTTGATTAACAAGTGTAGTTTAAAACAATTTATCAAACATGCAACAAGAGGTGCGAACATGTTAGACTTGGTATTGTCAAATTCAATAGCAGAAGCAAGCTGTATGAGAAAAGATCCATGCCTATATAGTGACCACAATGTTATCAAATTTGTTTGAAATTGTACGGCAAGCACCAAATGGAGTGGCCATAACTTTTAATTACAACATAGGTGACTACAAAAATATAATGAAAAAAGTTAAAAAAAATGGTAGTGGTCCAAAGCTAAAATGATAAGAAATATTAAAAAATAAATAAAAATTACATGAACTAAGGCCTGCATCCCATTAATAAGGCATATATCCAGGATGCATCTGTCCAGGAAGGGAACAAGTCTTTTGAGCAATCAGTTTAAATGCTTCATTGGCAAGCTTTTAAACTAGTCAAGGGGGGAGGCACTGATAAGCAACAGGAAAATCTCAGCCTCTCCCTACAAAACAGGGTACTAAATGAGAAAAAGACCGAGGTAGACAGGTCAGTGGGGATGCTGAAAAGAAGGTAAAGCCATCAAAAATGGAGAGCAATGAGTACCAATGCCCGTAGTCTGAGTAACAAGCTTCCTGAATTAGTGGCCTTGATGGAGGAGGAACATCTGGATATCGTGGCAGTCACAGAAACATGGTACACACAAAACCATGACTGGGACATAAACATACCAGGATACACTATCTTCAGGAGGGACAGGGAGGGTGAAAGAGGAGGAGGAGTAGCTCTTTACATAAGGGAAGGAATCAAGGCAACAGAACAAAAGGGAAAACAGGGAGGAGAAGAAGCACTGTGGGTAAATTTGGAGACCGACAATGGCACCACAATCCGCACAGGGGTTGTATACAGACCCCCTTCTCAGGGCTATAGGAAATGACAGAAAGAATACTTAGAATGGCAGAAAAAGGGGAGATATTGCTGATGGGTGATCTGAATATGCCAGATGTTAACTGGAGTGCAGTTGCAGCAGCCACTTCAGAGAGTGGGGTTATTCTAGATGCCCTACAAGGGGCATGCCTTAGACAACTAGTATTGGAGCCCACTCGAGAGGGAGCAATCTTAGACCTGGTTCTCTCAAATGGAGATGAAGAGGATCACAGATGTAGAAGTGGGTAGCCATCTGGGAACTAGCGACCATCGAACAGTATGGTTCACAATAAACACAGCAATAGAGTCAAGCCATACAAAGGCAAAAGTACTGGACTTTAGGAGGGCTGACTTTGCCAAAATGGGTGAGCGCCTAAGGAATGCACTAGCAAATGGGCAGGAAGGAGGGGTGGAAGAACAATGGGGAATAAAAACTGCCATCACAGAGGTAACAAGCCTTTGTGTGAAGCAAATTAACAAAATGAAATGATGTAAGAAACCACTATGGTTCTCAAAGGAAGTGGCAGTGAAGGTTCAAGAGAAAAAGAAAGCATTCAGGAAGTACAAGGAATCACAGAAGGAGCAGGACAGGGAACTGTATCAGTTAAAGCAAAAGGAAGCTGGGAAGGCAGTCAGAACAGCAAAGGCCCAAACCGAGGAAAAGATGGCCAGTTCTGTTAAGAAGGGGGATAAAACCTTTTATAGGTACATCAGGGAGCGAAGGAAGACCAAGGGAGGGCTAGTGAGGCTTAATAAAGAGGAGGGAGGGTGGGCAGAGGGTGACTGTGAAAAGGCAGAGATACTAAACAAATATTTTTGCTCAGTATTTACAAAGGAAGTGGGGGGAGGTACCTAAAACAAACAGTAGAAACACTCTGGATACAGCAGTTGATACCAGCCCATTTACAGAAGAAAGGGTTCTGAAAGAACTCTTAAAACTGAAGGTGGACAAAGCAATGGGGCCTGATGGGATTCATCCCAGAATTCTAAAAGAACTAAGGGTAGAACTAGTGACACCACTGACTACCCTCTTTAACAAATCATGGGAGGATGGGGTGGTACCCGAGGACTGGAGAAGGGCAGATGTGATTCCCCTTCACAAAAGTGGGAGCAAGGCAGAAGCAGAAAACTACAGACCTGTTAGTTTAACCTCAGTGGTAGGGAAAATGATGGAATCACTTCTGAAGGAAAGAATTGTTGAGTATCTAGAGGCCAGAGGGGCTCAGGACCCAAGGCAGCATGGATTCACAGCAGGAAGGTCATGCCAGGCAAATCTGATAGATTTCTTTGACTGGGTGACCAAAGTAGTAGATCAGGGAGGGGCTGTGGACATGGCCTACCTAGACTTTAGCAAGGCATTTGACACAGTCCCACACAAAAGATTAATATACAAGTTAGCCAGCCTGGGTAAAGAATTGGCTGGAGAATAGGACACAGAGAGTAATAGTAAATGGAGTCCACTCTGAAGAAAGGGGGGTTACTAGTGGGGTACCGCAGGGTTCAGTATTAGGACCGGTCCTCTTCAATGTCTTTATAAGCGATATTGCAGAGGGACTGGAAGGAAAAGTATGTGTCTTTGCAGATGACACAAAGATCTGCAACAGAGTTGATGCACAAGGTGGGGTGGAAAGGATGAGAAGGGACTTGACAAGGTTAGAGGAATGGTCAAATGTATGGCAGCTTAGATTCAATGCTAAGAAGTGCAAAGTAATGCACCTGGGAAACAAAAACCCAAGGGGTGAGATACTAACAACAACAAAAATGGAAAGAGACCTGGGGGTAGTCATATCAGATGACCTAAAGGTGGGCAAGCAATGTGAGAGGGCAGCAAGGAGGGTTGGGGGATACTGGGATGCATAGGAGAGGCATCACCAGCAGAAAACAGGAAGTTATTATCCCTCTGTACAGACAGTTGGTGAGACCCCATTTGGAGTACTGCGTGTAGTTCTGGAGACCCAATCTCCGCAAGGACATAGACAGGATGGAGGCTGTCCAGAGGAGGGCAACTTAAAATGGTGCAGGGTCTGCACCGGAAGACATATGAAGAGAGACTTAAGGAGCTGAATATGTATAGCCTCGAGGAAAGGAGAGAGAGAGGGGGGACATGATAGAAACTTTCAAGTATCTCAAGTGAACCAACAAAGTCCAAGAGGGTAGCATCTTTCAAAAAAAGAGGTGTGCAAGAACAAGGGGGCACAATTTGAAGATAGAAGGGGGGCGGCTCAGAGGTAATTTAAGGAAGTATTTTTTCACAGGAAGGGTTGTGGATGCATGGAATGGCCTTCCAGAGGAGGTTGTGGAGTCAAAAACAGTGGTGGAATTCAAGCATGCATGGGACAGTCATAAGGCAATTCTAGGGGGTGGGGGTAGGAAGAAGTAGGCTGCTGGTTAACTAGGATCTGCAGCTTATCCAATAGGTAGGGAAATGGGCAGACTGGGTGGGCCAAGCGGTCCTTATCTGCCGTCAAAATCTATGTTTCTATATATATCTTATTCAGAATTCATCCTTGCCTATAAATATTGCTCATATTATTACTGAAAGTGCTGTTAAAAACAAATTAGATCAGTTTAAAATATGAAATCCCCTGGACCTGATCATATTCACCCCAGACTATTAAAGGAGCCATCAAGTGTACTGGCTGGACCAATAACTGTCATTCCTAAACTCTGTATCTCTTGGTGTGGTCATTAATGAAAGGAAGGAAGCTAACATTACCCCAGTACATAACAAGCATTTGTCAATGCCGAATGTTTGCTTGCTGGTATTAGCATTGGAAATGCAGGCGTTAGATGTAGAATAGGAATGGCAGTGAAGTATTGAACTTCACGCCAACCCCACCTCCACCCTGCAGAGGCAGACAGGCATTGGGGTATGCGTTTTGTTCATTGCACATAACGTTCATGCCATTTCACCTCACCCTATCCTGCAGTCACTGACACGTGTTGACGTGTGCCTTGGGGTGTTCGGCTTTACAGTCACCCCACTTCATAAGGACATATGCTGAAATGGGTGCAATATAGAAGACTGGGGTGAACTCTGGGGCCAAAGAGTCCAAGGCACACCTCGATGCCTGTCACTGGCTGCAGGGTGGGGGTGGGATGGCATGAGCATTACAGTCGGCAATCCAAAGACACACCCCTGATGCCTGTCAGTCTGTACAGGGTGGGACGTTATGGTTAGAAACCCTAATGCCCCAGGCATTTGTTGGTATTTGCACTACAAATTTTCAACGTGGCCTTTTTGTGACTCCCACCTCATGAAAGCATGTGGGACCTCTTTTCATGAACAGTGGCAGTGTGATTTTGTTAGTGTCCCGAACTTTGAGTTCCCACAGCGACCGTACCATTCTGCGCCAGATGTATGAAAACACAGATCGGGCAGGATGTGAAGAATGACAGCTGTACCATTCATAGGGAGGTGTGAAGATGGCAATGTTGAAAATCTGGAGTGAAAATATTTAAATGCTGAGATTCCTGTGCAATGGAAACTGCGCAATGCATGTGCTAACACAGTCATTTAGTGGAATTATTTCACCAAATTTTCAACATAGGCATTTTAGGACCTCTGCTCATGAATAGAGTCACTGTGATTTTCTTAATCTGTCCCAAACACTGATTTCCCACAGCGACCACGCTATTCTGCGCCGGAAGTGCAAAAACACATTTTGGCCAGGATGTGAAAAATGACAGCTGTACTGTTCATAAGGAGGTGTCAAAAAATGGCAATGTTGAAAATCTGGAGTGAAAATATTACAAATTCAAGAAATTACGAGTGTGTGTGGAAACTGTGCAACGCACACTCGTAACAGTCATTTTTTGGTTTTTTTTTCAGGAAATTTGCAACATAGGCTTTTTGAGAGCCCACCTCATGAATAGTGGCACTGTCATTTCATTAATCAGTCCTGAAAGGTTATTCCACACAGTGACCACAAAATCACCTTTCAGGACTAAATTACACCATGGCAGTGACTGAATTCATGGGGGGGGGTGCTAACCCCATGTTGAAAATTTGGTGCCAAAAGTTCAAAGAATGGCAGATGTATCCACATAAGTTGAAAAAACCCTATTTATGCCATTATACAGCTTACCGGCATTTCTTCAGTTTGCGGTCAGCTTTGAAGAGTGCAGACGTGTTCCCGGTCCGCTGAAGATAGTCGTGCCAGGCTCCAGAGTTAAGTATGGGGTGAGGTGTGTGTGGGGAGGTGGGTACGCGGAGAGGGTGGGCAGGTTGGGAGAGGGTGCAGGAGAGACTGCGAGGGACCATTTTCTTTGTTTCAGGGACACAACTTAAATAAAACGACATTGGGGAAGGTTTTTTTTTTGCAGGCTTTTATGTGCACACTGGGTTGGCTCCCAGTGTGCCACCTGCATTTTGGGGTGGGGGACTGAAGCTCAATGGGATTGGGCCCCTGTTGGCAAAGAAAGACTGTTTGGGGGCATGATGCCGAGGAGGATTGGGCACCCCTCACACACAACAAATGGGGGACATTATGCTGATGGGGAGTGGGCTCCCCATCAGCAAGTAAACTGGGTCGGGGGCATGCCGACAGGGGGATTGGGTACCCCCATCAGCTTTCATGGGGCTTACCGCTGCCATGTCTAGGGAAATGTTACACCAGGCAAGGTACTGCCCTGCAATGACTGGTCGTTCCCTCATTGCAGGGGAATGGCTGATGCTGCAATGATGAGGCTGCCCCTCATTGAAGTGGCCAAATCATTTCAAGTTGGTGGCACTTCTGCAGAATCAGTGTCATCAGGACACTGGGCCTGCATTGGGTGAACAGTGCCAAGCCCACAAATGCAGTGCTGGCGTTGGCTGCCACAGTGCTGCACCTCCACAACCCATTTCTCTCCTAAGCTGCCACATAATGTTCCTTGCACATGCGCACAAGCAAACCTAAAAAAGGCTCAAGACCTGAAGTCTGGGAACTATATGCCAATTAGCCTTACAGCTGCCCTAGGGAAAGTGTTGGAAACATTTATAAAGGAAATCATGGAAAAACATATTAGTGAAACTGGTTTAGGAGATGTAGCTCAACATGGTTTCACAAAGCAAAGATGTGCCTAATCAGTCTCCTATATATTTTGAGCCCATCAGCAGAGCACTGGACAATGGATTTCCTGTCAATTATATATCTTGATTATGAAAAGGTGTTTGACTTGGTTCCCCATAAAGAACTTCTGGCAGAATTAATAAGATATAAATTTAGCCCCAACATTATCAGATAGGTTAGTTCGTGGCTAGACAACAGGAAACAAGTCCTGATCAGAGGGTATAGCTCAGAATGAGGAACTGTTAGTAGTGGGGTACCACAGGGTTCTGCATTGGGACCGATACTTTTTAGTATATTTGTGGCACCAATGTCAACATCGTCTGCATCTTGGATATGCAAGTTTGCAGATGATACAAAACTTGGAGCTATAGTTGAGAATGACAACGCAATAAAACAACTGTAGACTGATTTGAATAAACTAGCATCTTGGGCAAAAGACTACAAGTTGTCATTTAGTGAAAAAAAATGCAGAGTTATGCACCTGGGAAAGAACAGAATGTACGGATATACTATAAATGGTACTGAACTGGATATAACTGATACCAAAAAAGATATAGGTGTCAACATAGATAATACGCTATCCCTCAGTAATCATACAAGGGTGGTGTGGTAAACAGGATCAACAAGATGTTGAGGTGTATTTTTAAGCATATACATAGTAGGGACAGAAGTGTAATAATGCCCTTATATGGTGCACTTGTTGGGCCCCACCTGGAGTATTGTTGCCAGTTTTGGGCACCATACAAGGTAAGGGATGTCTCCCTCTTAGGAGTCCCAAGGAAGGCAACTAAAAGGGTAGTAGGTTTAAGACACTTGGCATATGTTAAAAGACTAAGAGAACTGGAACTGTATTCTCTTGAATACAGACGCTTAAGGAGTGATCTCTGCTTGGTCTATAGGGCCTTTAGAAATGATGATTTATTATAATGTACAGGATTAGTGTAAAAAAAGGTATAACAAAAAATTTGAGAAGGAATCGCTGTCTACTCGGAGGAAAGAATTGGAGAACACATAGAATAGGGCGTTGGTTTAGTCAGCAAGTGGCTAGGACGTGGAACTCATTGCATGAGACTATAATGAACAGTCCAATAATGGATATTTTTAAATCATCAATTGACAGGTATTTATGTGGGAATGATGTCCAATAATTGGCGAGTTGCATATGGCTAACGCTTGTAGACTCGATACTAACCCTATGATTCCTATGAGATAATAAAAGGGGAGAAATACCACTGTGCTTTAATAGGAAATTAAAGCTAATATTTAGAAAAGAAGTGTACAAAATTATAAAGAACATTTATTATTTATTTATTTAAAAGTTGATAACCGGGAAAGGCACACTGAGCCGAGGCTCGAATCCAAGTGCGACCTGGGGTAGGGCATCTGTACAGTATACAATATTACAGAGTAATAAACAAGGTAGGACACAATTACAATATTAATATATACAAAGTTGTGACAGTATACAATGTTGCTTTATACAAGGGTTACAAGGTAAGCAAAAAGTATGTCACGATAAACAAAGATACAAGAGTATACAGGACATTGGGTAATGACACAGTGTACAAGTGTTACAGGGGAGGTTTCAAGCAATAGTGTGTGTTGGACATCAGGGAGGGTTACAGTAGGAGGGTGAGACTGGATCGGAGCAGCAGTGACTAAGGTAAGACAGAGAAATAGAGCTGCGTGGGAATGTTCACTAGTAATTGAGACAGGAGAATATGATAAGTGACAGAAAGCAGGTGACAAGGGAACTAGTTGGGATTGATGGAATATACACTAAGGTACAACCATAGGGTAAGAGCAGTTGCTGGATCAGGTCAGGGGAGGGGGGAGGAGGAGTATGAGAGTGGGAAGCAGGTTAAAGTTTAGGGGGGGAGGGGGAGATGCCGGGAGTAGTTTTTAATGGATGCTGAGGTTGGCAAACTGCAGACAGTGAGGATAGTGAGTTCTACAAAGTGGGAATATGTTAGGCAAAGGCTTATTTTCCTGCAAGAGAATGTGGAGTTGCTAAGGAGAACGAGTGAGGGTCGTGAGAGCGGAGGGCGTAGCCTGAGCAGGGGTCTGGGGATAGGGATAGGAGAGAGGTGAGGTAAGAGGGGAGATTGTGTAACCAGTATCTGGTGGTGAACATTAACAATATAAGCAACATCAAAGCCACAAAGTCATGAAAAAGGGAGATCAAGCCATCAAAGAAAGCTTAAGAACATAGACTGGCAATAAACAAACAATACCAAAGCCTTTTTTCTTATGTTCATTCCAAGAAGTAAAAAAGATACCTATGTGTATTGAAAGCTCTAGATGTGTACCAACTGTCTGTAACCAAGAAGTGTTGTGTACATACTGTCTGTAAAAATGATTTTGTTGTACTTTCCTCCACATAATTTCAGTGTACACCTTTGTTCCCGGGTCATACCTGGAAACGAGCCTCGGCTCAGTGTGCCTTTCCTGGTCACCACATTTTAAATAAATAAAATAAATAAATTGAGACAGGTAATAAACTTATAACCACCAAATCTGACATGGCAAACCTGTTCAGCAAATATTTCTGTTCTATATATTTTTTCCTTAAACTTTTTATTGAAATTTCAAGCAAAAACATGCAGTAAATAAAACAAGTTAACATAACAGCACAAAATACATACAGGATGTAGCCATAATTTTATTTATTTTTTATTTAGTTTTTGTTGACCGGGTAAGTGCACTAGACAAATCCTGCCTATTTTCAGACACGACCCAGGGGAGGGGGGGATACAGATGAATGCCAACTGACCTTGAACCAGATTAAGCTGTTGGTGGTATTTTGAAGTGAATGAGGGAAATTTGGCCAGGACACCGGGGAAATTCCCCTACTCTTCCTGCAGGGGGCCATGCTTCCTGTGAGCAGAGGGGACCCCTTTGTTTGCAGGACCAAGATGGCTGCTCAGCAGACTACTGGAGCGGAGGAGGAAGAGATGATTCTTGACAAACTGCTGTATTGGATATTGGTGTAATTCCTTCCATGAATATTGACTCTGCTGATAATGCAATGGATGTTGCTGTGGACCACATTCCAACTGACCCTGACCCTGCACAAACGAATTTATTACCTGAGTTACCAGAAGATAGTTTTTCTGATGGCGGTAACAGCAGTGAACTTCCACTGGATACTCCGGGTGAGCAAACACACTTTTCTTATGAAACTGCAGACACTATGGCACAGATTGCTGCTGAGGAAAAACAGTATTTGTTTCAAAAAATGCAACTACAAAAGAAACTCCGTGACATTAAAGTTGACAAACAGAAAGACACTGTCAAGGGAGCACAGCTGAGCAAGCATGATATAGGTGCATCAAAGGATTCCTTGGGGAGCTGGGCAGCAGCTGTAGAGCAAGCCGAATGCCAAGAAATGCAGGGAACAGGGCTTACAGCAATTGCATTGGGAATGGCAATTTTGGTTGAACAGACACCTGGCCTAAGATGTGCTGCAGAAGGTAAAGTTACTCCACAGATAGAGTGGTCAGTGGATACTGCCTTGAAAAATGCAGGGTGGGAGCAGAATAAACATACAGGTCAGTGGGTTTCGGGCTCATCGCCTATTCGTATGCCAGAGTCAACTGCAAATTCTGCACCTGTTATTGTACCAATTATGGATTTAGAGGTACCCCTTGAGCTCGAGCTAACAGAATCCAGTTTTAAAGCTACCTCAAAATGCTGAATCTTCAGAACATAGCGCTCAGAGTGGGGGACGCCCCAATTTATCTGCTGTTTTACTGCATTTGCCTCTAAATATTGTGAATAAAGATGTTCTGAGATAATTTTCCTCTTTATTTAAATTTCCTATTTTTCCCAGCTAAAAGGCATAATGCGGTGCGTCTATCCTATACTGGAGGCATGTCTGAGCCTCCTGATCGACTATTTGTAGCCAAAACTCTCTTGAAGGACTCTATGAAGTTATTTTCCAATGAAATTTGTGCACTGATCCATGTTTCTGGAGAAACTATGTTCGATGTTAGTTTTAAGTCTCTCAATGGCTTGGAGAGGTTTTGGATTAAGTACAGTACACTAAAGAAATCTGCCCTTTGGGCACCATTTGTTGCAATACCACTGACGAAACCTGCACAGAAGACTATTACTGTTATTTTGCAATGAGGGGGGTCAGTGTCAACGACCTTACATACTGGCTGAAACAGAAATGTACGGTACTTGAAGAACCAGTGGCTATATTGGACTCAGAGAACATATGGACTGGGGGATGGAAGGTTAAAGTTTTGCTAAAAACTACTGCTACTGGTGTTATTCATTTGCCTAACTTTTTTGAGGGGGTATGGGATGGGGTATTCTGTTTTACGTGGGACAACCGAAAATGTGCTACAAGTGTGGCTCAGTGGCTCACTTAAGTAGCATATGTGATCAGATTAGGTGCAATATCTGTGGGGAACTGGGTCATGTAAGTTCTCGGTGTACAAATGAATGCAAGTGTAATCTCTGAGAAGAGATAGGCCATACCTTTCAAAATTGTCAGTGGGCTGCACATAACATACCTGACCAGGCTGATGGGAGGAGCAGCGCTTGTTAATCACTTTGACCTCTCAGTCCAAACCCCCCACCCGCTAAAGATTTATTGACTTGTGATAACTTGGAAAAGTCAAAAGAAACCTCTTTAGAAGAACAGACTTGAGGGGGGGGGACCACAATCCAAGATATCGATGCTATGTCTTTTGTTTCTGAAACCTGTCCCTCCACTTCTAGGGCTCATCCTAGTGGAGGTCTTATGCCTCCCCCCCTTCCCTGACTGGTTCTGAAATAGGTTCTAAAGTAAGTGCCACAAGACCTAGTACTAGGGCTTCTGTATTAAAATCACAGCTAATTGAAGTACCTTTACTGAATAAGTTTGATGTACTACAAACTGAATTTATGGAAGATGATTCTGATGACTCCTCTGTAGCATCTTCTGTGCCAGATGTTACCACTGACACTGAAAAACAAGAAAGGGGGAAAGGGCCTCAAAAAAGAAAGGCTAAGCTGAAAAAACAGTCTGCAAGGAGGGGGAAATATAAATAACATAGGTATCCATTTTTATTCCCTTTTCCTGTTATACTATTAATGTGAATAGTATAAAGAGGGCTAGCAAAAGAAAGGTGTTTTTTTTCCTTTCTGGCACACTTATCTTTTGGTATTTTCTTTCTCCAGGATGTTCTTCATTCCTTGAAAGAAATAATGCTAGCTTCAAAAGAATGGTATGCTGGGCCTTCATACTGGTCCATAGGTCAGGACACCTGTTCAGGTCTAGGAATTTTGTTTAAATTGCCTGAAGTTCATCTTTTAAAACTATATGATTTAGCAACAGGCAGAGTTTTGATCTTGGATGTGTTAATATAGGCTACTCTATTTCGGTTAATAAATCTGTACGCACCCCAAACAAAAGCAAAATGTTGTGAAATCCTTCATTTAATACAACCTTTTTTGTTTACTGCCCATCATGTAGTTATTTCAGGTGACTAACTGTCCATTACAAACTACTACTCTTAAAACGTACTGTGATTCAAATTTTTTAGCTCAAATAGTACAAAAAGCAAATCAAAAGGTTTCTTTCTTTGCATATACTAAAGTAGCCACTCCTACTTTTCAAAAAGTGCCTTTAGTCTCTAGGATTGATTATGTTGTTGTGTCCTCTTATTTATCTATACTTTCAGCTAATACATATCTGGTGGAGTTTTCAGATCATAGTATAGTGGGCATTAAAATAGGTCTACAGGCAGGGGTACAGAGAGGGCCAGGCTTTTGGAAGCTGAACACTTCCCTATTATCCAATGAACAGACACTACAAACTCTTGTTCATTTTTTATCAGCAAGAAAATTAGTGTTCTTCCTTTTTGATGATTCTACCTTATGGTGGGAAAATACCAAAAGAAATTTGCAGAAGTTATGTAAAAACATGAGTAAAAATACACAAAAATTACAGTACTTTATCTACAACAGAGGAAAATTCTGCAACAGTTGCTCTCTATGATGCATGATACTGGTCAGAATCTCATACAACAAATAAACATGGTGAAACAACATATGCGGGACTATCAAGAACAAAAAAAACAGGATTTTATATCATCAGCAACAATTTGGTGTAAAAGGGAAATTCAATAAGGTTTGTCCCTTTGCATGTTATGCTTCACAGGTACAGGCAAAAGGGATGTCTGCCTACTGGGAGATGATGGAATTGCCTATTCATCTAAAGAAATCTAAAGAAGGTATGCTGGGAATTGTAAATCAATATACAGCACAAATGTATGGTCTGCTCAAAATTGATAGTGTCTAATGGCCTATTTTTCAGACTTACAAATTCCAGCTGTTGACTTCAATACAAAATTACACATAATTAGGCCTATAACAGTGGAAGAAGTGAAAGCTGCATTGTTTAAGTTAGCAGGAGGAAAGGCTCCTGGACCTGATGGACTCCCTAATGAGCTACTAAAATTGATAGAAGAGCTAACATCTGTTTTTAATTGCATATTAATTAATAAGGCGGTGCCATTCCACATGAATATGGGAATATTAACATGTATATATAAAAAGGGGGACAGGAGATTATTAAAGAACTGGAGGCCTATTTGTTTATTAAATTCTGATTTTAAATTGCTTATAAAAATATTGGCAAGTCGATTGGCCTTGGTGGCACAACAGGTTGCTTCTAATGCTCAATCTTATGCTCTTCCAGGAAGAAAAATTCAAGATCATTTGTTATTTTTTAAGGGAGATTGTAGAAGTGGGACAAACTACAGAGTTGGATGGGTATTTAGTATATTTGGATCAAGAGAAGACTTTCAATAGGGTGAATCATACTTTCCTATGGGAAGTTTTAAGACATTATCAGGTCCCTGGGGTATTTATAGAATGGTTGCAAACCATTTACAGTACAGCCACAGTAACCCCTGTGATGCAAGGATGGAAGGACCCTCTGGTACATCTACAAAGAGGAGTTAGACAAGGATGCCCGCTCAGTCCTATATTGTATAGCTTCTTTATAGATCCTTTGTTGAGGAAAATTAATGAACATCTGGTAGTGCCAATCCAAATAGGACAGGAAAACCTCCCTTTTAAAGTCATGGCATATGCAGATGACATGACCCTCCTTGTCCGGACTCAGTCTTCATTACGTATCGTTTTAGACTTATGCAAACAGTTTGAGCAGTTATCAGGGGTATCATTAAATATAGATAAATGTGTAGGCCAAAATCTAAATTATGCTTCACAGCAGATAGAGAGTATTGAGGGTATTATTATAAAGCTGGAACCTATTAACATATTAGGTATATGGTTTGGGAAAGGTGATCTGGATGATTTAAATTGGAGTAAACAGTTAGCATTAGGGAGGCAGAAGGAGGGTTTATGGAATAGAGGTAAATTGAGTAAAAAAAAAAAAGGGTATCTTATAAAAACATTTTTAATTCTGTTTTTTTTTATTTTTAAGTTATATATTTCTGCCCCCAAAGCATAAAGAGACTGAGCTCCTTGGTATATTTTTTTCAGGCTTGTTGGGGGAGTAGATTAAACCCGGTGAAGAGGAATATTTTATATCTACCCCTGAAACAGGGGGGGTTTAATATGATAAACCCTATTTTATTCTTTAATAAAATTTTTTTGTATGCAAATATAAAACCTCTTTTAATGCAGCAAACTATAGGCTGGGCACCTCTGTTGTCTAGAAAGGTTTCTTATTTTATGGCCTTATGGCATTCAAATGCCTTAAAAGTTCTGAAAAAAATGGTTATACTACCAGAATATCTTAGATGCACCTTCTTGAGGGTAAAACAATGGCAGGTCACTGTTCAACAGGTGACTAACCTGTCAAGAAAGACATTTTATTTTTCTTAATTGTCTAATGTCTGTTTTGAGGAGGTGATGTTTTCAAAATGTTCAGAGGAGCATCTTGAGATTTGAAACAATTTTTGAATAACCCTAGAATTCCAGAACAGATATGGGATTTTCACTGAAAGATCCAAAAGATCGCTCCACGAGCAAAAGCGGAACGAAGCAAACCGTACAGCTCTTCAAAAAAAGGTGGCTAGCCTTAAAGTCAAACAGTCCAAAACTCAAAAGAGCGCAATAATGCCTCACTCACCAGACATGTAGGATTTGCAATGAAGTGGAGAAAGAACACAGTCCGTCAGACTTATCCCAAACAGTTCAAGGACTGTCATTTATTCCTTAGATTTATGCAGTACAAAACTCCACATCACACAGTGACATTCAAACTTGGTGAATACAGGAACTCTGCAAGTTACAAAACACCCCTAGTGCCTCGACTCTCCCGGGTCGACAGTCCTTGAACTGTTTGGGATAAGCCTGTGACGGACTGTGTTCTTTCTCCACTTCATTGCAAATCCTACATGTCTGGTGAGTGAGGCATTATTGCACTCTTCTGAGTTTTGGACTGTGGGATTTTCATTGGATTGCCTGTCATGAGAGAATTAATATCAAGGCAAATCAGAAACATAAACAGGATGAGCGGTATTGTAGCAGACTTCAATGTATACAGAAGGAGGAAGACTGTACAGCACTTATTGTTTTTCTGCTCTTTTATTTTAGGTTTTGGGGATTTTCTTGCACAGTCTTGGAATGACCCTATATTCAAAACATTGACGTATGAAAACTTAATGTATGGTGTCTTTACTAAAGAATGGGATAAGTGGAATTGGGATACATTACAAGTGATAATGGTTATTCTAAAATGGAATATTTGGACCACTAGATGCGGATTTACGTTACAACTGAAAGACAGCAGTCATGTTGAATTATACAACAGCATTTTTTGGATCTTGATAAGTTGTACAAAGCAGAAAAGAGAATGTATTCTATAGTTATACTCTTAGAGCTATGGAAAGGTTTTCAATGGGTGCTAGACAATGATGCACCAATAACTTAATTAGGAGGTATAGTACATAAAGGTTTCTTGGAGACTCTACTCTTGGATTTTTTTTTTTTTGGATAAGAATTATTTTTGAATGAACCAGGGTGGGGGTTAATATACAATTGGTTTTGTTAGAAGTATGATGTTTAATACTCAGTCAGTTTTCTTTTTTTTGGTTTTGTTCTGATTTAAGGTGGTGGCAAGTTGTTTTGATTAATTTTGTACTCATGTATGATGTAATACATACTTTTGTTTTAATTTCTGTTATGATATAGTGTGCTGTGAAGTTGTTTGCGTGTATTTTAATTTTTATCAATAAAAAATTCCCCTACTATTTTCGATAAGTGCCATGGGATCTTTAACTTCCACCTGAACTACCACCAATCCAGGCAGATGGGACCTCGGTTTAATGTCTCATCCAAAAGATGGCACCTCAGAAGTGCAGCACCCCTCTCATGCTGCACTACATTGTCAGTGCTGGGATATTAACCCTAGTGCCAGATGTGGGAACTGAACCCACAGCCCTGTGATCTGGCCTCAGAGGCGAGTGTGCTACCTACTGAGCCACTGACACTGATGAATATGATGATGAAACAGTGTAAGTTAATTGGACATACATAAGGATGAAAATACTAACAGTACTTGGAAGTAAAAAACAAAAGAAAATCATGAGTGCAGGGTATCTGATCTAGATGCTATAAGTAAATGTCCAGGATCAGAACTGGTGTCACAGAAAGCAGTTCGCCTGTAGGAACAAGAAAACAGTCTTACTTAATTGGCCATTGACCACATGGGATGAATGTGACTATAAACCCCTTGGTGGAGACAGATCAGTGTGGGGACATTTATTTGAGTAACCTCTAGATAAGGAGTTGAGACTTAGTCGTATGCAATCTTGTGCATTGCCTGAGCTGATAGTTGTTCTAAGGAGGCATTTGCTCCACCAGTTGCAACCATTCATTGAAGGTAGGAATATCTTTGGATCTCCATCTTCTCAGGAGTCGTCATGTCGCTGCTATAGTAGACACCACACTTCATTTAGTATGAGGGTGTAGTTTTGGGCTGAGGGGATTGCTGAGGCCGAGAAGGGCCATAGGATCATAAGTACGGGGTTGGTCATGTAGGATCTTCCTGCAGTATTCCATGATGCATTTCCAAAAGAGTCTGATTAGGGGTGAATCCATAATATGTGAGTTTGGGAACCCTCATGGGAATCACGGCTCCAGCATGCACTGGAAGGACAGACCCCCTTCTCCTTATAGATCTGCAGAGTTCTGTACTACAAATGTAAGATTTTCATCTGTATGAGTTGGGTTTTCAGGGCCGGCCTGGTGGCGCTGAGGGTTGAGGCACTGGACGCCACATCTCGTGTCACGCTGGCGACCCCGGTTCGAAACCGATTTGGGTGCCGGGAGTCGGCGGAGGGGAGGATTGAGCATCCAGAGGACTGCTCTCTTCTCCCGGGGATGGTTTAGGGGCCTGCTCGATGCCTTAGTGACCTCTGATGGAGATAGGGGGGGCACTACAGGGGCTGACGCTGTATGAGGGTGGAGCAGCAGAGGACATCAGCAGCATGCCTGCACAGACGTTATTGCATTTCTGACCTCCAGGGGAAACCTACGCCAGAAAAACCCTGGCCCTAGGATAGGCGATGGCTGCCCCCAGTGCCCCACTGCCACACACCCAATACCGGGTCTGTCTCTCCATATCTTCCAACCCTCCACCTTGCTTTCGGTCAACACACTGGATTTCAGATAGAGCACTGAGAGTGGAAGGCGGGGGGGGGGGCGCTCAGATCCAGGGGGTCCGTTGGTCTGAAGTAGGTGGGGTTGTCTGTTCCTGATTTCTGGAGAATGGGATTCAGGTGGGTGGTAGAGCAGCGGCAGTGTGTGGGGCTAGCCTGAGAGAATTCCCAGGTCACCAGTGATAAAGAAAGTTGACACAAAAAAAGAGAATTGGATTTTCAGATCTCTGCAGACTGCATGTGCTCAGTGTCAACAATTGGTCTAGTCTGTTTCTGAGGTTTCTGCACTGAGATCATGGGCCCATTTAGTTCGGGTGGATACATTGGTTGGAGGACCTGTATCTCACAGATACTTGTAGATGAGACCTGCCCATCCTCTGGATGCTTTAAGCTGGTTGGGTACACTAAGTATGCAGGCTGGTATGGGGCTCTTTTGAAGTGGCTTAAGCTTGGGTGAGGTAAGGGTTCTCCACTGCAAATAGTGCCAGAAGTCCTGCTTGGGGAGGTGGTATTAGGAGCAGATATTCTCAAAGGACCTCAATCAGCTGGCCCATCAGACAGAGGACCTGGATTTGATCTATACCAGCAGTGGCCCAAGAAGGTGAGTATGAGGGTTTAAGGTCTATTTGCAAAGAGGGATTTTTCCAAATGGGATTACTAAGAATAGGACAGGGGTCCATTTTGAGGAGGGATGAAACCTTAAACCAGTAGGACATGGAGATGGAAAGAATTGGATGTTGCTTAATGACTAGAGGGTGCTTTGAGTATAGTGTACTACATGTGACTGGAAGGGGGACTCCTGGGCCTTGGTTGCTTTCCATTAGAGATCCTGCATGGTGTGTGCAGTGAACCATTTGAACACTTGGGAAGAGAGGAAGGCCATATGATATTGTTTAAAGTTGGAGAGCTCAGCCCAAAGTTTGGCTCTGCTGAGATGTGGACATACAGTAAACCCTCCCAGATGAAGCTACCCATTAGTTTATTTAGTATGATAAACCATTTACTGGGGTTGCGAATGGGAAGGTGAAGTACCTTAGGGGCCAGCATCATTTTTAATGCTGTTATTTTCCTGGTGAGAGGTGCAGATTTTTCCATCTCTTTCAGCGTGCAAATGGGATAGTAAGGGTTCGCAGTTGGTCTGAACAGGGCCACGGTCAGACGGCAGTGCTGCGGCCGCCGACCACTTCGATGCCCGGACTACCTCAGTACCAAGCTGCTGCCCCTGAACAGGGCCAGCCCCAGCTCCATTACCGGAGCTTCACCCCACAGTCGGACGGCAGTGCTGTGGCCGCCAACCACTTCCAGATGCCTGGACTACCTCAGTACCAAGGTACGGCAACGGAACAGCCAACCGGATCATGGGTGCTTTACTGAAACAAGCCCTGATTGGTCCCCAGCACAAGCCTTTCTTTTCTGCCACTTGGCCCTGTATACTGCTGTCTCTGAGCTAATCTCTGCTTGGTTTGTATCCCACCCCCAACACCCCCCTCCTAGGCCCCCTTTAAATACACCTTAGAACCGCCTTTTTGGTGATCTGCCCTTCCATTGATCCAATTGCCATGCATTTGTACAAACCATTTTGGGAAACACCATACATCGAGTATCTGCTTGGAGCAACTGGTTCAATTTCCTCCTGCCTTGTATTTCAGAAAACTGTCCCCCCAACCCGGATCAAACTTTGGTCACGACATATAACTTTCCTCTTGTCTATATACTTGTGGTGCCATGGCATACTCTGTTTATCTTGGCCTCCTGCTACTAGTAGCCAACACATCCCATGTTTACTACCAAAACGATGATTTAGGCTCGGGCCCAATCTTAGAACTGCCTACCCCTATCTTTACTGCCCCCCTGCACTGCACTTCCTCCTATCTAGCATGCCCCCCTCCCTTTACCTTTGCTCCTCATTCCTCCCCCCTCCATTTCCTACTTACATCACCCATGTCGATCCAAGCACTTTCCCTTGTTTCAATACACTGTTGCATTAGCATTTCCCCGCAGAGCATTAAACCGTTATCTCCGATATCGTATCGCGGACGGTCCCAAAGGAAAAACGTGTTCCTATCCTGCACAAGTCCATTGAAGAAACTGTTTCTCTTGCTCCTCCTTTGCTCGGGCAATGTGGAGTTAAATCCCGGTCCTCCATTACTATTTACCTCACCCACGGAATTTGCGGCCGCACCCGGACTGAAATTAATGCTGGTCAATATTTTAAACCTTACCAAAAAATGTGATCATTTACAAGTACGGGCTGCACACACTGAGCCAGATCTTATTGTTGTTACTGAGTCATGGCTCAACAAGACCAATACTGACCAACAAGTTACTCTCCTGGGCTGCAATCTGGACAGGGTTGATAGGAACACCGGGGGGGGGGGGCGGAGTGGCAATCTATGCTAAAACTAAGTGTACTGTAAGTGATATCTACTGTAAATCAAAACCCAAGGAATATGAGCTAGTATCCCTCAAGTTACACCTCCCGTCTACTGAACGCATCACTGTCATTGGTGGCTGTAGGCCCCCTGGTGGTGGTACTGATATCTCTGACATTCTTAAATCCTTAACCATCTCTGCCAACTCTGAAACTATAGTCCATGGGGATTTTAATATGGACTGGCTCACCCCTAAATCGCGCAATCTGAAATCCTTCTGAGATGAAGTCTGCCTTGCTCAGCTAGTTAACAAGCCTACCAGGGTCAATACTTTAAACATTGCCAATAGCTCACTCCTTGATGTTATATTAACTACACATCCCCACAAAATCCTACATTCTGCAGTCTTCCACAATGACATGAGTGACCATGGAGTTGTAGTTTGCTCAAGATCACAAGCAAAAGCTAGCCATAAGCCCAAGCTCTTAACAAAGCGGTCCTATCGTAAGTTCAGTACATTGAAATACCTATCTGTCTTGGGCAAGGTCAGATGGCAAGACCTCTACCTCGCTAAAACAACTGAAGTGGCCGTTACAGTCCTTAATGACAGCCTTATTGCCTTGGCTAACAAGCATGCCCCTTTGGTTAAGGCTAGAATGCACAAAACCCTCCAACTCTTGGTTTACAACAGATCTTAAGGCCGCACTCTTAAACCGTGAGAAACTCTGGGTGAAAGCTAGATGCACTAAGTGCCAGGCAGACTGGCAGGCATTTAGAGCAGCTAGGAATGCCTATGTCCAATGCATTCGCTTAGCTAAAGCAAACTATTATGGTTCCACCCTTGAACAGGCAAAAGGGGATTCCCATAAAATTTTGAGGACACTTACGTCTATTGAAGGTCGGCCTGCTGCCCCCGCTATTCCACTTAAGATCCTCAGCAATGGTAGGATTGTGGAGAGCAACTGCCAAATCCTTGAAGAAATCAACTCCCATTTTTTTACAGCTGGCTTAGCCTTCGACTCCTCACCATATGCAGGCTGTGCTAATAACCAAGACAGCAGTAACATCGCTCCCCAAACCTCGACTTGCCCCTTCCAGCTGCTCCCTCTTAACTTTAAAGATGTCGAAGATTCGCTCCTTAAATTAGATACAAACAAAAGCGCCAGAGCTGATGGATTAGAACCATTTTTCCAAAAACTAGGCTACTTCTATCTCACTGCCCCTATTCTTCACATATTACATTTTTCCATCTATACTGCCACAGTTCCCTCTTGTTGGAAATCAGCCCACATCCTTCCCTTATTTAAATCAGGGGACCCATGTGACCTAAATAACTTCAGGCCTATCTCAATCTTTCCCATCCTCCCTAAAATCTTTGAAAAATTGATCTATACTCAATTAAAGCACCATATTGAAACTTTCTCACTCCCCAACCCAGCACAATCCGGCTTTCGGCCCAATCATAGCACAGTCACTGCATTGGCTAAAGTCACCAATGACTGGGTCTCTGCTGTGGATTCTAAGAAAATCACTGGTGCAGTATTCTTAGACCTTAGTAAATGTTTGATACCGTTGACCAAAACTTACTAGTTAGTAGCTTTACGAAAATAGGTGCTACCCCACATACAGCCCAGTGGTTTACCAGCTACCTAACTAGAAGGACCCAGAAAGTTGAAGCTGATAGCCTTTTTTCAGCCTCCCTGCCAATTGCCAGGGGAGTCCCGCAAGGCTCCATCTTAGGCCCTTTCCTCTTTTTCCTGTGTATCAATAATCTAGACACACACATAACCAATTCCACTCTGCATTTTTTTGCAGATGATACAGTACTGTATACATCAGGCTCAACACTCTCTGAAGTGAGGGATGTATTACAAGCTGATTTTGACCAGCTAGAAATTAATCTTATTAGTGCTAAACTCCTCCTCAATGCCAAGAAAACTAAGGCCATGATCCTCACTCTTAATTCCTCTTCCGCTGACCCCCCCAAAGACTTTGTTGTCACCTCCTTAGGAGAACCCTTGGAAGTCATCTCCAAATTCACATATCTTGGTATTTGGTTAGGTGACCATCTTGAGGACCTGTCAAGGGGGCTAAAAGCCAGGCTTGGTTTCTTCTTCCGAAACAGGTCTCTCTCTCTGTTAGAGACAAGAATCAGGCTTGTTCATGCCACATTCCTCCTACTCAACTACGGAGATTTAATTTATCCTTCCTCAGCCGTCACAAGCCTAAGAAAACTGGATGTCCTCTATCATCGTGTTGTATGGTTCATTACAAACTTACCTTACCAAACCCACCACTGTGATCTGTATACAGCTGTTGGATGGATGTCACTTTTGATCAGACGTACACTTCATACAGGTATCTGGACTCAAGTTAATCCTGAATAAGCTCCCAAGCTAGCTAACATCTCTCATCTGTATTTCCAACAGTACCTACTCTCTTAGGAAAACAGACTTCATCCTCCTTGATGTACCTAGGGCGCGCATTTTCTTTGGCAAATGCACCATATCAGGTACTCTTCCTACCCTCTGGAATCAGCTCATCCACATTGGAACTGTCCAGCATCGTCTCTGTCAACTTTTTCAAGAGGCTGGCTACATCTAAAATAAGACACTTGTAACTGTTTCTAAACCTTATCATCGCTATTACTCCTCTCCATGCCTCAGAACTATCTGGAACTAGTTCCAATTCAGAAGTATTCTTATGGCACTTGCCCCGGACCACTAGTCCAAAATGTTCTTTATGGGTGTACTAAAAGATGTCTACAGCAGCTCCCTCTACTGTCCTTTGCCCTTTAGTTTTCCATATCCTATTCCCTCTTACTCCCACCTACCCCCTTCCTGTTACCCCTTACCCTAACCCCAGTTCTACTTTTCCTTTCACTCCTTAATTGCATCTAATTCCCTCTACTCCATCTAGCCCTCTAGCTCCCTCCTGCTCCTCCATACTTTTATCTTCCTACTTTATGGCTGTAAACACCTCATACACATTCCTCCCTTCATTCTCATTCCTTTCTTTCTTCACTCCAGGCTTATTACCTACCTTGTTATATCCTAACTGAGCATTATGTACTACATCTCCCAAAGCTGTACTTAATTACTGTGATGTTGTTATTTGAAGTAATTATCCATTGTGTACTTGTCTGCCTACGTGTCCCAGGACCTCCTTGTGAATGATCTTGCTCAGTGGAGTTATTTCCTGCAATAAACTTGAACTTGGCTAGGAATGGGGTGAGTTTAATCCCTAGTTATGCAATTCCCTTGTCAGCCAATGCCCAGTTCATGCCCTGAACAAGTTGTGAACAAAGGGTATTGAGAGGCAAGAACTGTGATTCTGCATGGTTGACAGCAAGGGAAAGCCCTTATGAGTGCCCCAGAGAAGTGAGAAAGGGGAGGAAAGAAGGCCATTGGTAAGTATTTTATTTTTGCTACAGGGCCAGTATACAAGGTTTGGACTGCGGAGAGGAAGCAAGGGCCTATGCCCATGCATGGCATGATATTAGAGGAAGGATCATTCAGTGCTATGGAAGGCCTTCTCAAAGTGTATGGTAAATGCAGCTGCTGGGTTTCGAAGGGATTTGGCCTGGTGAGACTGATGACAGTGTAAAGATGATCTGAGCTAAGTCGTTCCTTAACAGAGCCGACTGGTGAGGGATGAATGCGCTGATGTTGGACTATTTTAAGTCTGAATGTCAGAACTTTGGCATCCACATTAGTGAAGGATATTGGGCAGTAGTTGATCTTCTTCAAGGATATCTTTCATCAGGCCACACCTATGGAACTATAGCCACCAGATGCTAGGATCACACAGAAACATTTTTGCAAGCAGTCCACTAGGGGCCATCCACAGCAACGTTTTACGTCATTATCCTCTCTGTATAAACGTGGGCAGCCCTCTCCCTCCTCAGTTCTTTTTCCACTGTCGACCATACTCACCTGACTCCAGTGAGATGCTACAGTCTACTGCTAAATCGATTTTTGTCTTATTTTCTCACCCTAGAGTTGTCACTTTATTTGAAAATGATTCGTTGACATACACGATGACAGAAAAGATGCCACGAAACTCTTCCATTACTGCAAGTGCAGTGGTAAACTTTACTCAGGTGACCATCACGACATCTGTGTGTGCTGTCTCATCGAGGTCTGTGATATTAAGGCCTGTGAGACCTGCCTGAAGTTTAATCGAGCTACCCAACGAAGTTGTTGAAAAGCCCTGCATAATTTCCTCCTTGAGCAGCAGTAGCCAAAATGGAGGGAGCGCTCCAGGCAAGGAGCTCCACCACATCGCTGGCCAATGCCGTGGGCTCCCAGTCCTCCCAAGGCCCGAGAGATGTCCTCAGGAAACCAGAAATACCGGGGGAGGGAGCATAGTAAGGATACCCCCCCCGCTATGCTCCTGTCGCCGCTGCACTTGGCGCCAACTGTGGCAGCGACGCCTCCTGCCACTCAGACCTTTAGAACCCACAAGGTCAGCTCTGGCAGTGAGTTCTGCCAGGTCTGCTATGGCTGGCAAAGGTCTGTGGATGTCAGGGCTGCGGACACCCCCATCGACATCACAAGTCCTGCTTCTCAGATCTCCAAACCCTCATGGTCTTCTGGCAGCGAGTTCTGCCAGACCTGATGTGGCCAGCTAAGGCCTGTTGACGTCGGGGTTCATAGTGCAGGCCACCGTTGATGTTCAGACAGTGCTTTCATCCTTTGCGGAGATAATACAGTGCCTTATACCTGCTACTGCTACACCAGGCATGACAGTGGGGCTTCCCAGACCAGCCCCCCAATGATGCCTGATAGGTCAGCACACCCTACACACCAGGGTGTCGACGTCCTCTCTTCCTTACAGCTTTCAGGGGCCATTGACGAGGATCAGGAATACAACCTTGACCTCCTTTTTTGAGAGGAAGATATGGAAAGGAGCCCATCTGAGAGGACTGGCTCCACCATTTCTACCAGGAGTGAGGACTCTACATTGCATACTCCAAGGTACCCTCCTGAAGAACCCTCCTTTATCTCTGTGATGAAGCAACTCCAAACTGCAATGGGGTTTGATGCTGAGGAGCAAGACACCACTAGGAGAAATTTGGTGGCATTTCTAGAGCTGCCAGATCTCCACCTCTTATCATTCTTCCTCTATTAGTCACACTAGAGGATGCCACCATGGCCACCTGGCACAGACCAAACTTGATCCCTGCTATGCCCAGAAAGGGGGACAAGCTGTACCAGGCCCCCTCAGGAAGCCCCTTTTACTTAGGCCAACCTGAGGCCGATTGTGGTCATAAATGCAGTCCATGATGGGTCTACTGTGCCTAAGCATCTCCGTTCTCTCTTCTTAGGTGTCAGCGTGGCTCAGTTGGTAGCACATCCACCTCTGGACCAGAAGGTCATGGGTTCTCGTCCCACACCGGGACTGGACTTACACCTAAAAATTGCTGGCATCCGAGTGCAGTATTGGGGGGTGCTGTACTGCTGGGGTGTGCCGTCCTTCGGATGAGACGTTAAACCGAGGTCCCTTCTGCCCATCCTGGTGTTGTCCTGGTGGGTGTCCAGGTTGGAAGTAAAAGAACCCAGGGCACTCTTCGCAAAGAGTAGGGAACATTCCCGGTGTCCTGGCCAATATTCCCCTTCCCATAAACCGGTTCATGCAATTATCCAGGCTGTGTGTGGGTGATGATGTGCGATATGGCCGCCACCACACATTCAGTCACTTGACTACCAGTCTAGCATTGCTTGTAAAGCGCTTTGGATGTATGAAAAGTGCTATATAAATGCAGATTCTTCTTCTTCTTCTTCTTCCCCTTCCCCGATAGAGCTGAGAAAACTGGACCTCATGGGAAAGAGAACCTTTGCCTCTGATACAGTGGGCCTCAGAATAGAAATTATCAGGCCCATATGCTCAAATACCAGAAAAGCCTCTGGAAAAAGGCTAAAGCAGCAGCCCAATCCCTCGCAGAGGGTACCTAGAAGCAGGAGATGCTCAAGGCCCTCCAGACTGGCGCTGACATGGGTAAGCACCTCTTAAGGTCTACCTACGACATTTCAGATGCCTCAACCAGGGCTGGCATCTGCCTAAGAAGGCATTCTTGGCTAAGGGTGTTGGGATTTACTAGTAATGTCCAGCAATCCATTCTGAATGCCCCTTTCAGAGGATACAAGCTCTTTGGGGCAGATGTGCAGGATATCCTCTCTGACCTGCAAGCCTTGGGGAGGACTCTGAGGTCAGTCCATTCTCTCTGCAACACACAACTGAGAAGAAGGCAGAGTGTCCCATTTCACAGGACTACCAACAGACCTACGCCAGGGGCCAGACAACAAAGCAAAAGTAAAGCAGGGTCAGCTTTGCCGGCCCCAACCTCCTCCTCCTCCTCCTCCTCTGGTGCCCACTCCAGAGCCCCTGGAGGTGGAGGTGCAGCTGCAGCCACCAGATGTTTCAGCTTGACTCCTTCTTAGACCCCCACCTTCCAGTGCCAAATCAGGAGGTGGTAGTAGGGGGTAGCCTTTCCCTCCACCTGGAACAATGGAGGGAGGTTACAACAGATGCTCAGGTCCTGCAGTTAATAGAACAGGGTGATGCCCTGGAATTTCTGGAGTCGCCTTCAGAACTTCCACAAATTCCCTCAACATATCTTCTAAACCACATACCATTGCTACTAGAGGAAGTCTGTAGACTGCTGTAGAAGAGGGCCATAGAACCAGTTCCCTGGGCTGGCACAGCAGTAGAGCTACCACTTGTGATGCCAGCAACCCAGGTTTAGGAACGAATCCGGGAACTGGAGGGGCTGCTAGTCTCCCCTAGGGAGGGTGGTGGAAAAGGCCCATTGTTGGACCAACCTCTAGTGGAGGCTGGGGGCACAGCAGCTCAGTGCCTCGATAGAAGAGCGTGGCTGACATTGGCATAAGCCCTGACACCACTGCACTACCACGTCTCCACAGTAAAGCAGAAAAAGCAGCCCCATGCCCATTCCAGGAGATGGCACCAGTATTACTGCAGTGGGGGCGAATGAGCCACTGACACATTGGATATTGACTGGAGGAGCTTGGGGGGTCCTCTCCTACCCTGCCCGGGGGGTTATCCGAAGCTGGGGTGAGCTCCCATTGCACCACTAGAATCACCATTTGGGGCTGTCAGGAGGGAAGCAGGCACGGAGAAAAGGGAGTGTAAAAATAGCAAGTAAAAAAAAAAAACAGTGTCCCCAAATCCACAGTGGACTTGAAGCCCATTCTGGATTTGAGGAATCTGAACTTCTGTATGCAGTACAAGAAGTTCAGCATGGTCACTCTGCAAGGTCCTACTGCCCCTCCTGCAAAAAGTGGACTGGATATGCTCCCTGGGGTATCCAGTGAGGATAGCAACTGAACATGGGCGACTGCCAAAATGGCGACTCCTATTCAGCGCTATCCCCATGAGCTACCCTGCAAGACTAGTGACCCTACGTGAAAGTGAGCATAGGGAAGGGTGACCAGAAGAGGGGATAGCGAGGGGAAGGGGAGGGACAGGAAAGGGGTTTTAGGGGACTGGTGTGTCTGCTGCTGCCGAGCTAGCTGTGTGGTAATGTGGGTGGCTAGCTCTGGCTCAGCAGGTACTGGGTTCAGGGCTGAGACCAGGAGGGTAGAAATTTTGCTGCTGCCTGTGGCTGCAGGGCTTTTTTAGTTTTTTAATCGGGACTGTGCCCTCTCCCTGACATACACCCCCCTGGAGTTGAGAATCTAAAATCAGGGTGGTCGCAAAAACACTTTGTTATTCCGGATGTCAGGTCACTGGCAAGTATATATCGCCAATTTGCTTTTCGGCGATATACATTCTCCATAATAGCGATCGCTGTTTTGCGATCACTATTATGACATGGAACCGCTTCCTGGACATGGGAGAATGCTTACCTGCATATCAAGATGTTTCTACCCCCACAGGAAGTACCTCAGGTTCCTGTTTCAAGGGGAACACTACCAGTTCAGGGTATTACCCTTTGGCTTGTCATCTGCGCCACGGGTATTTAGCAAATACTTGGCTGTTGTGGTAGCAGCTCTCAGAAGAGATGGACTGTACGTCTTCCCCTATCCAGATGACTGGTTGCTCAAAGCTCAGTCTCAGGAGCAAAAGTTTCACACCCTAGTGCGTTCCAGACAGCTGTTCAATGCCCTAGAGATCACGGTAAATCTGCCAAGTCAGTCTTGACCCCTTGTCAGCATCTGCAGCACATAGGAGCAGTACTGGACACTACTCAGGGCCTAGCCTTCCTGCCCCAGGACAGGGCGGAGCGCCTCATGGCACAGGCCCAGCTGCTTTACAACAACAGGTATGTCACAGCCTGGACATTCCTGAGGCTGTTGGGCCAGATGGCAGCAGCCATTGTCATGGTACCCCTGGCCAGGCTGCACATGAGGATCCCTCAGTAGACATTGAGTCCAGTGGGATCAGCGCACCAATCTAGAACAGCAGGTTCTAGTAACATCTTCGGTCCAAAAGGAGCTCCAGTGGTGGATGGGACTCAGCAATTTGCTGAAAGGGATTCCCTTCCTCATCCCCCTCTCCTCAGCAGATTCTCATCTCAGACGCTTCGGGGAATGGGCTGGGGGGCACATCCAGGACCTCATCAAACACCAGGAAAATGGACCAGCGTGGAAACTTCTCTCCACATAAATGTCCTAGAGATGAAGGCTGTTCTGTATGCTCTGCAGGCCTTCCAGAACCATCTGTCCGCGGGGCCTGTACTGGTGCAGACGGACAACATTAGTGTAGTACACTACATAAACAAGAAAATGGAGCACTCATTTTTACCCCCTGTGCAGTGAAGCAGTGGGGGGTCTGGCATTGGGCTCTAGAACATGGTCTAGAGCTGTTGGCCATCCATGTTTCAGGCATCCAAAACGTCCTGGTAGACAAGCTAAGCAGGTTGCAGCTCAGAATGAGCAAGTGGGAGCTGCTGACCTTGGTGGTCGAAGACCTGTTTGACAGGTGGGTCATATAGAGTTGGAACTTTTTGCATCAGCACGCAACACAAAACTGCCACTTTTCTGCTCGCTCGTTCCAGGGCCTGGAGTTTAAGGTGAGACATGTTGTTCCTCTCTTAACAAACTGTGGTCAAATCCGAAATGGCTGTGGAGAGCTTTTGGGGTGCTTTTACTCATTATTTCTAATGAACTTGCGCAATGCAGATCTGCTGAGAGGCCGTTTCAATGTGGTCTTCCTTTTACACATTTTTACAATGTGTTTTCCTAGAATACGCCTGCTGATTGCTATATATTTAGCCTGAATAGTTCACAGAAGAAATTTCCTCTCATTTTCAGTGGGGCTGTACATCCACACAATATTATGCTGCATTGTGTAAAATCAGAACACACTGAAAACAATATTTTACATCTGGACTAGGCTACCCTGAATAAATAAATTATAAAAACAAGCATTTGTCAATGCCAAATGTTCGCTTGCTGGTATTAGCATTGGAAATGCAGGAGTTAGACAGATGCAGAGTAGGAATGGCAGCGAAGTATTGAACTTCACGCCAACCCCACCTCCAGCCTGCAGAAACTGACAGGCATTGGGGTATGCGTTTGGGTTGTCGTCCATAACATTCATGCCATTTCACCTCACCTTATCCTGCAGACACCAAGTGTTGAGGTGTGTCTTGAGGTGTTCTGCTTTACAGTCACCTCACTCCATAAGGACATATGCTGAAATTGGTGCAATATAGGAGAATGGGGTGAACTCTGGGGCTGAAGAGTCCAAGGCACACCTCGATGCCTGTCACTGGCTGCAGAGTGAGGGGGGGTGGAACGGCATGAGCATTACAGTCGGCAATCCAAAGGCACACCCCTGATGCCTGTCAATCTGTACAGGGTGGGACGTTATTATGGTTGGAAACCCTAATGCCCCAGGTGTTTGTTGGTATTTGTACTAAAAATTTTCAACATGGCCTTTTTGTGACCCCCACCTCATGAAAGCATTTGGGACCTCTTCTTATGAACAGTGGCACTGTAAGTTTGTCAATGTGTCCTGAACTTTGAGTTCCCACAGCGACCGTGCCATTGTGCGCCAGATGTACGAAAACACAGATTGGGCAGGATGTGAAGAATGACAGCTGCACCATTCATAGGGAGATGTGAAGAGATGGCAACGCTGAAAATCGGTAGTGAAAATGTTAAAAATGATGGAACTTCTGAGCGTGCATGGAAACTGCGCAACGCATGCACGTAACAGTCATTTAGTGAAATTATTTCACCAGATTTTCAACATAGGCATTTTGTGACCTCTGCTCATGAACACTGTCACTATGATTTCATTAATCTGTCCCAAACATTGATTTCCCACAGCAACCATGCTATTCTGCGCCAGATGTGTAAATGCATATTTCGGACAGGATGTAAAAAATGACAGCTGTACTGTTCATAAGGAGGTGTGAAAAAAAATGCCAGTGTTGGAAACCTAGAGTGAAAGTACTACAAATTTGTGGAGTTATGAGGGTGCATGGAAACTGCACAATGCACACTTGTAACACAGTTATTTTATGGACGTTTGTCACCAAATTTTCAACATAGGCATTTTAGGACTTCTGCTCATGAACAGTCACTGTGATTTTACATATGAACGTACATACGAAAATACGAAACTGCCAGCAGGACAGACCAGCTGGTCTATCTAAATCTGCCTGAGTGTGCAGCTAGCACCATAGACTGCAGCTGCCCCAGCCTCCTCCCCCTCAGTTCCTCCCCCACTTGTCCCAGCCCCTGCCCCCCTGACTATTCCTCTTACATTATCCCAGTCCTTCTTAAAGCTATTGACTGTCCTACATGTTACCACCACCTCTGGCAGTGCATTCCAACTAGACACCACCCTCTCAGTGAAGTAGTGCCTCCTCATTTCCCTCTTGAAATGTCCCCCTTCCAACCTTAGTCCGTGCCCCCTCGTCTCTCTTCCACTCCTCAGTTTAAACACTCCCTCGATGCTAGGTTTATTTACCCCCTTCAGGTATTTAAACGCATGAATCATATCCCCCCATCCCGCCTCTCCTCCAGTGTGAACATGTTCAGCTTGTTCAGCCTGACTTCATATTCCTTTCCTTCCATCCCTTTTAACATTTTTGTAGCCCTCCTTTGCACCCCCTCCAGTAACTTTATATCTCTTCTCAGGTATGGCTTCCAGTATTGGTAACAGTACTTCAGGTGCGGTCTGACCAGTGATCTGTAGAGAGATAGGATCACATCCCTGTGTCTGGATGAGAACCCCCTTGCGATGCACCCCAGCATCCTGTTTGCCTTCGCTGCAGCTCTCCTACACTGGGCTGAGTTGTTCATGCTCCCAGTTACCAACATCCCCAGGTCCTCCTCTTCCTCTGTGATCCCCAACTTCACCCCCCTAACCAATAGTCCCTCTTCTGGTTCTTAGGCCCAAAGTGCATCACCTTACACTTGTTTGCATTGAATTCTAGCTGCCACTCCACCGACCATGTCTCTAGTTTGGTTAGGTCCCCCTGCAGTTTTTCCCATCCATCCTTCCTCTTTGTCCAACACTGCCCCCAATTTGGTATCATCTGTGAACAGACTAACCCTGCTCCCCACTCCGTGTGCTATATCTGAGATAAAGAGCCCAAATAGCACTGGGCCCAGCACTGACCCCTGCAGCACCCCGCTTGTCACTGCTCTGGGTGCCGAGAGCTCCCCCCCCCCCACCACCACCACCCTCTTCACCCTCCCCTGTAACCAGGCCTGTATCCATTTAGTCAGCTTTTTTCCCCACCCCCACTGCCGTCTGCATCACCTTCCCCCCAGTATCCCATGAGGCACTGTATCAAAGGCTTTACTGAATTCCAAGTACAGGACATGTACCGCATGGCCCCTGTCCAACTCCCTTGTCACCCAGTCATAATACTCTATTAGGCTGGTTTGACAAGACCTCCCTGAGATTAACCTGTATTGCCGACCATCTTGGAGGCCATTACTCTCTAGGAATGCCAGTAGCCTCTGCTTCAATATCACCTCCATAAGCTTACCCACTATGGACGTGATCCTGACTGTCCAATAATTTCCTGGCTCCTCCCTAGGCCCACTCTTGTGTATGGGCACCACATGGGCCACCCTCCAGTCCTGGGGCACACACCCCGTTTCCAGGGAGGTGTTTGAACAGATCTGCCAGTGGCTCAGCCAAAAGCTCCGCCATCTCCCTCAGCACCCTGGGGTGGATGCCACTGGGACCTGGTGCCTTGTCCACCCTTACTGCCCTCAGCCCCTCTTGCACCCTAGTCCCTGTGATCACTTTGTCTGTCACCTCCTCCCCCCTTTCCCCACCCCATGCTGGTAATGGACCATCCTTCTCCTTAATGAAAACGGAGCAGAAGTACTCATTTAGAATTTCCACTTGCTCCTCGCCCTTTTCCACCCAATCTGCTCCCTGCTTTATCATCACAATATGTTCCTTGCAGTTCCTCTCTTCCCTGACGTACCTTAAAAAGTCCTTTTCCCCTCCCTTTATGCCCTGTGCTAACCTTAATTCCCTGGAGGCCTTAGCTTTTTTCACCCTCTTAACCAGCTCCCGTAAGCCTCCTTATCCTCTCCCTTCCCTGTTCTCCTGTACTTCCAGTATGCAGCCCTCTATGCCCTCATCCCTTGCAGCACTTCCTTGTTCAGCCAGCATGGTTTCTTGGCTCTGCTCTTCTTACTCCTGGCCCTGGTGCAGGCTACTGTGGCCTCTGTTAGCCCAGTCTTTATAACTCCCCACTTTTGTTCTGCATCCATCCCCGGCCTTGTATCATGGAGTCTCCCTCACAGCATTGCTCCCTTCCTCCCAAAGTCCACCACCTTAGTGCCCGTGCCTCCTGTCTCCCTGTCCAGCATGAGAATGAGCCACACTGTTTGGTGGTCACTACCTGCTAGTGGGTCGTCCACCCATAACTCCCTCACTGCCTCCCCATTTGCCAATACTAGGTCCAGAGTGCTACCAAGCCTTGTAGACCTACTTACCAATTGCATCAGAAGGCCGTCCTGGAATGCATCAATGAGTACCTGCTCCCTGGTACTGCTAGTGGCCAGGGTGTTCCAGTCAACCCCTGGTAGGTTAAAATTCCCCACTATCACCACACACACCCTTCTACAGACCCTCCTTATCTGCTCTGCCAACTCCCCATCCAGTTCCCCAGATTGGGCTGGTGGTCTGTACACCACTCCCAGCTTCAGCTTTCTGCCCTTGGAGTCCAGGAGTTGCATCCAAAGCGCCTCTGTCCTCTCCTCTTCTCCCTCATCCGTTATGCATTTGATCCTTTCCCTCACATAGAGTCCAACCCCCTGGTCCCTGCTGTATATCCTGTATCCCAGGATTGCTTAGTCCCAATCATGGTGCTCTGTGGCCCAAGTCTCTGTCACTGCAGCAGTTTCCACCTTCTCCTCTGAAAGGAGTACCTGAAGCTCTGCAGTTTTGTTCCTCAGGCTTCTTGCATTGAGAGAGACCACCTTCCACCTGTATCCCTCCTTCTCCTCAATCTTCTCCTTGGCCTGTGTCCCTCCTCCTGGTAGTCCGTACCCTTTCTCCTCGTTATTCTTACCGGGTGGTGGTGTCTTCTGTATTGCACTTAGACCACTCTGCTCACCCCTCCCAGGGTTACTACGCCTCTGCCTCTACCTATATCTGGGGGGTGAGCTCATTAGACTCCCCTGTCTGGATCTTTCTACCAAACTCAGTCTTTTGGCCACCCCCTCCTCAATAGTTTAAATCCACCTTACTAGAGCTATAGCCCTCTAATCCTGCCTTTAATACTCCCATCCCCTCCCTGCTCAAGTGTAGCCTGTCCGCCGTGTACAAGACACTTTTCCCCAGACCCTACACCAGTTAGTCACTAACCCATTATTTTTGGTGTGGCACCAATCCCTCAGCCACTCACTGAACTCCTCGATCCTACCCTTCCTCCCATGCTTGCACATGGTACTGGGAGTACCTCCAAGAATGCCACAGACTCCCTCAAGTTTTCACACTGCCTGCCCAACTCCTAGAACCTCCCCCTCACTACTTCCACGGTCTCCCCCGCCAAGTGGTTTGTACCCACATGCAACAGTAAATGAGGTTTCTTCCTCCCCCTCGCTGCACATTTGAGCAGTGCCTGCCCCTCCTGCAGTCAACCCAGGGATAGCTTCAACCCAAATACGGCTGTGCCTTTCTCCCCTTCTGCCCCATCTCACCCCTTTCAGTATAGAATCCCCAGGATGAGTACCCCCCTGTCCCTTACCCCCTTTCCCTTCTAATGCCCCTTCCACCACCCCAGTATTCATTCTTTCTTGCCCTCTACCCTACCAGCTGCACCCTCTGTGACTTCTGTATCTGCACCCCCTACTTCTGCTTCACCCCTTTCTCTGCCTTATTCCTCCCATCCCCCCTTGAACCCCTTCCCAGCCTGACTACTTCCTACTGGGCTTCCCATGTTGACCTCCTCTCCTCCCCTGCTAATTTCCAACCCCTCTATCACCATTGTTGTCGATTTAGAGCCTCCATTCATTTCGACCCCGATAGTGATGCCCCTCCCATCCTTCCCCTTCCCATAGGCTTCTCTCCTCCAGTCACCACCCCCTCCTTCCTTACTAGCTCCCTTCTACCCTTTTGTCCTCGTTATCTCTTTCCCTACCTGTTGCCATCCCTCTCATGCCCCGCTTGTCCTTCCCCTTCAGTATGTTCCTGCTCCCCCCCCATAGCAGAGGCTTGAATCTATTCCTAGTCGATAACCCTCCTACATCTTTTTCCCCTATTGGTTTCCCCCTCCAACTTGTTCCCCTCCATGCCCCCTGGTTCCTCCTTACCCGCAGATATCTGCTCTCTCCCTGGTACTCCTCGTGGTCTCTTCCTCCCCATCAGGAGGCCCACTCCCTCACCTTGGGCACCCCCTCCCTTCTCTCTTTTCTGCTAGTATCCCTGATACAAGGGTCAGTTTCAGTCCCTAGTTGTTCTTCCCCCATCCTCCCTTGCTCCCTTGCCATCACCTATCTTCCCCCCCCCAGCCTACCATACTCATCTGGCCTGCCTCTTAGACTCCTCCCTAACTTCAACAGTTCCTCCCTCAAACTAGTCAGTTGTCTATAGAGCGTACACCCCCCCCATCCTCCAAGCCCAGTCCAGGATCATGGCAGACCCACACCCTGTACACCCCACCACCCTTCCAGAGATGCCCACCCTATTGACACATGGCACTTGCCCCATTTTGGCCCCCATCTTATGTTACAGGCTTTTACTCCCAGTTTCTGTACCATACTACAACTGTTAGGGCCCTATTAACTCAAATTCCTGTCTCTTCCCCCCCACACACACACTAGTCTCCCTACTGCCCCGTTGCCAACCGGGTTAATTCAGTCTCAAATCTCATCCATTAGATACTGTATTACTGTAGCAATCCTAAAGCCTCCTTGTCCATTTTTTACCCCTCAGCT
Organism: Neoceratodus forsteri; assembly: GCA_016271365.2. Classification (NCBI taxonomy): domain Eukaryota; kingdom Metazoa; phylum Chordata; order Ceratodontiformes; family Ceratodontidae; genus Neoceratodus; species Neoceratodus forsteri. The sequence continues at coordinate 62,216,357 of JADMNL010000031.1, read as the reverse complement.
ACCATACTTTTTGTTCTCAGGCCTCGTAGTTTCACTTAACCCAGTTAGAAATCATATTGCACTCCAAGTATTACTCGGCTCAGTTAGAGATATAAACAGAACAAATAAATAGGATTGCTGTAATAATACATAACAGTATAGCTCAGAGAAATAAACAGACTTAAATCTGTATTATTACAGCAATCATAAAAGTATCCAATCATTGCTTTGTCCCCACCCCAGAGACCCTGCTGTAATATAGGACCACACAGGACCCTGACAGAGCTCCGTTGAACTCGCTCACTCTCCCTCTCTCACTTGCTCGTTCTGTTTCTCCCGGCGCAGCAGGCTGCCCTTTTGTATTGGGCTCTTTCCTGCGTTGGCACTTTTTCTGCACACAAAGAAATCTGCAGTAGTCCCGACAGAGCTCCGTTGAGCTCGCTCACTCCCCCTCTCACTTGCTCATTCTGTTTCTCCTGGCGCTGCAGACTTCCCTTTTGTACTGGGCTCCTGCCTGTGTTGGCACCTTTTTTTGTCCAGAAAGAAATCTGCAGCAGCCCTGACAGAGCTCCATTGAGCTCGCTCACTCTCCCTCTCTCACTCACTTGTTGTTAATCTGTCCCAAACACTGATTTCCCACTGCAACCACGCTATTCTACACTGGAAGTGTGAAAACACATTTCGGCCAGGATGTGAAAAATGACAGCTGTACCCTTCATAAGGAGGTATGAAAAAATGCTGGTGTTGAAAATCTGGCGTGGAAATATTGCAAATTTGCGAAGTTACAAGGGTGCATGGAAACTGCGCAACGCATGCTTGTAACAGTCATTTTATGGACTTTCATCACCAAATTTTCAACATAGGCATTTTAGGACCTCTGCTCATGAACAGTGTCACTGTCATTTTCTTAATCTGTCCTTAAAACTGATTTCCCACAGCGACTGTGCTATTCTACGCCGGAAGTGCGAAAACTCATTTTGGCCAGGATGTGTAAAATGACAGCTGTACTATTCATAAGGAGGTGTGGAAAAATGGCAATGTTGAAAATCTGGAGTGAAAATATTACAAATTTGCGAAGTTACGAACATGCGTGGAAACTGCACAATGCACGCTCGTAAAACAGTCATTTTTTGGATTTTTTTTCACAAAATTTGCAACATAAGCTTTTTGAGAGCCCACCTCATGAACAGTGGCACTGTTATTTCATTACTCTGTCCCAAAAGGTGATTCCGCGCAGTGGCCGCGATATCACTTTTTGGGACTGAATAACGCCATGACAGTGACTGAATTCATGAGGAGTGGTCACAATAACCCCATGCTGAAAATTTGGTGCCAACATTCCCAAAAATGGCTGAGCTATGCACCAAAATTGAAAAAAAAAACAATTTATACCATTATACAGCTTACCGGCATTTCTTTAATTCACAGTTGGCTTTGAAGAGTGCAGACATGTTACCGGTCCAACGAAGATCGTTGTGCCAGCTCTGGGGGTAAGTATGGGGTGAGGGTGTGGGGAGGCAGGTACACAGAGGGTGGGTCTGTGGTTGGGGAAGGGGGCAGGAGAGACCGCGAGGGACCGTTTTCTTGTTTTACAGGTAAAAAAAGACAACGCAGGTTGGTTTTCTTTTGCACGTGTGTTTGGTACACTGGGGTGGGCTCTGTGTGCCACTTGCATTTGTGGGGAGGGGGACCGAAGCCGACATGGTTTGGGCCCTCTGTCAGCACAGAAATGGGTAGGGGGGTGCATAATGCCGAGGGGAATTGGGGACCCCCTTGGTACAGAAATTGAGGGGTGGGAACATTATGCAGATGGGAGGGCTCCCCATCAGCAAAGAAAGACTGTTGGGGGGCATGATGCGGGGGAATGGCACCTCGGCACACAACAGAAACTTGGGGGTGGGGACATTATGCTGACTGGGACTGGGCTCCCCGTCAGCAAATGTAGGGAGTCGGGGGCATGCCGATGGGGATTGGGCACCCCCATTGGCTCTGAGGTGGCCACATACAGCTGCCATGTTCCTGGTACTGTTAAACCAGGCGAGGTACTGCCCTGCAATGACGGGTCACTCCCTCATTGCAGCAGAATTGCTGACACTGCAATGACGAGGTGGCCCCTCATTGCAGCAGCCAAATCATTTCAAGTTGCTGGCACTTCTGCAGAACCAGTGTCATCAGGATACTGGGCCTGCATTGGATGCACACCGCCAAGCCCACAACTGCAGTGTTGGCATTGGCTACCATACTGCCGCACCTCCACAACCTGCTTCTCTCCTAAGCTGCCGCATAATGTTTCTTGCGCAAGCAAACAAAATGGTAAAATCGTGACCCCAAAGAAAACAAGATATTGCATCTAATCTGGGACATCCTGAGTAAACACGGTGCAAAAAAATGTGTAAATGAAGATCCCAATGACAATGAGATGTAGCATCTCCCCTGTGCTATCCAGGATACAAAATATAGGATAAGAAATATTTAAAGGCATTCTACTGTAAACTGAACTTCACTGTATTCACTTACATAAACGGTTTCTTTATTGTTTTATAACATATTAGATTGCACTATTTATTTTGAATGTTGTGGCCATGAAGATGGTGTGTGTGTGTGTGTGTTTGCTATAGCTCAATATATTTTTTCCCCCCAAAAAGCATAGTAAAATATGCCTGTTGATTGCTATATATTTCACCTGGATAGTTCACAGATGATCTGGTATATGTCTGAGATAGGGCTTATCAGATCATGTCTTAAGAGGTTAAAAAAAACTGTAAATCTTTTTAAATTTGCTGGGAAAGGGTGACATTTATGAGGTATGAATCTTTCTTGAAAGGCAATACTTGTCCAACTGAAGCTTGTAGCAAGAACGTGTTTAAATGCTAAGTATTTAAATGTACAAGTTGTTGCATTTTGAAGGGAGTAAACAAATCTCGAGTTTAATGGGCAACCAATATTTAACAAGCTGTTTCAGTTTCCTAATGGCCTTCTGATAAGCAGCTTGGAGTTATGTCTCCAACATTCTAAACAGAAAGAAGGGAGTATTTTATTTCAGTTGGCAGTGATTTGTAGATGTGGAAGAATACATTGAAAACTTCTAAATGTGTGTTCCATGATACTCCATTTTTCCAACTACAGATAGCAAGATGGCTGTAGGCTCTGCCCACAGCCATAAAAAGGGAGGTTCCTTTACACCTTCCATCTCTTTCCTCTGATTCAGAGGGTGCTAATCAAGCTCCAGATGGAGCGAGCTACTCTAATTCTTGTGGCTCCCTTTTTGGCCTAATTTAGATTTGGTTTCCCTTACTGCAACAGTTGGCAGTGGAACCCCCAGTACCCCTGCCCCTGTGCAAGGGCTTGCTGTCACAGGAAGAGGGAACCCTGGTCCATCCATACCTCAAGTCACTCCATCTCCATGCCTGGCTCCTGAAGACATAACCATTGCAAGATTTGGAGAGTCCTTTAGGTGGCTGATGTCCTGGTGGCTGCCAGGAAGCCCTCCACCAGGGCCACCTACTATATGAAGTGGAAGTGGTTTGCTGTGGGGGCTGCTGTAGGAGGTAGTAGGTGACAGATGGACACTTACACCAAGTAATATGGTACAAGACACCAGCAGTGTGGTTTTATTTATAGTATTTACAGGAAAGAAAAAAAGAATGCAATTCAGGACACGAAGGCAGCACGTCCTCCTTTTCAGGTCAGTCGCAACTGAACCACAGATCTGAATGACATCACAATTTTATGGTTTATAAACCCTCCCCTGGGAGATAATGTGATCTGTCTCCCCAAATTTCTTTAGAATAGCAATATATATTTTATTTAACAATTGAAATATAAACAGAAAAAGAAAACCATGCATCCTGCACCTTCAGATATTAAATTAGTTTCTGTAGGAAAATAAAAATGCTGAACTGTAGTACAGGCTAGACCCCTCCCATGTTATGTCACATCTAGCATATCCCATAATAATACTGTAGTTGGGGCCTGCTGGCTCCAAAATAGGCCTCACAGAGTACAGGTAACTTTACTAAATATTTGTAAAATCACAAAAAGAGCAAACCAGCTCAGAGTAAAATAAATTGCATGGAATGTGTGCGCCTGTGCTCTTTAGCTGATTCCCTTTTTAATAGAAGGCTTTTTTCAGGTTTTAACATGAAGAAAATGTGTTGTGTGTTTTTAATGCAGAATGTCTAACTCAGGCTTTGAATGGTTGTATGCAGTCATAGTAAAAAGAAAAGAAAAAGGTTTCAGGCTTGTAATACTTTTTGAGGGAGGCGCTTCATTTATAATGAAAAATGGGATTTTTTTCCCCTAAGCATAGAAATGAATTAATATAAAGGTACACAGCCATTAAAATAGCTTCAGCAAAGTTTGCGTAAAACTAATACTAGCATAGCAAGGCTAGCATTCTGTACATTTGATCAATTTTTAACACTCTCTGGTAATTTTAAACAGTGACAGCTTCTGCAACAGTTTTGCTGCATGGCAGTTTCCTGTTGGCTGACATTTTAGTCTCATTTTAACTGGAGACAGTACTTTATACAATACTCACTTTGTCTTGGCACTGGCACTTTATACATTTTCTTTCTTGTGCCCCTGGGAGGACGTGGAAAGGGAAAGTAGAAAACAAAGTGGATACAGATAGCAAGAGTGTGTGTATGCGTGTGTGCGCTCTCTGCAGGTGGCCAACTTGACCGAGCTAAGGTGAAAACAGGATAGAACAAGCATGCATCAATGCCGAACGTTGGCTGCTTGTTAATGTTTTTTGCAATTCTGACCCCCGATTTTGAAATTATTTGTTATAGGATTCACCTTATAGACATGACATTTACCATTTATAATATATTAGCCAAAATTTCATTTCACACCAGAGGTGCGAGAACACATCCCATCCAGGATTTTAAAAATGACAGATCACATTTATTAGATGGTATGGAAAAATGGTTACATTGAAAGGTTGGAGTCCAAATATTGAAAATGAATGAAGTATGGCGGCAGTGGTTTAAGGCTCTGAGCTGCAAACCTGGAGACCTGGGTTTGAATCCCACAGCCCACACTTGCATACTCGATGACCCTGAGCAAGTCACTTAACTTCCTTGTGCTCTCAGGTCGCACCTGGAATCAAGCTTCAGCTTAGTGTGCCTCTCCTGGTTAAACAATTTCCCCTTTCCCTTCCTTCCCCCTTTTATGTGCGAACGTTGAAATGGTGTAACATTCAATCATAACCTGGGCATTTGACCGTATTGTACACCAAATGTTCAGCACAGCCTGCCTTTTAGCCCACCTAATGAACGCGGTAGGTGAACATTTTCAAATCCCCACCAAAACGTAATTTTTGTGCCACAGGTACAAAAACACATTTTGGTCAGGATTTTAATAATGGCAGCTGTCACATTCATGAAGTCCTGTGAAAAAATGGCTATGTTGAAAATTTAGGGTCAAAATACTGAAAATTACCAAAGTTACAAGGCTGCGTTGGTAAATTTCAATGTAGGCTCATAACTTTGTTGTTTTGTAATATTTTTGCCCCAAATTTTCAACATAGCCTTCGTATGACCCCACCTCATGAACAAGTACAGAGAAACTTTTCAACTCCTGCCCGAAAGGTGATTTTGCACAGCAACTGTGAAATCACCTTTCAGGACATGAAAACATGTTTTGACCAGGATTTGAAAAATCACAGCACCTCAAAGCTGTTAAGAAAAGGCTATGTTGAAAATTTGGGGTCAAAATATTGAAAATTACCAGTTACCAGCCTGCATTTGCAAATTTCAATGTAGGCTCAAACTTTGTGTTTTTTTTTTTTTTTTTATATTTTTGCCCCAAATTTTTAACAGTCTTCTTATGACCCCACCTCATGAACAGGGGCAGAGAAAATATTGAACTCCTGCCCTAAAGGTGATTTTGCACAGCGACTGCGAAATCACCTTTCGGAACAGATTTGCCTGATGTCACTAATTGTTCATGAGGTGCGGTCCCCAAATAAAGGTGTGCTGAAAATATGGGGCAAAAATGGGCAAGTTATGCCACCATGTTCAAAACCCCATTGAAATACATTGAACCGCATACCTGATTTCCTCAGTTCGCGGTTGGGCTTTGAAGAGTGAAGACATCTCTGTGGTCCAAAGAAGATCACGCATTGGACCCCACCAGATAAGTAAGGGCTTTGGGGGGTTGCTGGGGAGGTAGGGTGGGGGACTAATGGAGCAACAGACAACGATGGGCGTTTTCTGTTTTACAGGGTTCCTCAAAAAAAAAAAAAAAGCGGCGGATGGTTTTCTATATTTCAGATCATGATACTGGGGGGTTGTGCACCCCCAGTGTCAGTGTTACATTTATTGGGGGTGGGGTTGGGGTGCTGAGATGGAGGATTGGAGGGCAGTTACGGGGGCTGCAGAAACAGACATCGATGGAAGTTTTTTTTGGTTTTTGCACAAGACTAAAGACTGACAGGATCCTTTGAAAGCTGCTCAGCTGTTCGCTGACGGCTTCATGCAAATCGAAGGACTGAATCCCTCTCTGATTGTAGCGGCTTTGGTCCTTTGAAATAAACCAAGTTTCAGCCCACCAAGCACAGAGTGATGTCAGGACCACAGTCTGTGGTCATTGGTGTAGACTGCCAAGCCCTTGCTTTCGTGAACTGCAATGGGTCCAGCAGTGACATCCCCCCCCGAAATTCCCTATCCTTGCCACAAAATGGTTGCACAAGCACAGCCAATGTAAAAGACAGTAAAGGGTTTTCAGAGCTGTTGCAACAGACTTTGGAAAAAAGGTGGGAGTGCAGAGTCCTTCCAGGTCTGATAGGGTCCTACCCGATCACGACCACTTCTCATCACTTAGATCCCTTCACTTGCCCAGCGAACCAGGTTCTGCAGTATTTCTTGTCCTTGTCTGACACAGGCCTGCAATACTCTTCTATCAGAGTGCACCTGGCTGCTGTTTCAGCTTTCCATGTGCCTATTGATGGCCGTAGGGTGGCTCGGGTAGAAGTAGCCTGTACGTTTTTGAGGCATCCTGCATTTGAAGCCTCCCATCCCCAATCCAGTCCCGGCTTGGGACCTGAATTTTGTGTTGGAGAAACTCACTTTGGCTCCTTTTGAGGCTTTTGGCTTAAGTTTCCTTTATTGGAAAGTGTTATTTTTAGTTGGCAATACTTCTGCTTGAAGGATTTTAGAGCTTCATGCTCTTGTGTGTGAGCCTCCTTATGGGATTTTCCATAAAGACAGGGTGGTTTTTTTTTTTTTTTTTTTTAACTTTCTATTTATTGATTTTGCAATAAACATACTGTTTATATTCCAGATGTATTACATGAGGATATGCATTTAACAAATTGAGGGCACCACCTCTCTTAATACGACTGAGGTCATGAGGGCTCTACAGCTCTCCCCCACAGCCCACAAAAGCTGCCGATAAGCTCAATCAGGTACGCTGACCCCACTATCTTCACTGCTCCTGGAGTCAACCATTGCTGTGAGCGCTGACGCACTGAGGATTGCCCCACCACCACCCTTGGTTGGCTTGCTCATAAATAGGGGAATTTTGCATCACGTGAGAACATTTTACCAATCAGCCCACTTCTCCAGCAGCAGCTTATACCAGCGCACCATTAGTGGCTGCCCTGTATCGAAACCACCCCATCATCAAAATGTTCCCATTATTGGTGATCACTGTCCTCCCTGCGTCTATGATCCCCCCTCCTAGCACTCCTACCCCCTCCTGTGGAGCATCTGCCACATGACGATTACTCTATTAACAACACCGTTTTAACCCGGTATGCCCTAATTTTGCTCTATATGCCTACACACAAGCGCCCCCCCCAAGTCACGCGCACCTTCGTACACCGACTCCATCCTAGACCCAATAACCAGTCACTACGTGCACAACTCCCGCTGCACTACTACTCTTATACCGCCTCGCCACAGCCCCCAACCCTCCAGTTAGCACTCTACCAGGTACCCCTCCCATCACCTTGACAACACACCTCATATGCCCCTCCCACCCCACCACACTCTTTAAACCCCACTATTTCCCAGACTAACCGGCCACTCCAAGAATGCTCAGGCTAGCCCTTTTATGTCATGCTCTCCTCCTCCTGTTGCTTTCTGGTACATGCACCCCAACCCTGGACCGCCTCACTCTGCTGTCCCCCCAGCAACAAACATGGAAGCCTCCTGCTGGCAACACTTAATATCTGCAGCCTCCCAAAAAAACTCACCCCTCTCCAAGGCTGGATAGCTCAACACTCACCGGATGTACTAACTCTTTCTGAGACCTGGCTTTCGGACAGGATACCTAATGAGGCCGTCTCCCTCTGTGACAGGGTTAGCAAGCGGGGAGGTGGCTGTGCCATCTACATTAAATCCTCCCTCAGGTCCTTTGAGGGCCACACCCCACCACCTATGCATGGAGCCCAGACCCTAACAGTCAAGCTCAGTCTGGGCACCCCGGGAAAAACCCATTACGTTATGGCAGTGTACATTCCCCCTAGCAACCAAAAACTTGCTTTTGAATCAGTCCTGGACAGAATCTCCCACCTCCCCCCTAGGAGTGAAGTCATCTTTTTAGGTGACTTCAATGTCAACTGGCTGGCTTCAACATCGTCCCCCAGCAAGGCGCAGCCCTTGCTTGTGACCTCACACAGGTCATCAACTCCCTGACCTGACGGGACCGTAGAACAGGGACCTCAACCCTAATTGACCTCATATTCACTAACAAACCTAAGAACATCTCCCAAATCACTGTGCTCCCTGATTCAATTAGTGACCACTCACCTGTTACTTGTCTGTGGTCCACCAGAATTTTCCCCACCCCCACCAGCATCACCGAACATAGACATCTGAAAAAAGGAGCCCTAGCCCACCTCAAATCTCACTTAGCCTCCTGCGACTGGTCCTCTATTCACACTGCGCAATCTGTGGACTCCGCTCTCTCCTACTTCATTACTACCTTCAACACAGCCTGTGATATATTCGCTCCCTTCGCCAAACAAGTAATCAAAAAAAGAAACCCACCTGTGTATCTCCCAATCACTGCTAGATCTTATGCAGCAGAGGGATAACCTATGGCACAAGGCCCTTGCCTCACAGCTCCCGCTTGACAGGCAATAGTACAGAGCGGCTCGTAACAAATGCACATGGACCATCAGGCAAGCCAAAGCTGCATACTATAAGCACACCCTCACCTCCACCTGGGGCTCCGGGAAAAATTTCTGGAGTAACATCAAGGAGCTCTGTGGGAAACCTCTCTCCCCTATCCAGCTTACAGTAAATGGGGTTACTACCCAGGACCCCACGGCCATCTAGGAAGCCCTCAACACCTCCTTCTCGGACCTCTCTCATATTCTCCCTCCTAACTTCTTTGACCCTATCTCTCCCCCCCCCCCATCACCTCAGCCCCCTTTAGGCTAAGAGTCATCTCCTGTACTGAGGCATATCACTACTTCACCAAAGCCCTGGCAAATTCTCGATACAGTTCAGATGCGCTGGACCTCAAACTCATTAGGTTGACCCTGGATGTGACACTCCCACATCTCATCAAAATCCTCAACCTGTCCTTATGCCTCAGCCAATTCCCCTCGGCCTGGAAGGGAGCAGTAATAACCCCCGTTCTGAAGGGCAGGGACCCCACTGCGGCCTCCAACTATAGACCAATCTCAATTCTACTACCCCTCTCCAAGGCACTTGAAAAAATAGTTTCAGATCAGCTTACTGACCACCTATCCAAACATGACCACCTCTGCCATGAACAGCATGGTTCCTGGAGGGGCCATAGCACCTCCACTGCCCTCATCAAATTCACAACCTTTATTCATGAGGCCCTCGAACAAGGATCTGTGGCAGGGGCTGTTTATGTTGATTTAACCTAAGCATTTGATACTGTCAGTCATGAGCTATTACTCCATACCATCCCTTCCCTTAGCATTGCACCAGAGGTCACCGTCTGGAGAGAGTACCTCTCAGGTCGGTCGCAACAAGTCAAAATTAACACAACTATTTCCACACGCAAGCTGGTGTGTGCTGGAGTCCCACAGGGGTCGATACTTGACCCTCTACTCTTCACCCTCTTCCTTAACTCCCTTCCCGCATCCTGCAGTGGTCCCTTACTGCTCTATGCTGATGATGCAGTAGTTTATTGGAATCACCTACATCCCAACTCTCTTCAACTTGCCTTGCAAGGATACTTCAGTGAGCTTGAAACCTGGTTCTCTGAACACTGCCTTATTATAAACTACAAAAAAACGAAGTCTATTATCTTTGCCCACCACCAAAGCCCCCAATGTCAAGCGCCCCTAGTCATAACTAGCACCCATGGCTCTGCCCTGGAGCAGATCTCCTGTTTTAAATATCTTAGAGTCACCTTAGACACCTCTCTTTCCTTCCACACCCATATACAACAGGTCGCCTCCTCTATCAACATGAGACTGGGGATCCTTTACAAACACAAGCACTATCTACCTCCTCCCCCCCCCCAAGCCATGCACCTCACTGTATCCTGCTCTATCCTATCCTTGTGGACTACGGGATAGTCATCTATGGATCAGCAGATAAAACTGCCCTACACAGCATTAACCTCGCCCTCAACAAAGCCTTCCGTCTAGTCTCAGGTTGTGACAAGTTAACCCACACCTGTGAGCTCTATGAACATACTGGTTGGCTAAACTTCCAAGGCAGACTTAAATACTTCACCTGTCTCATGGCCAAAAAGATGCAACTAAAGCTAGCCCCTATTGGTCTCCACCCGAATTTACGCACAGCCCCCCATAGGCAGTCACAACGGCACGTAGCTAACTCCAGCCTGCTAATCCCCCACTGTAGAACTTCTCTCAGACAAAGATCCTTCTGCTACCGGGCCCCTCTCTGGCTGAACAGCCTCCCGTCCACAGTCTCAACCAATTTAAGACAGGGCTTAAAACCCTACTCCTTGCCTCCACAATCTGTGACTGTAATTTAAACCCCCGCCTATCCCGCTCACCTACTCCCCCTACCACGGCACCCCTTTCCTGAATTAGTTTACTCAGGAACCACCTCTGTCTCAGAAAACTTCCTAAAATCCCTTGGTTGATTGCTGCTAGCCTCCATCCCAAGGCACCCAATCTTCCCCTACCTCTTTATGCAAGTACTGACTCTGGGTCCTCAAGACCCTATGAAAATGTTTCCTGTCTTAACTTTGACTCGGGGACTCCAGTGTGCTCCCACATGATATATCCTACCAAGTTAATGTAAGCCAAGATTATTTAACCTGTATTTTTAACTACTACTGTTAATGTATCTGTATTGTCTTATGCTGTTCCTTTTACATCAACTGACGTGGAGCATTTGCAAAACAGTCTATGACTCAAAGGATTGTAATTCTGATTATTTTCAATAAATAAATAATATATGCCACTAAGAGAAGAAAACGTTGTCGTTGTACATCAATTAGATATTTATTTATTTGTACATTGGTTTACAACCTTTGAGCCAGAGGCTCATTTCCAAAGGTACCTCGTCACATTGAGGACAAATACATAAGACTTTTGGTTCCAGCATATGGATTACATAGTTGGCAAGCACATGTGATTACAACAGATAAGCCAGTTTGGTTACAATGGCACATTCTTGCACGATGGTAAGAGCAAGCAGCAGGATAATAGCAGTTCAATCAGCAATGGGTGAGGATTAAAAGAGGTGTGGTGTGGATGACGCCCAGCGGGCATTATCAGGGCACAGAGAGCTATGCCTCAATTATAAACAGGTGCAGCTACACATATTAAATAGTTGGCTCAAGTGTTTTGAATTTGGAAATCGTGGGGGCATCCGAAGATGGGGCAGGGAGCGAAGTATACTAGGATGGAGCTCTATAGCAGAAGGACCTCTGTCCAAGATCTTGGGACCAGAAAAGTGGCCTTGCAGGAGGTCTGTGTACAGACCAAGGGTTGGGCTTGGTGGAGGGAGGCTGTCAGCCCGGGTGGAGATAGCCCGAGAAGATTTTTTTTTATTAGGCAGGTTTGGTATCGTAGACGTTTGTCTAGATTCAGCAGTATTGCCATGTCATAGAGCTGGCACGAATGCATGAGCCTAGGGGCCCCAGTGATTAGCCTGCATGCATTATTTAGGATGAGGTGAATTTTATTGAGGGCAGTCGTGTCAGCAGCACCGTATACTGGTAGGCCGTAGTCAACAAGGGATAATATAGAGGATGTAACCGCTAGACGGAGGGCAGCGGGGGAGACAGTTTTTATGGTGGTATAAGATACCTAGCCACACATTAGTGGCTGAAGCAAGTGCATCAATGTGGGTGTGGTAGGTGAGGGCTGAGTCAAAGGAGACCCCAAGGTACTTGTAGGAGTGGACTTGCTCTAGTGGTTGTTTCGAGCAGGGGAGGATATGGAGTGGGAAGTTACTGGCTTTGTTTTGGGGGTGGGCAAAGAGCATTGTTTTTGTTTTTTTGAGATTAAAGACCAGTCTGTGCTCTTTAAAACAGGGTTTCGGCATCATTATAGGATAGTTGTAGGGAGTCCTGGAGGGAGATAGGGTTACGGTGGGTGGCAAAGATGACGGCGTCATCTGCATACAGTAGAATTTTTCCAGTGCATGCACTGGGCAGGGTGTTAAGGTAGAGTGAGAAGAGTAGGGATCCCAGGATGGAGCCCTGAGGAACCCCTGAGCGGATGGGACAAGTTTTGGAAAGTGTCCCATTAATTCTGACACATTGGGAGTGGGCAGATAGGTAGCTGGTGCACCAGGCGAGAGGCCCAGTAGAGAAGCCAGTGTGGCAGAGGGCATCCAGCAGGAGGGGGTAGGAGACAGTGTAGAATGCCTTTGAGAGGTCGACGAACACTGCCCCGGCTAGGGAGCCAGAGTCCAGAGAGAAGTGTAGGAAAGTTGAAAATTCAACTAGTGCAGTGCCGGTACTGTGTCCTGCACGGAAACCATGCTGTTCAGGGCAGAGGATGTTGTGTTTGGTCAGGTATTCAGTGATTTGTGTGGCAACCAGCTTTTCTAGGGCTTTGGAGAGGGATGGGAGTATGGAGATAGGATGGTAGTTCCCGGCAGAGGACCTGTCACCACCTTTGTGAATGGGAGTAACAATGACGGTTTTCCATGCAGTTGGGAATTGCCCCAGGCTCGGTGATTTGTTGAGAAGGCTGGTGAGTGGGGCAAGGACCTGATCCAGTACCAGACGGAGAATGCTGGTGTCTAGGGAGTCATCGCCGGGACTATTGCTTTTTAATGCTCTGACCAGGTGGGGTCCGGCTTCCTGGACAGTTACCCTACGTAGGTAGAAGCTAGGGCATTGGAGGACTGGGGCAGGTAGGGAGGGTGGCGGGTCAAAGAAATTACTGGGGAGGACAGAGCTAAGGTCCATAAAGGATGTGTTAAGGTAGTTTGCAATGTTTGCTGGGTCCGTAACAGTTGTGCCGTCAATGGGATATATCCTTGGGGGGATAAACTGGTTAAGTTTTATATAGACAAGCAATCAGATATGCTGAGGTTTATGAGCCCATGAGGTGCATGTATAAAACATTCCACCAAGTAATAGTATTTAAACGAATCCCTAAATCCTATAAAAGGATAGGAGATAGCAACTCTGACACCAAGAATTACGGTTCTTGGTGCTGCAAGTAGGCGGGTCTGGTGCTCAAGCAGGCATCATTAGCCTGCGTATGACATTTTCATCAGTCAGATTCAGAGGTGGGGGGCTTCACCTATAAAAACAGAAGCAGAAGGCCCTGTGCGTTACTCCCACCAGACACACTCCACAGAATAGTTTGCTGTAAGTAATGTTTTTACTTCTGTTTTTTAAAAAACAGCAGCTGGCTGTGACAAGAGAGCTAACGGTCGTTATGCATTTTTTTGCAGAATGAAAAATAAAAGGAATTGAACAAAGCGGCATCGCCTGAAAAATAGGAAGTAATATACAGGTCAGCATGATACATATGTAGTATTTAAATGAAATAAGCCAAACGTGATACACAAGAAGAAAAGACAAAACATTTTGTGTTTACAGAGAAACAGACAGCAGTTAATATGCTGAAGAGGATGGAGTAATTTCTTTTTCCTTAAGAGGTTAGTTAACTTATTAAATGTCGATAAGAAGTGAGTGTTAAGTGAAGATTTTAGCTGAACTTTGAGTAGTTTGTTTAAGGCGGTCTGTCTTGTTTTTTTATAGTTGGAGAAAGTGGTGAGAGTCTAACATTACATTTGGAGATGTTTATTACATGAGACTAATGATTAATACATGTAAGGGCCGTATATGATTACTTTATTTATGTATATATTTGTGTATAGATTATAGAAGATTTTTGGATATAAAGGAATACAATTTAAAATAATTTCCTTTATTTAAAGGTAACCAGTTTTCCTGATGAAGGGATTTTTCCCCGAAACGTAGAATTAAATACTGGATGTAACAGAATAAATAAGTGTTTGGGGCAATATTGCCTGAAGATCTTTTAATGTTTTATTGGGGTGAGTGGGCTAGCATACCAGTATTTTTGTTTGGATTCAGCGTAAGCTTGTACTGGACTTTAGCCTCTTCCGTAGAACAGAATACTCATTTCTATTTGTTTATTTTAAGGCTATGGCTGTACTGGAGAGATCTTTTTTCGGAAGAAATTTATGTACATAGAATACTCAGATATTAAGTTCATTGTGTGAAGGACTGCAGGAAGTCCTCGCAGCTTTTTGTTTTCACCCCTGAGAAACAGGGCATGCTGGTTGTAAACTGTGCCTGCCCAGATGGCTGGTCTACTGTATTACTTTTCGATTTAGGAAGTATGGTAAGGAACTTCCTGGGGTTGTTCATGGCTATTCATCTAGAGGCATGACCACTTCTATTGCCTGTTTCAGGAATATATCAGCCGCAGAAATCTGTGCTGCTCCAACATGGAGTACCGTCCACACTTTCACTAAACACTACATCTGGACATTGCCTCTAGAAGACGAGCAAGCTTCAGCCTGGCTGTGCTTCAGGGCCTCCTTTCTTAGGCCTATAGCCTCCAGCCACCCAGACTGCCTCTCTGGCAGTACTGCTTGGGACTCATTCTATAGGTGTGGCCTGATGAGAGAGATCCTCAAAGAAGATAGAACAGTTACGTGCTTACCGTAACAGTAGATCTTTGAGAGAATTTCTCATCAGGCCATGCCATCCCACTCTCTGTCCCCCTTGGACTCAGAGCTTCTTTGTTTCTCTCTCTCTCTCTCTCTTTCTCCCTCCCTATGGGGAAATCCTCAGAGTATGATCTTCAGTGGGGAACTGAGTAGGTTGAGGGGCTGCGCAAGTTTATATAGAGGACATCAACGTAAGACGTTGTCGTGGGCAGCCCCTAGTGGACTGCATGTAAAAATTTTCTGTATGATCCTAGCAGCTATAGTTCCATAGGTGTGGCCTGATGAGAGATTCTCTCGAAGATCTACTGTTACATTAAGTATGTAACTGTTCTTTTTCTCAGTGAGGTACTCCTCTGTTCGAGCTGTTTGTCTCCTGGGAGAAAGCAAGCTGAGGCTGTTCTGTGCTCACCCCCCCCCCCGCACAGCGTGGAACACTGATGGGAGATGCCTTTGTGAGGCCCTGGACCCTGAGCCTCCTGTATGTCTTCCCTCCTTTTCCCCTGATCTACATAGTGTTGGTCAAGGCGAGAAGGGACAAGGCGTAGATGATCCTGGTAGTCCTGGACTGGCCGTGCCAGTTTGGGTACCCATATCTTTTCAGCCTCAGCAGCAGGCTTCTGTGGCACTTGCCTCTGCACATGGACCTGCTCTGTTGCCACCAGGGGAAGGTCTTGCACTTAAACCTTCACTAACTGCACCTGACAGTCTGGTTCCTGAGTGGCTAGAGTTCCAGGCTTTGGGTTTGTCTGATGAGGTCCTTCATGCCGTAGAAGCCTCTCAGAAGGAGGTGACTCACCAGTGCGCTGCCTTCAAATGGCAATGCTTTTCCATTTGGTGCCAAGGCAGGCAGTTGAACCCTTGTCCTGCCCCATGTCTAGCATCCTGGACTACCTGTGGTCCCTCTCTGTTGGGCTTGAAGTTGACAACCTTCAAGTTGCACCTGGCATCCATCTCTGCATACCGGGCACAGGCTGGTATGCTGACAGTGGCACAGGAAAAGGTGGTAGAGTGTTTCTTTAAGGATCTTGACCAACTGTCCCCGCCGGGGTGTGAACCACCACCATCTTGGGACTTGTTGCTGATGCTGGCAGTGTTCATGGGTAAGCCATTCTAACCAATGCACAGGTGTGACATTTCTCACCTGTCATTGAAGACTGTCTTCTTGGTGGCTATCACATCTGCCAGAAGGATCAGTGAGCTCCAGGCACTCTTGATGTAGTCTTCTTACTCTGTGTTCTACAGGGTCAAGGTTGTCCTCTGCCCCAATCCGAAGTTCCTTCCAAAGGTTGTTTTCACCTTAACCAGGTGATTAAACTCCCGCAGAACTGGACCCAGCCCGACCCGTCTTCTAGTGGGATGTGCCAAGACTTTTGGTCTAGTGTTCGCCAGGATAATCCAGTGTTCGATTTCAAAGGGAATCTTCCCTGATGCCTTGAAGGAGGCACTGGTGAGGCCCCTTCTGAAGAAACCATCACTCGACCCTGATGTCTTGGTGAATTATTGACCTATCTCTAACTTCCCATTTCTAGGGAAGGTTGTTGAGAAAACAGTGGCACTGCAGGTCGATGCGCACCTCACGGCTTACGACATCTTTGAACCACTCCAGTTTGGTTTTAGAACTAGGCATAGCACTGAAATGGCATTGGTTAGGGTGAAAACTTACCTCCTCGGGTCAACGGATGATAGGGGACCAGTCAATTCTCATTTTCCTCGATCTCTCCTCAGCATTTGACACATGTGGACCACATTGTGCTTTTGGATTGCCTTAGAGAATACTGTGGACTCCCCGGTACTGTCAACTGTTTTGACTCCTACCTCTTGGGCAGGAAGCAACGAGTGGTGATGGGAAATTTTCTCCTCCATTCCGAAGCTCCTGCCATGTGGAGTTCCTCAAGGGTCGATCCTATCGCCGATGTTGTTTGCAGTATACATGCTACCCCTGGGAGAGCTCATTAGATGGTACAGTCTGGGTTTTCACTGCTGTGCAGATGATACCCAGCTGTACATGTCTTTTGCCCCTGGAGCAAATGATGCTGTGGAAATGCTTAACAATTGCCTGGCAGAAATTCAGGACTGGATGGCCTCCAACTGGTTGAGGCTAAATCCTGACAAGGCGGAGGTTCTGATGATTGAGCTTGGTCAGTGATGGGAGTGCCTCCATAGTGGCAACAGGATTGGTCCTGGGAATCACTCCGTTGATGCCTTCCCCAGGGTGAGGAGTCTGGGTGTATTCCTGGGTGACAGACTGACACTTGATGCTCAGGTGTTGTCTGTTGTCCAAAGTAGTTTCTACCACTTAACGAACATCGTCCAGATTAAACCCCTAGCTCCACCCAAGGATCTGCCATCACTAGTACATGCCTTTGTTACTTCCAGGCTTGATTACTGTACTTTGGGGTCTGTGGAGGGACCCTCCCCCAACTGCAGCTGGTGCAGAATGCACCGGTCAGGTTACTGACAGGCCTGCCTAGGTCATGTCATGTGACCCTGGTCCTGCGAGATCTGCACTGGCTGCCTGTCAGGTGGAGGATTATTTTCAAGGTGGGCTTGCTCACCTATAAGGCCCTGTATGGATCAAGCCCTGGTTACCTGATGGATCTCCTTACCCCTGCCCTCTGGTTTTCTCCCTCCGCTCCTCCACCAGAGACCTCCTTGCAGTTCTGAGGGCCAGGTTAAAAACTTCTGGCGATCAAACTTTTGAGATTGCCAGACCGACCCTCTGGAATGCATTTCCCAGCTCTGTAATGGAGACCCTGTTAGTGTAGGCTTTAAAGAGTGGTCTTAAGACTTATCTTTTCAAACAGGCCTTTCTGAACTAACCACAGTGTTTTAAATTTGTATTTGTTAGTTATAATTATTTAAAATTGTTTGTTTGTATTTCATTTTTTGGTACACTCTTTAGAGTTTTAATTTATTTATTGTTTACCCTGCCTGTTTTAATATTGTAAAGCACCAAGAGCCTCTGGGATTGGGCACCATATAAATACATTTTACCTACCTACCTATGTCACCAGTCCAACCTCAGAGGCCAAGCACAGGCTCCCAGGGGTCACGCTTTTTTTTTTTTGCACTGGTCCACCCGGGAAAGTGATGACCCAGCTGCACTGGCCCCCCAGAGATTGCACTAGTCCCAACAAAGCCACTAAAAATTCAGCTTCCGAATAGAATCTGATCGGGCCTCCAAACAAAACACCCTGGCCACCCACACCAGCCAGACTGATGCAACCAGTGAACCCTGAGGGAAGGTGGCTGGGTCCAGAGGCTTTAATGTTTCCCTTGACTGTCTACTAACTGGCACCCCCATCCCTCCAATCACCATCCCCCTACTTAAAGATATGCAACGCCTTGAATTTCTTTTAAGCAGTATTTAAATAAAAAGTGTTTAAACTGTGTCTATCTGGATAACTAATTTAAAGTTTCAGCCACATCACAGAACTATGCAACCTCTGTAATCCCTGTGAGGCCCTGTCAAGAAATAGATTGTCAGTTCAGCTGGCTGGGGTTATGTGCAGAAGGGGTAATATGCCAGCTCTGTGAAAGTAAAGTAGTTTCAGAGGTAGGAGGTCCCGAGAGAAAATGGGAAAACTGCTGCAGGTAGTTCACAATCCTAGCCCCCTCAATGAATCAAATTCATACAGTTCTTTTGCTCTATGATATCACATTTGACACCACTACTACCTAACCACACGCCCCATCACTCACTCACTCCATGCCTGTTCCATAAATACATCCATAATCCAAATTATCAGCGATTTGATGTTCATTCTGCTTCTTTTCACAGATCTGTGCACATCACGTTTCATTTTGCTGCTATACCCCTGACCCACTTCCATGTGCACAGCCTTTACCAGAGGCTAGCTACCCTGTTGGCGGCTCTGGTAGGTCTGTATTGTAGTGGACTCTGTGGTTGTGCTTGGAGATTTGACCAATAAAGCAAACAACCTCCTGCTCTTTACCAAGTTGTTCAGCGACTGAGACTCAAGACAATTCATGTAGGTATTTTATTTGGAAGTACTCCTGAGTACTGACTGGGCAGCCTTGACATCATCAGAACCCACCACAGCCAGTTGGGTGCTGAGTACTGCACGTCCCAATCCCCCACACTTGGGAAGACTGATGAACAAACCTAACATAGGGGTAATAACGATTAGTCTTGCCCACAAGATCAAGCTGGTGTCCAACTGTCTGAAGCACAGACAACAGAAGGCTAGGTCTAACCTCAGCCAGGAAGATCATCCTTATGCTTCTGCTACTCTCCGGCAACATACACCCAAACCCAGGACCAGTCACTACAATGGGTGCTGGTATGCGTAAGACCCATGGGCTAAAAATTGCCTCTCTAACAGCTGCAGCCTAACTGCAAAGTGTGTGCAGCTGCAGGCATGGCTGAGCCTCCATACCCCAGACGTACTCTGCTTAACAGAAACCTGGCTGACTGGTAGAATCAAAGACAGTGAAATTGCCCTATCGGGCTACCAAACCTACAGAATAGGAAAAAAAGGGGGAGTACATTATCTATGCTAAGGACTCTCTACGGTGTACTGTTCTCCCTGAAACCAGGGTGGCTGAAGACCACGAGACATTAATACTTAAAGCTTAGATCGGACATAATGGCAAATCCCTAATTCTGGCCTCAGTATATCTACCCCCAAAGGGAGCCACTACAGGGTTAACCAAAGTGATGGAAATCATAGGCACCCTCCCTCATGGAATGGAGCTCATGGTTACTGGAGATTTCAATATAAACTGGAATGAGAAGGAGTCTGCACCAGTTAAGGACATGATTGCCTCCGCCAGTAGGTCTCAACTAGTCACCCACCCTACCAGACAGAATTACAAGACTGGTAGCAGCACCCTTATTGATTGGGTACTTGCAAGATCACCATCTCGAATCTCTGAGGTCAAAGTTCTACCTGACACACTAAGTGACCACTCCCCTGTTACATTGCTGTGGTTTAACAAATTCACCAAAAGCCCACTCAAACTCATAACAAGCAGGGTCCTGAGAAAGGGAATGCTTGGAGCCCTCAAATCGGCACTCGCCTTTTATGACTGGACCCCTATCAGTCAGGCACTCTCTCTAAATCATGCACTCAGCTACTTCACAAACGGCTTTAACAGCATCTGTGATATCTATGCCCCCCCACAAAGAGGAAAATTAAAGGGCAGGCTAATGGGGGGGTAAATGGAGAACTACTCTCCCTGATGAATGAAAGGGATTCTCTATGGGAGAAAGCAAGAAACATGGGAGACAGGCACGACTACCAGTGTTACAGGGCAGCCAGGAACCGCTGTACTAAACTAATCTGGCTCAGCAAAGCCAATTACCACAAAGCACAGCTTGCTAACTCCTGGGGTGACGGCAAAAGGTTTTGGGATAGCATCAAGAGCATCCTGGGCAAGGAAGACAAGATGCATCCCCGTCTACTTGATATCAGTAGCAATCACATTACAGACCCCCTAGCCATTGGGGAGGCCTTCAACAAGGCCTTCACTGATCTCACAGCAGTTCTACCACCAGCATACCTCCACCCTGAGCAGAGCCAGTCCAACAATGAACCCTCCGAACACTCCTACCCTCCCTTCTACCTTAAAAGGGTGACCGTGAAGGAAACACTAGCTAAGGTCAGGAAAGTACTGGGCAAGACAAGACAGGGCAGTGATGGGATCGACATGAAACTGCTATCCCGCACTCTGGATGTCCTCATAGTGCCCATCACCAAGCTGTTCAACAAATTCCTGACTCTTGCTCAATTCCTGGAGGTCTGGAAGCAGGCCCTAGTCACACCTGTGCATAAGGGAGGTGACAAATCCTTGGTGGTCAACTATAGGCCCATCTCAATACTCTCTCCACTGTCCAAAGCACTGGAAAAACTCATGGCTGGTCAGCTCATTGACTACCTCAACAAATATAACCTACTCTGCCCTAATCAACATGGTTTCAGACAAGGCCACAGCACAACCACTGCACTGCTGGACTTTACAAACTATGCACACACGACCCTGGATGAAGGCAAACTGATGGGGTCTATCTTCATAGACCTCACCAAAGCCTTCCACACAGTCAATCACCGCCTGTTACTGACCAAAATGGCAAACTTAGGTGTGGCACCTAGTGCACTATGTTGGTTCCAAGACTACCGTACGAGCAGAACTCAATGTGTCAAAATTGGACATACAGTTTTGAGCTCTAGAGAAGTATCAATGGGGGTGCCCCAAGAATCTATCCTTGGGCCCCTACTTTTCAGTATATTCCTAAATGACCTCCCCACTGCCTGCAATACCAAACTGATCCTCTACACTGATGATGCGGTGTTCCTGGGAAGTAGCATGTCCCTCACTTGTCTGCAATCCGAGCTACAGGCATCCATCTCCTCATCGGAGACCTGGTTCTGCAGACATAAGCTGTTACTGAATTATAAAAAGACCAAGGCCATGCTTATTACCAGTACACAAAAAAAAATCAAACTAAATCCCCTCCTCATTTCAAACTCCTGCGGTGAGCCACTGGAACAAGTCTGCACGTTCGAGTATGAAAAACCAAGAATGCAAATTACTGGATGATCTTTAGGAAAGCCAGGAATAGATGCACCAAGAAAGTTAGGGATGCAAAGGCTGCCTTCTACTTGGCCGAACTCGACTCTTCCTACCATAATCCTGCTAGGTTTTGGGGCACCATCAAGGGTATGGTGGGGCAAGATGCTAACACCCCCCTTCCAACTCAATTACACAACAGTTATGGCCCTATCACTGGCAAATGGAAATTCTGGACGCCTATAACCACTTCTACAACGCTGGCCTTGCCTTTGACACCTCTCCAGCTAACCTGCTGAGGAACAATTAAGCTCCCATTACACTGGTGATCAGAGAGTTGACTCTTCCTTCAGCTTCAAATCTATGCTATTGAAACAAGTAGAGGATCTATTATGGCAACTGGATACCAAAAAAAGCGCAGGGGCAGACTCTCTGGACCCCTGCTTTCTAAAGATTGCATGCCATGTACTTGCAGTCCTCCTAACACACCTTTAACCTATCCCTAAACTCTGGCTCTATTCCCACACTGTGGAAGACAGCCCAAGTGGTTCCCCTTCTAAAATCAGGGGACCCTATGGATCTTAATAATTACAGGCCCATTTCCATTCTACCAGTGCTATCCAAGATGCTGGAGAAATTAGTGAGTAATCAGTTAAGGGAGTATCTTGACAATGCTAACCTCCTAAACCCAGCTCAATCTGGATTCAGGGCCAAGCATAGCACTATCACTGCACTAGCCAAGGTCACAAATGACTGGCAATCCGAATTAGATAAAAAGAATAATGTCTGTGCAGTATTCCTGGACCTGAGCAAAGCATTCGATACTGTGGACCACGAGCTACTACTTTCATCCCTGTACTCCACTGGCCTAGATCCATCTTCCCTTAAGTGGTTCAGATGCTATCTCACCGGTGGGTCACAGCAGGTAAAAGCTGAAGGTGACCTATCCCCATTAAAACCACTGTCAAGAGGAGTCCCCCAAGGTTCTGTTCTGGGTCCTGTCCTTTTTGCCATTTATATAAATAACATTGATTCAACCCTTACCAATTCCTCTGTACACCTCTTTGCTGATGACACTGTTCTGTATGTCAGCAACCCTTCGCCTGCAGCTGCTCGTGAAATCCTACAAACAGAATTCTCCTTGCTACAATATCAGCTACTGAGAAAAGCTTTGTTAAATGCAAAGAAAACTAAAGCAATGATGTTCACAAATCAAAGCTCCACCAGCACATCCTCTCCAATCATTCTCCCCAGCTATGCACTATACTTGGAGAAAATCTGGAGTATGTAGAAAACTTCAAATACCTAGGTGTGTGGATTGACAACAGATTTGACTTCACTCATCATTTAGAAGAACTGTTAAAAGCTTCGCCTAAAGGCTTGGCCTTCTCTATAGATTAAAACCTTCCAAACAGAAACTCAAAGATGAGGTTAGTCCAGGCCATTTTCTATCAGTTGTTGACTATGCAGACTTCCTTTATAGTCACTGCCCCATCTCCTACCATCACACGTTGGATACCTTATATCATAGAGCAATAAGGTTCATTACAGATCTGCCATCTAATACTCATCATTGCTCTTTTATGCTGCAGTTGGGTGGGTTTCCTTCACCTCAGAAGGAACAGAAATGCAGCACTATGGATTTACAGAGTGTTGTCAAAAAAAAACTTCCAAACTATATCCTGGACTGCTTCACCCAGACCTCTCTTAGCTCCTATGCCCTAAGAAGCAACAACATCATCCTGCTCAAATTACCCAAATTCAACACCAGGCTAGGGAGGGCAGCAATCAGCTATTCTCTAGCTATAGCATGGAACACCCTACAAAAATCCCTAAAACTGTCCAATATCATTCCATTTGCATCCTTTAAACAGCATTGTACAGTCTTCTTCAAAGAGAAATGCAATTGCTACCACTAGAGCTAGCATTGTCATCTCACAAATCTCCCTTCCAAACCATATATGGCATATTCCTTCCAGACAGACACCCCATCTTATGGCACCCAGTAATACCTTCACCATCCTAGTATTACATTATGTTGAGTGTCTGCCATGCCCCCCCACTGGGATATGTATATACTGTACATACTGTAAATATTAGCTTAACTTTCCTGTAACCGTTTTTATCATGTGAATTTACTGTACATCACTGTGTTTATTAATGTTATTTTCCCCTGTATGTATAACTGTCTTATATAAGTGTATGATGTATCTGTTGTGTATCAACTATTGAACCTTGACCTTATCAGGTCCGTCTTGTAAATGAGCCTTGCTCAATGATGTTCGCCTGAATAAATAAAGATTTGTTGATGATGATGATGATGAGTATCTGGGGATCACACTGGATGAAACCCTTACATTTGCTCAACATATTGACACCCTTGCCAAGACTGAACATAAAGATTGGTGTCCTTTACAGGCATAGGGAAATACCTATCGCCTGAGGCCCTCCACCTCGCAGTACACAGCTCCATATTGTCACATATCGACTATGGTATAGTGATATATGGGGCGGCAACAGACACTGCATTGAAACGTGTACAGGTGGCTCTAAACGAGGCTTGTAGGCTAGCCCTTGATTTACAGCATGATACGTACACCTGTACACTGTATGAACTCACAAACTGGCTATCCCTTAAAAACAGGGTCATTCACCAGACTTGCACCCTAGAGAAAAAAACACTACTGGGGAAAACTCCACCCTGCATTGGCAATCTGGTAGTGGCTGCAAACACACCACAGGCCACAAGGGGAAGGACTAGAGGGGCCCTGTCCATCTTCTTCTGCCGTACCTCACTCGGGCAACGGGCATTTGCCTACCGCGCTCCCCTGTGGTTGAATGAATTACCTGAGTAACTCCTTGCCACCACTTGTCTAGCCAAATTCAAAACGGACCTCAAACAACACCTAACTACAATCTCTAAATGCTCCTGCAACTAATCTCTGGTATCTTCTATCCTCTGCCATACCATGTCTGATGCAGCACTTGTGCCCCCTCGTCTTGTTCACCCCACACAGCCTACCCTTAACAACAACCTGTTGTTTTCCTACCTCCCTGATCATTCCCCCTTCCTCATACTTGCTGACAAGGCTTCTAGGGGCCGCACTATTCTCTGCCTCCAGAACTGTACACATGTTCGCACCACTTTATCTTGTATCTCACAATGTTTTCTATGCTTATGTTTAACAGGGTGAAGTTTTCTGTATGCTCCTCTCTTGTTTACCTCTTTGTATCTGTCTTGTCACTGATGTGGAACCTTTGTAAAAGAGCTTAGGCTCAAAGGTATCTTCCAAACCAATAAAACTGAATTGAAGTCAGTCTGGCCATGTAGCACTAAACAGTCACCCATGATATGGACAGTCTGACAGACTGACTTCCAAACAAATACCTGCATGATTCAACGTGGTAAAGAGCAGAAGATTGTTTCCTTTACTTGTCAAATCTCAAAGCATGGCCTCAGAGAGTCCATTACAATTGGGGCCTAGCACCAGGCCCCCCCCTTCCCCGCCAACCAGCATATGAGCCTCGGACACAGGCAACCACCTTCTCTGCATGCCAGAATCGATCTAATCCCATCCCCCCCGTACATGCACCCAGCAACACGGTCACCAGCCTCCAGCATGTCTTTCCCCAAGCAGTAATGTAAATGTGGCTAAATGAGTGTGCAACAGGACTTTTAACCTACTCCTCTACCCCCATGGTCCTTAACT
Organism: Neoceratodus forsteri; assembly: GCA_016271365.2. NCBI lineage: Eukaryota > Metazoa > Chordata > Ceratodontiformes > Ceratodontidae > Neoceratodus > Neoceratodus forsteri. Next base: position 62,191,054 of record JADMNL010000031.1, on the reverse strand, counting down.
GAAACTCCACAGGCAGCACAGGAATACCGCACAAAGCAGCATTTGTAACATTCCCCCTCCACAACAAAACAAGCAGCAGAAAGTTAAAATTTAAACTAAGCCATGACTGCCTTGAAATAAAAATTACCTATCTGCTCTGGCTCCCTTCTTCACCGAACTCGGCGAGTCACAATCTGGGTGAGAGAAACTGCTAACACCAGGGTGAGGTGTTTGATTACTGTGCAGGTGGGAACGACTCCCGGACCCTTCCCCATTACCATTCGGCAACTCTTATCCACAGGCCACACCTAGCCGAAACGATTTTCATACACTCCACTTAACGTGGTTCTTTGCTAGGTAAATTAGCTGATGTGGTGTTGCTCTTACCATATAAACTTGGGGCAGCCACACACCATTGAGGCATGTCTGGTCACGTCGGGTACCACTACTTTGCTCTCCTCTGCAGACACAGGCTAGCGCAGCTTCAGTGCAGGCATGCAGGGATTCAGCAGCACTGAAGGTGGGGATGGGCTGCAGACTGGCGCCAAATCTTCCTTTCTCTAGTCAGATGGCTCCATGAGGACCTGGTAGGGGTTGCCAGGCAGCCCAAGTGAGTATTTGGATGAAAAAAAAGGAACCCAGTGTTTCTTAAAGAGGCCATTTACCAAAATGGACTAGATTGCACTAGGCAAGCCAGGAAACTCGGGGGAACACTGTACTGGCCCGAGGCAATTTGCACTATTCCCCAGGCCAGTAAAATAACATTAAGATCCATCCCTGTGCTCCACACATTGGGCCTGAAGTGAGTGCTCGCTTACTGCACTGAATGCACAGCTGGAGTGTGGGGAGAGGTTCGCTAGCTCTGTCACCTAAGCTGAAGCCCCACCTGGCAGACAGGCAGCTAAGCAGACGACTGGCAGGCTGATTGTCTTCTCCATTGACTTCTGCTATAGGTTGGCTGGTAGGGCTAAGGGTTTATTTCACCAGACATACCGCTGTCTTGGAGATCTGCTGGGCTGCAACATGGACTCTGCACACACCTTCATCTCCCATCACCACATCGGCCTTGAGTCACACTAGGATGCTGGTTTTGGGGCCTCAGTTCTCCACTCCTTGTTCCCTAAACACGGTGCCTTACTCCCTCCTCCCAGAGAACTGCTAGCAATCAGCCAAAGTGCGGATAAGTGCACCATATCCAGGTCCCTAGAAATGAGGGTTACTCCCTGTAAATGTAGTTCCAGGAGCAATATATGGTGCACATCCACACGACCCACCCAACCTCCCCTGGCAAGTGGAACACGGACTCCTGCTTCCAGTGTGCAAGATATGATGTCACGGGGCAGAGCCAAGGAGGATACCACCTGGGTGGGAGGAGCTTAGCTTGAAGATGTTCCGGCTGAGCTTAAAAGGGAAGGAAGATTGCGAAAGTGTGGATGTCCACCATACATCACTCCTAGAACTATGATTGCAGGTGAGTAACCCTCATTTCTCAGTCCAGTAGTTCTTTGTGTGGCTTTGCACAAGGCACTTCTGGGACAAGAAACAGGAAATCATGGCTGGTGGTGAAATTAAAAGGATGAGAATTGCTGCATAGCATGAGACCTGTTAGACTCAGTACGGGGTAGAGAAGGTGGCTGAGATGAGCTAACTATAGGGGGTGGTATCTGTTTTGTTTTTAAAGGTAAAGCAGGAACAGGCGAACTAATGGTCTGGGACTGTTCCTAAATGTTCAGAATTTTTTTTAAATATAAACCTTGGTTTACACAAAGTGAGAAATAGTGTTCTTCAGTTTATGTAAGCTGTGGAAAGTGAAAGTTCTGCAGCAGTTCCCATGGCCACAGAATCACAGAAAAATTGGGGCCTTGCATATACTTCGATCATCCTTTTCTGGTTACGAACCCCTCACGCAGGGCTCCTTGATGGTGGCAAGACCACTCACATCTGCTTCAGAGGTCTGCATTTCTCTGTCACTCTCCGCAGGCATTCCTCGCCATAGATATTTAAGTGATGGACTGTGGGGGCTCTGTCTGGGTGCACTTAAGACCTCAGAGTGTGTGGTTCCCCCTTGGCTGCTGTCCCCAAATCAGCATTCTGGAGAAGAGGTATGTTGTTCTTAGTCTGCAGGCCATCACCCCTCACATTCAGGGGTGTCCTCTGATAAAGAGATGTACAATCTTTGTGTCATACATTACCTCAACAAACAAGGGGTGATACAGTCCTACCCCCTGTGCAGTGAAACCATGTGAATGTGGCAGTGGGCCTCGGCACCTGACGGACAGATCGCTGCCACGTTTCTACTTTGCTCTTAATACCTTCTGGTGGACTCTCAGGTAGGCTGTTAGTCCCTTGAGTGGGTACTCCTGAACAGTGTGGCCTTAAACGTGGGCGAACCTGTGCCCTCCTCAGTTCTTTCCCCATCATCAACCATTTTCACGAGACTCCATGGAGACACCGTTGCTTCAGTCAACTGCCAAATCTTCGATTTTCTTACTTTTTTCATTTTTCTCACCCTAGTAATCATCACTTTATTTTTGAGCTGGTGTGCAGATTTAAGTAGTCAGTTGTAACTTTATTTCTGAAGTTTTTTTTTCCTTTTCCTTTTGCTCATTAGAAAGTCTTCTATGTGATGACTGTGCACTGGATGTGTGGAACAGCTCTCAGCCTGGCAGCTGACATATCTATCTCTGTCCCCCCCCCCGCATCATTAACATTGTGATCCCGCTGACAGTGACATCACAGGTGCCTGACCTGGCAGCTGCTGAGTGACTGTCCCTGAGCAGCAGTGATGTCACTGTCAGTGAGGTCACAATGCTGATGATGTAATGGAAGGAACTGTGCTAGATATGTCAGCTGCCAGATAGAGTGCTGTCTCACACATTGCACCTACTAACATCAGGAAACAATCTTCTAATTGAACAAAGGGAAAAGAAATGGTAACTCAAACATAAAAGGTAATGGTTGACTGCTTTTAAAAACTAACATTAGTTTTAGACTGGACACTAGCTCTTTAATAATACAGCACTACTCAAATACAGCAAACTGACAACGGGTACTAAGTGAAATAAAGTGGGGTAAATATAGCAGAGTGACAAATACCAAATGAAATTAAATAAAAGTGAGTAAAAGACTAATCACTGTACTTAAAAGAATGGACAAGTAATTAGTACTAATTTGATAGCACAGTGCTGAAAAAAAATAGATAGACGAGGAGGAAAGGTGAGAAGAAAGAGACTTCAGTAACATAGAAACATAGAATTTGTTGGCAGATAAGGACCACTTGGCCCACCTAGTCTGCCCATTTTTCCCTACCTATAGTATCACTACAGATCCTACTTGATCTCCAGCCCATTCACCCACCCTTCCCTAAGATTCCGTTGTGTCTATCCCATGCATTCTTGAACCCCACCACTGTTTTTGCCCCCACCACCTCTGCTGGAAGACTGTTCTGGAATCCACCACTCTTTCTGTGTACTTCCTTACAGCTCTCCTGAATCAACCCCCCCCCAGCTTCTTATCATTTGTTCTTGTCTTTCTGTTGGTGATAGCCTTCTGTGTGCACCCCAGTATACCACTAGCCCTCCAAACTGCCTTGTTGCACTGCCTGGCCACCTTTAGGTCATCTGATATGATAACCCCAAGTCTCTTTCCTGCTTGGTGGTTGTCAGTACCACTCCTCCCATTTCATACTCTGCCCCATGGTTTCTGTGTCCCAAGTGCATTACTTTGCACTTTTTCACGTTGAAACCCAGCTGCCATACCCTTGACCACTCCTCTAGTTTTCTCAAGTCTCTGCCCATCCTTTCCACCCGCCCCCGCCCAAGATGTCCACCTTATTGCAGATTTTGGTGTCATCCACAAAGAGGCAGACCTTCTCTTCCAGCTTCTCTGCAATGTCACTTATAAAGACACTAAGGGAACCAGTCCCAGCGTTGAAACCCGAGGCACCCTACTGGTCACCCTCCTTTCCTTGGAGTGAACTCCATTTACCACCACCCTCTGCTGCCTATCCCCTAACCAATTTCTTACCCAGTTTTCCACCTTTGGACCCACTCCTAAGCCACCCAGCTTGTTTACTAGCCTTCGTTGTGGAACAGTGTTGAAAGCCTTACTTGAAATCCAGGTAGGCCATGTCCAGTACTCCACCCTGATCTAATTCCCTGGTCAGCCAGCCAGAAGAAACCTACCAGATTCATTTGACATGACCCCCTCCCCCCGCCACAATTAATCCATGCTGTTTTGGGTCTTGTAGCTCAACTGGATTCAAGATATTCCACAATCCTTTTATTCAGCAGTGACCCCATTAACTTTCCCACCACCACTGTCAGGCTGACTGATTTATAATTGATAGTCTCTTCCCTGCTGCCACTTTTGTGACATGGAAGTACATCTGCTCTTCTTCAGTTCTGCAGAATCACTTCTGCTTCCAATGAGCTGTTAAATAGGACTCTCAGAAGTGCAGCCAGTACCAAACTGAGCTCCCTTAATACCCTTGGATGTACCCTGTCTGGTCCCATTGCTTTGTCCAAGTTCAGATTAGCGAGTCCCCTCAGTACACACTCTCCTCTGAACATGGACTAGTGTCCTCCTTGTTCCCTCCAATGCTCCTGTTACCTTTTTTGTTGCCCTGCCTCTTTTTGTTCCTCTGTGAACACTGAACAAAAGTATTTCAGGATGTCTACCTTTTTCTTTCCCCCCTCTGCATAGCCCCGCTTCCCTTTTAAGGAAAATGATGGAAAAGATAACCGTGCAGCCTGTCAGTTTTGCAAAGGTCACATTTTAACTGTCCCCTATCAGTATCCGCACCTTGCTTTTTGCTGCATCTTTATTTTGTTAACTTTCTGTTTGCAATGTGCTGCGCCATGTGTAGCTCCACAGCTGCACCCTCAGCGCTTCGAATATGCAAATGATTTGAACGTTATGAGAGACATTCACGATGATGCATGTTGAATGACTTGGGAAGAGTCAAAGAAAGAAGTCTCTCTCAGCATTCTTCGGTGTTGTACTTTGCTAATTTCCTCCTTGTCTACCACAGTATCTGCCCCTGCACACAGTCGTTAACTTTTTAAGGGCTAATTTAACTTACTTTCCTCGTCGCTGCCCTTGAAAGTCGCAGTGTTTATCTTCAAGTGGTCTGGATGTGCGCCACCATTACGCTTTCACTGTTTTTTCCACGCTGACCTTTCATGCACGCGGAATGCTCATTCACAAAGCATTCCCCTTGCGTGGACATCCCCATGGCAATGTGTGTTCAGGATCGGGGCTTACAACTGAGAGGACTTGTGCTTTTTTAAATATTGACATATGTACTTTTGGATATTGTTCTCAACACCTAAAGGGTTATAATACCCTTTTTGTGCGCTGAAATACTTGCTTGACTGTGAACACTTCCTCTTTGGAGAATGAGTGCGGCAGTACGCAAGAACGAGCAACGCTCAGCAGAGCACTGTGAATGCGCATCTCCCAGCAGCCAGTGAGCTGAATATCTTGGGAAGAAAACACAGTAAAAACATGGCGCCGGGCAAATTTGCAGTTCAATACATCGGGGCATGGGTGTAGGCAGGCATACTCCAAGCACTCCATGGTGTGCAATTTTATTTAAGGGAGGTACCAAATAGGCTCTTAACTGTTTCCTTTTTCCATGAAAACTAAAAGAAAATACTGAACCTTTCTGTAATTTTATTCATAGGAATCAAAACTAGAAGGACTGGTCACTAACACTCTCTTTGTATCCCAAGGACAAACCAACTTTACAGGCTCTGGGCTGATATGTGGGTTTTCTTACGGAACAATACATGGCATTTGTATTTACCCATGCATGGCAACAACCACTGTGATGAGATACAAAAGTTGTATTTATTGTGCCAAATGAGGCAACAAACACAGTCCTGGTGTACATTTGTATATTATCCGGCTACACCCCGGGTGGGGGGGGTAGATCACCCTAACAAGGGTGGGGGGGGGGTAGCAGTGAGTCCACTTGGTGTGCAAATCTGAAATCCCTGGCTACACCCCTGCATCGGGGGAACAAACATGGGCTGTACTTGTTGAGGTGAGTCAACAAACAGATAAAATAACCACACCATTTGCAGTCGCTTATTTAAACTAAGTCGGGGATGCATTTAAAATGGAAATCCACAGTTTTCCTTTAAAACCTTATGATCCCACCACTGGTCTGCCTCCTTTCGCTTACATACCTGAAAAATGTCTCTTCCCCCTTCATCACTCCTTGGGCTATTCTCTCTTCTGTTTGCGCCTGCTTGTTCCTTACTGCTCTCCCTGTTTCCCCTGACATTCCTCCCTATCCTTCTCCCTCTGTGTCTCCTTGTACCTTCTGATTGCTACCCTTTACCTTTTTCACCACCTCTTTCGAGAACTGTAACAGTCTTTTTTCCCTCTTGCTTTATGCAGAGGTTTGTTGCCTTCTCTATGGCCCTTTTTTTTGCTGTCCACAGTTCCTCCACCCACTGAGGTCATTCCCCCCACCAGGTCTAGGGTTACCACTGGTCGAGACTACATATTGTTCTGTGAAAAAATCATGTTTCAGTAAGAAATGTTCCACTTTGGCCTTTTTAAAAGGTGGTAACCCTAACCAGGTCATCCCTGAAGCAGTCGCCCATCTTTTTAAAATCGGCTCTCCTGAAGTCCAGGACCCTCACCCTTGTGTGGTTCAATTCCATGGCCATTCTTGTGTTGAACCACACTGTATAGTGATTGCTGTTCTCCAGATGGCCTCCTACCATAACATTAGACCAAATGAATAGGGTAGATGAAAGAAAAGCTTAAAGGGGGGATAGAGTAAATAGAAAAAAAAAAGTGAATAAAGCTAAGTACTAGAAACAGAGATTGAACATAAGCAATGAAGCAGTTAAATTAAAGTGTGTGTGTGTGTGTATACCCGCGCGCGCACAATTGGACATAAGCAACAAAGTAGCGAACTGAAACTGGGGGGGTGACGTAAATTGGCAGGGTATGGTGCTAAAGAATACTGAAACAAATGTTAATGGAGAAGTGTAAAACAGTGAAGTCTGAAACAATGTGCAATAACTAAAGACATGAACAGAAAGTAGCATGGAGACCAGAAGATGCAGAAAATGTAGCATTCAGATGAGATATGTTATGTTCGCTACCCACTTGCAAAAATATTTAAAATGTGAAGGAGTAATGGTGCAACATGGCCAACAATATTAAAAGAAAAGGCAATCAAGTTACTGTGTGTCTCCAGGGCACTAACCCTCTGTTTTGGCCTATAATACGCAAAAGTATATAATTATACATTACAATTGGCAAGATCCAGATAGTCTGATAATGAGCAAAAATGGTGTCATGCAAAACAAAAACCAGAAGGTTTTTGTTTTAAAGGGACTCCATATAAACAAGCATTTGTCAATGCCGAATGCTTGCTTGCTGGCATTGGCAGTGGTAGTGTAGAAGTTACAGAGCTGCGTAATAGGAATGGCAGTGAAGTATTGAACTGAAGCCAACCCCACCACCACCCTGCAGAGAGTGACAGGCATTGGGGTGTGCCTTTGGGTCGTCAGGCATAACGGCCACGCCATTTCACTACACCCCACCCTGCAGACACTGACAAGTGTCACGGTGTTCCTTGGGGGTCTTTGGCCCTTATGCGCACCCCATTCCATTAGGAAATATGGTGAGATGGGTGCGATATAGGAGAATGGGGTGAACTTTGGGGCCGAAGAGTCCAAGGCATACCTCGATGCCTCTCACTGGCTGCAGGGTGTGGAATGGTATGAGCATTACAGGCAAGAATCCCAAGTCACACCCCTGATGCCTGTCATTCTCTACAGGGTTGGGCGTTATGGTTGGAAACCCTAATAGCTCAGGCATTATTGGTATTTTCCTCCAAATGTTCAACTTTTTTTTTGTGACCTCACCTCATGAACAGGGGGAATATCAGTTTGTTAGTCAAAGCTGCTTTATGGCTGTAGCGATTACGGCATTTAGCACCACAGGTGCAAAACATTCCAACAGGATGTAAAATGACAGCTGTACTGTCTATGGAGGTGTAAAAATGGCATGTTGCAAATCTGCATAAAATATTTAAAAAAAAATGGTGAAGTCACAAGCGTACATAGACACTGTGCAACGACACCTGTAATATAATTAGGTTGGAGATTTTTACAGCAGATTGTCAACTCAGGCATTTTGGTGCCTCCGATCATGAACAGTGTCACTGTGATTTTCTTTATCTGTCCCGAACAATGATTTCCCACAGCGACCACGCATCTCGCGCTGAAAGTGTGAAAACACACTTGACCATGTTGTGAAAATGACAGCTGTACTGTAAATAAGGAAGTGTGGAAAAATGCCACTGGTGAAAATCTGGACTTAAAATATTACAAAGTCATGAACTTACGGTGAGTGGAAACTGCGCAATGCTCACCGTAACACAGTCATGTTATGGACTTTTGTCACCAAATTTTCAACATAGCCATTTTAAGACCTCTGCTCATGAACAGTGTAACTGTAATTTTCTTAATCTGTCCCAAACATTGCTTCGCACAACCAGCACCGTTATTAAGTCATGCGAAAACACATTTAGGCGGCATATGAAAAATGGCAGCTGTACTGTTCATAAGGAAGTGTATAAAATGGCAATGTTGAAAATCTGGAGTGAAAATATTAAACTCACAAACTTATGAGCATGCATAGGAACTGCGCAACGCACGCTCGTAAAACAGTCATTGCTAGGAATTTTTTCACCAAATTTTCAACATAGCCATTTTAAGACCTCTGCTCATGAACAGTGTCACTGTGATTTTCTTAATGTGTCCCAGACATTGATTTCGCACATCGACTGCACCATTGCACGCTACATGGGCGGAAACACATTTTTGCCAAGATGTGAAAAATGACAGCTGTACTGCTCATAAGGAGGTGTGGTAAAATGGCAATGTTGAAAATCTGGAGTGAAAATATTGAAAATTCGCGAACTTACGAGCGTGCGTAGGAACTGCGCAACGCATGCTCGTAAAAGTCATTTTTAGGACTTTTTTCACCAAATTTTCAATATAGCCATTTTAAGACCTCTGCTCATGAACAGTGTCACTGTGGTTTTCTTAATTTGTCCCGTACATTGGTTTTGCCACCGACTGCGCCATTGTGCGCTACATGGGCGGAAACACATTTGGGGTGAGATGTGAAAAATAACAGCTGTACTACTCATAAGAAGGTGTGGCAAAATGGCAATGTTGAAAATCTGGAGTGAAAATATTGAAAATTCGTGAACTTACGAGCGTGCGTATGAACTGCGCAACGCATGCTCTTAAAACAGTCGTTTTTTGGAATTTTTCCACCAAATTTTCAAAATAGGCTTCTTGAGAGCCCACCTTATGAACACTGGCAGTGTCGTTTCGTTAATTGGTCCCGAAAGGTGATTTTGCGCAGTGACTGCGAAATCACCCTTTGGGCCCAAATAACGCCATGACAGTGACAGCATTCATGAGAAGGGGTCCCAAAAACCCCATGTTGAAAATTTGGTGCAAAAATTCCAAAAAATGCCTGAGATATGCAACAAAGTTGAAAAAACCCTCTCTATCCTATTATACAGCTTCCGGCATTTCCCTCAGTTAGCGTCGGCTTTGAAGAGTGCAGAGCGTGTTCCCGGTCCACGAAGATCGCGTGGCAGAGCTCTGGAGGTAAGTATGGGGTGAGGGGTGTGTGGGAGGCAGGGTGTGCAGTGGGTGGGTGCGGGTTGTGGGGAGGGGCAGGAAGACTGCGTGGGACCGTTTTTCTTTACTGGTTAAAAAAAAAAGACGACGCAGGATGTTTGCCATGCTGGGGATGGGCTCCCAGCGTGGGCAGAAGGATGGCTGGGGGGGGCGTGGAGCCAACAGGGATTGGGCACCCCCGTCGGCCATGGCATTTGTTGTCATGCTGGGGTGGGCTCCCAGCGTGGCACCTTGTACTCTGGGGGGAGATGCGGTAACCGACGGGATTGGGCACCCCTGCGGCTATAGAGTGTGCGTGGGGAGACGCAGTATGCGCGGCAGACGCGGTGTGTGTGTGTGTGTGTGTGTGGAGCTGCGAGGCAGGCGATATCTTATCGCTGCTCACCAGGCGTAGCTCCCCTCAACTGTATGCCACTGCATTTTGGAGCTTGTCATAGACAGCTCCAGCATGCATTGGCAGACAGGGTCCGCACTTGCCAACACACTGACTGAATTGGAAGAGGGGGTGACACACCTCCGAAATCTCGGATGATGGCACTATGTTTCTTGCACATGTGTGCAAGCAAACATAAAAATATGACTTGTGTTAAAAAGATGCTGAAATATAATATTAGATGGACATAAACAAGAAAAAGCAGATGTAATATTGAAATGTATCATAATTAAAATTCGTATTAAAAGGACCCCAAAAATGTTAGTAGGACTTTGAACAGTTTGTAAGGACAATTTGGATGGCTAGTTAAGAAGCCGTTCATGCAGGGGAAAGAATAATTTGACCAATGTTGTTCAAGCTTCCGATGACAAAGTTTGCTAAATTCGCTAAAGATGGAAGAGTACAATATCGAGGCCATTCACAAAGTATCCTAATAAACAATTCAAAATTCAGAATATCCAAAAATATGAATGGCATTGAGAAACTGTATTAAATTGCAAATAGTAATGATTAACGATGCTGTATTTAATTCCTCTTTTGCTTTCCTTCATTGTTACTCATCAGTTGACAAATAACTAGTGATGAAATATTTAGCTTAGCCTTAGTGCTGCAAAATGCATACCCCACACATAACGTTGAATCACTAAGCAGAAAAAAAAGATCCATAGGCCATCGTCTGTGGTTGATTCGGCTTTAAGGCAGGTTTCCATTTGATTACAGCAACATTTATATGACTGTCAGCTGGTCTGTGTGCTTCTTTTGAAACCTGCATAGCAAAAACATTAATAAAGACATCTCTGGTGACCCTCAACTCCCACCACCATGGTCCAAATGACAAAATATGATGGAAGTCCTTGGTAATTAGATAGGCAAGCTTACCAGCCTCCTGAGAATTGTCAAAAAGATGCACTTTTGCCAGAGTATGCGATTTTTCCGCCACACCAGGTATTGCGGAGCTTGTGTTGATACCCAGAGATCAAAATTTTGCTCACAGAGCACTGAAGGATTTGTGACGGCTTCTCATCACATTGCTTGGTTTTGGGTAAATCAAAATACGAACTCCATCTGATAAGGTAATCACTCCCAACTTCCCTTGCTGCATCCAGGATGGTGTCCCTCTGGTGCAAACCTGACAGGATAAGAAAAGTTTGAGGGGTCTCCACTTTATCAGGCCTCTTCAGAGTCATGATTCAGTAAGCTCTGAGGGATTGTGGCTCTCAGTTTAGTTTCAAAGTGTCCTGTAGCCACAAGGTAGCAAACTCCAATGGGTTACCCACTTCCATCGTCTCCAGTAAGCCCAGCACTCTGAGGTTTGATGATCTAGAATGGTTTTCGAATGCTTCCAGCTTGTACTTGAGTGCCCGGTTTTCCTTAACAAAAACCCAGTGGAAGAGTACACAATGGGGTAGTAACAACAACAAAAATGGAAATGGAAAGGGACCTGGAGCTAGTCATATTAGATGACCTTAAGGTTGGCAAGCAATGTGAGAAGGCAGTAGGGAGGACTGGGGGGATACTGGGATGTATAGGGAGAGGCATCACCAGCAGAAAACAGGAAGTTGTTATTCCTCTGTACAGATAGTTGGTGAGACCCCATCTGGAGTACTGCGTCCAGTTCTGGAGACCCCATCTCTGCAAGGACAGACAGGATGGAGGCAGTCCAGACAAGGGCAACTTAAAATAGTAGGGTCTGTAAGAGAAGCTTACAAGGGGAGGCGCGACTAAAGGAGCTTAATATGTATACCCTTGAGGAAAGGGGGGACATGATAGAAACATTTAAGTACCTCAGTGGAATCAACAAAGTCCAAGAGGGTAGTACCAGAAAAAGAGATGTGCAAGAACAAGGGGATACAATTTGAAGATAGAGGGGGGACGGCTCAGGGGCAATGTGAGGAAGTATTTTTTCACAGAGAGGGTGGTGGATGCATGGAACTGCCTTCATGAGAAGGTTGTGGGGTCTAAAACTGGGAGAATTCAAGAATGCATGGGACAGACAAGGCAATTCTTGTGGGGAGTAGGAAGAAATAGGCTGTTAGTTAACTAGGCTCTGCAGCTTATCCAGTAGGTAGGGAAATGAGCAGACTAGGTGGGTCAAGCGGTCCTTATCTGCTGTCAGAAGTCTACGTTTCTACGTTTCAACGCTGCTCCCATTGTCTCCTTCACTTCACCCACCACTGCCACTGCCTGGGATTCACATAGTGTTAGACTGATTTGAAAGTCTGTGGCTCTCAGATCTAGAGTAGCTACTGTCAGATCCGGTGCCTTTACCACCTGCAGCACGTCTCTTAATGGGATTTCTGCCTCCTTGGGATTTGGCACGGTGGAGGTTGCTGGAATTGGCAGCCTGCTGGTTCCTCCTCTTGCCACCTTCACCATCAGCTTCCCTCGGGTTACCCATTTGGAGAGTCACTCAGTTTTGATAAAAATGGGACTCCAAGCATCTGCTCTCTGTAATACCATCATTTCTTGCTGTTTTATCTCATTTTATAGTATGTATCAGGAGCTTTCTGTATCCAGCTTGGCTAAGACGTATCATTTGGCATGTCCTTATCAGCACATTTTGTGCCAACTGGTACTTCTTATGCCAGCCAGGACGTAGTCCTTTTCAACAGCTCACTGGAAACGGGTGTGCTTCCAGGGGATTGAAGGACAGATAAAGTCCCTGTTCATGAGAGTGGTGGCAGGGAGGAGGCTGGTCAGTCTGACCTCGGTGGTGGTAAAGTTACTGGAATCACTGTTGAAGGAGTGGATAGTAGAATATCTTGAATCAAATGAGTTACAAGACCAGAAACAGCATGGACTCACAGGAGGGAGGTCGTGTCGGTTGAATCTGATGGATTTCTTTGGTTGGATGACTAAGGAATTAAATCAGGGTGGGGCAGTGGATGTGATCTACCTAGACTTCAGTAAGGCATTCAACATAGGAGACTATTAAAGAAGCTGGGGAATTTAGGAGTGGGTCCAAAGGTAGTAAATTGGGTAAGAAATTGGTTAGGGGATAGGAGGCAGAGGGTGGTGGTAAATGGAGTTCATACAGAGGAGGCTAGGGTGACCAGCTGGGTGCCTCCAGGATCAGTGCTGGGAGTGGTCCTTTTTAATGTACAGTATTTATAAGTGACACTGCAGAGCAGCTGGAGGGGAAAGTCTACGTCTTTGCAGATGATACCAAAATCTGCAATCAGGTGGACAGTCCACAGAGGTGGAAAGGCTAAACAGAGACCTGAGAACTCGAGGAGTGGTGAAGGGTATGACAACTGGTTTCAATACGAAAAAGTGCAAAATAATGCACTAGGGATAGAGACCCAGGGCAGAATACAGCCAAGCAGGAGAGAGACCTAGGTGAAATCACTTTGAATGTGACCTAAAGTTAGTCTGGCAATGTCACAAGGCAGTTGGGAAGGCCAGTGGGATTCTGGAATGCATAGGGAGAGGTATCATCAGCAGAAGGAGGGAGGTGTTGTCTCTGTATAGGTCGCTGGTGAGACCTCATCTGGAATACCATGTACAGTCCTGGAGACCATATCTATGAAAGGACATAGAGTGGATGTGGTCCAGAGGAGGGTAACTAAAATGGTGCTGGGTCTACATTAGAAGCCCAATGAGGTAAGACTGAGGGGACTCAATATGTACACTGTGGAAGAGAGAAGGGATTTGAGAGATCTATAAATACCTAAAGGAGGTAACTAAGGTACAGAAGAGAGTATTTAAAAAAAATAAATAAATAAATAAATGTGCTCACCGGCCCGCTGGTGCAGAGGCAGGGCGCCCGTCTCTGACACCAATGACCCGAGTTCGGGAACGGACTCGGGATGTTGGAAAGCCACCCAGGTGGGAGAAGGATTGAGTGTCCTAGGGACCACTCTTCCCTCTTGGGGTGGGGGGTAAAGTGTCCGGCACACCATGGACCTCTGGCAGAGGCTGGGGAATCACCGTGCCAGTGCCATCATTTGTTGGGAGGGGGCAGACACAGGTCGTGTCTGCATGTCCCCACCCCCAAGGATAAGCATATTAAAAATTCCAGCCCCTGTTCATGACACCTCCACTGCTGCTCCCGCTGTGACTTAAAGTCCACCAGGGGGGTCCCGCTCCCGTAGCCCCACCCTGGGGGGTACACCAGGGCTAGAGACCGTGTTCCCTGGGGGAGGAGGCACTTGCCGGGTGGCCTCACCCAAGGGGGTAAGCCTGGGCATGGAGGGCGGCATACAGGGTGGACGGCATAATTGAGCACACTAGGGACAGCTCTCCTTCTCCGGGGGGGGGGGTCCGGTGCATGACTGAACTCTAGCAGAGGTGGGGGCCAGCAGTGACTGACACCTGTCTAGTAGGGAGGCGTGCTTAATGTTGCGCCTCCATGATTTATATCATTGCATGCCACGCCTCCTGAGGGTTTACAGCAGCAAAAACTGTTGCCGCTCCTCTGTGAGACTCCGCTTCTGTAATGCCCAGGTACTCAGCTGGCAACACAACAACTCAAGTTCTGGTGGTGCAATCCAGTCCTGAGGCCCCACCCTGGGGATAAGCCAGGGAGGTTTCCTGGTGGTGATCCTGCCAGGCTCCTTGACTACATGTCTGTCGGCCCCGCCCAGAGGGGGGTAAGCCTGGGTGATCGCTGTACCGTGATAAGTCCCGGGGTGCAGAGGTCGGCGGGAGTCGAGGCAAAAAAAAAAAAAAAGTATGATCTGTGATGATACTGTAGATAGGGGAAAATAGGCAGACTGGGTGGGTCATGCAGTTCTTATCTGCTGACAAATTCTATGTTTCTGTGTAGTGCAGCCAGAAATGCATGCCTGCCAGAAAACATGTCTGGTAGCCAGCCATGTTGCTAATATAAAACCAATAGCCATACAGTACTTGCCCTATAAGTAAAAAAATAACCTTTTCACCCTTTTTAAAAACTCCCAACCACTGTAAAGTATCTATCAATGACAGCATTCATGTTCTAGACATTGAACAGCACACTCACCTTAATTTATGATTTGTTTAGATAACTCTACTCCGGGTTGCAAATCCCTGGCTGTCCTGCTGATCCTGAACGCTGGAGGTCCACACCATGCTCCTCAACGCAACCACTGCCCATTCTTGGCTGCTCCGGTCTCTGTGTGTCTCCACTCCTCCCCCCCCCCCCCGATGTACCAGTATAGTATTTCAAAACATCCACTTTTTTCACTGTGCCTGTCTGTCCAACCAGCAAGATAGAAAGAGCTGCTCTCCTAACTCACGGCTTGCCTCTGAAAGCTGCGCTCTCTCAACCAGACGTGCTGATCACTGGTGTCTCAGTACAGTGGCTTGCAAGGGACACATTCACTTACAGGTGGCTACCACACAAAATGGGATAATAAAAAAGATAAAAAAAAAGCCTAAGAGAAATATGGAAACAAAATGAAGTGTGTATTGGGAGAGAAACATAATGTGTGTGGGGGGGAGAGAGCCAGACAGACAAACGCCCTCTAAAGGCTGAATTTTACTTACGGTCTACATTACAAATGCAAGGACATTTTTCCCTTTTTTGTACTTTAAATTATTTATCGGACTTCTTTTAATAATTAATTTTTTTTCTCGAGGTGAGGGTTTTTATGGGAGGGGGGCATTTTATAAGTTGAGTAAGACACTCCGAGGTGTAGTTTATGGGCTGATGAGAGCACTTCCTAGGTGCTAAAGGTACTCGGCGGAAGCGCCTCATGCCTCATTACACACCTGGGGTGTGCTCTTATCCTCTCATAAACTATACCTTGTGTCTGAATTTGATGTTTAAGAGCTGTTATATGCAGGAGCTCGAGGAGAGTGCATCTTGCCTTGTGGCTGCTGGCTCCGCCCCCTCCAGTTGGCATCACCTTTGATGTGAGCTCGCAGCTGACTGGTACTGTCAGTGGTTGTTTGACAGTGTCTGGCAGCTGCTCTGTGGCTTTGCCTCTCTCATTAACCACTGGGCTTAAAACAGAGTATCATAACTTAACCATTGTCAGGGAAACTCGCTCCTCTTTCTTGTGAATTATTTTTAACAGGGCGCTTTTCTTTTCTGCACCTTCTCGTCCAATTTCTATTCAGCCAGGGTAGCTTCCCACTCAGCTGCAGCAGCCATCATCATGGGTTCAGCCTACACATCACCAGGTAGTCCCTCTTCATTTACCTTCAACACAGTATGCTGAAAGACTAATCTCTTCTCCCACAAAAACATCTGTTGCCAACTCTTGCTGTGTACTGCTGGCAGTAGCATCCACATACCCTTCAGAAATGTCTGTTGCTGAACCACTTTCCTCCTTACACTGAGTGGGGAAGGAAATGGTCTCCTCCACTCGGGACTCCATGCTGTCTTCCTTCTCTCTGGACTTCTCCATCCTCCTAGCAGGAAGTCAGGATGGCCCCCTGCAGGAAGAGCAGAAGAGTGTCACCGATGTCCTGGCAAATGTTCCCTTCCTTCATGCAATTGTCCAGTGCTGTGTTTGTGTGTTGATGTACAAAATGGCTGCCACTTCAAATTTACAGTCACTTCACTACCACTACCAGTCTCTAATTGCTTGTAAAGCACTTTGGGTTACAAAGTGTGTGAGAAGTGCAAGACAAGTACTACTACTTGTATGTTGCCCCTGGAAGAACCGTGCAGCTACCTAGAACTCTGTGCTTTATGCACACGCCTGTATAGTACTACCCGATTTAGATATGCTGTTTAATGTTTTACATTGAAAGAATGAAAAGGAACTGCATCGTTGTGCAGGGGCAAGGTGCAGACTGAGAGGGTAGCTAACACCAAAGCATACAGCAAAACACTGAAGTGGCAGTGCATTCTAGAAGTGATTGGGTGTTTGAAACTGTTATTTCTGTAAGGTGCCCAGAGACCCTGGGATGTGTGTCTTAACAAATTTGCTTTGCCCTGTGTGATGAGTATGGTGAGCTGAGGTTTGCCTTTAGAGGATTATTTTGCACGTTGCTATATTTGCACATACTTGTATTATTAAAGTGCCTCTATTTGCACCATCTTGGAATCCCCACAGCTTTTTTACCTTTCACTACTTTGAGTGTGTGCTTTTGTTTTGTTTAATATTTTAACTCTTGCCAGTTACCGTAACTTTTTGCAGCTGCAGCTACCTTGTTGGTTTGGCTAATGTGGTCTCCCCCAGAACCTCCCTGAAAACGAGATGCTGCATTTTGTGGTGATATTCCAGTTGTGGCAGAACTAAGACTTGAACCCAGGTCTTTTCTGAAGCAAGCCCATGACTTTATTCTCAAAGCCAACCAGTCTATTTAGCTTGGGCAGGCCTCATTTAGACCTCCCCATTAACTAAGAGATGAGGCCATTAAGTTTATTTTAGAAAATAACTTCTGCTTTTTATTTAAGCCATAAGGTCTCCCAGGGTGTGTGTTATGCTTGGATAAGGTCACGCCTCTGGCATGTGGCACAAGATGCACCTGAGGTGAGCCAGGTGGAGTACTGGCCTGGTTGGACTGGTTTGTGCTGGAGGAGTAGTGTTTTAAAAACAATATCTACAATTTACTATTTAAAAATAAAGCTTTTCTATTAGACTGGTGGTTAAAGTGAGTGGGACTTGCAGGACAGTGTGTGTGTAGGTCAGCCACGTTTACAGACGACTGGAAGAAGTCTGAAGATTATCACTGGTTAACAGACTGTTGGCAAACACTATTTTCAGACTGCAATATCGTGCTGAGAGAACATCACTGGTGGAACCGGCTCTCAGCCAATCAGCTTTCAGGATTTTTTTGTATCTGTTTTGCAATAATAAACCTAGGATTTCTTGTTCTACCCAGGCTGTTCCTTTGCTCACAGGGAA
Source organism: Neoceratodus forsteri (assembly GCA_016271365.2). Classification (NCBI taxonomy): domain Eukaryota; kingdom Metazoa; phylum Chordata; order Ceratodontiformes; family Ceratodontidae; genus Neoceratodus; species Neoceratodus forsteri. The sequence goes on along the minus strand of JADMNL010000031.1, from coordinate 62,173,166 downwards.
GTTGAATGGGAGCATACAGTGTAAACACTGTGGTACTGGCTCCAGTCTCAGCGTGAAAAGAGGGTCACGCTGGTGAGAGCTAGCCATCTGTCCAGGAAGCCTTCAGTGCCAGTTTCAGAGCTCACATGGTACAGATACAGTGCATAGCTGGCAACAAATCGGAATGCTGGTAGGTGCCGTTGGGTGGTGTACATATGTTTACCTAATTTAGCTAATTTGGATTTGAGACCAAGCGTGCCAGTAAATAACTAATTACTGTGTTCCAGCTGAAATTATCTAGATTAGTTTGTCCTTTAAAAACACAAGTAATGTGGTTGGGAGAGGGCCTTCTTGTGTTCTACGTTGACACCTGTTTTGTTTTTATTATCCGTTTGGCATGATCTCTTCCTTTTTAATGTAATTCATCTCAAGCACAAAGCAGCACTTTGCTGTTGCTTCATTACCATAAGCAATACCTCTTTAAGGCTCATCCTGGAATTTGAGCAACCCCAGCAGATTAACCACCGTCTTTATTAGGCTTAAGGTCCCAAATCCTGCTAAACCCATGGCTTTGACAGATAAACACCCTGCTTTGTGAAGCCAGCAGGTTTGTCAAAACACAATTAGCAAACCACCTAATCTGTGCTAGTCACTTTTGGAGAGCGCCTGCAATTGGCTGGTCTGTCTCAAGCTGATTTACCAGTCGGACTTTGGGTTCTTTTAATAACTCTGTCCCTTGCAACCATCCCCTCAGCCATCTCCTGTTGGGATGGCTTTACTGAGAGTTGGTCAGCAGTACTGAAACTGCAGCCCTAATTAAATTGTTTGACTCGAGATTGAGCACTATCACTTGGTCCTGCTTCGCTGGAAGCTTGTTTGAAAAAGATCAAGCCTACAGAAGGATGGATGCCTCAGGGAAAAGGCTGGGACTTTCATTTACTATTGATTATCTGATCTTTGAGAAGGGGAAGACAGAGAATTCCAAACGAGATGAAAAACAAGTGAGGAAAGGAGTTTCCCTTCTGGATACCATGAAACAGCTTAGCCACCCCAAGGGCTTGGGTTCTAGTATTCAGAGTCCTCACTTGGGTCATACGCAGAATTGCACAAGCTTAGAAAGGACCTTAAATGGTCTTCGTGGCAAGCCTGTTGCCAAACATCCTGAAACATTCAATTCCTCAGAGCCCCATAGCAAGTCCAAAGAACTTTGTCCAGGCTTCGAAGGTCATCCTTCTGTTGCCAAAGGTTTAGACATAAAGGTGATGGTGGGGACCCAAAGAGAGTTAGCCAAAGGGCAAGACCCTGAAGAGGAGAACTGCAAAGAGCAGGAAAGGATTTCTCTGGATCCTCTGGACAAGCCAGCTCAGTCCTACATTGCACTCATTTCCATGGCCATACTGTCTTCTCCCGAGAAGAAGTTGCTTCTGTCAGATATCTACCAATGGATCATGGACAACTACCCATACTTCAAAAACAAGGTGATGTCTGACAAACCACAGTACCTTTTTCGTTTTTATAGAAAGACTCTGTTCTGTAGTGCTTTGCTCTGTTCATAATGCTTCTGAACGTTTGAGCAGCAGTACAAAAAAATAAAATTCTGAACTCTGAGAGGTGGAATGGTGGCTTCTGCAAGCTACTGTAAGTATTTATTTTTTACCCTGGTGAAGACTGTAAACTCAAGATGAATTTGCAGTCTTCCACTGCATGTATAATAGTCTGAAGAAAAATCTGATGATGTAAACAGGGGGATGTAAAAAAATATATAGTTCTTCAGGGTTGCTGTACCACTAAGGGTTAGCACAGCTTAAGCCCCACAGTCACCTGTTAAAAGGCAGCACTTACTAGGTCTGTCGCGTTTTTCAGTTTTTTTATTTTTGCCCCTATTTCTTCTCACCAGCTGCTTAGGTCCTCCTTCCAGCTACCCAAGCTCTTCTGCCGGCTAAAGTAGTCTTCTGATGGTCAGCCCACTATATGCCTCCGCCATAACCCATAGCTTATTCCCTTTAAGTGGGGGACTCTCTGGTTCCCCAAGCCAGGAGGAGGCCACACAACTCGATGGTTGAGGTGCAGGAGGAGGAGGAGCCAGCGAGGCATGGGAAGAATCAGCAGGGGCATACTGTAGAATGTGGGGTTGGCTTCATCTGTCTGGGGTTGCTTGGGTGCTTTTTTCACCACTAAACCCTACCTTATCTCTCCCAGGCTGTGGTTCTGAGGAGCAACCTATCCGGGCCGTTGCATGGATGGGTGAACTTCACCCTACCTTTGGAACTCCCCTGGTGGCCTTACTCTTGATGTGAGATGCATCCATGTCACTTGCCAAGCGAGTGGTTGCGCTCCCATGTAAGGCCTCTCCAGAGGGATCATGTATACCTTCCTGCATGACACACTCTCCCCCTTAGCCACCAGGGGGCAGTTGTGCAGCAGAAAGGTGCCCTCCCTTCCCGAGGCAGGAGGTATCTGACATGGACACCAGATCCTCACCTCGCCAGTCAGCACCAGACATCCCGGGCTGGGGGCATGAACCTGGGTTGTCTGGATATCAAGTGATAGCTTTACTGCCATGCTAGACAGCCAACCAGATCTGTCTCTTTTCTGTGTTCAATTTAGAGAACAGGAAATCATTTCTAACTAGCAGCTGTTAGTAGTGTTCTTATTGCCAGAAATTCTATTCGTATTCAAATTACATAATATGTTATCAGTGATTGTTATACCTCTATTGCTTGGACTGTTTTTGTATTTGCTGCCTGTCTTTAACTGCTACTGAAACATTCTGGCCACATCTGCTGTATACATGTAACAGCGTGCCTGTCCTTCCTTTGGATGCCTGTTTAAATGTGTCTGGTTCATAGGCTTTTCAGTGCTCTCCGAATAAACTTAATGGAGGCATATTCATACCCCCAAATGAGTCATAGTTCATGGTACACAATATTTTATATGAATGACTATTTGCTGTTGCAGATCACATGGTTTCAGACAATCCATGCACAGAGGCACTGCTCTTCTTACCCCGTGTACTGTGGTCTCTCCTACAGAAACATTAAAAGTAGAGCATCCCACTTCACAGCCGGGGGGAGAGCAGCCTCATTTAACTTTTGAAATAAAAAAAAAATACTTGAATTAATCACTCTTGCGATTCGAGTGAGTTACCATAATTTAACAGGGGCTCAGCGAGGTGCTGAATATGAATACCCTGGAGGAAAGGAGGGAGAGGGGGTATAGGATAGACACATTTAAGTACCTCAAGGGGATGAACAAAGTTCAGGAGGGCAGCATCTTCCAGAAAGAGTTGTGCAAGAACAAGAGGTCACAATATGAGGCTAGAGGGGGGAAGACTCCAGGGTAATGTGAGGAAGTACTTTTTCACAGAAAGGGTGGTGGACACATGAAACAGCTTCCCTGCAGAGGTCGTAGGGGCAAAAACTATTGTGAATTTAAGAATGCATGGGATAGACAGAAGGCAACCCTAGGGGTGGTAGATAAGAGAAGGTAAGCTGTAGATCAGTTAGGATCTGGAGTTTAAGTAGGTAGGGAAATGGGCAGACTAGGTGGGCCAGGCGGTTCTTGTCTGCCGTCATCCCACTTCATAGCCGGGGGAAGGGGAGAGCAGCTTCATTTAACTTTTGAAATTAAAAAATACTTTATTAATCACTCTTGCAAACTTGAGTGTTACAAGTTAATAGGGGCTCTACGAGGTGTTTTATGGTACGAGATGACTTCATGAGGTTTAGGCAGCCAGAACCACTCTGGTTCACTTTGCAGTCCTCTCACCCAAACTTCCCACTTGGAGTGTCTTCTACCATGAGAGACAAATTCCAAGGGGGGATTACCGTGATACTCCTGGTGGTGGACTGGTGCTCAAAAAAGGGGACAGCCACCCATTCAGAACAAGAATTAGGTCCAAAGGATTCAAGCACTCAGTAGGAGGAGAAAGTCATGCTGGAGTCCCAGATGCTGTTCTAGTTTGATTTATTTAACAGGCGAACTCTCGCTGCATTCCAAATGCAGATGAAACATCATACAACATACTGAAATGCCCTGCAGAGGCACTGTTAACTGATAGTGCATTTTTTGTGTGGGCAACCTTTCATACAGTTCTCTTCCGGAGTAGGAATCTGGAGTATTGATGGTTATGGTTTGTGTACAGCACTCTGAGCACAGTTCTCATAGGTCGACAGGTCATGCTCAGCATTCTGTACAGAAACTGTGACATGATGAGAACTGGTTCTTTGAAGAGAACTGCACAAAATGTTGTCCATGAAAAAAAAAAAAAATACAAAACTGTTTTCAGCTCCTTGCTTGTTTCAGGTGCAGTTCAATATGGATCATTTGGAGGTTCGAACTCCCCATCTGTAAAGTGGAGCATTACAAACAGTTGCCAGACTGAACCCCCTTTCCTGTCCCCTTTTTATGTTTGCTTGCTTGCATGCATGTACAAGAAACATAGTGACACCATATACATTTTTGTAGGTGTGCCACCCCGCTTCCAATGCCCTGCTCCCTTCTTGCAGGCATGGCCCCACCACACCAATAAATGTCCAAGCTGTCTGACAGTAGTTCAGATGCAGTGGCATACAGTTCAAAGCAAAAGACTGCTACAATCGGCGGTGGTAACGTGTAGGCAATTTGCGTACTGCCGTCGGCAGGCAGTTTACATACTGCCATTGGCAGTATGCAAAGTGCTCACACATCAGCACTGCATCTGAACAGCTGTCATAGACAGCTCCGTTTTTTTTCTTGGTCCCCCCCAAACAAACACCCAAGTAGCATGCTGGGAGCTCCACCCAGCTGCAAGGCCTGCACCCCCCACACACTGTATGGCCGATAGGGGTGCCCAATCCCCATCGGCTCCACTGCCCCCCCAAAACAGACTTCCAGGTGCCACGCTGGGACCCACCCCAGCATGGCAAAAGTCCGTATGGCTGATGGGGTGCCCAGTTCCCCATCGGCTCCACTGTACCCCCAAAACAGACTTCCAGCTGCCATGCTGGGAGCTCACCCCAGCATGGCAAAAGTCCCTCGTCATCTTCGTAAAAAAGAAAATAAAAAACACCTGTAAGAAAATAGCTCCCTCGCTGACTGTCTTGCCCCCCTTCCCCAGAACCGCGCCCACCCTCTGCGCACCCACACACCCCTGACCACATATTTACCTCTGGAGCCCAGTGTGATGATCTTCGGTGGACCAGGAACATGTCTGCACTTTTGAAAGCTGACTGCGAACTGAAGAAATTCCGTTAACTTGTATAATGGAATTATTTTTCAACTTTGGTGCATATCTCAGCCATTTTGGGAAATTTTTTCACCAAATTTTCAACATGGTGTTCTTGGGACCCCACCTCATGAACTCAGTAACTGTTATTTTGTTATTCAGTTCCGAAAGGTGATTTCTCGGTCACTGCATGGAACCACCTTTGGGACCGATTAATGAAATGACAGTGTCACAGTTCATGAGGTAGGCCCCCAAAAACCCTACGTTGAAAATATGGTGAAAAAATTCCCCAAATGACTGTTTTACAAGCGCTTGTTGTGCAGTTCCTACACATGCTCGTAACTTTGAGAATTTTTAATATTTTCACTGCAGATTTTCAACATTACCATTTTACCATACCTCCTTATGAACAGTACAGCTGTCATTTTTATGTTGATTGCGCGCAGCACAAGAAACATATTGGCATAGCTTGCTGAGAAACGGGCAGTGGAGGCACGGCACTGTTGTGGCCAATGCCCCCACAGCCTGCAAAGGCTTGTACTGCTTCCCCCAGTGCTGTTGCAGGCTGCTGGTGACGCAAGTTTGGAATGTTCGCACCAACTTGTGACAAATCAGCCGCTGCAATCAGGGGCCACCTCGTCATTGCAGCGTCAGTCATCCGCTGCAATGAGGGAGCGACCCCTCATTGCAGGGCGGATCTAGCAAGCCTGATATTGTTTGTGAACATGGCGGTTGGTTGCTGCAGTGTTCACAAATAATATAACACCCCCCACCATGTTTATGTGCCAACGGGGGCCCCAGTTCCCTTGTCCATTGTGCTGATGGGGAAGCCCAGTCCCTTCAGCATTCTATCTTAGCCTTTCATTTTCTGCCAGCAGGTGCCCAATCCCGCTGGCATAATGAAATCCCCCTTTGTGTGCCGAGGGGCCCAATCCCTGTCTGCTATTGTTGGCCTCACCAACAGAAAGCACATTGCCCCCCACACACTTATTCCTGCCAAGGGTGCCCAATCCCGTTGGCATAATGACTCCTCCCTTGTGTGCTGACGGGGGTGCCCAGTCCCCTGTCAGCTATTGCTGGTCCCCCCAAAAAGAAAGCCATTGGTGGCATGCTGGGAGCCCACCCCAGCGTGCCACATGCCCCTGTAAAAGAAAAAAACTGTCCTGCGAAGTCTTCTGCTTCACCCCCTGAAAAGCAGAAAACGGTCCCTCATAGTCTCCGTCTGCCCACCCATCACCTGCACCCACCACTGCGCACCCTCCCTCCCCACACCCCTCACCCCATACTTGCCTCCGAGTCCGGCGCGATGATCTTGGTGGACCAGGAACACGTCTGCACTCTTCAAAGCTGACCGCGAACTGAGGAAATGCCGGTAAGCTGTATAATGTAATGAATAGGGTTTTTTCAACTTTAGTGCATATCTCTGGCATTTTTGGGAATTTTTTCACCAAATTTTCAATATGGGGTTTTTGGGACCTCTCCTCATGAACGCTTGAACTGTCATGGCGTTATTTGGCCCCGAAAGGTTATTTCATGGTCACTGCGTGGAATTACCTTTGGGGGCCGATTAACGAAATGACAGTGCCAGTGTTCATGAGGTAGGCTCTCAAAAGCCTATGTTAAAATTTGGTGGAAAAAATCCCCAAAATAGCTGTTTTGACGAAAGCGCAGCTGCGATGCGTAACTTTGTAATTTCAATATTTTGATGTCAGATTTTCAACATTGGCATTTTGTCACACCTCCTTGTGAACAGTATAGCTGTCATTGTTCACATCCTGGCGGAATGTGTTTGGCACTTCCGGCGTAGAATAGCACAGTCGCTGTCGGAAATCAGTGTTTGGGACAGATTAAGAAAATGACAGTGACACTGTTCATGAGTAGAGGTCCTGAAATGGCTATGTTGAAAATTTGGTAACGATACTCCATAAAATGACTGTTACAAGTGTGCGTTGCGCGGTTTGCACGCACGCTCATAACTTCGCGAATGTACAATATTTTCACTCCAGATTTTCAACACTGCCATTTTCCAACACCTACTTATGAACAGTGCAGCTGTCATTTTTTCCATCCTGGCCAAAATGTGTTTTCGCAGTTCCGGCGCAGAATAGAGCGGTCGCTGTGGGAAATCACTGGGGCAGGGTAATAAAATGACAGTGATACTGCAGAGGTCCTAAAATGCCTATGTTGAAAATTTGGTGATGACATCCCATCAAATGAGTTACATTGCACACTTTCCATACACCCTTGTAACTTTGCAGATTCATAATATTGTCATGCCACATTTTCCACAATGGCAATTTTTCACACATCCTTATGAGCAGTACAGCTGTCATTTTTCACTTCCTGAGTGAAATGTGGTTTCACAGTTGCGGCACAGAAGAACACGGTCGATGTGGGAAATCAATGTTTGGGACAGATGAAGAAAATGACAGTGGCACTATTCATGAGCAGAGGTCGTAAAATCCCTATGTTGGAAATCTGGTGACAAAACTTCATAACATGACTGTTACAAGCGTGCGTTCAATTGTTTCCACGCACCCTTGTGACTTTGCAAATTTGTAATATTTTCACGCGACATTTTCGACAGTGGCATTCTTTCACACATGAACAGTACAGCTGTCATTTTTCACATCCTGGCTAAAATATGTTTTTGCACTCCTGATGGAGAATAGCACGGTCGCTGTGGGACATCAGTGTTTGGGATAGATTAAGATGGAACGAGTGAGAGGGGGGAGTGACCGAGCTCAACTGAGCTCTGTCGGGACTGCTCTGGATTTGTTTGTGGGCAGAAAAAGGCCCCATCGCAAGAGGCCAGTACAAAAGGGCAGCCTGCAGCAGTGGGAGAAACAGAGCGAGAGAACGAGTGGGGGGGGGGGAGAGTGAGTGAACTCACTGGCGTGCTGTCAGGACTGCTGTGGATTTCTTTGTGGGCTGAAAAAGGTATCGATGCAGGCAGGGGCCCAGTAGAAAAGGCCAGCCTGCAGCGGTGGGAGAAACAGTACAAGTGAGTGAGACAGGGGGACTGAGTGAGCTCAATGAAGCTCTATCAGGACTGCTGCAGATTTCTTTGTTGGCAGAAAAAGATGCCACTGCAAGCAGGAGCCCTGTACAAAAAGGTCGCTTGCAGCGCCAGGACAAACAGAATGAGTGTGTGACAGAGGGAGACTGAGTAACCTCAATGGAGCTTTGTCGGTACAGCTGCAGATTTATTTGTGGACAGACAAAGGTTTCACCGCAGCCAGCAGCCCCGTACACAAGCGCAGCCTGCAGCGCCAAGAGAAACAGAACGAGTGAGTGACAGAGCGGTAGTGAGAGAGCTCAACGGAGCTCTATTGTGACTGCTGTGGATTTCTTTGTGGGCAGAAAATGTGGCAACGCAGGCAGGAGCCCAGTACGAAAGGCCAGCTTGCAGCGCGGGCAGAAACAGAGTGAGTGAGAGAAGGGGGAGTGAGCGAGCTCAATGGAGCTGTGTCGGGCCTGCTTCAGATTTCTTTCTGGCCAGAACAAGCCACCAATGCAGGCAGGAGCCCAGTACAAAAGGGCAGCATCAGGAGACACAGAATGAGTGAATGAGCTCAACGGAGCTCTGTTGGGACTGCTGCAGATTTGTTTGTGGGCAGAAAAAGGCAGCAATGAACGCAGGGTCCTAGTACAAAGTGGCAGGAAAACCAGAATGAGCGAGTGAGAGATGGGGAGTGAGCAAGCTCAATGGAGCTGTATTGTAACCGCTGCAAATGGCGGCAACGCAGGCAGGAGCCCAATAGAAAAGGGCAGCCTGAAACGCCACCAGAAACGGAATGAGCAAGTCAGAGAAGGGGAGTGAGCCAGCTCAATGGCGCATTGTCGGGAATGCTGCAGATTTCTTTGTGGGCAGAAAAAGGCGCCAACAGAGCCAGGGGCCCGGTACAAAAGGGCAGGCTACAGCGCCAGGAGAAACAGAATGAGTGAGTGACACAGGGGGAGTGAGCGCCCTCAATGGAGCTCTGTCAGGACAGCTGTGGATCTCTTTGTGGGCAGAAAAAGCTGCCAACACAGACAGGAGCTCAGTACAAAAGGGCAGCCGGCAGAAACAGAACGAGTGAGAGAGGGGGACTCAGCAGGCTCAACAGACCTGCGTTGGGACTGCTGCAGATTTCTTTGTGAGTAGAAAAAGCCACCAACAGAGGCAGGAGCCCAGTACAAAAGTGCAGCCTGCAGCGCCAGTAGAAAAAGAATGAGTGAATGAGAGAGGGGGAGTGAGCCACCTCAATGCAGCTCTGTAAGGAGAGAGGCGGATTTCTTAGTAGGCAGAACAAGGTGCCAGTGCAAGCAGGAGCCCAGTACAAAACAGCAGCCTGCAGCACTGGGAGAAACAGACTGAGCGAGTGACAGAGAGGCAGTGAGCGAGCTCAACACACCAGCGTAATCAACATTCGACATTGACAAATGCTTGTTTATATCTTGCCCAAAATGTGTTTTCGCACATGTTGCACACATTGGCATGGTCGGTGTACGAAATCAATGTTCGGGACACATTAAGAAAATCACAGTGACACTGTTCATGAGCAGAAGTGTTAAAATGGCTGCGTTGAAAATTTGGTGACAAAAGTCCATAAAATGACTCTGTTACGAGTGTGCATTGTGCAATTTCCACGCACCCTCATAAGTTCATGAATTTGTAATATTTTCAGTCCAGATTTTCAACACTGACATTTTTCCACACCTGCTTATGAACAGTACAGCTGTCATTTTTTATACCCTAGCGAAATTTTGTTGCTTCCAGCGCCAGAATAAGCATGATCGCTGTAGAAATTAGTGTTCGGGACAGATTAAGAAAATCACAGTGACACTCTTCATGAGCGGAGGTCCCAAAATTCCCATGTTGAAAATCTGCTGTAAAAAATCCCGGAACTAATTACATTACGGGTGTACATTGCACAGTTTCTATACACGCTCGTGACTTCAGTTTTTGTATATTTTCACTCCAAATTTCCAACAATGCCATTTTTTTACACCTCCTCATGAACAGTACACCTGTCACTTTTCACATCATGTTCAAAATGTGTTTTCGCACCTGTGGCACCAAATGGCACAGTCACTGTGCAAAATCACCTTTCGCCTAACAACTGATAGTGTCACTGTTCATGCTTTGGGGTCACAAAAAGCCCATGTGCAAAACTTGGAGTAAAAATACCAAGAAATGCCCAGGGCGTTAGTTTTCGACCATAACTCCCTACCCTGTAGGGACTGACAGGCATCAGGGGTGTGACTTGGGATGGTTGACAGTAATGCTCATGCCATTCCACCCCCACCCAGCAGCCAGTGATAGGCATCAAGGTGCCCTCAGAGTTCACCCCTTTCTCCTATACTGTGCCCATTTCAGTGTATTTCCTTATGGAATGAGGTGAATGTAAAGCCCAAACACCCCAAGGCACACCTCGAAACTTGCCAGTGTCTGAAGGGTAGGATGAGGTGAAATGTCATGACCACCACGGGCGTCGACCCAAAGGCACACCCCAATGCCTGTCCATCTCTGCAGGGTGAGGGTGGAGTTAGTTGGTGTCGGTTCAATACATCACTGCCATTCCTATACTGCATCTGTCTAACTCCTGCACTTCCACTGCTAATGTCAGCAAGCAAACATCCGGCATTGACAAATGCATGTTAATTTAAAACCTAAAGGAAGTAGAACAGTGTCACTGTGCTGTAGATCAGTGTCACATGAGGAATCTGGACTCTGAAACAACCCTGAGACTCTCGCTCACCGCGGCCAGCAGAATGTTCAGGAAGTGATGTGCTTACTGTCTCGGGGGAAGGGGCTGGATGACATCATTCTGCAGCTTCCACCACTTGCTATTACGAGTGTGTGGCAAGATAATGGCCACTGCCTATGCCCCCTGAATGGTCTCCACTCATACAGAAAACAATTATATTTTCCAAATATCCCATGAAGAGGACAGGAGTCGGTGTGCTCTATTAGATCATTTGCTTGAGAACCAGAGGGATCCCAGTTTAAAACCACACTGTTGCCAAATGCTGTCTGTGTAATCCTGGGCAAGTCACATAACCTCCCAGTGCTTCAGTCCACCCAGCTGTGGAACTGAGTAGAAGCAGGACCCCACTGAAAATGAGATTTTACATCCCAGCGGGGCTATCGTATGTAAATAAGTTGTAACATAAAAAGAAAAGGTCAAAAATGCATTTTAAATATGGACAAAATGGCTCTGTGTTGCTACAGTTGACTTGCATGAAATAGTGGAAAATGTTACTGTTTATATGTTTCTTGAGATTTGGAACAGACCACTAAGTCCAGGCTAATTTACCTAGGCTCCTTAGGTGCTAAACAATCAGATCTGTTTCACGAGAGAAGCAAGATTAAGCCAAACATGGAGCTAGGCAGGGGAGATGGGCATACTAGAAGGGCCTCTGAGTCTTTTTCTGCTGGCAGTCTGTTTCTATGTAAACTACATAGGAAACTGTATGATGCTGTCATTGCAAAAAACTACTTTAATGCACAAGTTAGTGTTCGTTATTAACAGAAAAAAAGTAAGGAAATGCGATGTTAGGTTTTTTAACTCCAAATCCCCCCTCCCCCCTAAACCCAGACTAACTGAATGCCAAAGCACAAGCCTGGTTTCACTCATATTCGTTAACATCACAAATAAATAACACAGTATGAGAAATGCAGCTACACCCTATGAAGAACACTGCACTCGCACATTGCGAAACCCAAGGCTGCAGGATGCAGACCTGGGGCAATGGGTGTGACGGTGCAGCTTCCACTTCCCAAAACAGCTACACCATCGTGGGCATGGTCCCAGGCCTTTAGAGGGCTTCCTGAATGGGTTGTGCTTTAGCATTCGATTCAGTGGGGTTCACTAGGGTGGTGAATGAGGGTGGGTAGTGTTAGCATTCAAAACACCCTAACATCGCATTTCCGTACTACTTGTGCTGTAACAGTAAACCTTAACTTGCGCAGTAATGTAGTTGTATTGCAATGAGTTTTCTGTCTTTTTGAGATAGATGGCCACACGCAAAGCAGTTGACTCGGCAGGTACGTCCTTGAACCTGTAGCTTGCTATGTGTGTTGCCCTGCAAAGCCATCTAGTTTTTGTACTTTTTATTTTTTTTTGTCTGTTTATCCTCCTCTCACTGACTGACCCCATCTATTTGGATGCCCCAGCCCTATCATACCAGCTTCCCTCAGGAATTGCCTTTCACCTCCTTTTTTCCTCGGGGCTTGTCCCCACTGGTAGGGTCAGTGGGGTTCCCCCACCCCCACCGCATAATGGATCCAGTTCAGAGGCAGTGCCGGAGTTGCCGGGTGTTGGGCCTCTGAGAGGCCAGGATCATCCTACTGTCTGAGGCATTTCTGTCATCCTTTTGTCCTGTTACCCCCCCCCCCGCCGAGGTTGGCAGCAAGGTTGTGCAATCATGCAGGTGTACATGGCACAACTGCTGACCTCCCATCCGCTTCCAACTGGACTGCCACCTGTGATCACTCAGGAGGCAGTATAGCAGCGGAGCTGGCTGCCCTTTCTCCCTAAAGGAGAACATCTTTTGGGACTCGAAATCCTCATTTTTACAGTTAATCTTTTTATTGTAATTATTGTGATTATACATACAAATACACTACATTCTCCAATATACACTTACATAAATTCTTAATAGAAGGAAAAAACATGTCTGAAGTATTATACAATGATATTAAAGGGGAAAACAATATGTAGCAGTACAATCTGTATGATAGAGAGAAAATATGGCAATTTATACTTCAAGGGGTAAAAGGAGTAGATACAAACAAGAAATATGAGCAGTCGTGATTGTCAGTCTTCATTTTTCCCCTCTTCTGTGACTAAATCTCATGAGAGCAGAAGCAGTATCTCATGACTCTACATTTGTGAGTCACAAAAACAGTCCCTATTTTCATGATAGGAGGGGTGCTGCACTTCTGAGGTGCCGTCTTTCGGATGAGACGTTAAACCGAGGTCCCATCTGCCTGGATTGGTGGTAGTTCAGGTGTATGTTAAAGATCCCATGGCACTTATCAAAAAGAGTAGGGGAATTTCCCCGGTGTCCTGGCCAAATTTCCCTCATTCACTAAAAATACCATCAACAGCTTAATCTGGTTCAAGGTCGGTTGGCATTCATCTGTATCCCCCTCCCCCGGGTCGTGCCTGAAAATAGGCAGGATTTGTCTAGTGGACTTACCCAGTCAACAAAAACTAAATAAATAGTCAATAACCTCTCTTCATAATTTTAAAAACTTAATTTTTTTCTTTCAAAAAACCCACACATGAAAAAACACCATTACACCCTACTCTGTTGACCACAAAAGTTTGACTTAGCCATGTGTTGTTTTTTTTGCCTTGATGCATAAACATTTCCCTTCTTTTCCCCAATTTTGTGACTTTCTCGCAAAAGCCATGTTTCGTATTTTTTGCTCCTCCCACAGCCCCCTGGCCAACTACTCCTTCCGGCCACCTGGGCCCCACGGTCAACCTTTCCACTGGTCACCATCCTTCCCCCGCAACCAACTACTGATCCTCCGGGTAACCTGATGTAACCCTCCATCGGATGGGCCCCCTCTGGGGGAGAAGTGCCCAGAGGCACAACTACTTAACTCTGGGATTGGCAATGGGCTATCCCAAGCTTCGTGACATGCCAAGGACCAGTGGCTGTCATCCAGTTGGCCGGGGGCATTTTCACTTTTTCTGGCCCACCCACTCAATCCTGATTGGGCCTGTGGGAGCGGTAACTGTGGCAGGGACATGCGGGGGCGTGTCGAGGCTACACATCCCCTAGCCTATCTCAATCCACCTGCAGGTGCCAGGCCCTCACCCCGGGAAGGAAGCATCCATATGCGGCTCTGGAACCCCTCCTGCCAGTCTCCGCTCCTGGCTACTGGGCTTGGGGTGTGAACCCGGGTCACCAGCGTGCCAAGCGAACCCCTTCACTCAGCACCATGGAGCCAGCACAACCATGTTGTTTCTAATGACAGTGTGTTTGTGACTCACAAAAACAGGTCCTATTTTTGTGACACTCAAAACCTAGTTTCATTAATTAAAAAAAACCTCTTTAAACACCATTGCACCCTACTCTCTCTTGACTATGCAGGTTTTTTTTTTTTTGTAGTTCAGATCAGATTGATTTTTACAGATCCACAAATAATTAATAATTCCAGACGATAAGGTAAACAGTAAAATCAAAACATTTCATACAACGAAAACTATATACATTACAGGAAAAAAAAGTATACAACAAGATCAAGGCTCTGTGGCTTAACATATAAACATAAGAAAAAGCTGCAGAATAGGTTGTCATTCAAATGTTACACTATTAACCAAGGGCCTCAGTAGGTTGGGTTGAATAATCTTATAAATATTTTTTCAATCTGGAATCTTACACAGGATGAATTAAGGAAAGGGTTCCATATTTCAGAATTTACCCACTCTGCCATGTGTTTTATGAGCACATTTTTCATAGGCTGCTCTAGTGGCCAAGTCCTTTACTCATTCTGCAAAAGAGGGTGGAGTCAATTGTTTCCACTGCCTTAATAGTACATTTCTAGCCTTGATGGATGCCATGTGGAGCCATCTGTTTTGGTTAGTGGAAAGTTGGGGAAAGTCCACACACATTTCAGACTTAAACTCCCTCTGATGTGCAGACATTTCCCTTTTTTCATTACTTTTGTGACAACTAAGGGTCTTAAAAAAACAAATGAAAAAAAGCCTTATCTCATGAAAACAGGTTCTGAGTCATGAAAGCAGGACCTTCCGCCAAAAAAAAAAAACACCCTATGAAAAAGTCTGGAAAAAATGAAGTGTGCAGTGTCAAGTTGCAATGCATGAAATGGAATCTTATTTTCTTCATAATTCAAAATCTACACATTCCCTGGTTAAACCACATATTGAAGAATCATCCTTGGGATAAACGCTAACTAACCTGAAAGTTTAGATTTCAACTCAGAACCATGTTTGCACAGCCAAACCAACCATTGCCAAAGTTCCAGGATCCAGGGACTGACTATGCACACACCTAATTTCAGGTGGAATAGTCAGCAGTAAAAACCCGACACTCCAGTGTTGGGCTGGTCCCAATTTGCAGTTTGTGTGCAAAATATTATTTTTTTAAATGACTGTTTACTGCAGTATAACAGATTATATCGGGTTGTACTTAACCCCAGGGGAACGGCAAGACCAGCAAACTGCTGATTAGAGCTTAATAATAACTGGCTTCCCTTTTTTCCCATAGGGAAACCATGACATAATTTGCCATTATAAAGGAGTGTTTATAATAGCAAACATGCGGTTTTCGCTTGCTGTAACATGCTCATGCAACATAACGACCCGGTAAAGATCGCTCACCGCTTCCATCTCTCCTGAAGCAGCACCGCCAGAAGAACTCGGCGGTAAGTTCTTTTTTTATTTTTTCCCCCCAATATACAGTGGAAACTTCAGAAACCTGGACAAAAAAAAAAAAAGAAAACCGTTTTAAAATATGCCGATTCAAATCTGGGCACCGGACTAAAACAAAGCCGAACCACGGATGCACTGGGAGCTCTTTATTTTATATAATTGCTGAGGCAAAAAAGGGAAACCCAGCAATTATATAAAATAAAATATGGCTCGGGGTCTGTAAACTCGAAGTTCACACACACCCTCGGGGTTAGATGCTAGTCATAAACCCCTCGAGCTTCACTCTCGGGGGTTCGTGTAGCATCTAACCCCTCGGGTGTGTGTAAACTTCTCGTTACACACCCCGACCCATACTTTATTCTCTAACACTCTAACATGTTCTGCAGGTTATTGAATCTCCCACAGCTGCAGCCCAGCTCTGACATCAACTGCAAGGGATTCTGGGATTTCTGCTCTTCTAGCATCAAGAGCAGGTCATAGTTCACAGAATGTTGTTATTGGTTTCTAAAATTCTTGTTTTTATTTGGGGAAAATAAAGGCCTGTAGTCTTACCGCCATGGATCGTGATTCCGCCAGATCTCAGAAGCACTAAACAGGTTCAGGCCTGGTCAGTAGAAGTATAGGAGACCACCATTGAACAGCAGGAGCTACAGAAAGTGGTGCTGGGAGTTGTGCAGGGGCACTGCTTTCCCTAGTTCAAATTAACCATACTGATGATGCCCTACTATACGTGTCTGGGGGGCAGTGCTATTGGAGATGCCGTCTTTCAGATGAGATGTTAAACTGATATCTCATCTGGTTGTGCAGGTGGATGTTAAAGAACCCATGGCACATCTGAAAAAAAAGTAGGGGAATTTCTCCAGTGTCCTGGCTGAATTTCCCCCATAATTCACTAAAAACACTTAACAGCTTACCTTGGCTCAATATCAGTTTGTTTTTCATCTGTATCCCTGTCTCAAAGAACTAGACCAAAAACAGTGTCAGTGGCTCAGTAGGTAGCACACACACCTCTTGGGCTGTAAGATCAGGAATTCGTAGGTTCTAGCCCCACACCAGATACTTGGATAATACCCATAACTGACGCTGTAGTACAGTATAAGGGGGGTTCAGTGTGGCCGGATGTGAAAACAGCCAAAATTTAAAATATTAGATTTCATTCTTTTCACACTCCTGTTTTCTAACTCTTTACTGACTATCCTGTATGTTCATGTCAGGGTGGCCAACCTGACATCTGTAAATCTCTTTTCTATCCTTGTTTAGTTATTTCCTTATTTAAAGATGCCACTTTAAAATACCAAGGTTTAATATCCCCTTGTAATTCCCACGTTTCTGACAGTGGAGACTTGACATAGTACCAATGGTATAAAAATAGACTGGAATTAATACCTTTAGCACTTCTCACTAATGGTTCCTGTTTGGTTAAAGAGCAGGTACCTACTGTCAGACACCCTGCTCCCCTCAAACATATACAATAGTAGATCTGCTCTACTGTTGAGGGGCATTAAAAATTCAATGTGCTTCCCTCTGGTTAAAAAGTTATTGCACCCCAAAGTTGCACCCCATAAAAAAAAGCCTTGTGTGACACGCCTCCTTTTGTGATGTCAGAAAATGAAGGCTGCTTGTGTGTGCTCCATAGATCTAGATTGGTGCCATTTGTCAATGATGTTTAGTACTATTAAGAGTTGCCACTTGGAACAATGAAAGTGACCGCTCCAGTAAACAGGGACTGTTACTCCAGCGGCTGCTTTGATTGGTCTACATGGCACCTCTAAATAGTACTAAACGCCATAGACATATCGCATACATACTGCACAGGTTATTGACATGCACCCCTCAGTATTCATTTTCTGACATCACAAAAGGAGGCGTGTCACACAAGGCTTTTTTATGGGGTTGCAACTTTGGGGTGCTATAACTTTTTAACCAGAGGGAAGTGCATAGAATTTTTAATGCCCCTCAACAGTAGAGCAGATCTACTATTGTATATGTTTGAGGGGAGCTGGGTGTCTGACAGTAGGTACCTGATCTTTAAAGTCCCTTTGCTTTGTGTGAGGCATAGTGCGCACGTTCATGTAGCCAGAGTGCGCACATTTGTGCAGGTTAATTCTGTTGTAGAGCCGTGGAGCTCCTTAAAAAGTGGACTGCTTGCAGGAACAGGGTAAAATGCAAGCAAGAGGCTGCAAAGTTGTTGCGAGGAGGGAGCTGGCTGTTGCTATGAGAGCAGTAAACACTCCCTGCAGCCGCTCACCGCAAATAAATGTCTGTTCTCAAAGTAAGCCCATAATAAATTAAAGTGTGGGCTTAAGCATTAGTGCAGGCTCTAGAAAAGAGCCCTGTAGTTGAAATTGAAAAAGGGTACTGGCTTTGTGCACAGAAGTACAAGTGAAAATGCCTTGTTGGGAGCCAGAAATGAAAAGTTTTCCGACAGCTGAAATGTTAAGTCGTTGGGTTGAATTGAAACTCTGATACTATAGTAAAACAGTCCTAGCAGGGTATAAATGTATATACTAGGCTGTAGTGGTCTGGTTAATGAAATAAATAAGAAATGTATACAAGTTCCAAAGAAGCGGTTAAAGGCATGATCTAAAAGAAGGTTTTGAAAGATATTGGGAGATGCTCCGACTTTGCAGAAGTAAATGGACAGGGAGCGCACCCCTAATCTGTTTAATTCTGTGAAGGCTGGAGATTTCAATTAAGCTAAATATATAAACAAATTATGATTTTCTTTTAATTTTTCTCTTACCTGATTGTAGTGGTAGTTATTTTGGGAGGTCTTTCTATAGGTCTGGCAGCCCAGAAAATGGATGTTTATGTAGGAAATGTATAGATGCCACCTACAGGGGAGGAGCTACAAACCCCCGATGATGCCCAAAGCCCCTAATTAAGGTTTTTCTTGTTAGAATAAGACATCTGATGTATTTAGTATTGCCATGGAGGTATATGGGATTAAGGTGGCATATTCCTAAGGGATCCCTCTAGCATTTTGAACCTTTCCAGGACCAAAGAAAAAGGTGTAATATCTAAAATTGGTAGCTCATATGTCTGAGGTCATGATGGTACACTATATAACCTTCCCACCAAGGGCTACAAGTTTTGTAGAGGTTGTTCAGTGTCTTCTTACCAAGTGAGGAGGTGTAAGAGTTTACACACAGAGAGAGGAGAGACTGTCTGTACAGAGAAGAGCATGGAGTCTGAAGGAAGGCTTGCCTGAAGGATTTATTTTGGTGTGAGAGTTTTAACACCCCAATAAATTTATTTTCTGTAAATATGTATTTTTTATTTCATTTATCAGTTTTGAAAATAAAATGATAAACATAGCTCTTGTGGTTTTTATGCACTAAAACGTTGACTGGTGTCTGTTATTGAACCCACTCGCTTACATGTAGCACTATTGAGGTGCCAGCCCTTGGACGAGATGTTAAACCAAGGTCCTTTCTACCCATCTCTTGTCACTGCCCAGGTGGAAGTAAGACTCCGTGGCACTTTCTGATGAAAAGAGCTGAATTTCCCCAGTGTCATGGTCAACATTTCCCCTGTCAATAAAACCAGGCCTGTGCAACCCACCCCCCAGAATGCACATGGAAACAAGACATAACAGCTTAGTGTGCCTATTCTGGTAAAAAAAATTACAAATAAAATTTGCTAGCCCTCCTTCCCAGTCAACAGAAACTAACTAAATAATGATGATTAAAATAAACATTTTCTCCAGGTTTGTTTCAGCTTGGGATTGTTCAACTGTTGCTTTGCTTGTAGTGGGAGAATAGGGCAGGAGAAATGAGTTCCTCTCACTGATCAGCAGGAGGCAGTGCACTGGAATCGTGCTACCATCCCGCCTCTCTGCAGTCCCCAAAGGGGAATGATCCCAAGCCAAGTTCAACCAAAACGGTTCTGAAACTGGCCTGGCATAGAGCACATAGTTAGGATAGAGTAACCAAAAGCCTTTTACAATGAGCGTAGCTGCTGACCATGTCATAAACAGGACAGCTAGTTAGAAGACTGAGACTAAAATCCAGAACCCATGCACCCTCATAATAATTTCTCTATGGAAGTCTCGGAAAGGTTAAATGTTAATGTACTGGATTCCTCCACAGGACAAGAGCTGGCGAAACAGTGTGAGGCACAACCTTTCCCTGAACGAGTGCTTCATCAAAGCTGGAAGGAGTGAGAATGGTAAGGGTCACTTCTGGGCCCTCCACCCAGCCAATCTTGAGGATTTCTCCAAGGGGGACTACCACAGGCGGAGAGCCAGAAGACGCATCCGCAGGTAATGAAGACGAACAGAAATACAAAATGGGGGAGTGGGGACTGGTGTCTATGCAGCATCAGTGAGAGGAGGAAGATGTCGTCATGTGGGACAAAGGGGTTAGACTAAAGGCAGGCTGTAAACAGAGAAATTATAAGTCTAATGAATTATTCATGAGATTTACATGTGCTCTGATTGGCTGTTTCACTGGGCGTTAATCCCTTAGAATTGGGCACAGCTCAGAGCAGCATATGCATGTGCAAATGTTCCTTTTCTGAATGCTGTTCCCTTTGCTAACATGATTAGATATGTAGCTGCAATAATGCTCTTACAGCCTGGCATTTCCATGGGTTTAACACCCTTGCTGGGGATAATCCATCAATGACCCCAAGCCAGACGTTAATCCATAAGAAATGCTTGGTGGTTCTGGAAGTATTGCTTGAACAAAGCTGGACCATAATGCGGAAAGAAAAAAAATACTGAAAGCTGATTGGAAGAGAGCTAGTTTCAGCAGTGGTGTTATTCAGCACAACTTCTCAGCTAAAATTGGTGCCCACAGACCCGCCTACTTAGGATTGTAAATGCATAAATGGATCCCTTTTATTATTGCAGTGAAGAGGCGTGTGTCGCTGGGATAAACATCACTTCTCTGGTGGTTGAAGGCACTCTCTCCATAGCCTCATACCTTACACCGCACCTGAACTGTGATGGTATCCTAGCATGACACGCACCCTGGCAAACCATATTGCTTAAAACAATTTTTTGACCATAGGTCTTTCTCAGAATGATGAGATATGAAACCTTCCAACCACTCTTAGTTTGTACATGAGAAGAGAGTACTAGTTATAGTACTGTACATGGCATCTGGTTGTGCAAGATTCTCATGAGATGCAGCTAAGCTCTGTAAACATCTGGCTGCCCTACTTTAAAGGGGCACTGCACTCGACCTCTAAGAATGTGCTTCTTGCAGAGCCTTATTTTCAAACCCTGGTCCCCATTCAGTTATTGTTCTAGCTTTACTGACCTTTTACTAAATTCATTGGAGGTTTCCTGAGCTACATTCTGGTGATGAGAGCCACTTAGGACTGTATGTTATGTCCATGTTAAGCTTGTCCATTGTTGTCACACTGCATCTATGGAGGCAGCGTGGGCTGGTGGGTAGATCACTGGTTTGGGAACCAGTAGATCACAGATTCAGACCCAGCAATAGTCAAATACTCACTGTGTGACCTTGGGCAAGTCACTTAACCACCCAGTGCTCTGGAAACCCCAGCTGTGGAAATGGAAGCAGCAGGACTCCAGTGGAAACAAGATGTTGTATCTCAGCTGGGCTATGTTAGGTAAATAAAAAAACAATGTTCTATAACAGCTCCATAGCTGAAAGGGACGTTAACAGCATCACCCAGTTCTAAATTGGTACTTACCACTAGTCAAAAATGACAGTGTTCATTAAAAGGCCCGTCGGTAGTGAAGCTCTAGCTCCACCACTTGCCATGCCAGTGATCCGATTCGGGAATGGACTCTGGTTGCTCAGGGGCTGGCTGGAGGAGGATTGAGCATCCTAAGGACAGCTCTTCTTCCTCTGAGGGGGCAGTGTTGCATCCTGCTGCGTGACTGCTCCATGGTGGAGGCCAGGGGGCAGCACAGGGGGAGCACATGGGTGAGAGGGTCAGCCACTAGACGCCAGACTCGCATGGGTGCCACAGCATGCATGCATGAGCTTCATTTCCTCCTGGCACCCATGGGAGGAAAAGCAGTAGCTGGAGGAAAAAGTCCTGCTCAGCTATTACGCTGGCAGCCCCATCAGGCCTGTACATGACTAAGATGGGCAGGTAGCTCACCACAATCTGAAGTCTTTGAGTTAGAAGGTCATGATAGGACTGGGGGGTGCTGTCTGGGGAGGGTCAATGGTGAGAAAAACTGAATAAAAAAAAAGTGAAGCTGGAACAGTAGAAACATGGACAATGACAGCAGAAAAAGACCCATGGTCCATCTAGTCTGCCCAAGTTCCCTACATCCCTGGTATCATTCTTGGAACCTAATGTTCCCCAGGGTACGAACTCTCCTAGACCTTTCCCTGTTTTCTTCTCTGGTCTTGTCTGTTCAGGACACCACTATTCCCTTCATTCTATCCCAGGCCTATTTGAACCCTCTTACTGGGGGTGATTCACAAACTATGCGCGAATCGTGCTTCCTCTGCTCCACACCTGGGGGTGGCCGTGTCCAGGCTGACATTCGTGAATCCCAGCTGTTGGACCATGTTCCCCCCCGGGTACACAGCCATGCAGCTGCAGAATGTGGCAGTGCAGGGGCAGAGTGTGGGATGCAAGGGGGGAATCCAATGGATGCCCATCCTGGGTTCTATAGTGGATCCCTTCCATGCCGGGGTGTGGGCAACTGGGAGGGGGCATACCCCACTGGGTACAAATACTGGACGGTTGCCTGAATGGCCACCCCAAGCTCACCCAAGCTGCACAGCGGGCTGGGGCAAAAATATGGCAAGGGTCCCAATGGTGCCATCGGCTGGTGCCTGAGGGAGGGCTCATAACCACCCAGGACGGTTATGGCAGGGTCCCCCCTTGCCCAGATGTCCCATGCCAGCGTGTCATGCAAATGCCTTCATGTATACACATTGGCGCAGGCACCCTCTGAAGTGCCCCTGTCCTGCCCCTAGTGTGGCACCTCGTGGCCAGCTGGGGATCCTGTGTGCAGGGCGCTAGGGTGCCTGTGGGTATATGCTGCGGGGGTGCACAGATCACCGCTGCATGGCATTCAGTCATAGGAATGCATACACGCTGCCCTTATGTAGCACATAGGCATTCTTGCATAGGGTCTGCTGTGCTCGCTCCCACCACCTCAGCTGGCAGTCTGTTCCAGGGTTCCACCACCCTTTCCATAAAGAAGTATTTCCTTACATCTCTCCTGAACCTCCCACCTGCCAACTTCCACTCGTGACCTCATAACCATGAGTTGGTACTCAGGTTATAAAATTCCCCGAAGGTCACCTTATTAATTCCTTTGATAAATTTGAAGGTCTCAATCATATCGCCCCTCTCTCCCTTCTGGTTTCTAATCAGTACAAATTTCGCGCCCTGAGGCACTCTTCGTAGGATTTACCCTGCTGTCCCTGAATCATTTTGGTCATTCTACATTGCACTCTCGAACCTATCCTTATTTTTTCTGAAGTAAGGACTCCAGGACTGGACACAGTACTCCAGGTGAGGCCTCACCAGGGCTCTGTAGAGGGGGGTAATATTAACTCTCTTCTCCTACTATCAAGCCCCCTCCCAATCCACCCCAGCATCCTGTTGGCCTTACTAGAGGCCTTGTTGCACTGACTAGTTTGTTAAGGGATTTACTGATGGTAACTCCTAGATCCCATTCCTTGTTTGTAGTCGAAGTCTCTCCCCTCCCATCCAGTTCTCCGTCATGAGGTTCTTTTTCCCTAGGTGCACTACCTTGCACTTTTTTTGCATTGAATTTTAACTGCCAGACCTTTGACCATCCCTCTAACTTTAGCAGGTCCTTCTGCATATTCTTCATTCTTTTTTTTACTATCCACCCTCTCACATAGTTTTGTGTCCTCCCCAAATATACACAGCTTGCCCTGGACTTCTTCACTAATGTCGCTGATGAACTTGTTGAAGAGAACCGGACCCAAGACCGAGCCCTGCAGAACCCAGCTCGTTACCTACTTCTTTACTGATTTGACCCCATTGACCACCACCCTCTGTTGCCTTCCTGCTAGCCTGTTACCCACCCAACTCACTAGAGTTTTAGCTGCACTCAGGTCCTTCATGTCTATCTCCTTTGTCACCCAGTCAAAGAAGACTGTTAGGTTGGTCTGACAAGACCTACCTGTGACAAAACCGTGTTGTTTATCATCCTGGAATCAATTGCTCTCTAGGCATTCTATGAGGTCCTCTTTAATCAGGAATTCCATCAGCTTCCCCACAATGGAGGTCAGGCTAACAGGCCTATAATTCCCTGGTTGCTCCCTGTCTCTCCCACCGCCCCCAGTAGCGGCACTACACCTGCTAACTTCCAATCTGCTGGGGCCCCCTCTAGTCCTGAGTGAGCTGTTAAGCAGCTCAGCCAGTGGATCAGCCAGTTTGGGTGCTAACCTATCTGGACCCGGGGCCTTATAAATCTTGAGGGCTGCTAGCCCCTTCAGGACTCTTACCCTAGTGAACACTGGCAGACTCATTTCTGGGATTCCCTTTGAGGCTGCTTTGATGCCACTGTCAGGCAGGGGCATGCCTTCCTCCTTAGTGAAGACTGAGCAAAAAACGGCATTCAGAATGGCAGCCTTTTGCCCATCATCTATCACTTTATCCCCCTCCCAACAGCCATGCGATTCTCCCCCTTTTATGTTTTTCGCTAACATATCTAAAAAATAGTTTTCCCTCTGTTCACCACCTCTGTGATGCACAGTTCTGTTTCTTCTTTCGCCTCCCTGATGGTCCTGTTGGCCTCCCTGGCTTTCTGAAGATATTCCTCCCATTCTGCCTCTCCTTGCTTGCTCTTCTATTTATAAAAGGCCCTCTTTTTGACCCAGACTGCTTTCCTGATTCTAGATGAGAACCATAGCGGCTTCTTCAGTCTATTTTTCTTTGTCCCTGCTTTTACACATGTCTTCAATGTCTCAAGGATAGCTCCCTTGATTGCCTTCCATTGCTCCTCCACCTTGCCTATGCCTCCTACCCTACTAACTTCTCCCTGACCAGTTCCCTCATCTTATCGAAGTCCGCTTTTCTAAAGTCAAGGATTTCAGTGTTTGAGGATGGCTTACCAGCCCCTAGGACCAACTCGAACCTCACAGGGCTGTGGTCACTATTGCCCAGTATTTTCCCCATTCTCACAGCACCCACTAACTCTGTGGTGGTGAGTACCACATCTAGAACTGCAGACTGCCTGGTGGGTTCCTTAACTAGTTGTACCAGGAGATCGTCCTGAAGGGTGTCCGGCAGGGACGGACTCCTGGTGCTCTTGGCCACCGGGACCTCCCAATCAATGTATGGCAAGTTTAGGTCCCCCCCACCACTACCACCTCCCCCTTTGCTACCTCTCTCTTAAGTTCCTCCCTAATTCCCTGTCCCTTTCCTCCCCATGACCCGGGGGTCTATAGACCACCCCTAATCTTATCTTCCTGCCTGAGGCCACCGTGAATTCTACCCATATAGACTCGGTTTCCCCATCTTTACATCTGATGCCACAATCTTCAGTCACTTCAGTACCCTTCCTGACATAGAGGGTGATCCTCTTCACCTGTCCTGCAATCTCTCCTGAATAATGTATATCCAGGGACTGTCATCTCCCAGGTGATATTTTCTGTGGCCCATGTTTCTGTGATGGTCACAAGGTCCACCTCAGTGTGTGCCATCATTTCCTGGCGCTCACTAAGTTTGTTCCCCAGGATCCTGGCATTACTGCATACCCTCTGCTACTGTCCATCTGCCTATGTTTCCTCCTCTCTCCCTTGGTGCCTTAGCCTGCATGTTTTCTTCTCGCAACAGCCCCCCCTACATCCTCATAACTCTTGCATTGTTCCATGTAATCTGTATTCTGCTACCATCCCTTGGGTGTGAGGGAGTACTATCTTGGATCCCCTTCTGCTCACCCTCCATTGTGGATCCTGTAGACTTGGACTACCCCGCAATCAGTTTAAATGCCTGATATAGACATCAAACTTCTGCCCCAGTGCGCTGGCCCCCTCTCTCATCAGGTGAAGCCCATCACCTTTGAAGAGCCATCTGTCCCCTACAAAGTGGTACCCCATGTCCTGACACCACTCCTTGAGCCAGCTATTGAATTCACTATCTCAGTACCCTTAATCTTGTCCCGCCTGGCCCCACACAAGGAGGACTTTGGAGAAGGCCAGGGAAGCAGAGTGTGCTGCCAGTCTGTGCTCCAGTCTACAGAAAGTCTGCTACACTGCCTCTACTGACTGGTTGGCCATACTGATACCTAGGTGCTCCAGCACCCCCAACTCTCCCTCCTCTTCTCTCTCCACCATCCTCCCAATTCTATCCAAGTCCCATTTGGCTGATACTCCAGGCAGGCATTGGACCAACTCTCCTCCATCTGCCCACCCACAGTACCCTGTCTGTAACTCTAACTATTGAGTCCCCCATCACTAGGACCTTCTTTACAGTTTTGCCCTCCTTGGGTGCCAATGTGCTGTCTGGCCCATCACCTGAGACTGACTGAGTCTCCATTTGTGGAGTAATGAGCTTGACCCTCCTCCAGGGGTGCAAAGCGATTCACCATCTGGATGTAACTGGGCTGGACAACTTCTTTGAGGCTGCTTCTTCTTTCCCTCCCACGCCCACCACCCGCTTGGGCCAGTGGGTCTCTGAGAGAGTAGGGGTGAGTGGGGTAGGCCCCTTCTAAGCTGAGTGTGCAACTGAAACACAGAAACATAGATGATGGCAGAAGGGGACCTGTGGTCCATCGAGTCTGCCCAAGTGAGGTATCCAGGGACCTGATGGCATACATCCCAGGGTACTAAAGGAGCTAAGGGTGGAACTAGCAGAGCCATTATCAGAACTGTTTAGTTAGTCTCTAAGCACAGGACAGGTCCCAGAAGACTGGAGAAGGGCTCATGTGATCCCGCTCCACAAGAGTGGTAGCAGGGAGGAGGCAGAGAACTACAGAGCAGTCAGTCTTACCTCAGTAGTGGACAAGATTATGGAGGCACTCCTTAAGGAAAGGATAGTGCAACACCTGGAATCCATAGGAGCACAGGATCCAAGACAGCATGGATTTACAAAAGGAAGGTCCTGTCAAACTAATCTTATAGATTTCTTTGACTGGGTAACCAGAGTGGTGGACCAAGGGGGAGCAGTTGATGTCGCCTACCTTGACTTCAGCAAAGCTTTTGATACTGTCCCACATAGAAGATTGATTAATAAGCTGGATAGGCTCGGGGTGGGTCAGAAGTTGGTCAACTGGGTGGCAAAGTAGTCGGGCAGAAAACAGACAGCAGTGGTAAACGGTAAACAGTCAGAAGAGATGCAAGTCACAAGTGGGGTACCTCAGGGTTTAGTCCTGGGGCCAGTCCTCTTCAATATCTTCATCAGTGACATTGCAGATGGACTGGAGGGTAAGGTTTGTCTGTTTGCAGATGACACCAAGATCTGCAACAGAGTAGATGATCCAGATGGGGTGGGCAGAATGAGAAGAGATCTGGATAAACTAGCAAAATGGTCGAAAGAGTGGCAACTGGGGTTTAATGCAAAGAAGTGCAAGATCATGCACATAGGGAAGAGAAACTCTGAAATCACCTATAGGCTGGGAGGGGAGTTTCTGGCAGTCACAAGGGAAGAGAGAGACTTGGGCATCATCATCACTGATGACCTGAAATCATCCAAGCAAACCACTAAAGCAGTAGGTAAGGCTAGGGGAATGTTGGGGTGTATTAGTAGGAGTATCTCAAGTTGGAAGGGGGAGGTAATAATCCCTCTTTACAAGACACTGGTTAGGCCCCATCTGGAGTACTGCATGCAGTACTGGAGGCCACACCTTCACAAGGACATTAACCAAATTGAGGCAGTCCAGAGAAGGGCAACCAAAATGGTGCAGGGACTGCATCAGAAAACATATGAGGACAGATTAACAGAGCTCAATATGTATACCCAAGAGCAAAGGAGGGAGACAGGTGATATGATTGAAACATTCAAACACCTTAAGGGCATTAACAAGGTGAAAGAGTATAACATGTTTCAATATAAGAAAAATAGCAGGACAAGAAGACACAGCATGAGATTAGAGGGAGGCCGATTTAAGGGTAATGTGAGGAAGTTCTTTTTCACAGAAAGGGTGGTGGATGCATGGAACGGGCTACCTCAGGAAGTGGTGGATATGAATACAGTGCAGGGCTTCAAACAGGCATGGGATAGGCACAAGGGAGCAATACAGATGAGTATGAATAGATAGGCAATTGACAGAGCAAAGGCCGATGGCACATTCATAAGGTAGAAAAAGAAATGGGCAGACTGGATGGGCCTTGTGGTCCTTATCTGCCGACAACTTCTATGTTTCTATATATGTTACCTATTGTGCACTGGTGTGCTACCCTCCTAGACACCCAGCCTATTCCTTGCCAGTGCCATGTGTTTGTTCCCAATACTTGTCCCACCCATGCTTAAAGCTTGATACTGACTTTGCAGCCACCACCTCAGGAGGTAATCTATTCCAAGGTTCCACCACCCTCTCTGAGAAGTAAAACTTTCTGATGTCTCTCTTGAACACTCCACCCTTCAATTTCCACCCATGCCCTCTTGTGATAGAAGTGACGTTCCTGGTAAAAAGCTGTGCTTCTGGCACCTTGTTGATGCCTTTAAGGAACTTGAAGGTCTCAATCATATCCCCCCCCCCTTCCTCCTAGTCTCTAGCAAGTACAATTTCAGATCCTCAAGCCTCTCTTGAGAGGTGATTTCCTGAAGGCCATGTATCATTTTTGTTGCCCTTCTCTGGACCACTTCCAATCTATCAGTGTTCTTTCTTAGGTGAGGTCTCCAGAACTGTACACAGTACTCCAGATGAGGCCTCACTAATGACCAGTAAAGTGGTAGTATCACCTCCCTGTCCCTGCTGTCTATCCCCTGCCAATGCATCCTAACACCCTGCTAGCCCTGCGGTAAGCCTTATTGCACTGACTTTGCTGCTGGAGGTCATCCCTAATGATGACTCCCAGATCACGTTCCTCAGCAGAGGAGCTCAGCTGGACTCCGTTTAGCCAGTATTCTTCCTTGGGGCTGGCCCTACCCTGGTGCATCACCTTACACTTCGTAGCACTGAAGTTTAATTGCCGTATTTGTGACCACCTTTCCAACTTCTTTTAAGGTCCTCCTGCAGTTGTCTGACTCCCTCCATACTGTCCACCCTTCCGCTGAGTTTCATGTCATCTGCAAACAGGGAAATGTTGCCATTTGTGCCCTTACTGATGTCACTAATGAATACACTGAAAAGGACCAGCCCCAGGACCGACCCCTGAGGCACCCAACTAGTGACCTGCCTCTCTTAGATTTCACCCCATTTACTACCACCCTTTGTTTTCTAAACCCACTTTACTATTTGTTCTGTGACCCCAAGGTCTTTTACTTTTTTTAAGAGTCCTATGCAGGACTGTGTCAAATGCCTTACTGAAGTCAAATTAAAGCAAGTCCACTGCATGACCCCGTCCAACTCCTTGGTCACTTCGACAAAGAACGTAAAGCTTTGTTTGACATAACCTGCCCATCACAAACCTGTGTTGTTTGTAGTTATTGAAGCGATTTACTTTGAGGTATTCCACTAGCTCTTGCTTGATAAAGACCTCCATACGTTGACCCACTACTGATGCGAGGCTGACTGGCCTGTAGTTAAATGTAATTACTGGGTAATTTCTATCCTTGCTGCCACCAACTGAGCGTGGAGCTCCACTATGATCCTGCAGAAGGGGCAGAGCCCCCTGCTCCAGAGCACTTTCCTGGAGAAGAGTGCCTTACCCCTGAACCACATCAATCAATCTTTATTTAACCAGGTGAGCATCATTGAGAAAAACTCATTTACGAGATGAGCCTGGGCATTCACATATATAAGTACAGGCAAGAGTATATACAATGTTACAACAATTGGGAGTCCAACAACACAGTAATTCAAAAAAAGAAAAGAAAAAAGAAAATAAACTATTGGTACAGGGCAGGGATATATACAGTGTTACAACAAATTAGTGTTCATGCCATACAGTAATGCTAGTGTAAACAAGGAGAAAGTGCACATATCTTGGATGAAAGTAGCATACATACTATGGTACAAAAACCTATGTACATTAGCTGCGACAGGAACCGATGCAACAAGAAAGGGTAAGGAGAAGGGGGAGTAGAAAGAGGAAGAGGGCAAAGCCAGAGGGGGAGGAAGAGTGATACATTTGGGGAGGGCATTACATAGTTTAGGGAATAGGTCCGGGTAAAGCGATGATGTGAAAAGAGGCAGGGCATGGAAAAGAAATGGGGGAGAGGAGCTTAGAATAGAGAGTAGGATAGGTGCAGTAAGAGTGCCATTAACGGAGGCAAGTACAGGTTTCTGAAAAAGAACGCTGGTAAAGGGATTTGAAGAAGCTCAGTTTCACAGGGATTGACAACTTCAGAGTTTTCTGTATTGTGTTCCAAATGACAGGAAGAGCATGACTTATTGCAGATTGGCCATATCTGGTTCTCACCTTAGGGATAAATAGTGAGATGTAAGAGAGGCTTCTCAATGTGTCGTTTCCAAATCTACAGGCGGGCAGGCAACTCACAATATAATACAGGAGCATATTAGTGATTGCTTTGTAGTTCCAGAGCACTGCGTTCTTTTGGGGAGCACAACATTTTGCTCCCGTCACTTCACTCCGATTAATATAGCTCCCATGTAATTTCACTCCCCTGGCATTTCGCTCCTTCATTGGGTCAAGCTCTAAAAAAAAAAAAATACTGGCTCTGGGTCTCTAGAAATGAGTGAATATGAGTTCAAAAGTTTAAAATAACTGGCTCTGGGTCTCATTTGCTAACAAATATTGCCTCTGGGTCTCATTTAAACATGAATTTGTGTGCTCTTACCTTAGCTGTCTCACAACCAGTCATGTGGTGTGTTGCCTAGCATTGCAAAGTGTTGCCATGGGAATGTAGTCATGTGATGGTCTGTTCCAGTAAACCCGGGAAGTGCACCATTAAGACTGTTCAAAAGACTGTTAAAAACCTTTTAAAACTTCTTTATTCAGGTACATATTTTAAAATCTTGATGGTTGGGGATATTCAGTGGTCAAAACAGTTTGCTGAAGGGGTGAGACATTATTATGTATGCAATGCGCAGTATCGGGAGTGAAAGTGACAGGAGCTCAGTGTTTATTTTTAACATTTTAAATGAACGAGACCGAGAGCTTGTATCCTCAACACAGCATGATTCAATACTTTAATGAAGGAGCTACATTATTTATCCACTTGTACACTCAGTACTTTGCTTAGTTATGTTACGGATGCAGTGAGCAATACCGGGAGTGAAAGTGACAGGAGTAAAGTTAGCGGGAGCCAAGTGATGACGGGGAGCGAGAAAGCAGGAGCGAAATGACATAGACCCATTCTTTTGTCGTCTGAATGTTAATGAGCTCCACCCTACCTTGGCATAGAGCTCACAGTGGTGTGTGGCATAAGAGAGACCATTTATGAATTGAACAGCTCGTTGGTAGAGTATATCTAGATTAGAAAGGGAGAGCTTTGGGCTTGGCCATACAGGAAATCGGCATAATCTAAAAGGGGCAAGAATGTAGTCTGGACCAACCTAGTTTTAGGTTCTAGTGTAAGTGGATTCCTAATATGGAAGAAGAGACCAAGTCTGTTTCAGTTTTTTTTGAGAGTTCATCAATATGATGGACAAAGGACAATTTGTGGTCTATTCAAAACCAAAGATAGTTAAATTTCACAACGAACTCCAGCGGCTCACCCAGTAATGTGTATACAAAGGGAGCAGAACCAGGGAGACTGTGTTTATTTGCAAAGGTAGAGGGAGCAAGTATCATAGCCTTGGTCTTTTTTGCTTTTAGGAGGAGCTTTAATTGCAGTTGATTTTTCTGTAAATGATCAAAGTCTTGTTGGAGATCACTGCAGGCAAGATCCAGAGTAGGTCTGGCAATGTACAAGACAGTATCATCCACAAACAGGTGGATGTTTGTTGTGGTGATAACAGTATTAATACAGTTAATATAGACAGCACATAGTAGCGAGTCTAAAATGAACCCTTGAGGGACACCCCACCTACATCTTACCAAGACCTGTATTCGTGAGAGAGAAATGTTAGTAGTACCAATTAAGATTAGCGCGCACTTCCTACCCAGGTGGGAGAATCTAGTAACTCATTTGTATGGTGGCAGCAATTATACAAAATATGTCCGAGTTGTTACTCAAACTAAACCCCAGCTGCAAACAAGAAACCAGCAACTGTGCAGAATCTCTTCACGTCAAGAATCAGCCCCCAAACAACAGAGGGAAGTATTTCAAGCACCACAATGCTATAACTGTAATATTTTATTCCCCCTACAGAACACGCTTTGAAAACAACCAGTTAACCACAGAACCGTCCCCACTAGACTTGAACAGCTCACTTGTAGTAACCCTCCCTTTCACTGTGCAACCTTGCAACAACTAAGCAGTTACTTCTTACCTCAATGCTACCTGTAGATGATAGTTTGCATTAGCTCCCCACCGCAAAGCACTTCCTCACACTGCAGGTATACCTGGGGTCCGAGTAGTAGGGGTCCACATGGTCTACCTGGGTCAGCTGTGGTGCAGAGTGTCTGGCTGCTGGCTGCCTCATTGGGCTGACTCTGGTGGGCAGATGTCCTTTTCGCATTAGTCCTTTGTGCATGGGGGGGCCGCTTGATGGCCTAATCCTTTTGTAGACATCTGCTACTTCCTAGTTTCTCTGGCAGCCCGCCTGATTGGCTGTTGAACAGGGAGGGAGATGCGGCTGAGCTCCAGTTGGCTCCTGGAGCCCTGAGCCTTCTAGCTTCTTATCCTGGCTGGTCCCACAGCTATCTGAAGTGGTGTCTAGCTGCTGGAGGGGCCAATCCTTGCCCCATCTCACCAGAAAAGTCTGTGATGCTCCTGAATGTGTGCAAGGGCTATTTATGCTCTTGCACTTCCTGATTATCCAGGCAGCCCACCTGACTGGCTGCTGAACAAGGAGGGAGGTGCAGCTGAGCTCCGATTGGCTTCTGGACCCCTGAGCCCACTAGCTCCTCTCCCTGGCTGGTCCCACAGCTATCTGAAGCAGCATCTAGCTGCTGGAGGGGCCAATCCTTGCCCCATCCCACCACAAAAGTCTGTGGTCCAATAACAAAATGGGAAAAGTATTTAAAAAAAAAAAAATCTCCTTTAAATGACTTGGATTTGTACTTAGATTGCCCTAAGAACAGGTAGACTAGATAGCTGCTTCTTTTGGTAGTTTCTCATTCTCCATCAACAGGCAAATGGCACAAATCAAGCCCTAGGTTTCTCTGTCGAGTGCAGGCAATCTTAGACAATGTAGGAAGAAATCTTGAGGCCTTCATGTACCCTTAGTAATGAACAAAGAAAACAAACTCTCTCACTAGATGTTTTACTGCCTTAAAGAGCTAGTAGAACCCTTGAGGAAAGGAGGGAGAGGTGGGGCATGATAGAAACTTTCAAGTTACCTCAAGGGAATCAACAAAGTCCAAGAGGGGTAGCATCTTTCAAAAAAAGAGATGTGCAAGAACAAGGGGACACAATTCCAAGATAGAGGGGGACGGCTCAGGGGCAACATGAGGAAGTATTTTTTCACAGAGAGGGTGATGGACACATGGAACGGCCTTCTTAGTGAGATTGTGGAATCAGAAACAGTGGGGGAATTCAAGAATGCATGGGACAGGCATAAGGCAATTCAGGTGGGGGTAGGAAGAAGCAGGCTTTTGGTTAACTAGGATCTGCAGCTTATCTAATATGTAGGGAAATGGGCAGACTAGGTGGGCCAAGCAGTCCTTATCTGCCATCAGTCTGTTTCTAGAACCAAAAATAGCAGACAAGAAAGTGTTACAAATTTTAAGAAGCAGCTGATTGTAACTTTTTATTTCTGAAGTATTTTTCTTTTTCCTTTTGTTTATTAGAAACTTTCCTATATGATAGTATTATGCTGGATGTGTGGAATAGCATTCTGTCTAACAGCTGAAATATCTAGTTCTATTCCTTCCACTGCATCACAGTGCTGTGACCTCACTAACTGTGACATCACAGGTAACTGATCTGGCAGCTACTGAGTGGCTCTTCCTAAACAGGTATGATGTCACAGTCAGCAAGGTCACAATGCTGATGATGCAATGGAAGGAACAGAGCTAGATACATCAGCTGCCAGGCAGAATGCTGCTCCACACACCTCACACTTGCTTACATCAGGTGTAACATCTCCTAATTAATCGAAGAGAAACGTAACTCAGATACAAGAGGCAACAGTTAACTACTTTTAAAAACTAATGTTAGTTTTAGATCATACACTAGTTTTTTAAAGAACTCTGGTTTCTTTTAGAAGTTGTTCCTGGGTAGGAGGAGGAGATGATGGAAGGGGCCGCCATTTATTTGTTGTTATACAATGGCAAGAAGGAATCCTGGACTCTAATTGGTCAGTCTGGGACTGGACCTGTGATGTTATCCCAGTACAACCTCACTGGTCTAGTCTCAGACTCACTGTGAACCTGTAGAGGATTGGTTGGAGCTAGATATCTTTTTTTTTTTTTGCATCTTCTTTTAAGAAATAAAAATATCCTTCCATACTAACAAAAACATTCTTTAAAATGCTTTTTTTTTATTCTGTATTACAACAAGCCATTAGAGACAGCACGCCCTTCCAGGCTGCTGATATCGTCACGCCTCAGGTATTGACGACCGCCCGCGGCCTGCGCCCAACCACCCGAGGCGTGACGTTATCCCAGCACAACACACACCCTGGAGTGCATTATTGCTTAATTGGTAACCGGGTAAATGCACTAGACCTAGAAAATGCCTATTTTCAGGCACGACCTGGGAGAGTACAAACAAAATACAGTTACAGTCAAAATACAGTTAGTCAAAATATATGGTAGTAAGAGAAACATAAAATACAAAACAATAAGCAGTTCAGGGAGAAACAATCATAATCTACAAGGCACACAAGCAAATGTAAAGACGTCTCAGAACTGAGCATATCAAACAGTATAGTACAATATGATTCCCAAGGCAACTTATCTGAGAGAGGATAGCTCCTTCCGTCAGCAGCTTGCCTTACAATCTGTGATGACACTGCCTTTCCCAGCTAGGGGGAGCACCTACCCTCTCTGTAACTTTTCTCTTCACACTACTATCCATTGTACGTTCAAAGTATGCTTTTTGAATAAAGAAAAAAATGTATTAAGTATTCGTAAAAGAAAAAAAGTTGACACAAGAGATTGTACTGTATCATGCAATCCAGTGTTTTGTTTACATTCATATTAACTTTTTGTGAGATGAGGGCTGGTTGTTTCGAGCCTTAGTCCCACAATTCCCCTTTACTCGGGTTGCAGGGTATTTTGAGTTGGTTGCTCTTAGGCACTTTGCAAAAAGCTACTTCTAATCTTGACATTTCTCCAGCTAAAGCTGATGAGTCAGATAGTCAACATCTGTGTGTGCCAGTGGGTTGTCCAAGCAAATCTTCATACTTTTTGTGCTCAAAAAATGCCTGGCTTGACTATCTAGAGGCAGCTCTAAAATTTATAATTACAAATTCTGGCAAAGTTCCTGAATGTTCTGGACAACTAAATGCTTTAAAATTTAGCTGTCCGGCTTCATGGCACTGAGAGAAGGCATTCGCTTGGCATGCTGGTGACCCAGGTTCATACCCTGAGCCCAGGTGTCAGGAGCAGAGACCAGCAAGGAGGGAGTCTAGAGCGTCCTTTGGATGCTTTCCTCCCAGGAGGATGGACGGGCCATAGGCACCTAGAGGTGGCTTGGGCAACGTTCTAGGCAGCGTGATATCTCGTCACACTGCCGAACATCCCCAACCCAGGTTGCCATCGTGATCGACCCTGTGAGGGAGAGGGGAGTGGGGAAGGGTAGGAAAGTGGAAAAACTGCCCCTCCCCAATCGATCGGATGATGGCTGCTGGTCCCAGTCACCATGAAGCCCCAGAAGTGTTCAGACCAACCCTGCAACACCCGGGATATGTTTATGCGCTTAGGGGTGCTTCTCCCCTTGAGAGGGGGACCCTTCTAGTGAAGGGTTACGTCGGGTTACCCGGGGGCTGCCTTACAGGGTGGTGGATGCCGATGGAGACAGAGTGGCAGCAGGTGAACCCAGGTGGCCTGAAGGAGTGGCTGGCTGGGGCAGCCTGGAAGAAGCAAAAAAAAATGTTGCTGGAGGGGAACGGCCCATTAGCACAGCGATCAATATCCCTACCTCTCACGACACTGGTGCACCAGGTTAGGAAATGAGCCTGAGCTGTCAGGGGGCTGGCCAGGGAGAGAAGTATTGCTCTCTTTATCTGGGATGGGAGGTACTGTCCCCATCGCAATACTGACCACAGGTGTCAATGCGGCTGGCAGGGCCGCAGTAATGGGGGGGAAAGTGGGGAAGTTGTCCGGGGCCCTGAGCTCAGGAGGGGCTCACATGAGGAGCTGGCATTACCCGGTTTGGGAAATGGGCCCATTTCAGTTGACTTGTCCTGGGCCCCAAAATTCATAGCTGCAGCCCTGGCGGCTGGTAAGGCCCAGGGGAGAGTGGGACTCCACTGACATCAGGGCAGCGCCACACTCAGTGAGCACACTGACCGTTAATGTCCACATATGCAGAGTACCAAGGGGCAGAGGAGAAACAATGGAACATAGCCTTTGTCTCCCTGTAGATGAAAGACGCCAGTACGTCCGGGACTGGGCTCAGCCTTCCGCTAATGCATCTCCTGATGAAATGTCAGTGAGTTCAGAGTATATCCCCCACCTCCTCCCCACTTGGCAGGCAACCTGAGGCTACATGGAGGAGGGGGCATCCTAGTAAGGCAAGGGTACCACTGGACAGGAGTACTATGGAATCTGGGGGGGGAAGGGGACACTGGAAAACAGGCGCATGCACAGAAAGTAAAAAAAAAAAAAAAAAAAATTATAATTTGGCGCACCTAACTTGCAAGCAGTAAGATTCTGAAAATCTGCCAGTATGTATTAAAACCAGGTTTTGAAGCCAGCCCATGCATGTGGAGTTCTGAAGCGTCTAACACCTTATCTCCTGCCACACCGGTGACCCATGTTCTGGAATGAGCACAGGTTGTGGGGGGTCAGCGAGGTGGGAGAGGATCGAGCATCTGAGGGACTGCTCTCCTCTCCCGGGGATGGGGTAGCAGCTGTATTGGCCCTTGGCTGCCACTGGGTGGAGCTCCGGTGGTAGTGTAGGCAACAAGTGGCTCAAGGGTGGGGCTGCAGATCTGCAGGATGTGCGTGCCTCCACACGCAGATTTCTGACATAAAGCTGTGGCAGGGGAATTGGAAAAAATAGAAAAGGGATCTCAAGGCAGGATGAAACCCTGCAATCTTCCCCAGAACTGCACCACCACCTAGACGTCTGAAGCTGAACTGTACTTGTGTACTGGGAGGGGAAGAGAGGCCCCCCCTCTCCGCCTCCACCCTGCCATGAGGGAACAAGCCATTAGCTATCATCTTCCGAGGTAAATTATAATTGCAGTTCTCTCTTTTGAGGAACCAAACCACATTTATCGTTTAAAACCTTTTTTAGGAAGCTATTTGGGCTTATTTTCAATTTGGCATTTTTTTTTGTCTTTGTGAACCGAAAAGTTATTTCTGTGTCTTTAGTGTTTGGCATAACTAACAGACCCATAAAGAAATTAGAACCTACAGGCTTTAAACATTGTAGTGTTTGTTTTCAGATCCTGGTAAAGGCAGATTGCCATGTAAAAAGTGTTGCCTTAAAACAGAAAAGAAGAGGGCTAAAAAAATAGAAGATTTTATGGCTTCTCAGTCTGCCTCCATATCACCAAAAGGCTCAGAAGAGGAGGGTCCAGCCCCTCAGAGTAAGCAGCAGTCCTTGTCAAAGGGGACAGAAAAGAGAGAGAGCTGCTAGAGATTGTTAAAAAATCAGGGTATCTGAAAGGGGAACCCTGAATTAAGTAAAAATAAAGGAGCCTTTGAGCAGACACTGGAAATGGTGTCTACCAATAAAAAAAACAAAAAAGGAAAACATTTGCTGTCCCTCCTTCTGAAGAAGAAAAGGAGCTGCCAGTGGACGGATGACATGATAAAACCATGGCAGTTCCTCCAGGCTTTCCAGGCTATAGGGAATTGCATGAATATGACTGCCCCCCTCCCCAGGCTCCAGTTCCATTCCCAATGCCTGCAGCAGAGAAGCCTAAAATTTACTATGACGATGAGATGGAAGGAGAACCAATAAAACCAGATGGTTCTCCTGAGCAAGAATTTGGCTCTCTGGGCCAGCCTGGTGGCACTGAGCATTGAGGTGCCACACCTAAGGCTACGCCGGTGACCCAGTTTCAGGAACGACCTTGGGTCATTGGGGTGCCGGGGGGGGGTTAGGGAGGAGCAGGATTGAGTGGAGCTGGTAAGCTGCTCTCCTCTCCTCTCCTGAGGGTGGTGGGGTGGGTTGTCACCCTCCCGCTCCCACTGGGTGGAGGTCCGGTGGGAAGCTTAGGCGGAGGGGTCAGCAAGGATGGGAGGGCTGAGCTAGCACCATGATGTGCGTGTGTGCCTCCACACACATGGCCGTGGGCTCAGGCAGGTGGGGTAGAAATGGACGAAAACCACCATAAACATAATAATTAGAAGAATTTGGCTCTCTTTCTAGGCCTTCAGAGGATTACACTTCTCACTATACCTTTGTAAGGCATATGGTAAATGCCCTCAACATTTCCTCCCACAAGACTTGAGGAGAATGAAGATGAGGTAGAATTCATGGATATGATGGGCTTAACACCCACAAGGAGGTTGATGCTGCTCATGCATAAATCCCACAGGAAAGCCACGTGCAAAATAATTTCAGCACCTACCCCAGCAGCTGGCATAGACAAGAAAATTGAGCGAAAATATCTGGTGGACAAGCAGGGTACTGAGTACCTGTACTCCCACCCTGATCGTGAGGGAGTGGTCCAGACATCCATGTCACCTACGATAAGACCAAAGTGTCCCTTTTCTCCCAGCCTTCTGAGAAAGATTCCAGGAAACTGGAGAGTATGAGCAAACATGTTTATATGTCAACTTCCCTGCTCCAAAGGCAGACAGCTTACTTGGCTTGCGCAGCTCAGTACTAGAAAGCCTTATGGAATTCCATACTGGCACTGATTGATAAGGCTACTGGAGACTTGGCACAGGATATGCCTGACATGGCAAGATCAGCTATAGATTCCACTAAGTACCAGTTCCATATGGCAGTTAACAAAAATGACACTATCTAGGGACATGGACGATGCATTGTCCCTCAGAAGGTTTGCCTGGTTTAGAACGACAAACCTGTCGCAGGACACTTGAACAAAAGTGATGGATTTCCCCTCTGAAGGGAAGTCCCTGTTTGGTGCCAAGACAGAGACCTACATGAAAAAGGTGGATGAGTACAAAACAACCTATGAGAGCAATAATGAGAAAGAAAATGCTTTCACTTCCTACAGGCCTTGTGGAAGGGGAGGTAGGTGTAGAGAATACTACCCTCATGCTTATGTTCCCTTCCACAAAGGGGCTACTATAGGAGGAGGGTAGAAGGGGCACAAGGTGTGCTGCAGCTGCAACACCAGCCCGCAAACCCCCGACAAAGCAAAACCCCTGACAAGTCTGCCCAGGTGACCCATTCATTGTCAGTTGGAAGACTGGCTCACTACTTCCAGGAACAGACAAAAATCACCACAGACAAGTTGGTCCTGGAAACAGCCATGGTTTGTTGCTGCAGTTCAGAAAAAGTCCCCAAACTGCAGAACTCCAAAGATTTTCCTGCCTCTCACTCTAGCACAAAAAAATTCTGTTGAGATGGAGGTGAAAGAACTGCTGCAAGCAGGTGAAGTGGTGAACATATTTGCCGCACGATAGGGTAAGGGTCTTTTTTCCAGATACTTCCTGAGCCACAAGAAAAATGGAGAGTAGTGGCCCATTTTAGATCTGACATATCTTAACAAGCATTTAAAGAAAGAAAAATTCAAGATAGTAACACGGGACTCAGTGATTCCATCCCGGTAGACGGGAGACTGGTTGGGGTCACTGGATCTGAAAGACGTCTACTTTCACATACCAGTCAAGCCAAGTCACAGAAGATACCTCAGGTTCAGGTCAGAGAACTGCCATTTCCAGTTCACAGACCATCCCTTTGGCCTCACCTTGGCTCCAAGAGTATAAACAAAGAGCCTAGCTGTGATGGCAGCACATTTGAGAAGGAAAGGGGTGGTGTTTTTTTCCCTACCTGGATGACTCGTTGATCTCAGGAAAAACAGGATACATTGGAGGACCTGGGCTTCCTCATAAACCTTCAAAAGTCTCAAACAGAATCAGTTCAAGTTCTGGACTTTATCAGTACAGCGCTATATACCCTGCAAGGAAAGGCAGTTCTTCCTCAAGCAAGGGTAGCCAATCCAGTTTCAACAGCAGAATCCCTTCAAGGCAGGTCAACCAAGACCTGGAAGGAACTTTCTGTGATTACTGGTGTCGGGGGCCAGGTTCCAAATGACAGACACCCAGTATCACCTAGGGGACCATTGGTCCCAGAGGTGGGATTCTTTGTCCAAACTGGTGCTTGTTACAAAAAGTTTGCTTAGGGCACTGGAATGGTGGAAAGAGGAAGAGAACCCATTAGAGGGAATCTCCTTCCTCCAGCAATCCCCCGCAGTCATACTCACAACAGATGCCTCCCTCTTAGGATGAGGCACCCACCTAAAAGACCTTGCTGTAAATGGCACCTGGAGCACACAGGAGACTCAAGAGCACATAAATCTCCTTGAACTCAGGGCAGTATACCTGGTAATACAGGCTTTATCCACCCATACACTGGGTCAGTCTATCCAAATCAGAACAGACACCACCACAATATATTACATAAACAAGGAGGAAGAAGCTCTTCAAAGTTGCGCATAGAAGCCATGAAGATCTGGAACCTAGCCTATTCCATGGAGGTTCAGCTATCTGCATTACACCTGCCTGGGAAAGACAATGTGCTGGCAGACTCCCTGAGCAGGATCAGCCAGGGAAGTAATGAATGGGCCCAGAAACAGCAGGTACTGTCAGTGTTCAGATGCTGCGGCACACCAGATATAGATCTGTTTACCTCCTGGTAGAACAGTCAAGCTTCCACTCTTTTGTTGCAGACCCCCTGTGGTGGGGTCAGTTGCAGAAGATGCTCTAGTCCTAAACTGGTCAGGGAAGTTTCTATATACCTTCCCACCATTCCCACTTTTACTGAGGATTCTGATAAAACTGAGGAGGGAGAGTCGGCAACAGTGATCCTCATAGCTTCAGACTGGGCCAGACAGGCCTGGTACTCCCTGCTCCTGTCCATCTCCAGCAGACCACCTATCAGCCTACCACTGAGATGCATTCTGCCAAAACTGTCCCAGGGCAGAATAACATTCCCAGATTTGAGAACCCTATGCCTCAGAGCAGGGTTCTTGAAGAGCTAGAGTTTTCTTGGAGAAATCACTCTGAGAAAACAGTGGAGGTACTGAAGTTCTCTAAGAAACCAGCAACAAGGAAAAATATGCTTCAAAATGGAAGCTTTTCCTTATGGTGTACTCCTAGACAAATCAACCCCATCAGGGCAGGTCTCCCTACAGTCCTGGACTACATAGTCCACTTACAGTCCCTGGGCCTAAGGCCTGCAACCTTGAAGGTTCACTTGGCAGCAGTATCAGCTTACACATCAGCT
Source organism: Neoceratodus forsteri (assembly GCA_016271365.2). Taxonomy (NCBI): domain Eukaryota; kingdom Metazoa; phylum Chordata; order Ceratodontiformes; family Ceratodontidae; genus Neoceratodus; species Neoceratodus forsteri. The sequence continues at coordinate 62,131,946 of JADMNL010000031.1, read as the reverse complement.
GACAATGACAAGTCAGTGGCATCACAACCTATTTTCAAAATGTTTTTCAAAGGGTTTAATCATCTGTACCCTCCAGTGAGGGATTCAGTCCCTCTACAGGACATGAATTTGTACATTGCTCAGCTGATGGAGGCTGCTTTGGAGTCCATGGCCACTGTTGCACTGAAGTGTGTCACCTAAAAAACACTTATTCTGGTAGTAGTGATGTCTGCCAGAAGGGGAATGAACTACAAGCCCTCTGCACAGATCCTAACTGCATAATCTTTCGCAGGGACAGGGTAGTCCTAAAGACTCTCCAAAGCTGTGTCTGAATTCCACTTGAATCAATCAGTTGCCCTTCCTGTTTTCTTTACAGAAAAATCTAGCTCAGTGGATCAAAAGCCCCACAATCTGATGTGAAAAAGGCACTGAGTTATTATCTTGACCACACAAAGAATGTCAGGTCTGCTAATCCTCAGCTGTTTGTCACTTATGGTGAAGTGAGTGTGGAAAGGCAAACCAGCCTCCAGGAGAGCCATTTCTTTATGGTTAGTCTCCTGCCTACACTTCTGTTATGACAAAGCTGGTGCCACCTAGAGGCCTCAGGGCACACTCTACAAGTATCAAGGGGGGTCCCCCTGCAAGAAATCTATAAAGCAGCTACCTGAAAAACAAGTACACACCTTCACAAAACACTACTGTCTGGACATATAGTCCAGAATGGATGCCAGCGTTGGTACTGCTGTCCTTGTAGAACCTTTTCCCAAAATAGGTTCTCTACCCAGCCTGTCCGGGTACTGCTATGGCATCTGCTGTAGTAAAACATAAGCGAGGGACTCCTGGGGTCGGAAGAAACAATTACTCACCATAGTAATGTTATTTCTTCCAAAGAGATCCTTACATTTAACAATCCCTAATCCCTGCCTCCCCTTCCAGAACCTGGTAAAAGGTTCAGACAAGAATCTGTTCTTTTCTGTTTGCTTGAACATTACTTTTTACAGTGCCTTTACATATGTTGCTCTGTGATCCGAGTTATTTTAAATTTCATAACAAATGAGTTTGTTCTGTCTTTGTTCAACATACTTAAAAAAAAAAAAAAATGGTTAAAGTTTTTGGAATTGTTTGATAGCTATTAGCTAATTTTAGTGGTTACAGTTTACCATAGCTTGGTTAAATAAATCTAACGTTAGAGTGCAGGAATGAGTGTAACCACACAGCAGAGTTTGAATTTCATTTAAAATTCTGTAATTTGCATGACATTCTAAAGCTCCAGGGCTGCCCATTCCAGGGGTATGATGCTGTTGTTAAAAATAGTGAAGGATCCCTTTGGAAGAAACAACATTTACTGCGGTGAGTATTTTTTTTCTTTCTTCAGCTTACTTAAACAAATACAGTGCTAGAAGTCTTGCCTGCGAATTTCCTTTGAAACAGGTCAGCCATGTCCAAGTGCGCATATAGTGATTGACAGCTGTGCATTTGACTCAGAAATCGATTACTTTATTGCAAAACAAGTCCGCCTGTAAACAGAACTGTCCATCCCAGCTTTGTTTCCACATACCGCCAAAGATGGCGTCTACTATATGGGAATGAAGCCTGGGACTGCCAGGCTTGTTTCCCTAGTGGCCAGAGCGTTCACATCCCAACGTCTTTGCTCCTATCATCCCTACATAAAAATGCCCTAATATACTGGAAGGCATTTGGTTCCATTGTTAATGTTTTCCACCTTTTCTTCTCTTTTAGGATGGCAGCAAATTTCTCCTACTACCACCCGTATGCTCTCTATGGACTAAGCTGTTGCAACGGACGCTACTGCTTGTGCTACCCACCCTACCCTCAGGCCTGCCTGCCTGTGTCTCCACCTCAACTGTGTCAGTCCAGCACTCCCTCCCCATCCCATCTGCCAAGCTATTTCCCTCCTCCCTCTCTCCCCAGGTCCCCTCCCCAATTCTGCCAACTTGGTCTGCTTCCCCCTTCCTGCACCCCCACTCCTCACCCTGTGCCTTGTACATCTCCAACTCAAAAATGCTTAGACAACCTGTCCACCTGGGATCGTCACAGGCCTCACTTACAGAAGTACTTGCAGCTGCAGCCTTTCCTATAACTCGGCATCCTACTGGACTTAGGAGTTAACCCCTGGATTGCCAAGGACTACAACTCTTTTATGTGGACTTGCCATCTTTTCATTAACAGAACTTGTTTTTGTTTCCTTGGAGAGGGGAGTTTTGTACACTTCAGCTGTCAAAGAATTCAAGGTGCTATGTTGGAACATTAGAAATTTGTGGAGAAATTTGGATTTTAGGGCTCTGGTAGCACAAGAACGCTTCATGAGTACATAGTGAGTGTCTGCTTTTTGTGTCTGGCTCCCAATCAGATGCACACTATCACCTTCTGGATCCAAACTTATGCATCAGTACCCCACTGCAGAACTTGTATGGTAGATTTCTTCTCTATGGTATCCAAAAATTATGGTAACAAAATATAATAGAAATGAGTGCAATGTTATGGGCTGAGAAGGGCAGCCCTTCTTCAGGTATTTTCTTTATACGAGAGCATGGGGTGGGGTAGCAGCTGCCATTATGATGGTGTTGAGAATGATGGCAGTGGTTTAAAAACTCCAGTGTAAGTGGAGTGACTTTAGGTTCCATACTGTACAAATGAATTACAGAATAGGCTTCTGCATGATATGGAGTTGTGCCCACTGGTGATGAGGGTCCTTATAACCCAGGAGTGACCTTGAATAAAATATCACAGGGGATGCCCTCAACATTTTTTAGGCCTAAGAAAGCTTTTCTTAACCATTATATAAACCATCAAAGCTACTTCACACAGTCAGTTCTGACAACTTCCTCCAGCAAGAAGCTCTCTTGGATCCATAAAAGGCATCTCAAACAAGCTGTAAAGAAATGGAATGTTCCATTGATGAAATAGGGGAATTTTTTTACTGACATTTTTTTTTTGTTTAACTTAATTTAAAAAATATCTTTATACATATATTTATAAAATGGCAAGAAACGATCTAGAAATTTCATTGGCCAAGAGGCGCTGCCTAACCATGCATTACATCTCTGTAAATGCCCAGTCAGGTGCCAAATCTCATTCCACCCCCCAAAAAAAACTTACTTTAGAGCCATTTTATAAGGGTAATAAGCCTCTCCAGGGTGCGCTTCATAGGATTTTAATGCACTTCCCAAGGATGTAAGGACAGTCAGCCTTCGACCTTATGCCTTACTATACCCCCTGAGGTGTGCATTGAAATCTTTTAATGCACACCCATACTTCTATATATATATGTAACAGAGAATTTGCTACACCTTGGTGGGTGTTGAGGGGCATGAGGCTGCAGGCCAAGTGTGTTCGACCACCAAGGCGTGCGTATATCAGAGCGTGACCACATGCCCTGCAGTGGATCCTCTGTCTTATGAAATGGCCAAAATTGTTTTGGAAGGGGTTGAATTCCCATTCCAAGGCAAAAATATGGGACTTCAGAGGAGCTGACTTTGATAAGATGGCCAACAGAGTTAAGCTAGCCCTGGCAAAAAGAAACACAGGTGAGGGGGTACAGGCAAAGTGGGCAAGCATTAAGGATGCAATACTTGAAGCAACATCCCATTGTGTTAGACAGAAAAGGAAGTGCAAAGAAGAAGGAAACCACTTTGGTTCTCAAATACAGTAGCAGAAAAGGTCAGAGCCAAAAGACTGGCCTTCAGGAAATATAAGGAACACAGCGGATGAAGATAGGGAGGCATACCAAACTGCCCTAAGGGAAGCAGGTAAGGCAGGCAAAGTCCCAAACAGAGGAACACACACACAGTAAAAAGAAGGTGACAAGACTTTCATAGATACACTAGTGAAAGGAGAAAGTCCAGAGGGGGTATTGCTAAGCTTAATGGAGAAAAGGGAGCATGTGAGGAGGAGGACCCTGTAAAGGCATCTATCCTAAATAGATACTTTTGCTCAGTATTTACTGAAGAGAAGGTAGGGTAGGGCAGGGCCCACAGCTCAGCATCATGGACACGGGGGAGGTGAGCACTACTCCCTTCACAAAAGAAAGGGTCCTACAAGAGCTTGCTAAGCCCAGGGTGGATAAGGCAATGGGACCTGATGGCATACATCCCAGGGTACTTAAGGAGCTAAAGGTGGAACTAGCAGAGCCATTAGCAGAACTGTTTAGTGAGTCTCTGAGCACAGGAGAGGTCCCAGAAGACTGGAGAAGGGCTTGTGTGATCCCGCTCCACAAGAGTGGTAGCAGGGAGGAGGCGGGGAACTATGGATCAGTCAGTCTTACCTCATTAGTGGGCAAGATTATGGAGGCACTCCTTAAGGAAAGGATAGTGCAACACCTGGAATCCATAGGGGCACAGGATCCAAGACAGCATGGGTTTACAAAGGAAGGTCCTGTCAAACTAATCTCATAGATTTCTTTGACTGGGTAACCAGAGTGGTGGACCAAGGGGAGCAGTTGATGTCCTACCTTGACTTCAGCAAAGCTTTGACACTGTTCCACATAGAGGATTGATAAATAAGCTGGGTAGGCTCGGATGGGTCAGAAGTTGGTCAACTGGGTGGCAAACTGGTTGACGGACAGAAACAGAGTGTGGTGGTAAATGGTATACAGTCAGAAGAGATGCAAGTCACAAGTGGGGTACCTCAGGATCAGTCCTGGGGTCAGTCCTCTTCAACATCTTCATTAGTGACCTTGCAGATGGACTAGAGGGTAAGGCTTGTCTGTTTGCAGATGACACCAAGATCTGCAACAGAGTAGATGATCCAGATGGGGTGGGCAGAATGAGAAGAGATCTGGATAAACTAGCAAAATGGTCAGAAGAGTGGCAACTGGGATTTAATGCAAAGAAGTGCAAAATCATGCACATAGGGAAGAGAAACCTTGAAGCCACCTATAGGCTGGGAGGGGAGTTGCTAGCAGTCACAAAGGAAGAAAGAGACTTGGGCATCATCATCACTGATGACCTGAAATCATCCAAGCAGACCTCTAAAGCAGTAGGTAAGGCTAGGGGGTGTTAGGGTGTATTAGTAGGGGTATCACAAGTCGAAGAGGAGGTAATAATCCTCTTTACAAGACACTGGTTAGGCCTCCATCTGGAGTACTGTGTGCAGTATTGGAGGCCACCTTCACAAGGACATTAACCAAATTGAGGCAGTCCAGAGAAGGCAACCAAAATGGTGCAGGGACTGCATCAGAAGACATATGAGGACAGATTAACAGAGCTCAATATGTATACCCTTGAGCAAAGGAGGAAGAGAGGTGATATGATCGAGGCATTCAAACACCTTAAGGGCATTAACAAGGTGAAAGAATCTAACGTTTAAATATAAGAAAAATAGCAGGACAAGAGGACACAGCATGAGATTAGGGGGGCCGATTAAGGGGGAATGTGAGGAAATTCTTTTTCACAGAAAGGGTGGTGGATGCATGGAATGGCTTACCACAAGAAGTGGTGGCTATGAATACAGTGCAGGGCTTCAAACAGGCATGGGATAGGCATAAGGGAGTAATACAAATGACTATGAATAGATAGGCCACTGACAGAGCAAAGGCCGATGGCACATTTATAAGGTAGAAAAAGAAATGGGCAGACTGGATGGGCCTTGCGGTCCTTATCTGCCGTCAACTTCTATGTTTCTATGAAACATAGAAAGAGTTCAGGCATGTGGTCATTTTGGGATAATGCATGGTCATGTGGTGTGTTTCGTCCAGTCAGGAGATTTTACTCTGCCATTTGATATCTATGTGCATACATGTATACATATCATTTGATTTACTTAGAGAATAATTTATGGGCAACAGTGTGTAATACTTTTGTTAGACGCACCAGAGTGGTGTGATGTATCATAAACCACAAGACCAAAGGTTGAGTGGTTTGCAATGGTGGTATGCCCAAGGGTGTGTAAAGAAGAAAAGCAAGTTTTCACTGTTGAGCAATCATTATTATTTTGACTGGTAACAGAACCAGTTTTTGCAAGTGGTAGCATAGCTGATCAAAAACAGAAGTACAGCTGGCTGCAGCAGTTGTCTCATGCTTGTTGCTGTGTACTAGAGTGAGACAGTTCAACGTCACATACTCATGTGTAATGCAGTGTGTATAACAAAACATTTTAGGCACTGTTTTCAGGCTGTAATCGACCCTAGTCAGTAATTATAGAATATCTATAGAACTGCTGAGGAGCTCACCTATGCATTTGAGTCTATCATCTTATCCATCCTTAAGGTGCCAGAACTGTTCGCCTTCGGTTTGCAGTTTTCACATCCAAAGAACCATAAAAGTGGTCCTCAGTGTTCCAATAAATATAAAATAGAGTTGTGAATAAACATTAAATGCACAGCTTAGGATTTTCAGAAGTGTGCTGCCTACTTGCTGCACTATCCTGATGCATGTCACTCAAAGGACAAGTAAACAAGCTTTGTATGTGTTTTGCTTGAAAAAAATACTCCATGAGCTTGTAAAGGAGAGGTGGCTGTTTACATTAATACTGAAACAGCATTTATAAAAGTAGGAGAAATGTAGTTTCACAGCAATTTAAAATTTTAAACACAGCCTCTCCTGGTTCAAAAATCCTGCTCTGAGAATCCTAAAATTGCTGCCTTGATGACGTCAATGAAGTGAGAGATGCCAGCTGTGTAGATGTATTCTTGCTCCATTAACTGTATTTAAATGCGAATAACTTTAAAATGAAAAATGATAGCATGGTACTTTGAGCATGAAAGTTGTTCAGCACAAATATATCTACAAAATGAGAGGTGTTTCATGTACTGTACATATACCTTTTAGTTTTTTTTTATAATCAGCAAAAAACAGCAGAAAATTAAATTTTCTTTTTCAACAAACATGCAAATAACTTTAAAATAAAAAAATGATAGCATGGTACTGTGAGCATAAAAGTTGTTCAGCACAAAAATATCTGCCAATTGAGTGTTTCATTTATAGATACATTTTAGATTTTTTTATAATCTGCAAAAAATGGCAGGAAAATCAATTGTTCCCCCTCTTTTTTTGAGGTCTGGCATAAATGGAATATGCTACCTCCTTACTGGAAATACTGTTGGTATTTTTTGTTCTTGTGCCTTTCCCAATTAACCAAACTGCAAATTGCTTTTCAAATGGCTCCTGCCTTTTGAATGGCAGGGTGGGGGGTGCAAAACTGTTGTACGCTTAATGGGCCAGATTTTGAACAATATTTCTAGTAGGGAGGTAGCATATTCCATTTATGCCATATCTCCAAAAAAGTGAAAAACAAATTGAATTTCCTGCCATTTTTGCTGATTATAAAAAATCTAAAAGGTATCTATAAATGAAACACCACTCACGTGGCAGATATTTTTATGCTGAACAACTTTTGTGCTCAAAGTGCCATGCTATCATATTTCGTTTTAAAGCTATTTGCATTTGTTTGTTGCAAAAAGTGAAAAAGAAAATGGAATTTTCTGCTGGTTTTTGCGAATTATGAAAATGAATGAATACTTTATTTTTAAGAAGTGCCTTTCCAAAACCAAGGCACTTTTACAATAGATCAATACACAAAATTAAAACAAATTCCTAAAATCAATCCATAAATATATTTTAAAAGTCTGGATATGCCAGATTAAACAAATAAGTCTTTAGGGCCGACTTGAAACTTTGGACAGTCAGGCAATCTCTCACCCGATGAGGTAGAGAATTCCACAGGGTTGGGGCCATAAAACTAAATGATCTTGCCCCTGATGTCTTTAAATGAACCCTGGGAATCTCTAGCAATCCCTCATCAGTGGATCGGAGTCGACGGGAAGGACAGTAGGGATGAAGAAGATCTTGCAGGTAACTAGGTCCCTGATCATGTAGGGCCTTATAGGTCAGAAGACCGACCCTGAAGGTAATCCGCCATTGAACTGGCAGCCAGTGCAGTCCATGGAGGACAGGCATTATATGACTGGTCCTTGATGTACCAGTCAAAAGCCTGTCTGCCGCGTTCTACCCCCGGTAGCCCTAGGTACAGGGCGTTGCAGTAGTTCAAGCGGGAGGCAACGAAGGCATGGACCAATGTTGGAAGATCATCAGCAGGAACCAGATGCTTCACTCAGGCTATATTCCTCAGGTGGTAAAAGGAAGTTTTGATAGTGGCTGACACCTGATGTTTGAGGGTCAGACAGTCATCAAATATAACATCCAAGTTCCGCACCCGGTCTGAGGTCGCCAACTGGGTCCCCCCAAGCCAATGACCTGAAGGTGACCCAGTCAGCAAACCCGCCCCTCAATGGCCTGGGTCCACAACCAGCACCTCAGTTTTTTCGGGGTTTAACCGCAACCAGCTCACAGTCATCCAGTCTTGAATCTTGGTAAGACAGTTATTAAAGACCGAGGCAGCATCACACTGGTCGGGCACAAAGGACATGTACAGCTGAGTATCATCTGCATAGCAGTGAAAACTCAAGCTGTACCACCCAGTGATCGCTCCCAATGGCAGCATATACACTGCAAATAACATGGGTGCTAAAATAGAGCCCTGTGGCACCCCAGAGGATAGGGGGAGTGATGCCAAGGAAAAAATCCCAGCCACCACCCTCTGAGTCCTACCCTCGAGGAATGATCGAAACCAACTGAGGACTGAACCAGATAGTCCACAGATAAACCGCAGGCGCTCCAAAAGCACTCCATGATCAATGGCATCAAATGCCACAGAGAGATCAAGAAGGACCAAGATGGAACGAGTCTTTCAATCTCTCGCTATTAGGAGATCATTTAGTACTCTAACAAGGGCTGTCTCGGTACTATGTCTTTTCCTAAATCCAGACTGGAGAGAATCATAGACATTGTGGCTGGTCAAATGATCATCCAGCTGCAACGCAACCACCTTCTCAATAACCTTACTCACAAAAGGCAGGTTAGAGATGGGCCTGTAGTTAGCCAGACATTCCAGAGGTTTTTTTTTTTTTTAGAAGGGGCCTAATCACGGCTTCCTTCATTGGGTCAGAAAAGATCCCCTTCTCCAATGACAACCAGACAATCTCGGCAAGGATCGGGCCGATTTTATCCACACATCCTACTAAGAGGCGGGTGGGGCCCAGATCCAAACTACAGTTGATCAGTCGCAGTGATTGGACAATCATCACTATGTCATTGATTGTGGGTCGATCAAAGTCAAACCACACAAACTGGGTGCCCGACATCTTCTGCCGACCACCACAACTCCTGTTTGAGAGAGTTAGAAGGAGATCGGACCTGATTGCGGCAACCTTATCCGCAAAGAATCGAGCAAACTCCTCACAGCGTTCCTGTGAAAATGCTCTCTCAGGCTGAAGACAGAGTGGATTGCACAGTCTGTCCATGGTCCGAAAGAGCTGGGCTGGTCGATTCTGTGCAGCAGGAATTTCCCTGGACAGGAATTCTGCCTTCTTATGGGTAATTGCTGATTGATAAACACGATAGTGGTCCATCAAACTAAGCCTGTCACATTCCAGACCCGATCTCCGCCAACATCTCTCAAGCCTTCTTCCCACTCTCCTCAACTCCCTCAAAGTCTCATCAAACCAAGGAGACTTGGGGTGAAGGGTGAGGGGTCGAACACGTACAGGAGCAATGGAATCCAGGGCCCCTACTATTGCCTTGTTATAGACAAGAACCAGGTTCCCAGGATCCATGCATTCACTTGGCAAACTCGATAGATCCAGCACCGCCTTCTGGGGTAACACCCCTCAAAGGGCAGTACTGGACCATTTCCGTAGGGGCTGCCCTAGTGGGGAGGGGGGGGCCAAGAAACTGAACCCAATGGTGTGATGGTCAGACCATCCGACTGGCTCCACCACCAAATCAGATATCTCCATCCCCAGGAGGAATACCAAGTCCAATGAATGACCATCTATATGGGTTGAGGAGGAAATAACCTGTGTGAAGCCCAGCGAATTCATTAGCTGGAGGAAGTCTTAACCAAACTGCGAGAGTTAATCGTTGACCCAGGCATTGAAATCCCCCAGGATCAGCCATCTTTAGAATCCCAATGTCATATCGACCATGAAGTTCATGTATCCACAGGAAAACATTCCCATTACCTGGTGGACGGTAAATGAGAAGAATCCTGTACCCCACACCCTCACCCAGGATACATTCAAAGGAATTGGTAATTCCTACTGGTACCGCCATCAGGTTCAGTTCTGTTCTAAAACAGATTGCCCCCCCGCCTCTATGATCCAATCTCAGACGGTGTATCACCGAGTACCTGACTGGTACAGCTGAAGCCAAAACAGGGCCAGCATTATCATCCAGCCAGGTCTCGGTGATGCAAGCCAGGTCTGATGATCCAACAAGATCAGCTATTATAGCAGTCTTGTTTTTAGTGGATCTGGCATTACATAACACCGTCCGAGTTGGATGAGTTGCCAGTGAAGACCGAGCTACCTGCCTGCTGCAGGCAGAGCCCTTGGGTATGGGAATCAGGCACCTGAACCCATTTCACCCCAGGGCGTCTTCTCGTCCCCACTATCCCAATCCGTCCACTCTTTTCCATTCCCCCTCCAGGCCCGGCCTCCACCTTCCTCTTCCTTACAATCCCCAGAGCCCTACAGCATCTATATACCGGGATAATGGGGACAATTAAAGAGCGGAGGTCCTGTCGGGAAGGGGAATAATGCCTGACCATCTGAATAACTCCCCAACACATCTTCACACAAAAATACACACACTAAATTCAGACCAATAACACAACACCATACACCCAACCACTCGGCTCTCAATCATACACCACAAAACAAACACAGAATAAATAAAAACAAAACAATTGTTACAACAAGGTTATGAGGGGAAAGTTACTACAATTCTCTCTAAAACTGTTTATAACTTCTGGGAGCTCTCACCTCACCAGAAGCAAATATCCCCCCACCAAACTCTCACTTCAGCAATACAATTCCGGATATAATATATAAATAATCTTTTAAAAGAAAGCAAAACACTTTCAATATTCCCAATATGTCAATATTCCCAATATGAAAAAACTAAGAAGTATCTATAAATGAAACACCCCTCGTTGTGTAGATATTTTTGTACTGAACAACTTTTGTGCTCAAAGTACTATGCTATAATTTTTTATTTCAAAGTTTTTTGCATTTAAATACAGTTAGTGGAGCTAGAATACATCTTCACAACGGGCATCTCTCACTTCATTGACATCATCAAGGCAGTTATTTTTGAATCAGGAGAAACTGTGTTTAAAATTTTCAAATGCTATGAAACTGCATTTCTCCTACTTTAATAGATGCAGTTTCAGTAAAAATGTAAACAACTGCCTCTCCTTTATAAGCCTATGGAGTCATTTAAAAAAAATACGTAAAAAGCTTGCTTACTTGTTCTTTAATCATGTCATAAAGTTAGATCACCTAAGAGGATGTTTAACTTTCCAATGCAGTTGCCACAACTGGCAGAGAATATGGCACCACTTGCATAAAAAGACACATACGTAATGTGTGTGAGTAAGCTGCCACAAGCCATGCAGCTGCTGTAAAAAAAAAAAAATAAATAAATAAATAAATAAATCTGAGTGCCTTTGAAAATAAGGTGCACAGTTTTGGTTCATTTTGGAGGCTACTGATGATCGGGAAAATAGTCGCTCCGTCAGTGTCCTCCACTTCTGAAAATCCCATCCGTCACTCATATGTAGACTTAAGTGAAAATACTTATTCTCAAATAAATTACCTAGCATTATTTACAGCCCATCATGGAATTGTAGTTGTTTTGCATAAAAATGGCAGATTGCTATTTTCTTCCTTGCAAATAAATTATAATTATTTATTTAGAAAATAACCAAAGAAAATGATTCTGTATTTGCTGAGAATTCAAATTCTTTTGTTTTAGTAGAAAATGTTATTTTGACTCGATCTGTTGCACACTGGGCAAAACACAGTGTTGAGGGCCCATTTTGGATGCCACCTGTGTTGGGGTTGGTGGCAGCTACTGTCGTTACATGGCTGCCTCCTGGTTGGCCAGAGGAGGGAGGTAGATCTTCATTAAGGACATCTCCACTGGTTCACACCTTTGGAACTGAAAGTCATCAGCATCAGGACCACTTGGAAATTTTGCCAGCCAAGCACAATGATGCCTATATAACGTGAGCAGCCCCTATACTCCTCAATTCTTTCTTCTGCCATCAGCCACTCATCAGATCACTCTGAGAAACAAGCCATCATTTGCTCACCCTATCTTTCCATTCATTTATGTAACTTATTTTTTTTATCTTTGTATGCCACCGTCAAAGAGATCATTATTTACGCTCTGTCGCTGTGGTCTGAACATCTTCAAAGATGATGCTCACACCATCTGTGTCTGTGCTGTATGGATCTAGCCCACAATGTTCAGGTCTATGTCTGCCAGGGATTCAAGCAGACCATGAGGAGACATTGTCGTAAAGTTCTGGAAACTTCCCTTGCTAGAGTGAATGCCTCTGGTAAGACTCCAAGCTCCCCGCCAGCTTCACTTTCAGGGTTCACTGGTGTGAATGCAGACAACTCTTCCTGGCAGTCATCGACAGTGTTGCTGCAGCATTCATTGAAATGTAGGGACGAGATGTCAAAGTCTTTGCTGTTGGATCGACAACATTCCAAACATAGAAAGAAGGCACATGTTTCCCTGATCTGCTCCAGATCCCTGCTTTGAACATGGTTGTTGGACATTAAGTCCAAGTTGAAGGCCACGACTGCAGCCTCGACTGTTGTAGCCCCCTATCCATCCAAGTGATGCCAAAGTCTGAGTCTGGCTTTCCCGCATCCATCAACATGCAACCTCTGTTGTTGGTATGGTCCTGTTAACGACAATGGCTCCGACCCAAATGCTGAACATTGCCATCTCACCAGTAGTGCATGCTACGGTGTCCAAATTATTTTGGAGTCTACTGCCTACTTTACTGACAAAGATCATGGCAGTATGGTTGGCAGTTCCCAGTCCATCAATGCTGTTGATGTCTGCTGGTATCATGATGGCTATTAAATTGTCACTCACTGTCAAAAGCAAACTACAATAGCTGCTGTGCCTGTGGAGCCTCTTCTTTCTATTACTGATGATGAAGAGGAAAAGTACAATTTAGAAACCCTGAATATGGAGGAGGATTTAAAGGAGGTGGAAGGAGACTTGAAATTCTCAGAGGGAATTGGTTCCAGTTCTGTTTTATCCTCTTTTGGTGAGGATACCATAATATACAATCTTCTTTGAGGCTGTACCACAATATGAGAGCAATCATAGGATGCAAGAAGAGACTCCAAGGGACCAGAAAGGGGGCCATGAAATCGGGCACCAGCAGAATAATCGAAAAAGCAGGAAGAATGCTTTAGTGCCTGGTCTATGGAAGGGGGTGTGCCTCAATGCCAGAAGCCTGGGCAGCAAGGCCAGTTACCTACAGGCATTAATGGCAGAGACCCAGGTGGACCTGGTGGCCATTATGGAGACTTTGGCCCTGGAAAACAACAGGGACCTCTCAGTACCAGGGTACTAGCTCTTCAGACAGGATAGAAGGGGAGCCAGAGAGGGTGGGGTAGCACTTCATGTTAGGGATGGGCTAGAGGCCATGATAATAGAGGACAACAGAAAGAAGGGGATGGAATCCCTGTGGGTACAGCTAAGCTCAACATTAGGAGAAAAAGGCCTACATCAGGGTGATATACAGGCCTCTGGGTCAAACGGGACAGGGATGAGAAACAACTCAGAAAGGGGCACAGTGGTGGTGGTTGGAGACCTGAACCTGCCTGATGTTGACTGGGGCATTCCAATGGCTAGATCATCAAAAAGTCAATCTGTGGTATAAGCCTTACAAGATTGCCTTCTCATGCAACTAGTTAGTGAGTCAACTAGGCGGGATACCATCTTGGATGTGGTCCTCACCAACTCTGAGCTAGTTAGTGCTGTTAGAGTTGGTGAACCACTGGCAAACAGCAACCACAACTCTGGTTTGATTTATTCCTAGTGGATGTAAAATCTCAATCCAGGGCAGAAGTCTTAAACTTTAAAGGAGCAAACTTTAAAAAAAAAAAAAAAAAAAAAAAGAGGGAATTGGCCTGGGGAAGACTAGCAATGATCTATGAGCAACTGGAAGTAGAAGCCATATGGGGATAGATTAAACAAGCCATCTTAGAGGCTACACAAGTGTGTGTAAAGACAGTAACAAAAAAGAACAAATGTAAAAGACCCATATGGTTCATAAACCAAGTTAAATCCGTGATAAAGGCCACATTTGTTAGTTGACAAATTATACCTCCTGACCTTCTCTTCTCACCCACCCTGCCTATTTACACTCTCCCCTACCTTCCCTTCCTTGAGTTCCCCCTCTGGTCCCCCTCACTTCATCCTATGCACCTCTATACCTACCCCCAGCAGTCACTACCTCTCCTCACACTCCCCCCTTCTTGCAAAGCTTGACAAGGCTCATGGCTGCTCCCCTCCCCCCTCTGTCTACTCCTGCCTCCTATTCCCCTTTGCCATCCTGTTCCTCTAACCTCTTTTATAATGCTTGTTTATAATTTACGGTGTTTTAACCATTTATTTTCTTGATGCATAATTGTTTAACTGTCATTTTCGATTACGTCTGTTAGTCTTCCCTTTATCAGTTTGTAACCCCACAAACTGACGTGGAACCTTTGTAAATGAGTGCCTGTGCTCAAAAATATTATAATCCTAGACTAAAATAAAAAAAAAAATATAGGCTTTCCTCAACTTTAAAAGGAAATTGAGTGACAGCAAATGGGAAGATTACATCCAGAAGAATAGGGAAGCTATGAGGACAGTGAAACAGGCAAAAGCAGTGACTGAACTTCGGATGGCAGAGGGGGTCAAAACCGGGAACAAACAGTTCTTTCAGTATATACAGGGAAAAAGGAAGAAAGGGGCAGTTACACTTAAAGCAGCAGTACTAGATAATCAGGAAGTAATTATCAAAATTCTGCTTTTTGGCTGGAAGCATGCAGCCATAGTTCTGGTTTCCATATCTGTAAATATTTTTTTTAAGTGATCTTTAGTTTTTTAGAGATTTAAAACTTATTTCTGGCTGGCCCCATAGTGTCGAGCAATGGGTGATTGCTCAGCATGCTGGTGACCTAGATTCATGCCCCGAGACCGGGTGCCAGGAGTGGAGGCCGGCAGGGAGGTAGTTCCAAGTGTTTGTTGGATGCTTCCCTCCCAGGAGGGTGGGCAGAGTAGCACCACTCTCTAGCAGCTCCTGGTGGGGGCTTGTGGTGACATGCTTGATAGTGTAGGTGGCCAGGCGCAGTCTGACTTCCGTGCCCCAGATTGCCACCACAGTGCACTCCTACGTGGGAGGTGGGTGGGACAGAAAACTGAAAAAGGGCCTGCTCCAGCTGTGCCAGATGATGGCCTCTGTCCCTCCCCATGCCACAGGCCTCAGAGTGTACTACTCCATCCGCCATACCCGTCCTTCGGGGCGGGCAGTGTTAAGACTTCTCCTCTTCCTTGCTCTCCCCCCTGGCAGTGAGACGGGCCCTTCTGGTATGGTTAGAGCCAGAACCCTCCGGTCTTCAGCGCCAATGGGATCCTGTGATGGGTAATGGCAGCAGGGTTGTGACTGTTGGGCAAGAAGAAGGGACTTGTATGGTCTGAAGAAGAGGTAGGATGGGGGCATCGGGGTAAGGCTGAAAAAATTTTTTTCCATTGTTGTGGATCCACAATAAATATGGCTGCTGCCTAATTTGCAGCCAAACTCCCCCCTCATATCGCATCACGTCTTTTACTTCCATGGGACCCTGTACTGCACGTTCCCGCTGTCCCTGTGTAGTGCTGTGAGTCATACACATGTGCGGCTGGTAGTAGAGGATTCCAACTCAACATGGAGGGTGGGAGAAAAAAAAAAAACCTGACCAAATTATGGGGCGATATTACAGTGAAAACAAGAGATTACCAGGTACGTGCTCAGCAGAGCACAGGAAACAAACTGTTGCAAAAGATCCATTTTTTTTTTCATCCAGTACTGCTGCTTTAAAGATGGTGACATGATAGTGGAAAACGATAGATCGAAGGCCACTGTTTTGAACAATTCTTCTGTTCAGTGTTCACCAAGAAACACAATGGCCCAATGCCCGACTGGTATTAAAGCAGTCGACAAGGGGGTTCCACATATGGAAATGCCAACATTCACCACCAGCAGGGTTAAAGAGGCACTCGAGCATATAAAGCAGGACAAATCACCAGAGCCGGATGGAATCCATCCAAGGGTGCTGAAGGAGTTGGCAGGGGAATTAGTGGACCCCTTGGCATATTAGCTCAACCGTTCACTTCAGAGAGGAGTTGTACCAAAGGAGTGGAGAAGAGCTGACGTGGTATCTCTACACAGGGTGGAAGCAGGAAGGAGGCTGGTAACTACAGACTGGTTAGCCTCACATCGGTAGTGGGGAAGCAAATGGAAGCCTTTATTAAACAGGATCTGGTAGAATATCTGAACAAGAATGGCTTTCAGGATGACAGACAACATGGGTTCGTAGCAGGTAGATCATGTCAGATGAACCTGATTACGTTTTTTGACTGGGTAACTAGGGAATTGGACAGTGGACATCCAGTAGCTCTCCTCTACTTAGACTTCAGCAAGGCCTTTCACTCAATACCACATAATCGCCAGCTGAAAAATTTGAAGGACCTGAGCACCGTAAAAAGTATTGTTAGATGGGTAGGTAAGTGGCATAAGGACAGAAAGCAGAGAGAAGTTGTCAACAGGGAGAAATCTGATGAGGGACAGGTCACTAGTGGTGTACCCCTGGGTCCAGTCTTGGGTCCAGTACTGTTTAATGTGTTCATCAGTGACATAGGGCTAGGTATTCAGGGCAAAATTGCCCTATTTGCAGATGATACTAAGCTAGGTGGTATGGTAGACAGCGAGGAAGTGGTTAAGAATCTTCAGAAAGATCTTCAGAGGCTGGAGAAATGGTCTGGTGTCTGGCAGCTGAAATTTAGTGCCAAGAAGTGCAAAGTGATGCATCTAGGCAAAAAGAACCCGAAGACAGAATATTGACTTAATGTGGCCAGACTCAGTGCTTCACAGGAGGAAATAGACCTAGGCATTTTATCATTTGTGACACTCTTAAGCAGAAAAGGCAGTGCACCACAGCTTAAAGCAAAGCCAACAAAATGTTGGGATGTATTGGGAGAGGTTTTGACAGCGGGAGAAAGGAGGTGATACTGCTACTCTATATGTTCCTTGTGAGGCACCACTTGGAGTACTGTGTCCAGTTTTGGAACCCACCCCTTAAGAAGGACATAACAGACTGTGAGACCGTGCAGAGAAGGGGAACAGAAATGATACAGGGCCTGCAGGGGTTTTCATATAAGGGGCACTTAGAGGCATTGAACATGTACTCACTGGAGACTAGGAGGAAGGGCGGGGGAACATATTAGAAACCTTTAAGTTCCTGAGAGGAATAAATAGAGTGCTCTACCCTGAGCTGTTCAACAAGGTTTCCAGGTCAAATACTAGTGGGCACAAATGGAAGCTGGGGCTTCAAAAGGGAATTCAGGAAGCATTATTTCTCGGAAGGGTGGTAGAGCATTGGAATAGGCTGCCCATGAAGGTGGTGGGAGCCAAGACTGTGATAGATTTCAAACTGGGCTTAGGTGATGTGAACATTTGAATAAAATCCAAGGAGATTGGACTGGGTTGTGTTCAGTAGGGAGGCTAGGTCCTGGGATCCGTCTTTCGGATGAGACGTTAAACCGAGGTCCCATCTGCCTGGATTGGTGGTAGCTCAGGTGGATGTTAAAGATCCCATGGCACTTATTGAAAAGAGTAGGGGAATTTTCCCGGTGTCCTGGCCAAATTTCCCTCATTCACTAAAAATACCACCAACAGTTTCATCTGGTTCAAGGTCAGTTGGCATTCATCTGTGTCCCCCTCCCCCGGGTCGTGCCTGAAAATAGGCAGGATTTGTCTAGTGCACTTACCCGGTCAACAAAAATGAAATAAATAAATAAATCTGAGAATGTCTCGGGAGAACTACTGGGCAGACTTGATGGACCCTTGGTCTCCTTCTGCCATTAGATTTTTTATGTTTCTATGATTTTTCCCTCTATTAGGCCACATCAGGGAACTGTAAACTATCAGCATCGGCACTACCCACTGGAGTCTTCTGGCTAGTGTGGCTGGCCAGTCAGCAGCCATGCCGCATTTCTAACTCCCGTGGCAGCCAAGCAGAAGCCTCCTGCATGATCTGCTTAGCTCCAGCCAAGGGACTTAAATAGAAGCTGTAATTTACTTTTTCATGCTGCCAAGGACAGCACAAGGGTCATGACACCAACTGGTACAGCACACTCCCACCTGCCTGAAACTGCTGACTCATGCTTTCTATTGGGCCCCCATGTGTTCGCACCCACACCAGAACTCTGACATAGCTGGAGTCTTCCGGCTCACGCAGCAAGTCAATCAGCAGCCAGGCCGCACCTCCAATTCCTGCTGCAGCCAGCCATTCAGAAGCCACTTGCATGATCTGCTCTGCTCCAGCCAAGGGACTTAAATAGGAGCTGTAATTTGCTTTCACACTACCGAGAACAGCACAAGGGTCATGAGGGTCTTATCAGCTGGTACAGCATCCTCACCCCTCCTGAAACTGCTGACTCGCGCATTCATTTGGGCCCCCAAGCACCCGCATCCACACTACAGCTCCGTCATAGCTGGAGTCTTCCAGATAGCAAGGCCAGCCAAGCAATGCCTCCAATGCCCACGGCAGCCAGTCAGAAGCTGACTACACAATCTGCATAGCTCCAGCTGAGGGGCTTAAATATGAGCTGTAATTTGCTTTCTTTCACACCACCGAGGACAATGCAAGGGTCAAGAGGGTCTGACCGGCTGGTACAGGACCCTCTCCCTCCTGAAACTGCTGACTGTTACACTCGATCAGGCCCCTCAAGTGCCCACATCCGTACTAGAGCTCCAACATAGCTAGCTTTTTCAGGCTAGTGTGGCTGGCCAATCAGCAGCCAAGCCATGACTCCAACACCCATAGCAGCCAATCAGAAGCCACCTGCATGATCTGCTTAGCTCCAGCTAAGAGGTTTAAATTGGAGCTGTAATATGCTTTCTTTCACGCTGCTGAGCACATCACAAGGGTCATGAGGATCTGATTGACTGGTACAGCACCATCCCCCCCCGCCTGAAACTGCCAACCTGTGCACTCGATCAGGCCCCCCAAGCACCTGCACTAGAGCTCCGGCATAGCTGGAGTCTTCAGACTAGTGCGGCTAGCCTATCAGCAGCTGAGTCATGCCTCCAGCTCCCACGGCAACCAGTCAGAAGCTACCTGCATGATCTGCTTAGCTCCAGCCAATGGGGCTCACATGGGAACTGTAATTTGCTTTCTTTCATGCTGCAGAGAACAATGCAAGGGTCGTGAGGGTCTGACTGGTTTGGTACAGCAGCGTCCCCCCACCCGAAACTGCCGACTTGCGCACTCAATCGGGCCCACACACACTAGAACACCAGCATAGCTGGAGTCTATCAGCTAGCGCAGCCAGCCAATCAGCAGCAAGGCTGCATCTTCAACTCCTGCTGCAGCCAATCAGAAGCCTCCTGCATGATCTGCTTTCCTTCAACTAAGGGGCTTAAATAGGAGCTGTAAATTGCTTTCTTTAACACTGCCAAGGACAATGCAAGGGTTGTAAGGGTACAGCAATCCCCCTCTGAAACTGCCAACTTGTGCACTCGATTGGGCCCCCATGCACTGCTCTGGTATAGCTGGAGTCTTCAGGTTAGCGTGGCCGGCCAATCAGCAGCCAAGCTGCGTCTCCAGCTCTGGTGGCAGCCAGTCAGAAGCAGCCTACACAATCTGCGTAGTTCCAGCCAAGAGGCTTAAATAGGAGTTGTAATTTGCTTGCTTTCATGCCGCTGAGGATGGTGCAAGGATCATGAGGGTCTGCACCCCCCCCCGCCTGAAACTGCCAACTCTTACACTCGATCAAGCCCCTCAACTTCTCACACTTGCACTAGAGCTCTGGCATAGCTGGAGTCTTCTGGCTAGTGAGGCTGGCCAATCAGCAGCTGAGCTGCACCTCTATCTCACGCAGCATCCGATCAGAAGCTGTCTGCACAATCTGCTTAGCTCCAGCCAAAGAGTTTAAATAGGAGCTGTAATATGTTTTCTTTCATGCTGCCAAGGACAGTGCAAGGGTCATGAGGGTCTGACCTGCTAGTATGGCGCCCTTTCCTTCCCCGCCTAAAACTGCCAACTCATGCACTTGATCGAGGCCCCTGAAGTGCCTGCACTTGCACTAGAGCTCCGGCATAGCTGGAGTCTTCTGGCTAGCATGGCCAGCCAGTCAGCAGCCAGGCCACACTTTCAACTCTCATGGCAGCCAATAAGAAGCCATCTGCATGATCTGCTTAGCTCCAGTCAAGGGGCTTAAATAGGAACTTTAATTTAATTTCTTTCATGACACCAAGGACAGTGCAAGGGTCATGAAGGTCTGACCCACTGGTACAGCACCCTTCCCCTGCCTGAAACTGCTGACTTGAGACTCAATTGGGTCCCCCAAGTGCCCACACCAAAGCTGTGGCATAGCTGGAGTGTTCTGGCTAGTGTGGCCAGCAAATCGGCAGCCAAGCTGTGCATCCAACTCCTGCGCAGTCAGAAGCTGCCTGCACAATCTGCTTACCTCCATCCAAGTTACTTAAATAGGAGCTGTAATTTACTCTCTTTCATGCCATCAAGGATGGCGCGAGGGTTGAGAGGGTCTGACCAGCTGGTACAGCACCCTCCTCCTGCCTGAAGCTGCGGACTTGTGCACTCGATTGGGCCCCCCAAGTGCCTGCACCCACAGTAGAGCTTCAGCATAGCTGGAGTCTTCTGGCTAGTGTGACTGGCCAGTCAGCAGCCAGGCCACTCCTTCAGCTCCTGCAGCAGCCAATCAGAAGCCACCTGCATGATCCAGCTGCATTCCTAAGCTCTCTTCAAAACCCTGATCCCTCAAGTGGCCCTTCTGTGCTGCAGCCCTCTGCACTACTAAGGACTGAGCATAAAGGACATCGTAGGAGGCTGCCAGAGAGACAACCAGCAGCCAGGAACTCTATCCTATCTGAGTGAGCACCACAAGGTAGTTTTAACCTCTGGTTCTCGTACTATAACTAAGCCTGCAACTACACCCAGGCTGCCCGGAATACCATTCTGATTGTGCTAACCAGCTGTGCCACTGAGACAACTGGAACCTGGGCCATCTCTGAGTGCATTAGGTGAGAAAGAATAAGTGCCTCAGGTGGGACTTGAACCCAGACCACCCAGAATACCTTTCCGATTGCACTAACCAGCTGTTCGGGGACAGCCCAAGTTCCAGTTGTCTCAGTGGCACAGTTGGTTAGCGCAATTGGAACAGTATTCCAGGTGGCATGGGTTCAAGTGCCAGCTAAGGCATTTATTCTTTCTCACTTCTGTTTGCATGTGTTCCATAAAATATGCACACCACATTCTTGTGTGATTGTCACAAGTAAATATTTGTGTTGCCATTGGGTTGTGCATTTGAAAAAGAGTAACATGCTCGGGGACGGCCCAGGTTCTAGTTGTCTCAGTGGTGCAGCTATTTAGCGCAATCGGAACAGTATTCCAGGCAGCCTGAGCTCAAGTCCCTGCTGAGGCACTTATTCTTTCTCACCTCTGTTTGTATGTGTTCCATAAAATATGCACACCACATTCTTGTGTGATTGTTACCTGCAACTACACCCTATCTGGGTGAGCGCCACAAGGTAGTTTTAACTCCTGTTTTCAGTGCATTAACTAAGCCTGCAGCTACACCCTGTATGGATGAGCACCACGTTGTAGTTTTAACACCAATTGTTTGTGCTATAACTAAGCCTGCAGCTACACCCTATCTGGGTGAGCACCACGAGGTAGTTTTTTTATTACTTTTTCTCTGCTGGAGCTGAACCTTACAGCTACACCCTGGGGCTGCACCTCATCTGGGCGAGCACTGCAAGTTAAATTAGACTTCTGCTTAGTACAGGTCATTATGGGGATGGGGTTGAGATGAGGCAGTCGGGCCAGCTGTGGGGTGCTCTTCTCTAAGGATTTACTCTGGAGAAGGGGCCACTGCCCCTTCTGCAGAACCTTGACAGAGCTCCAGGCTCAGCTGGTGGCAGCAAGGGTAGAAATATCTTGGCTGCATGCATCATCAGCTCAGCAGCAGCCCACTCCCACCCCCCCAGAGATCCACTGGTCCGGGGGGGTGGAGAGTAGTGGGGATGGGAAGGTGAAACAGGGTTAGCCACAGGGATGTTGTCCAGCCCTCATCATCCAGATGGCAAATAGATTTTCACCCCTAGAGGAGGTTCAGGCACCAGATTCTGCTGGGGGGGTCTCCGAGACAGTCGATGGGAAAGAGCAGGACAGCGTGATGGCACCCATGGGGAGTAGGTTTATCAGGAGAGTCTTAGTGGTTGGGGACTCAGTTATTAAAGGGGTAGAGACAGTGGTGGAGGGGAATGGTCTGGGGCATCTGCCATCTGGGATTTAGACAAGGATGGTGGGGATAGTGGAGAGGGAGCAGGGGAGCTTGGGGGTGCTGGTATACCTTGATACCAGTGATCTGGTGAACCAGTCAGTGGAGATGGTGAAGCAGAACTTTTGTAGACGGGTGGACAAATTAGCAGCACATTCAGCCTCCCTTGCCATTTCTGAACTCCTCCCTGTGAACTCCTAAGCTGTGTATGTGACCCAGACAGTGCCCCAGGGGGTGGAAACTTTTTTTTGTGTGTGTGTGTGTGGATCTCTGTGTGCCTTAAAAGGCCAGGCCAGACTGTGTCAGAAAGTGCTTACATCACAGCTATGTATCAGCCAATAGCTTTGGAAGAGTCTTACAGACCTGATAACAGCACTATAGGCAAGTGGTTTTTTAGCAGGCTCATCAGAAAATCTAATATTCTTCAGGTGAAGCTACCTCTGGCTGGAAGCTGCAACACTGGACTTAGGATTTGCAAGAAAGCAAGTTGTGCTCACAACAGAGGGAGGTGGACTTTACGATTTACAATTGTCTTTGGTTTGTAGCAGATTCATTAGGAAATTTAATATTCTTCAGGTGGAGGCTACTCCTAGCTGAAAGGTGAAGTAAGGAACTTAGAATTATCAGAAAAGGCAGTCTTTCAATCAACAGAGGGAGGTGGACCTTGCTTTACTTTTGTTACAATTGTTAAGATTTTCAGTGCAGGAAGAGTTTAAACTCAGAGTGACTGAATACTGTTTACTGTGTCTGTCCTTGTGCACAGCTGACTTGATTGGAGTTAGTGATTGACTGTTTGCATTGCAATATTTGTAATACTGTGAGTTATTCACTGGGCTAATAATTTGTCATAAGTCCTGAATTGAGTGCAGGTTACAGGCTGTGTATTTGACCCAGACAGTGCCCCAGGGGGTGGAAACTTTTTTGTGTGTGTGTGTATCTCTGTGTGCCTTAAAAGGCCAGGCCAGACTGTGTCAGGAAGTGCTTACATCACAGCTACTTATCAGCCAATAGCTTTGGAAGAGTCTTACAGACCTGATAACAACAGTATTATAAGCAAGTGGTTTTTTAGCAGACTCATCAGAAAACCTAATATTCTTCAGGTGAAGCTACCTCTGGCTGGAAGCTGCAACACTGGACTTAGGATTTGCAAGAAAGTGAGTTGTGCTCACAACAGAGGGAGGTGAACCTTACAATTTACAATTGTCTTTGGTTTGTAGCAGATTCATTAGGAAATTTAATATTCTTCAGGTGGAGGCTACTTCTAACTGAAAGGTGAAATAAGGAATTTAGAATTATCAGAAAAAGCAGTCTTTCAGTGCAGGAAGAGTTTAAACTCAGAGGGACTGAATACTGTTTACTATGTCTGTCCTCGTGCACAGCTGACATGTTTTGGGGCTGACTGCTTTCAGAGCACAAGTCACCAGGCTGTTTTGGGGCTGGGGAGGTTTACCTGTGTCTGACTTGGATGTTTGGATTTTTCTATGTTTGATTAGCAGGGTATTTTCTCTGTCAAATTGTCATGTTAGGGCATCTTGTTGACAGGAAGGCACTCATCGCAGCGGTAGGTCAGAGCTTTTAGCTGATTGTTTCATGAGGGCACAGTTTAGGCCCAAACCCTTCCCACCCCTCACCCCGGAAATAGTTCCTTTATACCTGGGGTTCTGACATCATTTCCTTAAGAGGGCAAGGTGCATATCACTGTCATATCCTCTCTAGCACACTGCACTGACAATATAAGCATACACATTATATAATATATATATTTCTATATAACAAACCAATCACACACACACACACACACAAAAAAAAGAAGGTAGACATGTGGGGAGTAGTGCAATGTAATGGCTGTGGGGCAGGAGTCTTCTGGGAGTCTTTCTGGAGGCTGAGACGCTGCTCCGTTTGCAGACAACTCTCTTCCCTGAGGAAGTTGCCCGTCTTCAGGCCACACTAACCAGTAGTAAGGGAACCTTCCCCCAGGCTGCACTGGACAGTAGTAAGGGAACCTCCCCCATCCAGGGAGCACCAGAGCCACCACCACTACCTCAGAGGTTGCGAAGAAAGCACAGCAGTTGGACCACAGTGGGCTCAGGGAGGGTAAGGGTGGTGGAACAGAGGTACACCCAGTCAGTTGTTCCACTCCATATTCCATACACCATTCTGGGGGAGCATTGTTCCCCTATGGATGCACCCGCAGAGGAGACTAAGGAGGTTGCAGACAACTGTCACAAGGGAGACCCTCAGAAAGGAGGCAGAGGACACCACAGGGAAAGGAAGCAGCTCCTGGTGTGGGGACTCAATTATTAGGGAGATAGAACTGGGGGGAGCAGGAAAAACTGAAGTAAGGTGCCTGCCTGGTGCCATGGCTTGGAGGGACAGGAAGCGCATCCTTAGGATCACGAGAACAGTTGCACGGGAGTCTGAGCTGGATGTCATTGTCCACCTAGGGACAAATGACTTGGCCTGGCCATGAGATTAGAGCAGTGCAGAAGGACTTTGTAGAGTTGGGGAGGGGCCCAAGACAAGTAGCACACACAGTATCCTTTCTCAGAGGTGCTGCCTGTCAGTGGCATGGGTGAGGCGAGGTGCTTTGCACCATGCAGTTTAATGAATGGTTGAAAAAAATTTTGTGGAGCACAGGGGTTTGGCTTCATTGGGGACTGGGGTTCCACCTGGAGGGACACCAGCCTATATTGGCAGGATGATCTGCATCTGTCCAGGAAGGGAACAAGTCTTTTGGGCAATCGGTTTAAATGCTTCATTGGCATGCTTTTAAACTAGTCAAGGGGGGAGGCACTGATAAGCAGCAGGAAAATCCCAGCCTCCCCCTACAAAACAGGGTACTAAATGAGAAAAAGACTAAGGTAGAAAGGTCGGTGGGGGATGCTGCTACAGAAGGTAAAGCCATCAAAAAATGGAGAGCAATGACTACCAATGCCCGTAGTCTGGGTAACAAGCTTCCTGAATTTGTGGCCTTGATGGAGGAGGAGGAACATCTGGATATCGTGGCAGTCACAGAAACATGGTACACACAGAACCATGACTGGGACATAAACATACCAGGATACACTATCTACAGGAGGGACAGGGAGGGTAAAAGAGGAGGAGGAGGAGGAGTAGCTCTCTACATAAGGGAAGGAATCGAAGCAACAGAACAAAAGGATAAACAGGGAGGAGAAGAAGCACTGTGGGTCAATTTGGAGACTGGCAATGGCACCACAATCTGCACAGGGGTTGGATACAGACCCCCCTCTCAGGGGGAGGAAATGGACAAGGAAATGATAGAAAGTATACTTAGAATGGCAGAAAAAGGGGAGATATTGCTGATGGGTGATCTGAACATGCCAGGTGTTAACCGGAGTGCAGTTGCAGCAGCCACTTCTAAGAGTGGGGTTATTCTAGATGCCCTATAGGGGGCATGCCTTAGACAACTAGAATTGGAACCCACTCGAGAGGGAGCAATCTTAGACCTGGTTCTCTCAAATGGAGATGGAGAGAGGATCACAGATGTAGAAGTGGGTAGCCATCTGGGAACTAGCGACCATCGAACATTATGGTTCACAATAAACACAGCAATAGAGTCAAGCCATACAAAGGCAAAAGTACTGGACTTCAGAAGGGCTGACTTTGCCAAAATGGGTGAGTGCCTAAGGAATGCACTAGCAAATGGGCAGGAAGGAGGGGTGGAAGAACAATTGGGAATAATAAAAACTGCCATCACAGAGGTAACAAGCCTTAGTGTGAAGCAAATAAACAAAACTAAATGATATAAGAAACCACTATGGTTCTCAAAGGAGGTGGCAGTGAAGGTTCAAGAGAAAAATAAAGCATTCAGGAAGCACAAGGAATCACAGAAGGAGCAGGACAGAGAATTGTATCAGTTAAAGCAAAAGGAAGCTGGGAAAGCAGTCAGAACAGCAAAGGCCCAAACCGAGGAAAAGATAGCCAACTCAGTTAAGAAGGGGGATAAAACATGTTTTAGGTATATCAGGGAGTGAAGGAAGACCAAGGGAGGGATAGTGAGGCTTAATAAAGGGGAAGGGAGGTGGGCAGAGGGTGATGGTGAAAAAGCAGAGATACTAAACAAATATTTTTTGCTCAGTATTTACAAATGAAGAGGGGGAGGTACCTAAAACAAACAATAGAAACACTCTGGATACAGAAGTTGATACCAGCCCATTTACAGAAGAAAGGGTTCTGAAAGGACCCTTAAAACTGAAGGTGGACAAAGCAATGGGGCCTGATGGGATTCATCCCAGAATTCTAAAAGAACAAAGGGTAGAACTAGTGACACCACTGACTACCCTCTTTAACAAATCATGGGAGGATGGGGTGGTACCTGAGGACTGGAGGAGGGCAGATGTGATTCTTCTTCACAAAAATGGGAGCAGGGCAGAAGCAGGAAACTACAGACCTGTTAGTTTAACCTCAGTAATAGGGAAAATGATGGATCACTTCTGAAGGAAAGAATTGTCGAGTACCTAGAGGCCAGAGGGGCACAGGACCCAAGGCAGCATGAAATTCACAGCGGGAAGATCATGCCAGATGAATCTAATAGATTTCTTTGACTGGGTGACCAAAGTAGTAAATCAGGGAGGGGCTGTGGACATGGCCCACCTAGACTTTAGCAAGGCACTTGACACAGTCCCACACAAAAGATTAATATACAAGTTAGCCAGCCTGGGAGTGGGTCCCAAGATGATAGCCTGGGTAAAGAATTGGCTGGAGAATAGGACACAGAGGGTAATAGTAAATGGAGTCCACTCTGAAGAAAGGGGGGTTACTAGTGGAGTACTGCAGGGTTCAGTATTAGGACCGGTCCTCTTCAATGTCTTTATAGGCGACATTGCAGAGGGACTGGAAGGAAAAGTATGTCTCTTTGCAGATGACACAAAGATCTGCAACAGAGTTGATGCACAAGGTGGGGTGGAAAGGATGAGAAGGGACTTGGCAAGGTTAGAGGAATGGTCAAATGTATGGCAGCTTAGATTCAATGCTAAGAAGTGCAAGGTAATGCACCTGGGAAACAAAAACTCAAGAGAAGAGTACACAATGGGGGTGAGATGCTAACAACAACAAAAATGGAAAGGGACCTGGGGGTAGTCATATCAGATGACTTAAGGTGGGCAAGCAATGTGAGAGGGCAGTAAGGGCTGGGGGGATACTGGGATGCATAGGGAGAGGCATCACCAGTAGAAAACAGGAAGTTGTTATCCCTCTGTACAGACAGCTGGTGAGACTCCATCTGGAGTACTGCATGCAGTTCTGGAGACCCAGTCTCCTCAAAGACATAGACAGGATGGAAGCTGTCCAGAGGAGGGCAACTAAAATGGTGCAGGGTCTGCACCGGAAGACACATGAAGAGAGACTAAAGGAGCTTAATATGTATAGCCTCGAGGAAAGGAGGGAGAGGGGGGACATGATAGAAACTTTCAAGTACCTCAAGGGAATCAACAAAGTCCAAGAGGGTAGCATCTTTCAAAAAAGAGGTGTGCAAGAACAAGGAGGCACAATTTGAAGATAGAGGGGGGGCAGCTCAGAGGTAATGTAAAGAAGTATTTTTTCACAGAGAGGGTTGTGGATGCATGGAACGGCCTTCCAGAGGAGGTTGTGGAGTCAAAAACAGTGGTCAAATTCAAGCATGCATGGGACAGTCATAAGGCAATTCTAGCGGGTTGGGGTAGAAAGAAGTAGACTGCTGGTTAACTAGGATCTGCAGCTTATCCATTAGGTAGGGAAATGGGCAGACTGGGTGGGCCAAGCGGTTCTTATCTGCCGACAAATTCTGTTTCTATTCTCATCCATGTTGGATATAAAACATTTAAATAGAACAGGGCCCAGAACTGACCCCCTGGGGTACACCACTGGTCACCTTTCTAGGTTCTGATGTAACCCCCCCTCCCATTTTTACTTGTGTTCTATTGTATAGCCATTTATCAACCCAGTCTACTGTGTACTTATTTAACCCTAAATTCTTGAGTTTATAAATTAATTCCTTATGTGGGACCTTATCGAAGGCCTTACTAAAATCTAACAAAATGACATCTGTAGGAATATTATCAAGGCATATGCATATATTTTCATAAAAAGAAACTGTTAGTGCTACATGACCTTTTTTTGTAAACTTGTGTTGTAATGGGTCTATTTTATGCAAATTCTTGATTTCATTTTCTATTTTTCCCTTGTTTAGTCTTTCCATTACCTTACCTGTTACGGAAGATAATATATCTTTGAGCTTGTTTTTATGGATTGGGGTCACAATGGATGTTCTCCAATCATTTGGTACAAAGCCCTCTATAATGGATTTATTGCAAAAAATCGTTAATGGTAAAATCAAAATATCAGCAACCTCTCTTATGAAGCTAGGACTGATGTTGTCAGGACCCACTGCTGAATTAGGTTTGAGTAATTTAATAGCTGCTGTAGTTTCTGCATTAGTGAAGTTAATATTACAATCTGAGTGGCTTCGCAGATTCAACTCACATTGTTCCTTAGTATTATAAACTTCACAAAAATATTTATTAACCTGTTTGGCCAATTCTTGTACCTCAATTATGTCAGCTCCATCCTTCTTAATGTTATTTATTACATCGTGTGTTTGTCTTTGAGTATTTATATACCCATAAAAGTTTTTTAGATTATCTTTATTGTGAGCTAGTCTCATTTCAAACCTATGTTTTTCTGACCTGTTAAGTTTTTTTAGTCTTGACTGTATCCTTTTATATTTTATTCTGTTCACCATACTATTATCCATTTTTAATTTAGAAAAGGCCTTCCTTTTCTTTACTGTTAGATTTCTAATCCTTTTAGTACACCATGGGGGATATTTCCTATAAATGTTATTTGCCTCCCTGGTAGGTACATATTGTCTATTGCTTCCGGGAGTGCCTCATGGAGTATATCCCAAGCTTTCTCTGCATTGCAGTTTGCTATTTTTTCTTCCAACTTAAGCCTGCTTAGGAACGACTTTATTTGGTTATAATCTGCCCTATAGTAGTCCAAAATGTGGTACTTTTTGGTGCCAAAGGATGTTTCTGTAATCAAATTCATAATCACACTGTTATGATCACTGTCACTTAAGGGTCTGGCCACTGTGATCCCATCTATTAGATGTTCATTGTTTGTCAACCCAAGTTGAAGGTATTTCCTCAAGTGGATTCATCTACCACTTGCATCAAACTTAATGAAATTACGTTATTTAGGAATCGACTCGCTATAGAACTTGTACTAGTCAGTGCATTCCAATTTATTCCTGGAAGATTGAAGTCCCCTAGGATTATAGTATCACCCATCTCAGATGCTGTTTTCATTTCATTTTAAAGTTTCTCCAGGTAATCTGACCCAGTATTAGGCGGCCTATAACAATTCCCTAGTATTATTTTTCTTTTATTTTGCAAAAGTAATTTAACCAAGACGGTTTCAAGTTCTATATGTTCCTCCATCATAGTTATCTGTGCAGTATTAATCTCATTCCTTATGTACAGACAAACTCCTCCTCCATTCCTTCCTGTCCTGTTTGTGTAGTATAGCCTGTAACCAGGTATATTATTCATCCAAATACTGTCCTTATCCCACCACGTTTCCATTATGGCAACTATATTATAGTTGTAAGATATCCTTAAGGATTTTAACTCTGCCAGTGTGTCCCTGTTTAGGCTTCTAGCATTAGCCAAGTACAACTTGTAACCAGGTGTACTGATTTTTGTTTGACTTTATCTCCCCATTTCCCCCCTTATTTACAAATTTAAATACTTATTGATTGTTACTTTGAGATGTTTCCCTAGCAGTAAATCCCCCCTTTGTCTAAGGTGTAATCCATCCCAGCTGTAATAATCATGTTTTCCTTCAAATTTCTCCTAATGTTTTACACAATCAATGTTGTCCATCTCCTAAGCCAATCAGTTTGTTTGATCTTTTCGTTAGTGTGAAATCCACATTTAGGTACTGGTAATATTTCTGATAAACAAGGTTCCTAGTTCTCTGATTTTATTTGTTATATTCATAAAGCCATTTTTGATTGTGGTTCTGTCCTTTTTATGCAGACTGTTTACCCCTGCATGAATTATCACCAATGGATTATTTTCTGCTCCCTTCAGTATACTCGGTAACATTTGTTGGATGTCAATAATCTCAGCACCCCTAAATTAGCTACATATCCGGTGTGTGTTTATTTGGTCCACATATTGTTCTATCCAAATGTTTTATCATAGAATCTCCCAGTAGAAAAACTAGTCTATTATGAGTTTGCTCCCCCATTTGATTGATATCTGGTTGTGGCATTGGGATGGGATTTTGATTTTCTGTGCCCTGGTTCACAGGATTGTCAGGTATTTCCACCTTTTTTTTTTTCAATATTATTTCCATGTTCTGTGTTGGCCTTCAAGGACCAATCTCAGCTGTGATTTCTGGTGCGGGTGTACTGTGTTCCTGTATGTTTAATTTCTCAAGAGTATTTTTTGTTTTAGAATTTATTTGTCCTACTAGGGCAGATGCCCTACAACTGCATGGCCCTATTTCTGTAATCTGCATGTTAACCTGCTCTTGACTAACCTCAGTCTCTAGTACTGAAAATCTATTTTCTGTAGTTATCTCAAATTGTACTGCTCTTCTCCTCTTTTTTTGTTTATGCACGTAGCTGACTTTTGTCCATTCTAGATCATCACTTGTTTCTTCTGTTATGTCTGGCTCCTTATCCCTATTCCTCTTATTTGGTTTTTGATTGTTTATCTCACTTAATACCTCTGATCAGAACTAAATGCCACCCAGGCCTGACGGTGCAGAAGGCCAAGCATGAGTTGAATTCACTGGCAAGGGAATGCCGGGGGACCCCGGACATTCTAGTGCACTTGGGGACAAATGACATAAATGGTAATAGTGAACTAGAAATTCAGGCAAGGTTCTGGGAGTTGGCCAGGGTATGCCTTTCTATAGGCTGTAAGATCTCCTTTTGGAAATCCTGCCGGTGCCAAGGGCTAGTGGGGAAAACGAGATGAAGATTAGGGAGAGAAATCAGTGGCTTAGGGAGTGGTGTTCGGAATTGGGGTATGGCCTGGTGGGGGACTGGGGGGAGAGCTGGGAGGATAAGGGGCTGTACACTAGGGACAGGCTCCACCTTAATTTGGAGGGGAAGGAAATCCTTAAGCTCAAACTAGCTGGGTTCATCAGCAAAAGGTGGGGTTTAAACTTGTGAAGGGGGGAAGGATCAAAAAAGGGGCAGTGCCAGCAGGTACAATAAATGAGGGACATGGTCTCCACTCCTCTAGGGGGCTAGGGATATACGGAAATAGGTCACCAGGTAGGGTGTAGGAAATGGGAGCTCAAGGGAGAGAGAAAGGAGATGAGGGAAAAAGGGTGGAGAGTGGTCCTGATAAATGCCAGGAGCTTAGGAAATAAAATGCCTGAGCTCCAGGCGATGCTAGTTGAGGGGTAGGTAGATGTGGCAGCAGTCATTGAGACCTGGGCCACTCAAGGGAACAAGTGGGACCTAAATCTGGAGGGCTGTACTATGTTCAGAAAAGATAGGTGGGAGGGAAGGGGGTGGTGTAGCACTGTTAGTCAGAAATGGCATGGGTATTGGAGGGGTAGAGGAGGCAGAGGGGAAGGTGGAGGCTATGTGGGTCACCTTGCTGACGCGTGGGGGTAAGAGAGTCAAGGTTGGAGTGGTATACAGACCACCAACACTGGCAGAGGCCCTGGAAGAAAGTTTGGTGGCAAATCTCGAGGGACATTGTAGATTGGGAAAGGGAAGGGTAGTGGTAATGGGGGACCTCAACATGCCAGGAACAGACTAGGGAACTATGACGTCACCAGTAGCCAGAGAGCAGAGGCTGCTGGCTGTCTTCCAGGATGCGTTTCTGACACCACAGTTGGGTGAGCCAACTAGGGAGGCCCGGACACTGGACGTGGTCCTGGTGGGCAGTGGTCAGATTAGGGGCCTAGAGGTGAGGGACCCGTTGGTGGGGAGTGATCACACCACAGTCTGGTTCTTCCTGGACTTGGGGGAGGAAAGCCAAACAAGGACGGTAGTAACCGACTTTAGGGGTGCAGACTTCAGGGAGATGGGAAGGATCCTTAAAGATCATCTGGACAGGATAAGGCCGGATATGGATGCTGACAGCAGGTGGGGGATCATTAGGAGGGGAATACAGGAGGTTACCAGATCCTGCGCAAGGGAAAGGTGTAAGTTCAGTAAGGCCAGAAAACCCTGCTGGTGGACCCGGGAGGTACAGGAGGTGGTGAGGGAAAAGAAGGCGGCCTATAGGCGCTTAAAGTGCTCAAGGAGTGAAAGGGATCAGGAAGAATATGAGCTGACAGCCAAGAGAGTCACCAGGGTGGTGAGAGCAGCTAAGGCAAAAAAGAAGCAGTCCTTGGTCAGTGGGATCCAGAGGGGGGACAAGGGGTTCTTTATATACATAGGGGAAAAAAGGAAAGTAAGGGGGCAGATCAGCAAGATAAGGATAGGGGATAGTTGGTCACAGGAGGCGGGGGAACAGGCAGAAGTCCTAAATTATTACTTTGCCTCAGTTTTACCAGGGAAGGATGGAGGGGCTATGTCTTGCGAGGGGAGCAGGGGCAAAGTGAAGCAAGGGGGTGGGACCGGCAGAGACCAGGGGCCCCGATGGGTCTGGGGAAAGGGAGGCCACCACAGACTGGTGGGGCCCAGCAGTGCAGGGTGAAAGGGGAGGACGTGGAGGCTGAAATCCCAGTAGAGAGAGTAGGGAAGCCCTCGGTCCCTTCTTCAGACGGAGAAAGCACCTGGGCCAGATGAGATACATCCCAGAGTGCTGAGGGAACTGGCGGATGTCCTGGCAGTCCCTCTAGCGGAGCTTTTCAACATCTCTCTGAGGACTGGATGGGTGCCCCAAGACTGGAGGGTGGCCCATGTTGTGCTGATCCACAAGGGGGGATCAAGAGAGGAGGTGGGAAAGTACAGGCCCGTTAGCCTGACATCGGTGGTCGGCAAAATGATGGAGGGTATTGTCAAGGAAAGGCTAGGGGGGTTACTGGAGCAAACTGGGTACTTGGATGATAGGCAGCATGGCTTTGTCACGGGAAGATCATGCCAGAGAAACCTTGTTGAGTTCTATGACTAGGTGACGAGAACCCTGACCAGGGTAGGCCAGTGACGCCCCTCTTCTGGACTTTAGTACATGCTTGATTCGGGTACTTCTACAGTGGCCTGCTGGCTAAGTTGAAGGAAATGGGGGTAGGGAGACAGTTGTTAAGATGGATAGGAAATTGGCTCTCTGAGCATACTCAGAAGGTGATGGTTGGAGGGTTAGCCTCATCCCCAAGGTGGGTTACTAGTGGGGTTCCCCAGGGGTCAGTGCTGGGGCCACTCCTGTTCAATGCCTATATCTCAGACATCAGGAGGGGGATCAGGAGTGAGAAGAGTCTCTTTGCAGATGACTCAAAGCTGGGTGCAGTGGTGGATGGGGAAGAGGGGAGGGTGGCCTTGCAGGAGGACCTGGAGGCTCTGGAAAGGTGGTTGGGAAAATGGAAACTAAAATTCAAAGTGGGAAGTGAAAGGTTCTGCACCTGGGAATCAGAAATCCAGGCCAGGGGTATACCCTGGGAGGAGACATGATTCAAGTCACAGACGGTGAGAAGGACCTGGGGGTAGTGGTAGATGTCAAAATGAACAACTCAGAGACCTGTAGGAGGGCAGTGGCAAGAGCAAATAGGATGCTGGGATGCATCGCCAAGGGGATTACCTCCAGAAAGGCGGAAGTGATCCTTCCACTGTACAACTGCTTGGTTAGGCCACACCTCGAGTATTGTGTACAGTTTTGGAGACCACATTTAAAGAGGGACATTACACTCCTAGAGAGGGTCCAAAGGAGGGCAACCAAAATGATCTGGGGCCTGGGGGAGAGGATCTATGAGGAGAGGCTCAAGGAGCTCGACATGCACACCCTGGAGGAGAGGAGGGACAGGGGGGACTTGATAGAGGTCTTTAAGTACATGAAAGGGATCAATAAAGAAGGCCCAGTCAGGGTGCTCCAAAGGAAGGAGGGTGGGGCAACAAGAGGTCATGGGTGTAAGCTGGAAGGAGGCAGGCTCAGAGGGGAGAGGAGGAGATGTTATTTCACTGAAAGGGTGGTACAGCCATGGAATGCTCTGCCCAGGGAGCTGGTAGAGATGGAGACTGTGGACGGGTTTCAGAGGGGATGGGACAGGTACGGGGGAGGGTAAATCTGACCAGGCCCAATACAGGTGGAACATCTGGGACTGGGGACAGTATAACCCAAGGGGGGGGAGACACCAAAATCGTCCCTCAGTGCGGGTGCTGAAAATCGAGCAGACTTGAGAGACTATTGGGCCTATTCTGCTGACATTTTAGTATGTTAGCCGGTCTAGATACTGGGAAGCATTTACTGAGACTGGCTTATGATGTCTCTGATGCTTTGGCCCATGTGGTGGTATCAGGTATTTGCCTCCACCGTGATTCATGGCTTAGGGAAGCTGGATTTGCTTTTGATGTCCAGCAGTCTGTCCTCAGTCCATCCTTTAAAGGCCAGAAATGATTTGATCAGGATGTAGAAATGAACCTTCATGAACTTCAGTCTTCCAAGATGACTTTGAGGTCACTGAAATCCCTTAATCCTCAGCTGCCCTGTGGTTGTGGTAGAGCTACCTATCTTTCAGAGGCCAGCTGCAAAGGATTACTGTTGGCAGGCTTGTGCCTCTGCTGGTACATCTCTCCCTGCCCCCTTGCCCCTGGTGTCCATACCAAAGCCCCCAAAGGTGTTGGTGAAGGCAGTCTCCCCCATCGCCACAGACACCTTCTGACTCTCCTCTGCCACCACCTACTCCAATGGCACTGGGGATACAGGTGGGGAGAAGATTCTCCCTCTTCCTGTCAAAATGGAGAGAGACCTCTACAGACAAGTGGGTTCTGGAGATTATAGAATGGGGTGGTGCTCTGGAGTTATTGGCAATCCCTTCAGTACATCCTTCTCCTCCTTGTTGTTACCCTCCAGGCCACTTGTCTTTTCTGCTGACAAACGTACAAACTCTCATTCTGAAACTGACTACTGGAAAGTTATTGAGAAGGTGGCTGCCTTGCAGCTGGAGGATCATTTATCCATCTACAATATCTATGACCTTCTTCAGTTGGGCGTCCAGAAAAAGCCTGCTTCCGGGCAGCCTAGTGTGGGTGCTAAATGATCTTCTGATGGCTAGAGATTGGAGAGCCCATTCCATCTTGGTTATCCTTGATCTCTCAGCGGCATTCAACACTGTGGACCATGGGGTGATGCTCGAGCACCTGCGGTTTTTCTGTGGACTGAGGAGGGTGGTCCTCAGTTGGTTTCAATTCTTCCTCAAGGGCAGATCTCTGAGAATGGTGTTGGGGATTTATTCCTAGGCCCCTCACTGTCTGCCCTGCAGGGTACCGCAGGGCTCGGTGCTGTCCCCATGTTGTTTGCAGCATACATGCTGTCTTTGGGAGACATAAGATGGTATGGGTTGAGTTTTCACTGCTATGCAAATGTTTCTCAACTGTACATGTCTTTTGTGCCTGAACAGGAGTTAGACACTTTCTCGATGTTTAACAACTGCCTATCAGAGATACAGGGCTGGATGAGTGCTAGCTGGCTGAGGTTAAACTCAGTGGGGGGAAAAGGAGGTATTGGTAGTGGACCCTGATCACAGGACGACCGGGACATGGGTGGGGAAAACCCTCAGATTTATACCTTGGAGGGGCCACACTAAATGCCTCGGGCCAGGTGCGTAACCTGGGCGTGATATTTGACGAAGGCCTGACTCTGAAGGCTCAGGTGTCGGCCGTGGTCAAATCTTCCTTTTACCATCTGAGGAATATCACCAGGGTGAAGCATCTGGTCCTGTCTGAAGAACGTCCCACCTTGGTCCACGCCTTTGTCACCACACGTTTTGATTACTGCAATGCCCTCTACCTAGGGATATAGTGGGTGGATATCCGCTGACTGCAGCTGGTGTAGAACGCAACAGCCAGGTTGTTAACTGGAACCCCTAGATCCAGCCACACCTGTGCTGCGTGAACTGCACTAGCTGCCGATACAATGGTGGATCACCTTTAAGGTTGTATTGCTGACCTATAAGGCCCTGCATGACCAGGGATCCCAGTATCTGCAAGATCTCCTGTCTTCTTATTGTCCCACCCGCCCACTCCGATCCTCTGATGAGGGATTGCTAGAGATTCCCAGGGTACACCTGAAAACTTCTGGAGGAAGATCATTTGCCTTTATGGCTCCTACCCTGTGGAATTCTCTGCCTCATCGGATACGAGATAGCCTGACCATTGGGGGCTTTAAAAACTCACTTAAGGCCTATTTGTTTTGACAGGCCTTCGAAGGGTCTTGGGAAAATTGATGTTGAAAACACTCTAAGATTGTATATATATGTATTGTTTTAGCGTATTTTAAGGGGTTGTTTACATTGTTTTATTTATGTTGTTAAGGCACACTGAGATTTGGAAGGGCGCCTAATACAAAAAAAGTTTTACTTACTTACTTACTACTTACTAAACCTAGTCCTGCTCAGGAGATAAATCTGGGTGTTCAGGAGTTACTTCAGGTTTTCTGTTCCCAATATTTCCTAATCCCAAAATGAATGAACAGGAGACTTGCACTCTATTTTGGACTTCAGGGTTCTGACGTGTTCATCGAATATTTTTCATGGTCTCGCTACAGTCCCTCATTCCCCTGTTGCAACAAGAGGACTGGATGAGTGCTTTGGATGCGAAGGATGCATACCTTCATGTCAAAATTTGTCACATTCACAGGCAATATCTCCAGTTCCTGCAGAAGGGCATGCATTTTCAATGTTGTGTCTTGCCCGTTGGCTTGTTCTTGGCACTGCAGGTTTTCACCAAATGCTTAGTAGTGGTGGCAGTGGCCCTCCAGAGGGAAGATGCTGGATGATTGCTTTCTGAAGACTCTTTCCAGGAAGGTCATAGAGCACACTTTGGCCGGGCCTGTCTACTGTTCAGTCAGTTGGGTGTCACTGTGAATGAACCAAATCAGTTCTGACTCCTTGTCAGCATCTCCAGTATATAGGAACAGTACTGGACACTTCTGTGGCAAGAGCCTTCCTACTAGAGGATCAAGCAGATGATCTGACTGCACAGGCTTGTCTGGTCCACAACAGCTGGTGCATCTCAGCCAGGTCAGTGCTGTGGCCATCATTACTGTCTTATACGCATGTCTCCAAATGCCCATACCTCAGTGGACATTTCATGTACAGTGGAACCAGCTGTGAGCCAGTCTGGACCAAATGGTGCTGCTCATGTCCCCTCTGCATCTGCCCTCCTGTGGTAGAGGAGCACTCGGATCTTATGATAGGACCTCCATTCTTCAGACCTATGCCTCTGCAGATCTTTAATCACAGACACGTCTGGCTTCAGCTGGGGTGCACAATTGGGTTCCCTTAGGACACAAGGTCCCTGGTCCTAGTTGGACATCTCTCTCCACATCAACATTCTAGAGATGAGAGCTGTTCTTCTTGGCCTTCAAACTTTTACAGCTTACATCAGGGCTGATCCACTCTGGATTAACATGAACAATGTCAGTGTAGTGCACTGCATAAACAAGGGGGCAAAGCATACTTATCCAACATGCAGAGAAGCGATGAGAGTGTGGTACTGGCCTGTAGAGCACAATATACTTCTGTTAGATGTATTTCTACCAGTCTCCCAAAATCTCTTGGCTGACCACTGAAGCTGGTCTCAGGCACTGATTCATGAGTGGGAACTTCTGGACTCCGTGGAAAATGACTGATTTGATTGATGGGGTCATCCAGAGTTGAACCTTTTTGCATCTCCTCACTATGCAAAACTGATCCATTTTTGCTAATTCGCTCCAGGGCCTGGGTTTTTTTGTCGAGACGCATTGTCTCTGTCTTGGAAAAGGAGGCTCCTTTGTGCCTCTCCTCTAATCCTTCTGATTCAGTGCATATTGAGCAAACTTCAGATGGAACCAGTCATTTTAATACTCGTGGCCGCCTCCTTGCCCCTTCAGATTGATTCCCACTACTCCAGCAACTGGCGATGGAACCACCTGTCCTACTGCCATTATGAAAAGGGTTCTGGTATGTGACCAAGGGTCTCTGGTGCCTCTGGATCTCAAATCTCTCTACCTTCCTGCTTTGCTCCTGAGGATGCAGAACTGGCATGCTTTGGAGTCTCTCCTATGGTGGTTGATGTTCTCCTTGTAAGCCTTCCACTAGACACACATATTCTGTAACATGGAAATGATTCTCTGTATGATGTGCCTCCTATTCCCTGGATCCGTATACTTGTCCAATGAACTCTGTCCTGGGATTACCTACTGTCGTTATCAGACACTGGCTTCCAGTATTCTTCAGTGAAGGTGCACTTAGCAGCCATTTTGGCATTTCATGCACTCATTGGTGGAAAAATGGTGCCACAGTTAGAGGTGTCCCACAGATTCCTTAAAGGGATCCTGCATGTGTCCCCTGATACGTAAACCGGTTCTGCTATGGGGAGCTTCATTTTATTTTAGAGAAATTGACGGGGGCTCCTTTTGAGCCTGCTGCTACTTGTGAAATGCATTTCCTGTCCTAGAAAATTCTTTTTCTTGTTGCTGTTACTTCTGCTCGAAGAATATCTGAGCTTCAGGTTCTTGCTTCTGAGCCTCCCCATTTGAATTTCCACCAGGATAGGGTTTCTTTGAGAACTAATCCTCATTTTCTAACCAAGGTGGTTTCTGATTTCACATTGACTTAGACCATTCACCTTCCTGGGTATTATGCTTTATACCCTAATAAGGGCGAAGCTTCTATATATACTTTAGATGTTCATAGAATGTGGAGGTGGGGAGATTTAGGAGGGAAGCTAGGAGGCACTTCTTCACAGAAAGTGTGGTGACAACTGGGAATGTGCTTCCAGAAGAGGTGGCTTCATGGAAGACAGTGGGGAGCTTCAGGAGAGGCTGGGATAGAGTTAAGAGGAAAATAAGGGTCAAGGGAGGAGAGGACGGAGGGAGAGGGTGAATTGGGAAGGGGGGCAGGGTCAGTAGCTTAAGCTGAATACCCTGCAATATGAGAAGATTAGATAGACTAAATTGTCTTTTTCTGCTGGGTTCTACATATGTTTGTAACCTTTCATATCTAGCTTGACCATACTAAGGACTGTATAAAGTCCCCTCAGCTTTTCATTTTCTTTACCCCCAGTAGGGAGAGCTCCCCTGTCTCTAAACAGTGGTTGGCCATTGTATTACTTTCTGTTACCGGAAGCATAGTAAAGGAGATTCCTGGTGTTGTTTGCGGACATTCCAGACATGGCATGACCACTTCTGAGGCTTGCTTTCACAATGTCTCCATAGCTGATATTTGTGTTACTGCTACTTGGAGTACTGTTCACTTTCATGAAACAACACTGTCTGGACATTGTCAATCTCAGACAAGCCAGTTTTGGCCTTGCTGTGCTTTTTTTATTTCAATGATTTGGCTCATTGCCTTTGAACTAAGAGCTCTTTTACAAAGGTTCCACATCAATAAATTAGGCATATACAATCAAGGTAGGTGCACAGGAATTAAGGCAATTAGGTACAGTTTACAGGATTCATTACCAAGCTAACACTAATATTAAACTATCATACATGAAGCAGCGTTCAGCCTTGTCTAGAGCAGAAGCTGCCAGTACAGCCCAGGTCAATGGAAATGTAGGTATATCAGGGGTGACAGTGAAGGGGTGGATGGGGAAAGGTAACCATGGGGGGTAGAGGAACAGGTGTGGAAAGAGGTGGAGAGGGTGTCTGTGGAGGGGGATAAGGACAAGTGCTTCAAGGCCTTCTGTCCTAATGTCATAATTACATGACACTGATCTCCTCTACTGCTTGGGAATTGTTCCAAAGGTGTGGCCCGGTTGAGGAGATGTCTGCAATGAAGATTGTGCAGTTACTTACCGTTACAGTAGATCTTAGGAGAATCTTCTTTACTGGGCTGCTACAGACCTTCCCTCCATCCCTCTTGGCCTCATTTCTGGATAACATAGTTGCTGGAAGTACTGCCTGCTGCTTTATGTGGGGCATTCATCTATCACCACTATAGGCTTCATATTCCAGTCCATCACCTCTCCAGAGTGACTAGTTCTGGTTTCCCGGTTCCTGCCGGTTCAGTATCTAATGAGCTTGTCTCCCATGAGGAACTGAGAAGTGGAAGTTGCCCATGTTATATAGGCAGCATCAATATACATCATAGTGTGCAGATTTTGTGTGGTCCTGACGCCGAAGGCATACAGTTACAAAGATGTGGCCCAATGAAGGAAGGTATCCAGTCAATATAGTGCAGCAACAATCGTGCTGCAAAAACCACGCAGTGAAAATGGTGTAGAGAAAAACAACAAATGGGATAAAACAGTATCAAGATGTAATCACGCACTCCCAACTGTCACCCTCCCGGGGTTACTAATAGTAAATCACCCCCCCCCCCCAAAGTTCTGCCCTCACCTGGAATCTGTAAAGTAATCCCCACTGACTTTCTCCTCCGGAGTTTGTAATAGTAAATCCCCACCCACCGGCTTCCTCCCTCCACCTTAAGTTCTGCACCCCGGATGCATGGTCATTGCTCAGCACTGTATTGCCGACGTGTGTTTTTTTGCTGTTGACATTTTGTCTGCACAATTATTGCCCGTGTGTTTTTGTTCCCACTATATTGACCTAGACCCATGAAGGAGATTCTTTCGAAGCTCTGCTGCTAGGGTAAATAACCGCTCTTTGTGTGGGCAGAAATAGATGGGTCCAGATGGGCGAGGGATTCAAGCTGCCACCAGTATGATGCAGATTACTGACATAGGGCAAGGTAGCATCAAAAACTAGCCCTGTGCTTGGGAATGTCAGTCCAAGTAAAGGGCTATGGGTACGTCTGGTCCCACCCTGTTTCTGGCCATCCAGCAAGGTCTTTTATCTTGGACCATGCTCCAGTGGGGTGGGGGTGGGACACAGAAGCAGATGAGAAAAGGTGTTAACAGTGCTAATGCTAAGGTGGGTGATGTCACTATGCTCTCTCCCACCAATCTGCAGACCCCGAACTAGGGATGTCAGTGCTTATTAATGTCTCCTGATGCTTTGTACTTGCTGTATTCCTGTGCCATCTCCATGGCCTGGGTCATGCCTGAAAATGGTTCTTGGAGCAGTGCACCTACCCTGTCAACAAATAAATAAAAATAAATCATGATAATTCTCACTGGCAGTAATTTGTCATTGTAAAAAATGAACAATATCATTGTTTTGCAGCAAGATATCCCATGATATGCCGTGGTGAACCATCTTTCCTTGTTGCTCCGGAAGCATGTTCCCCTCCAGGTACAACCATGATTTCCAATTCCCATCCTTACTCCAATCTGATTTTTACTAATTTTCTTAAATTTAAAAATGCTGCAGATTATTATGATAGTTGGTATATCGTGATACTTTTACACAGATATTGCAATATTGAAACATTTGATACCATGACTGCCCCACTATAGACCACTGGATTTCCAGCTCCCTCCTCTGGTCCAAAATGTTCCAGATGACTCTCAATGGCTTGCCACATCTTGAGGGGAAAGCCACAGACACTGTACAAGGGCAAGCATCTGTGAGCCAGTGATGACCACATCAGTGGCTATGGCACGTAAACAGGCAGATGATCTACCTGACCCACCAGGCAATAAGGGAAAAATATCCCCTTCCCTCCCTGCCTTCAGATGCTTGCTAAGATCTACTCCTGCCTCCACCTGCTCCTGTCCTCCCCTCTTGTAAATGTTTCCCCCTTTTACCCCTTGTAGCCTCCTTTTCTCCACTACCTACATCCTTTTACTTTCCTTCTTGGATCTTCTGTTCTCTGGCGCCCTGTCTGCACTTCTCACTTACCCGGGCTCCACACTTGGCAGCCCTATCGTATACTTTGTTCTCAGCCTCTCATTATGTTGCTGCCAATACCTGTTACTATTCATAGCAATCTGTCTGATCACTGTGTTCTGAATTTTACTACCTGGGATACCGTTTTAATTTGTAAGTTGCACTTTGTTGGAGTCTCGTTCTTGGCTGACACCTAAACTAGCTTCAGTGCAATGTCTGCCACTGCATAATGGTTTTACTGCCAGTGTAACTTATGGTTTTGTATGCTGCACTTTGACATTTGTTTTGACCTTCACAGTACTGTATACCTACCCCCCCACCACCACCACCCCGATTCCACCTGGAAACGAGTCTCGACTCAGTGTGCCTTTCCCAGTTATCAAATTTTTAAATAAATAAAATAAACAGAAAAATGACTTTTTGAGCCCATCAGAATTTACCATTAATCTCTCTCTAGAATGGGGAAACCCCCCAAATTTGAGGGCCTTTTGGTACATCTCCCATCGGTCACCACAGCTTCAGATTTGCTGTCCAACAAACCAAACAAATCATGTCACGCATAAGAAGTGAGATGGCAGAGCTGTAGATGTTGCAGTTGTATTGGTTTTGTTGTTAAAAGTTTTCCGTTATGTTTCTCATTTTTGAGAATAAGGAAGCTTATTCTTGTCATTCATTGACATCTGGTGTGCTTTCTGGTTTGTTTCTAAGGATCTGTTTAAATTGCATTCTACATCCCCTTGGCTCTAACCTATAAGGAAATACTTGTGGCAGGAATTTTTTTTAACAGTTAAAACAAACACACTATTAAAACTCTCATTCTATTGGTAGAGAGGGAAGGCAAATGCGCAGTGGAAACTCTCGGTCCCGTACATTGCAGCTGTGTCCTGTTAACTGGTTACATTTGCTCAATACAGTCAGATGGTAGTAGAGGATGGATTACACCCAGCCCTAAACCTGATGCAGCTTCCTCTGAACAATCTGAGAGGGGAAGCAGAGTGAAAAGGGACTGTGATTTTACATACTGCAACATGGCGCTGATTCTGAAAAGGGCCCCAGAA
The DNA here is from genome assembly GCA_016271365.2 of Neoceratodus forsteri. Classification (NCBI taxonomy): domain Eukaryota; kingdom Metazoa; phylum Chordata; order Ceratodontiformes; family Ceratodontidae; genus Neoceratodus; species Neoceratodus forsteri. Next base: position 62,088,626 of record JADMNL010000031.1, on the reverse strand, counting down.
GATGAAGGGAGATGTCCAGAAGGTCAAAATTGCTACTCTCTATGTAGGGAACAGACATAACTGAATGCACCCTGTCCCTAATAGTTTTTCTTATGTTCGCCCATGTGCTTGTGCAAAGCGAACATATTGCTGTGATAACGGCATTTCAGAGGTGTGTCACAGTTGGGTCCAACGCAGCTCAAGCTGCAGTGGATGTGACTGTGACAGTCCAATGATGAGTGTACTCTGCTAGTTGATGGGTGGAAACTTTGCATAGTTGAAAAGAGGTAGCCGCGCCTATCAGCAGCTACCGTCCTTCATCTGCATGACGCCACCCACCAGCCAGTTGAGCAGCATTGTAGTAAGAGTACTTGGTATTTTGGTATAAATGGTGGATGACAGAGTGACTACAATCGGAAGAAGCTGTTAGCAGCTTTGGATCAGGTGGTTCATAATCACATTGCTTGAGTGCCATACTAACCCACTAAAAATTATGAGTGACGTAGAGGAAATGACCCCTCTCCTGAAGCCGAGGAAGAGGAGGCACCAGCCACACCAACGAAAAAAGCCAAAAATGACCAAGAAGTGCAAAGTGCCATCCTCCCTGCTTAAAAGAGAAAGTCTGGGATAAAAAGAACCAGCCAGGCAGAAACAGCCAGTTGGTGGTAGAGACCATCAAGAAGTGGGGGGAGGAACAAGTAAGACCCGGTACAACAGCAATGCAAGTGGTGAATATATGGCTATGACAAATACTTGATTCTTTCAGTTATTTGTTTATGCTCCCTTCTGTCCGGACACAGCCCTCCGATTCCCCTAGCATCCCCCCCTTGGTCCCACCTACCTCTCTGGCCATCCTACGCCCCCATGGAGCATTGGTTTGCCCCTCAGGTGGAGAACAGGATGAGGGGAGATATACTCCATGCAAGAAATGTGGGCTGTGGATCTGAGGTGGTGGGACCAGCATGGATGTATGCTTCCAGGGGGCCACAGCCAGGGCCATTTTTCCTTTGTTATTGTCCCTGCTCCTCTGAGGACATCGGCACACATGGGGGATCAATGCTTGTGTATGTAAAGCATGCACAGTGCAGGTCCCCAGTCGGCATCATCCCCTTCCTCTTCGATCACCTCCACTACAGTGCCATATTTGGCCACCTGTGCAGTAATAGAGCAGCAGGGCTACCGACCCTCCCTCCCCAGAGGAGGAGAGCATCCCCTGGGACACTCAATCCTTCTCTGTCCAGCTGGCCCCCAGTGACCCAGGCTTCTTCCCAAACTTGGGTTGCTTGGGTTGCGTGCAGTATCACTACTGCTATGCTAATGGGTTGGCCTGTCTCCAGTTGTTTTAAGATTTTTAAATTAATTGTACCCTCATTGGTAATGCCAGATATATCAAGTATTATCAACACTATATGTTTTTTTATGTTAGAACTGCTTTAACGCACAAACTGGTATTTTCTGAATTAGTCACACAACAAAGGGTCTCTTCCAGACAAGCAGTGTCCGTAGTAAATTATGAAGTGGGTAGAAAGAATGTCGACTCCTGACTGGCTAAGAAGTACTTTCAGCTAGGTCATTATCAAAGAACAGCAGCCTGACTGAAAGTAGCTCAACAAAAATATGTTTACAAAATACATCCAATTTGTTAAACAGGATCCATTTCACAACTGCAATAGGGCACTCCAGGGTGTGTGTTACAGTGGGTTAATTAAGCAATAAGGCACTCCAGGGTGTGTGTCACAGTGGGTTAATAGCCTTTCTCAGGTGATGGAAGCAGTCAGCTTTGCCTCTTGTTTCAACCCACTTGAGGTGCGCCGTTATCCCACCATAATGCACCACTGTCATGTCTCATTACTTAACTAATATCAGCACAAAACAAAAACCAGGCAGTACACACCAGATGCTAACACGGATATGAAGCTGACCCAGGTTAAAACCAAAGTTTATTTGAAAAATTCAAGTCACAAACAAAGGGACCCCCTGGCAAAACCCCAGATGTTCTGCTCAGTCACCTTGTACTTTTAATGCACATGGTGGCTGCACAAAACATTGTGTGATTTGGCAGGGAGTCCCTTTGTTTGTGACTCACCTGGATCAGCTTTCTGTCCGTGTTTGCACGTGGTGTGTAATGGCCATTTTTTGTTTCCTGCATGTTTTCTGTATAAGCCTTTTCCAAGTACTGGTTCACATTCTGTTATTATTCCATCTTTACTGGCCTTTTAATAAATTCATTGGGGGTTTGTGATTTAGGCAGTGGTGGGAAGGATCATTTTATTTATTTATTTTTATTTTATTTATTTTAGAACTTTATAATGTAATTTATGTCCCTTAAGCTATTACATTACTGCCACAATGCATATGTGTTCTGCTGTAGAACCCATTGGTTTAAAGGAACATCAGCTAAATCATACAGTTCTAAAATGGTCCTTACTGCCAATATTGAAATCTGAGACCCATAATAAATTTAGTAGAAGGGTTAGTAAGGTGAAATGGTAAAAGAATCAAAACAAGTCTTTAAACAAAAACAGTATCTACAGTAACACATGACTTTCAGGTTCAGTGCAGTTCTCTTTTTTTTTTTTTAAACTCACCTTTATTCAGGTAAAAAGAATATACTGAGCAATTCAGGTAATAACCCATTGGCTTTAAGGCAACACATTGGATGTGGTGATTTGGAATAGTAGTGTTCATCCGGTACTAAAAAGTGTCGCATTCGGCTCAATGAGCTGCAAAAAGTTTTAACTTGTTATTTGACACCATCAGCATTGTTCTGTAACGTCCAGGCAGTAAGCAAAATTCACCTTAAATATGGATTCAGTAGCTGCATAAAGGTAACTTGAGCCATGGTCATAACCATACCACATGTCGAACTAACGGCAAAACTGGACCATGAGTAAACCAGCAGCTGTTTAACTGTAGCTTTAAATATGAATAGTTACGCATTACAGTTCACCCCCATTAAACTGGTCATATCTATACTGATTCATCCAGTATCTGTGTAGAACCGTCAAGGGGACAACTGCATCCCCCTTTTCCAAGTAGTTGGCCAATTAATCCTAATTAAAAAAAAAAACCAAAAACTATAGGCTATTAGAGATTCCCTTTCATATTGTACATCAGTGAATTAATTTGGACTAGAAGAGGCCCCATGTTCAGCAGACCACAGAGACCAACCTGTCCAGTGTTCCACATGTTTATTTTCTGCGAGGTGTAGTTTAGCCATCAAAAACTCCATAGCATGAACCTTTGATATCCAGAGGAGTGCACGGAGCCAGTGAACAAGGGGGCCAAGATCCTCACAAAGCTAGAGGGGTCTGGGGGCATGCCCCCTAGGAAAAGTTTTAAAACGATGCTGTAAATGGTGCATTTTCCTACATTTTAGAGCTAAGTAAGATAACGTTGCAGCCCACCAGGATGAAACACTCTGTGATATAGAGGATAATGGATGGGCACCAGTTAATAACAATGCTGTGTTCCCTTCGAGAGGTTGTCATGACAACCTAGTAAACTTTGAGAGCAAAGTTCAAGAGATTTACAGTTGTCATGACAACCTCGAGAAGGGAACTCCGCGTTGTTAACTGGTGCCCATCCATTGTCTTTTATAGTGTATGGGCACCAGTTAAATGAAATTTGTCCTTACTTTTCTGTCTTTTCACTTTGCGCTGCTCTCCTTCAGGGCCTGCTCTCACTGCTGCAGCTGTTCATCAAAATGTGGGAAGTTGGAGAGACATGCATGCGCAAAGACGTTCATGTTGTAATGCTATCATTATGAGGTACTCAAGAGGGTCTAACAACCTCTTGAAATCACGACAATAGCATGACAAGGATAGAAATTAATTGAATTCACTCATTAATAACCCTCTCCCATACATTATAAGGATGTTACTGTTTCCTGCAAAAATATTTTAAAAATGTAACCATTTATGAAATTGCATTCTTTGCCTCTTTTATAAAGTAGATTGTTTCTCACTCTCCGTTTCTTTCACATTCTCTATGAAACAGACCCCCCAGCTCACACTTAGCCCCTTTAATTACCCCCTTCTTTCACTACCCCCAGCCCCCTAGGATTTTTGCCGGCCCACTGCCTGCAAGCCATGCACCATACCTCATTCGCAAGAAGTGGACAAGCAAGGCAGTTTAGGCAAAGGATTATTATCATGTGAGCTGCCGTTCTGATCTGAGCACAGGCAAAAAAGGGACACAGCAGCAGGCAATGAAAGTAGAGGTGAGAGGACCCAGTCCGCTACTGCTGAGGGACAAATTAAAAATATAACAAGTTGCGTCCATATAAAAACAAAGTCTGAGTGGACTGGGTCCCCTCTGTTTTCTTGGCTTGCTGTTCTGAGTCTAGAAGGTGGTGTCACAAGCTTGGTCAGCCCTCTACTCCCAAAGTGCCAACCTCTGAGCGTATGATTTGTGTACAGTGAACAGAACAAGGTAACCCTCTTGTCTGTTTTGTGGGTTCAAGTCACCTTACTCTCAAGCTCTGGAGGGATTCAAACTGATAACCTCTTGTTAGCGTACCCAGTTATCAGGCTCAGAGAATTCTGTCTTCGGAGGGCCAGATATCTTTGCCTATGTGCACCCAACCAGGTCTTTCAAATGAACCCTTAGAACTCTATGCAAGACTTTAGAGAACTCTATCCATTTCCCAGTTTGGTATACAATAAGCCCATACACAGTGTTACTGATAACCTTTAAAAGCTCCACTTAAAATAAAAAGAAATGTCAAGGCACTCCAGACAGTTTCCGTTGTAAAAATATCTCTTTACTTTAAAATATCAAAACAGAACAATAAATACAGAACAAATATCCCAAACACATACAATCTTAAAAACAAAACAGGTTTTTAAAGGTACAAACTAAGCTCTCTTAGCCACATAATACTTCTCTCCTACAGTGCTGATGTTGTCCTTCTTCTCTCAGTCAGAAAATGGTCTCGTGTGTCTCTGTCCTGTTTCTCTCAGCAATTAAACACAGTTCTGAGCCGTCCTTCTCATGAGGTTACTAACTCCGCCTTGGTGTAACAACATCTATATTTTATTTCACAGGATGTCCAAATAAAATATTTAAAAAAACATAATAGGTGACCTCATTGCCTTTCCTCCCTCAGGTTAACCAGACCAAACCGGTTTCTGCTCTGCTACACATACATCTCAAAAGTTTCTTTAATCTAAGTCACTGTATACAAGCAAAAGTGTATTTGCCTCTTTAATCTCATCTGGACATTGGAATCTACACCTCAAAGGTCTCTCTGATGTAATTCAAGGGTTCCCCAGGAAAGTATATTAGACCTTCCAAATTCGTCTGGGTCCCTCCCTGGCTCAGACATCAACCTCTCTTCAATGTCCATTCTGGCTTCTCTCTGACACCCCTTCCTCTGAAGTTCTTCCTGAAAACCATTGTAAGTCAAAGGATTTTATCTGAGGGAATTATAAATGGCTAATCTTATTTCCTGGGATGAAAGCAAATTGACAAGGTAATTGCACCCCAGATATCTGCAGTTTAGCTATGTCCTATCCTTTGAACTTATCCCTGGGGGGTCTTGATGTCAGTTCCAGTAAGATTGTAGTTTCCTCAAACTGACCTTTCCATCACATATTTTATATGTAATAAAACAAATTAATACAGCACTCAGAGCACTCAGAGTTGGCTGTCTACGTCACAGGTGGCAGTGCTAAATTAAACACAACAGGGACAAAGAATAAAATAGCATGCATGCAGCACAGCCCCCCCCCATGCCATATACTTGTACAGTGAGTAACAGAAAGTGTCTGCCACTGGTGTTGAGAGTCAGTCCAGTGAGTGGCATGGATGGAGTGCCTGTGTTAGAAGGATAATCAAATTATTACAAACATACGACAGTGCCAGCAGATTAGGCCATAGGGTCTATCGAGTCTGCTTGAAAGCAGATCACAGTTAAGACACTGCAGCTACCCACTTCTCTTTTCTCCCCTCCCTCCATAAGTTGCCTCCCTGAGTACCCCTCTCTGTTCACTTCCCTCCTAACTTGTACCTTGCCCATGAACCTATCCCATCCTTTCTTAAAACTCCCCGCTGATTCCAATGCAATCACCTCCTCAGGTAGTACGTTCCATGGTGCCACCACCCTTTTCATGAAGTAGTGCTTCCTCAGTTCTGTCCTGTAACCCCCCTGCCAGTTTCAGGCTATGTCACCTGGTGGTCTCTTCCCCCTTCAATCTAAACAAACCCTCAGTGTTAACTCTGTTGATACCCTTCATGTACTTATGGGTCTCAATCCATATCTCCTCTGTCCCTTTTGTCTTCCAGGGAGTACATGTTGAGCTCCCTCAGTCTCTCCTCATAAGGCTTCTCCCCCATTCTATGGATCATCTTGGCCACCCTCCTCTGGACTCTTTCCAGGAGCATGATGTCCTTCTTTAAGTATGGGTGCCAGTACTCCAAGTGAGGTCTTACCAAGGCTTTGTACAATGGCAGGATAACCTCCTCCCTCCTCGAAGTGATCCCTCTAGCAGTACAACTCAGCATTCTGTTTGCTTTTGCCATTGCTTTCCTACATTGTTCTGAGTGGTTCATTTTACCTATGATCACCACCCTCAGATCCTTCTCCTCCTCAGACGTGGATAACTGCTCTCCCCCAAACGTTAGCTATATCCTGGATATAAATGCCCCTAAATGCAGTACACTACACTTCCTAGTGCTGAACCCCAACTGCCATGTTTTTGACCACTGTGCCAGTCTTTCCAGACCTGGAGAATACTCCTCTCCTCCTCCTCACTGTCCGCCACCACTCCTAGTTTGGAGTCATTGGTGAACAGGCTCATTTTACTCTCAACTCGCTCTGCAATGTGTCTGCTATGAAAGCATTAAATAGCAGTGGACCTAGAACAGATCCCTGCGGGACCCCGCTTGTGACCCTCCTAGGTGTCGAGAGTTCCCACCCACCACCACCCTCTGCTGCCTGTTACTCAGCCAGTTCCCAATCAACTAAACCATCTTAACCCCCACCCCCAAGTTCCTCAGTTTGCCCAGCAGTCTCCCATGCAGCACCAAGTCAAATGTCTTACTGAAGTACTGAGGTTATTGCAGCTTTCACAACTGCCAGTGCCGCTGGGTCTACTCTGTGGAGGACTACTCTGTACATCCATGATGAACATCTCAGCACTCTCAGGCCTGACCCTCACGGTGAGCGTGAGTGTGTGTGATTGACCAAAAATATCCTCCATTTGCATTGAGTCAGGTCACCTGACCTGACCTGCTGCATATAGCACACTGACACATAGAATGCCCTCCCGCTCCCATCCAAACCCCAGTCCTGGCCTAGTCTAGCCGACTCCTGAATTAAAAAAAAAAAAACAAAGAATAATTATAAACATTTGTTTGGAGGACAACTTTTAAAGGGGATGGGGTGGGGCCAGGGTAGCCTCCCCCTGCACACACTTATGTTGATATCCTGCCTAGCCATTCTTCCTATGTAGGTATAGCTGCCATGAACCAGTGAGCAGTAATACACTTCAATGCGGTTACCATACACACTATTTTCCTACTTTCCACCTTGCCTACAAGAGTGGACTGGGACATGTCCCTAATTTTATAAGTATCAGGCTGTCTTTTAGAAAAATTGATCCCTCCTTGAGAAATTCTCATGTACAGGAATTAGTGGTACCATGTACCAAGATGAAAAGATCTTTGTATTTTTTTAGTCAATTTGTCCCTATCTAGTGGAACAAATTCCCTTCTGAATTTATATACAAAACCTTTATCAGTATCAGTGTTGAAACATTGTCTAATATCTTCTCAGAAGGTCTGTAATTGTTTTAATTAATTCTAATGTATGAAGGTAACTGTGTTATGGTGTTTGTATGTTGTATGTATTTGTATTGTATTATAAGGTCACCAATGTTAGTGAGTTTTTGCTCCATGGTTATAATCTTAAATAAACAAACACCTTCAACTTAACATAGAAACACAGACTCTGTCGTCAGATAAGGACTATATAGCCCACCTAGTCTGCCCATTTCCCTACTTGGTTTGGCAATCCCTATCTGGACTGCCTTTCCCCTGCTCTGTTGTACAGCAGGGTGCCTTTATGCTTATCCCATGCACTTTTAAATCCCCGTACTGTTTTCGCTTCTACCACCTCTGCTGGTAGGCTATTCCACACCAGTCATTGTGGTTTGAAATCACAGAAAGAGCAGAACCAAACCACACAAAAACACGTATCCTGGATTTTAGGGGGGCAGACTTTGGGAAAATGGGGAGATACTTGAAAGAGGCATTAAGGGGAATGGGACAGGAATCAGGGGTTGAGGAACAGTGGGCAGTATTTAAAATGGGGATTACAAGAACAACAGAATTATGCATTAAGCAGGTTAGCAAGAGGAAAAGGAAGAGACCACCATTATGGTTTTCCAAAGAGGTAGCAAAGAAAGTGAAATCCAAAAAGACTGCATTCAGGCAATACAAAAGACACAGGCTGAAGGGGATAGGGAAAGCACCAGGAGAAGCAAAGGGAGGCAGGGAGGTCAGTAAGGGAAGCCAAAGCTCAGACAGAAGAACACATTGCAAAATCAGTGGGTAGAGGGGACAAAACCTTTACAGGTACATAAGTGAAAAAGAAAGACAAAGGGAGGGATAGTGAGACTGAAGGGGAGGATGGGGGCCATGGAGGATGACAACAGTAAAGCTGACATATTGAACAGGTATTTCTGCTCAGTCTTTACTGAGGAAGAGGAGGTAATGGGTCTGAAGGGAGTACAAGGGGTGAGAATGGTGCAGAAATGGACACAAGTCCCTTTACACGAAAGGGTCCTGAAGGAATTGGAAGTAATAAGAGTTGATAAAGCAATGGGGCCAGATGGGGTGCACCCCAAGGTCCTTAAAGAACTAAGAGAGATGGTGGCTGAACCTCTGGCTATCCTGTTTAGCCGATCACTGGAAACAGGGGAGGTACCCAAAGACTGGAGGACAGCAGATGTAGTCCCCTTATACAAAAGTGGGAACAAAGAGGAAGCAGGGAACTACAGGCCAGTCAGCCTCACTTCGGTAGTGGGGAAGACCATGGAAGCACTACTGAAGGACAGATTGGTGGAACATCTGGTTGTCAATGGACTACAGGACCCAAGGCAGCATGGTTTCACCAGGGGGAGGTCATGTCAGACCAACCTCATTGAATTTTTTGACTGGGTGACTAGGGAGGTGGATCAGGGGAAGGAAGTGGACATGGCCTATCTGGACTTCAGCAAGGCATTTGACACTGTGCCACATAGAAGACTATTACACAAACTGGGGAATATGGGTGTGGGCAGGACAGTATTGTGGTGGGTAGATAACTGGCTGGGTGGCAGGACACAGAGGGTGGTGGTAAATGGCTGTCACTCCACAGAGGGAAGAGTGACCAGTGGGGTACCACAGGGATCAGTGCTGGGACGGTCCTATTCAACATCTTCATCAGTGACATTGCGCAGGACCTAGAAGGCAGAATTTCACTGTTCGCTGATGTACACAACTCTGTAACAGAGTAGACACACCAGAGGGTGTAGACAGAATGAGAAGGGACCTGCAGAAACTTGAAGAATGGTCAGGGGTTTGGCAGTTGAAATTCAATGCAAAGAAGTGCAAGATAATGCATATGGGGCACAAAAACCCTGGCACAATATACTGTAGAACTATTAATATTCACGTAAAGTTTCTATCGTGTATTCTCATTCAATTTCATGAACGCGACAATGTAACATCGTGCGTCGATATCGGCTACAAGTACTTAACCTTGAGTAGCCCAGCAAGCAATACAGAGGTTCAGAATTTATAAGGTACTTTACTTGCTTTCATAATATAGTTAGCTGAAAGTGGGTCCCTAAACCAGTTTTGAATTTGGCTGAGTTGTTCTGAATAATATTGTAGAACTAGTAATGTTTTTGTTTTATTGTTACTTGCCACAGTGAAGGATTAATCTAAGCGTTTGTTTTTTTTTTTTTGTCGACGAGGCAGAATTGGGAACTCTCTGGCTCTCAGGCTCGCCTGCTCTTAGCATCTACTTGAATGTTTTCCACTCCCTGCCAACCATTGCTTCTTCGTATCATTGAATAAATGTATAACTAATTTCTTATGGAAAAACAAAAGATCTAGAATTTCATTAGTAAAATTATTGCTGTATTATTATTCAGAACTGCCGCCTTGTCGACAAAAAAAGCCAAAAGCGCTTACATTAATCCTTCACTGTGGCATGTAACAATGAAATAAACTGCAGCAGAGTGTTTCTCAATGCTTTATTGTCACAAAATAAACGAAATCCTTTCATGGGGTCTGCGACAAACGCCGACTGAAGCATGCGCCATTGCCTAGAAACAGTACCGCGTGGTCAGCAGAAAAATGACACGAATGACCGCTGTAAAACTACTATCGCGCTTAAAAGGATAGCGCGATGTTAGTTTTACAGCGAACATTACTAGTTGTACAGTATCAGTTGGGGGTGAGGATATAGCATGCACCAAGCAGGAAAGGGATCTTGGGGTTATCATCTCTGATGACCTCAAGGCAGGGAAACAATGTGACAAGGCAGCAGGTAAAGCAACTAGGATGCTGGGATGTATAGGCAGGGACATCACCAGCAGGAAAAGGGAGGTCATAATTCCATTATACAAGACACTAGTGAGGCCCCACCTGGAGTACAGTGTACAGTTCTGGAGACCACACCTACGTAAGGACATAGAAAGGGTAGAGAAGGTTCAGAGGAGGCAACAAGATGGTGCATGGATTGCATCACAAGTCCTATGAAGACAGGTTGAAGGAACTGAACATGTACTCCCTGGAGAGAGAAGGAGAGAGGGATATGATAGAGGCGTACAAGTATCTCACAGGGAGGAACAGGGTGCAGGAATACACTATTTTAAGTGAAAAGATGTTCCAGGACTAGGGGCATGGGATGAAGTTGGAGGGAGGGACGATTCAGAGGAAACATGAGGAAGAATTTCTTCACAGAGCGGGTGGTGGACAAGTGGAACACCCTGCCAGAGGAAGTGGTGGGGGCTGAAACAATCACGGGATTTAAGAATGCATGGGATAGACATGAAGGAATTCTGGAGGTCAGGGGTAAGGGCAACAGACTTCTAGGAAAACATAAACTGAACTTACAAGCTCAAATGGGCAGACTGGGTGGGCCATAGGCCCTTATCTGCCGACACTGTCTATGTATCTATGTATCTGTGTATTTCATGGATCCACCACCCTCTCTGTGAAAAAATACTTCCTAACATTCCCCCAAGCCTTCCCCCCCCAGCCTCGTGTTATGTACTCTTGTCCTTGTGCACTTTCTTCTCTGAAATATACTCCCCTCCTATACCCTGTTTATTCCTCCAAGGTATTAGAAAGTCTCTATCATATCTCCTCTCTCCCTTCTCTCTTCCTATGAATATATGATTGGTTCCTTGAGTCTTTCCTCATAAGGCTTGTGGTGCAGTCCATGTGTCATTTTTGTTTCTCTTCTCTGGACTGCTTCCATTCTGTCTATGTCCTTCCCGAGATGTGGTCTCCAGAATTGGACACAGTATTCCAAATGAGGCCTCACCAGTGATCTATACAGTGGCATCACCACTTCACTCCTCCTACTGGTTATGCCCCTTCCTATGCACCCCAGCAGCCTGTTTGCTTCCCCACTGCTTTTTTGCATTGTTTGGCTGACTTCAAGTCATCGGATATGATAACCCCCAGGTCTCTCTCCTGACTTTTGGTGGCTAGAACCTGCCCCCCAATCCTGTGTTCCTCTCTTAGGTTCCTGCGTCCCAGGTGCATTATCTTGCACTTCTTAGCATTGAAACCCAACTGCCAAACCATTGACCATTCCTCCAGTAGTCTTAAGTTGTTTCTCATTTCATCTAACCCCTCCTGTGTCTCGACTCTTGGGTGTTATAGGAAGGATCAAACCCCATTACATGAAATCCAAGAGGATTTTAATTCCTGTGAGGTATGTAAGCTTCTGTACCATCTCCCAAAAAGAGATGAATCTTGGGGCACTGCCAGAAGATATGCCAGTGTGTACCCCCCACACATTCCCACCAACAACTATATGTATTTGTGATCTGATAATGCTTTGTGATGGTTGGAGTCTAGAAAAATCTAATCATAATCTTCCAATAGAATTGTTGCCACAGGGGAGCTGTAGTGGCCTTCCAGCCTCTCTCTAACTGTGCTTCCCAGTCTTTTACCTGTATAGTTACAACCGCTTCCCTTTCCCAGTCTTCTTTAACTGGAGCACATTAACTTCTTGTGCTTGTCATAGCATCTGATAGATGCCAGATATATATCTGTGGAGCCCTGCCAATTTTAATATCCCATCTATGTATTCTTCCCAACTGGATAACAATCTCCCCAATGTTTGTTTTAACCCCCAGAGTGTTTATGAAACGTCTAGTCTGCATAGCATAAATTCTGAGTTGCCCCAACCAAATTTCTCCTTAGCCCTGCTAAATGTTATACAATGCCCTTGTTCTAGAAATTGGAGGAACCTGGTGACCCCATGCCTTTCCCACTGTGCATATCCATCATCTAATCAAGGGGGTAGAAGGTTCCCTTCATATTGAATTAATGATAGCAGATCCACTCCTGTTGGTGTATGCATAAGCTTCTGAGTTTTCCGTGGGACCCTCCAACTATATTTAACCCACCTGTTCAAGAAGGAATGGATTAAATCTGGAGGGACTGATGCAAGGGCCAAAGTAAAAGGAGTTGTTCCTTGGCAGCTGCATTTTCTATATTATACCAACGGAGTCTATGTGTTGTTTTGCCCAAGTACAAACTGCTGTCATTTGTGCTGCCAAGTAGTATTTTTAGGTCTGGAAGGGCTAGGCCCCTGATCCCAGGGAAGGTGGAGAATAAGTTTAGCTATCCTCAGGCATTTATGATTGCACACACATTTTTGCAAGTGTGTCGTTATCTTATTTCAAAAGTGTTAGGCATGGCTATCGGTGAGTGTTTGAAATAAAAACAAAAAGCGGGGCAACACGTTAATTTTTACCATGTCTATTTGGCCCACCAGAGACAGCGTCAGGAGTCACCATCTGGCCAAGTCTGTATTGACTGTCTCCCAAAGCCTCTCATAATTCAAAGTAAATAATTTGTTTAAATCTGTCAAAACATGAATGCAGATACCTGATTTTGTTTTGAGGCGCCAGCTGAATGGGAAAGATTGATTGAATCCTGGTGGGTAGTGACCATTTATAACCATGACCTCAGATTTTGCAAAGTTGATTTTATGCCCTGAAATAGCACTGAATTTATCAAGATGAAATATTAACTGATGAACTGACTTTTCTAGTTTGCTTAGAAAGAAGATGGCGTTGTCCACATATCATGAACTTGGTTTTCACTGTTGTTGTAATAGGTGAGAAAAACGAAGTGGCTAAATGTTTATCTGCTTTGTCTTGTTGGTCTTTGTAACTTGTTTGTCACCATTTGTATGTCTGATATATTTGTATTTTTGTATTTTGATAATGTTGTAACAACTTAGCTTTTTATATAAACAGGTAAGCCTTGTAAATAGGGATTTTCTGAACCCTAATGGCTGTATTACTGTATAAATAAAATTTCACCTACCTACATATAGAGATACCTTTTGTTCCAACCCGCCCACTGTGATGCCCACTACTGTTACATATTGGTGGATTTTAGTTGACAGAGGCTCAGACAGGTAGCAAATAATAGCGAAGGAGACAGGGGCATCTAAGGCGGTTACTTTGGTGAGGGGTAAAGGAGAATTAATACTATTGACTCAGACCAAGGCCTCCGGGTCTGCATAGAGCGCTTTAATGGAGTCTAGTAATTTAGGGCCAAATTTCATTTTCTCCATAGTTTTCAGTAAAACTAGGCAATTAACTCTATCAAATGCTTTTCGGTGTCCATGGACATAGCCTGCTGAAATTCTCCCTGTCCTTTCTGTGTTGCTAATACGTTCAGGAGTCTTCTAATATTATCTTGTAAAAATTGGCCAGATATAAACCCGGGCTGATCTTTATGTATTACCGTTGGAATCGCCCTTTGTAATTTTTCCCCAAGGATTCCCGTAAATATTTTTAAATCTTTATTTCAGAATGAGATTGGTTGATAGGATCCAGGCTCAGTGGCTTCCTTTGGTAGCATGGAAATCTGAGCGCATCGTCAGAAATCCAGAATACCAGCCCCTTATCTAATTTCCTGATATACTTTCTGGAGCAATGGCACCAGCTGTGCAGCAAACGTTTTAAAGCATTCTGCTGGCAGGCTGACCAGGCCTAGTGATTTTCCGTTTTTTGTTGTTGTTTTTTTTTTATTTTGAATCCAATGCAATATTTCTTGTATGCCTATGTCCTGATCTAGAGCTGTTATGTCCGGTTCTGTCAGACTTGGAAGGAACAAGTCTGAAAGGAAGTCGACCACCTCCAGTTCAAAAATGTCATTAGTATCCTGAGTATATAATTGTTTGTAATAGTGGGTGAAAATGTCGGTAATTTCCCCTGGGTTCCCTGTGAAACCTCCACCCTGCTGGGATTTACGCATATGGAGAACTGCCCTCTTACTTTGTTGCTTCCAAAGCGTGTCTGCCAGTAACTGTACTGCCCTGTTTCCCCTTCATACTAATTTTGCTGCATTCTCCTAAGACTCACCTCCATCTTAGTTTTTGCAGAGCCAGTGCAGTTCTACTTTAAAGGGGATGGGAACACTGCAACATTCCAATAGGAACATTGTAGCATTCCAGATTCATATTTGCTTAGCTCCTGCTCTCGTACTTGACACACCTCTCCTTTTTGTGTTTTGCCTCCCATTGCCTTTAACACCAGCTCTGTCGGTAGTGTCCCCCCCCCCCCCAGTTGGTGCCACTATAAGTTATCCAACCAGCAGCATCATCAATTGCAGTGGGTCACTGGCTTCTGATGCTGATACCACTGCTTGCATGGGCTCTCAAGTGCCTGGCCCGCCTCTCCTTCTGCAAACCCAGTTGCAGATTTGAGCCCCTGACTGGGCCACTTAAGCCCAGCGGCTGCAGCATGGGATACTGTTGGCTGGCTGCTCTCAAGCGCTTGACCCACCTCTCCTTCTGTAAACCCAGTTGCAGATTTGAGCCCCTGACCGGGCCACCTACATAGGTTACATACGTAGGTATTGACAGAGCTAAGGGGACTTATGTCCATAGTGCTCGCTTGCTGAGTTTTCTAAATCTTGCCTGCCACATGTAGCCTATCCAACTGATGTTTACAAACTTCTATAGAAGAACTCTCCATCACTTCTGATAGCAAGTTGTTCCATATAGGGATAATCTTTAGTTATAACACATTTTTCTACGCTGTGTTCTGCAGTTTTCTCCTAGTAGCTGTAAAGCATGTGCCCTGGTGTCATGTAGTCTATTTCTGAGTGTTAAACCTAACTTTACCCATAGATAATGGTCAGTAAAAGTTTGAAAAGTAGTCACATGTCTCCTCTTAACCTTCTATATTCCAATGTAAACATGTTCAATTCCTCCAATCTATGTGTGTAATCCTTTCCTTCCATCCCCATTACGCTATGTGGCCCTTTTTGTATCTTCTCCCATTTGGCAATGTCTCCCTTTAGGTATGGTGACCAAACCTGAGCTCCATGCTCCAGCAAATGCCTCACCAAGGCATCATAAAGAGGCAGCAGAACCCTTCTATCACTTCTGGATATATTTTTAAGAATACAATTTAAGATCCCATTTGCCTTCCTGGTGACGTTAGTGCAGTGAGTGCCAAACTGTAGATCATTTGAGATGGTGATCCCCAGGTCCCTTTCCTCTGTTATTGCCTTCAGGTTTATATTTCCTAGCTGGTACTTGATGGCTATGTTTTTTATGCCCATATGCATTACTGTGCATTTGTCAGGATTTAGTTGCAGTTGGGAAGAATTGCACCATCTATTAATGTGGTCCAATGCCTTCTGTAGTTCCAGGTGGTCGTACTGGCCCAGCAAGTCAACTCCCAAGCGACAATCATCCTCAAACTTTGTGAGCCATATCCTCTCATGGATAAATTGTAATGTAGCAACAACAGATGCTAAACTGGCAGGGTCCAAGGACTGACCACCCCTGTGTACCCTGCTGGTTATCTCTGTCCAGTCTGATAAGACTCCCCAATGGACTCTTTGCTTCCTGCTTGGTAGCCATGAGATGAGCCATGATGCAATATTTTTGTGTATCCCCATGTAACCCCCCTACAAATGGGGGTTCCCAAAAAGTCTTGAGCTTGCCTAAATGCTCACTGCCAGGCTGGTGTCCTTTGTTTTAGCAGTTTAAATGTGATTACCAGAGCCTGTATAGCCTCTGTGTATTGTCTCTTTAAGAGCTGCCTAATTGCAGGTTAAGTAATCTGAGAGGGAGCTCTGTTGAAAGATGTAACTATTTACTGAAAATCATTTAGAGTGATAATGATAATGTAGTTTGTCTAACCTGCTTTCTTTGTAGCAAGGCCTGTTTTGTTTGTCTCCACTATCTTGGTCCTGGACTGTGAATTGGACCAAACAGTACTGGTGGGACCTAAAATGTAGCTGGACTACAGGAGCTGTCTGAATTCAAAATCTGTAGGAACTGCAGTTTGGAGCTTTTTTGTGCCTTTTTTGCAACTGAAGGGGGAGCTCTTGCTTTGACTGACAGCCAAATCAGCCAACCAAATCTTTTGGATCTTGGGGAAATCCCGGGCTGCTTGCAGTTTTCAGTTAGTTCTGAGCTGGGAAGTGAAATGAGAGGAGGTCAGGTGTATTTTGGGCAGCAATCCTGAGTGGATTCACATGGGAAAACTGTGAAAGAGCTGAGTTTTTGGCTTGCATGTCTTCTAGCTGCTCCTGAGAGGGAGAGAAGAGAATTATTTCGGACTAAATCCAAGTTTGTGTGACTAAAGTAAGCTACTGAAGTGGGCCAGGCTCAACCTGAAGAAGACCGAAGATTTTGCTGAATGCGATTGGCCTGTCAGGAGTTCCAGCTACCCCTAAGCTCCCGGTGTGTGCACAGACTTTGTGATTGTGACCGGGGAGCGCTTTGCCCTGTACAGTAGAATTCCTGTACATGTAAATGTGCTATGAGCTGCTAGTGGGTTGTGAGTTAGTTCCCCACTGTGTGAACTGTGTTCTGCTTGCTGGAAGCTGTATCCAGCCCAAAACGGACTGCATCCGAATTTCTCTGCATGCGGTCTGGGCCTTGCCAGACTGGTCCAGCCAGCCTCCCCACTGCACAGAGAAGCCATCAACGAGAGACCTGCCTGGGGATCAGCCCCCTGCTCCACGCTTGAACAGGAACGACACCTCTGCAACTCGTGTGTGCCCTGCTTCTCCTGGCATTCCAGATCAACCAACTGCAGTATCAATTTTCATCCAGCCTGTGTCCAGTCTTGGGTATCGTGAGTAAATACCAGGGTGGCTCCCTGCAACAACAGCTTAATCTAAGTGTGTCATCTGATTGTCTTGTTGTTTCATTTCCTTCATGAACTGAGCCCTCTGGCTCCGGATTACAAATATTGTGTACTGTGCATGTTGTGTTTTCCATCACAGGGCCCACACCAGCTGCAACCCCGAGCAACAGTCCTGGCTAGCCCATCTCTTCTCCACCTGGGTACCCAAAAGTGTGACTGTGTGGAGGGGACTCAAAGCGCATGCATAACTGCTTGATTGATATAACCTTTAAGCTAATTAACCTGATTTTTCCCCTTCCTTGTTCAAGTCCCCTGAATAAATCAGATTTAACTTTTTCTGCATGTAATCTGACTGTGGTTCCAGCTTGTGCTCAAAGTACTGTACTGTTGCTATTTGCTGTGCATAACCTTGTTTTACAGGGGGTCCCCAGGTTCGAGCCAGAGGAACCAGCCCTGGTGGTAAGTGCAAATAGTGTGGGTACTTGTGTAGTGTACCAGGGGTATTGTGAAAGTGATTATTGTACAGTGTTCAGGTCACTAGAGGGGAAAGAGGGGGGTTACAGTGTCCCGGAGGGCTGTGCCCAGGTTAGCTTGACCACTACCAACCCTGACCTCTGGGTGGAGGCACCCATTTCAGAACTCGGGCCCCTTAACCTGCTACTAGCCAAGCAGGCAGGGATAGTAGCCCTTGGGATAACGCCACCTGGGGTTACATCTTGGAGGCTCACTGCTGGGATTAGCATCCCCTAGTGGCCAAATTTGTGAATTGCTGTTAAAAATAAATGGCTACCCCAACAGAAGTGGCTGTACACCAGTTGGTGGGTATGATTGGGCAGGAGATCGCACTTCAAATGCTATACTTATCGTAGATATTCCCTAGGTACCAATAAGAACACTGTAGAGGGAGTACTTTCCAAGGTTGAATGTTTACAAAACCCTGTGGTGGTGTGTCGACAGGCTGATCTGCTCGCCCAAAGTTTCATGGTGTTAGTAGAGTGTAAAGACCCAGTAGACGGTTCCAAAGTGCCACGGACTATCACCCCCGAAGGAGCCCTCATGGCCTGCAGAGTGATAACTAAAGATAGTAAAGACCCCAGGGAGAATGAGCCCCCTCCCCCAACTATCTGAGACTTTTGAGGAGAAATTTGCTAAGTTGTTGCTGGAGGAAGGGAAAACTATGGAGGACTTAAAGAAACTATTCCTGCCACCTGGGGTGTTCCTCCCCCAACACCCCCTCCCGCTCCAGCACCCGTTATTGCCCCTCCTTCTGTGCCTGTGCCAATGCTAGCTCCTATGTCTGTACCTGCCATTAGTCATGACTCTTACCGAAGATTGAGAATCTTCTCTGGCACCCTCCCCACCCCCCAAGGGGAGGATGATTGGGAGACCTGGATAGATTGTGTTGCCCCTTTGGTACCTGAATGGCATTGTGCGGAGGCTGAGAAATGGAAAAGGATCATAGAAAGTTTGAGGGGTCCCACCCTAGAGGCCATTAAATTTCTGAGGTCCACAAACCCTGATGCATCTGCCCAGAAGTACCTATCTGCACTCGAAGACAATTTTGGGAGCATTGAGTCAGGAGCAAACTTGGTGTGGAAATTTCAAGGTACAAAACAATAGCCAGGGGAAAGTTTGTCTGCATATGTTACTCATCTGGAAAGAGCGCTGCAGAATGCTTATGGAAAAGGTGGGGTAGCCACCAGTGACTTAAACCATGTGAGGCTGGGGCACATACTGCAACATGCAAAGCATTCTAAATTGCAGCTGCTTCAATTAAGGCTCCCAGATAGAAGGGGTAACCCACCAGACTATTGTGACTTGATAAAAGAACTCCAGGAGGTTGAAGATGAAGAGGGGGTTTGTAATTCTAGGGTGAGTGCAGTCCAAGTGGTCATGGCATCAGAAGGCCCTTCCAAAGTGGGGACCAATGAGGGTGTGCCGCCATGGGATGAACTGCTGAGGGAGTTCAGGGAAACAAAAAACAGTCTCTTTATGAAGGCCGCTCCTGCAAGTACAGGCACCGACCCTTATCCAACTGCATCTGCTATGGGGGTGGGGGTGTCCACCCAGGCATCTCCTGCTGACAGCAGCTCGAAACTCGATGTCTTGACTATGAAAGTAAGATAATTGATGAGATGTCTCCAAATGCTCACCACACAGCAGACAGAGATGGCACCAAGGTTTTCAGTTGGTAGTACCACCGCCCCAGCTCCCAGTGTGATGCCTCGGCCACCCCAAATCCTAGAAAACATATTTTTCCATAATTGTGGGAAGGAAGGGTACATGAAGAGAGAATGCCGGTCCACAAAAGACCTAGATAAAGTTGTATACAGGCTTTGAGGAGAGCTTCGGAGAACGAATCAGAGGTCGAGGAGTGCCCAAAATGACCACAGTGAGGGTTCAAGAAGTAGTAACTCAAATCCCTCTGTGGCTAAATCATCTGTCCAGGTCCCTGCTGCTGTTCCTCCAGACTGGTCCAAAATAGTGGGCCCTTCAAAGGAGACTACCATAGCTGTGAATGGTATTCCTACTCGGGCTGTGCTGGACAGTGGGTCGCAAGTGACCATTGTATTTATCTTAATGCACAATTCTCGTATCTCTCTGAATACACTGAGACATTCAACCAACCTCTTTCACCTCCTTCTGAGGTGCAACTTTCATGAAACCCCTTTTCGTCTCACATTAGTCTCCTCCACCCGAGTGCTGCATCTCCTCAAATCAGTATCCACCTATGGATCTGCTGGCCTGGATGTGGGCTACTGCTAGCTTCTTGAAGCAGGCAGCCCCTGCCCTGCTGTTCCTATTGCAAGAATCTTTAATCTTTCCATAATAACTCAAACGGTACTAACATTTGGAAAACTCGCTCGCGTTGTCCCTGTTCACAAAAAGGGGGATACAAAAATATGTCAAACTATAGACCGATTGCCATTCTCTACCCTAAATAAACTTCTCGAGAATGCATCGCTACTCAGGTCACAAATTACCTGCACCTTAACAACCTTATATCCCCTACCCAGCACGGATTCGAACAGGACACAGCACTACAACTGCTCTACTTCAGCTGACAAATGCAGTCCTTACAGCGATGGATAAGAGTCTGCTCACTGGGGCCATATTTATCGATCTCACAAAGGCATTTGACCTTGTGAATCACACTCTGCTACTTTCCAAACTGTCCCGCCTTGGCTTTGACCTGTCGACCATCTCCTGGTTCGATAGCTACCTCTCAGGGAGGTTGCAATTTGTCCAAATTGAATCTTTCCCCTACCTCTGTT
Source organism: Neoceratodus forsteri (assembly GCA_016271365.2). Taxonomy (NCBI): domain Eukaryota; kingdom Metazoa; phylum Chordata; order Ceratodontiformes; family Ceratodontidae; genus Neoceratodus; species Neoceratodus forsteri. Next base: position 62,068,009 of record JADMNL010000031.1, on the reverse strand, counting down.
GGAGTCCCCCAAGGATCTATTCTTGGCCCACTACTTTTCTCCCTTTTCATTAACAACTTGCCCTCCCTTACCTGCTCCTCCTCGTTAATCCTTTGTGCTGATGACATGGTGCTTCTCTCCAGTGGTAAAGATCCCTTATCAGTAAGAGCACATTTCAAGCAGACTTCAACTGCTTGCAGGAGTGGTTACTACAGAACAGGCTCCTAATGAATGCTAAGAAAACTGTAACTATGCTTTTGGCCCCGTCAAGAATCAGATCTCTTTCTCCAGACTTATTGATACATTCTCTAGATGACTCCCTCTTGAATTTGTTACCTCCTTCAGGTATCTAGGAGTCACTCGACCCATCTCTTGACTTTAACCTCCACATTACGGCTACATGTAAGACAGTTTACTCAAAACTTGGTCTTGCCTTTAAAATTAGGTCCTCCTCAATGATGCTGCCCGCCTTGCTATGCACAAGGATTTCTCCTCCCTGCTTCTAGCATATTGCTCTCAGGTTTACCTTAAAGCTAGCAAAGAGGCGCCCAGAAATGGAGCACCTGCTATAATAGTATATGCAGATTTGCTCTCTCCGCTCACAGACTTGCCCATTATTGCCTGCTTTTCTCGAAACTAAATTGGCTCTCCCCAGACTCGCTCAGACACTATTCTGCAGGCTGTATAATTGATAATATGATCAGAATGGGGTCACCTAAATACCTTGCCGAACTATTAACTCAGCCCTCACAAGCATACCTCCTCAGGGCATCTGTTCAAACCCAACTTGAAATTCCCAGATATCTCACACAAAAAGGAGAACGATCCTTCGTCATATCTGCCCCCCGCTCCTGGAACTCCATTCCCTCCCACATCAAACTCTCCAAATCCCACAAGGCCTTTAAACTGAGTCTTCGGGCACACCTATTAGAACTGACTGCTGCTCTTGTGCTGTAACTTGAACCTCTCTCCTAGCATTTTCTCCTCCCATGGCACTTACTGATTTCTGCTGATCTCCAAAATCTGAAAGTTTCCCACATCCAGCAGAAACCCTATTGTTATAATGCTACTTCCATTTAAATTTTGTTTGCTGTTTGTTGTTTCAATTTAGTAATTGATGTATCATCAGATGAAAATAATTAATGTAATGTTATCTGTTTCTCTTTGTCATCACTGATAATGCACTGTACTCTGTTACACTGTTCAAATGTTTGTTCTCACCTCATGCTGCGTCATGAAATACTCTTTAATGTTGACTCTGGTCTCCTGTCTGTACTCTCCCGGGTCGTGCCTGAATATAGGCAACATTGTTGTCTAGTGTACTTACCCGGTAAATTAAAAACAAATAAATAAATTTAAGGACTGGTATTTTATTTATTTATTTATTAAGTCTAGGATTACAAATACCTTTGAGCCTTGGCTCTTTTACAAAGGTTCCATGTCAGAGATATATACAAATTATGGGGAACATCAAGACAGACATTACAACAATGTGGACATTGCAAACAGAGTACAGATTAATACAGTTCAAGGGTAGCATTGTAACAAGGCAGCCAGCGTCATTTGTCAGAGAAAATAGACAACAGATAAGAATTGCCAGAGTCATGGGGGGGGGGGGAATGTAGGAAGGGTGGGGAGAGGGTGAAAAGTGCAGCACTGTGTATACCAAGATGTGAGAGTAGAATCCAGTGAGGAAGGGATGGGGGGACCACTAGAGCAGGAAGGGAAGTGGAGAAACAAGGTTAAGTTGGGCAGTCACAGGAGCTGTTGGTAGTGAAATAGTCCCGGAGCCTAGTTTTAAACATACCAATTGTTGGGGCAGAGGAGATGGTGGGGCTAAGGCCATTGAACCAGAGTGGTGCTCGATAAGCAAAAGAGCATTGTCCCTGTGAAGTGCGACAGTGGGGGACTTTCAGTAACTGTAGCGTGGATCTCCTAAGGCACCATTTGTTAATTCAGTGTTGTAACAGAGTTGAGACCCCAGAAGGTGCAAGGCCAAGGTAGATTTTTTTCACCATGGAGCAGGTGAGAAACTTTATGTGGTTTGATAGTTGGAGCCAGCCGGTCTGAGTGTACAGGTCACATGTGGGGGTGGACGGTGAGCACCAGTGATGAGCCGACATGCCTTATTTAAGGCAGTTGAGAGGCGTCTAAGGGCTGTGGTTGTGGCCGAGCCATAAATGATGAGACCATAGTCTATTACAGAGATCACAGAGCTCAGGACTGCAACCTTCAAAGTTTCTGGCGTGAGGTGTAGTCTGTGTTTGTAGAGGAGACCAAGCCATATATTAGCTGCTCTAGCTACATTATCTACATGAAGTCCATAGGAAAGATTAGGGTCAAGCTGTATCCCTAAGTATTCCAAGGACCTCACCTAATCTAGTGTGTTCTCCTGGGTGGTGGAGATAGCCAAGTGGTGTAGCTTGTGTGGGTTATGAGAGTTGCAGAACAGCATAGATTTGGTTTTCTTGTCATTGAGGAACAGTTTATGATTAAGAAACCATGTCTCTACAGAACTGAAACCAAGTTGAAGGTTGTGTTGAAGAGTTGCAGGATCTTTGTGAGTGGAGAATACAACAGCATCATCGGCATATAGTATGATCTTCTCAGAGCAGTGGTAAGGAGAGAGTTTAAGAAAAGGCTAAAAAGGAGGGGCCTAGTATGGATCTCTGTGGGACACCCGAGCGAACAGGCAGGGTGTCAGAAAGAGCGTTCGCAATTTTTACTCTCTGTGACCTGTTTTCTAAGTAGCTTTTAAACCAGAGAAAAGAGTCAGGTGATAGCCTGGCATTCAGTAGTTGGTGAATTAGTAGTCCATGGTGTACTGTATCGAAGGCCTTGGAGAGGTAGATGAAAACGGCCCCTGTGAGAAGGCTGTTGTCAAGGGATTTGTGCAAAGCTCCAGTGAACTCAAGAAAGGCTGTGGTGGTGCTGTGACCTTTCTGGAAGCCATGTTGTTGTGGACAAGGAATATTGTATTTATCCAAGTGGTTGGTAAGTTGATCAGCCACGATGTGCTCGAGTGCCTTAGAGAGTGGGGGCAATATGGAGATAGGGTGATAATTTGAGTGATTCGTCTTATCCCCACTTTTATGGACGGGTGTGACGGTGGCTGTTTTCCATAGGTCCGGGAATTTTCACAGCTGAGAGAGAGAGGTTTAGGATTTTGTTAATGGATGAATTACCTCATCGAGGTGAGCAACAGAAGCTTAAGGTCCAGGGTGTCGCTACTAGATCTAGATTTAGAGATAGCTGCAGTAATATAGTGGCGAGCTTCATTCAACCTTACCTTCCTGAAGTAGAAGAGGGGATGGTTAGACTGAGGGGCTGAGGTATTTGGGGATTAGGCCCTGTTTTTGAAAAAGTCATGGGGTAGAACAGCACTAAGGTCTGAAAAAGCCATGTTAAAGATGTTTGTGATCACCTTGGGGTCGAGGGTTGAGGATCCATCAACCATTAACATGGCCAGAGAAGTTTTTGGCTGCTTCCCTGTGACATCCTTGATTTTGTCCCAGAAAGCATGACCATTTCCCCATGTATTGGTGAGAGCGTCTTTGTAATAGGTGGATTTCATTAGCCGTTTGGCTTTTGTGCAGGCATTTTGTGCTTGTTTGTAATTTTGGATGTCCAGTTGTTTGCCAGTGGCCCTGGCAACTGCCCAGAGGTGATCCCTTAGTTTCAGCTGTGAGAGAAGAGCCGAGGTGGCCCATGGGTTAGAGAGAGATTTTGTTTTGCACCTTTTAGCTGGGGCAAAGAGGTCGCGGGCTTTGTTGAAAATTGAGATGAAGTGATCAAGAGCCAAGTTAACATCTGTTGCTTCATAGATGGGTAGCCAGTCTTGTAGAAGCAGGTATTGTTTGAGATGTGGAAGTTTTCAACGAGGAAGGACTTTGCTAGCGATAATTTTGGGAGGAGGCTTAAGTAATTTGTTAGACCATGCACACATGACTGGGGAGTGGTCACTGAGAGAGTCTGGGAGAACGGTCGTACGAGAAATCGTTATGGGGTGAGTGGTGAGGACCCAATCCAAGAGGGTACTGGTGCCAGTCTTGTAGTTAATCCTAGTAGGGAGTTTCACCATTTGCGTGAGGTTAGCAGCTGAGATGGAGTTTTATAGGCACTGGCTTCGATGCTAACCAGTTTATGTTGAAATCCCCTAGTAGAATAAGTTCAGCTTCAGGAGAATGAGAGTTGATAAAGTTTAGGACATCGTTGAAGCCATGTTTAGGGTCCCTGGCGAGGATGTACGGAGACAATAGTCAGGGCTTTATGGTTGGGACCTAGGATGATTTTTATTGGCAGAATCTGGGCCGAGGCAGAAAGTGATGGAGTTGCTACAGGGTGCCAAGACAGGGAGTCTTTGACATAGATTGCACAACCACCGCCTTTTTTGGATATCTGGTCCAGCCTGTGGACATTGTAGCCCTGTATTGTTACTGCTGAGTCAGGAACTTTAGGTGTCAGCCAAGTTTCCACCACTGCAAGGATGTCAGGGCTGTGTTGGCATATGAAGGCTTGGAGTGCATCCTGCTTTGGTAGTAGGCTGCAGATATTAATGGTTGCAAGGATAAGGGCACCTAGAGTTTGTGTGTGGCCTGAGCTTCTAGGGCCAGGATTGGGATGGACACTGCCTGAGATGAGAAGGAGTAGGAGTTTTAAGGAGCAGAGTCACAGCTCTTTGAAAGATAATTTTGATAGTTGTTTCTGGGAGTAGAGGTTACAAGGTTGCAGGCGGTATCCCATATAGACTGCAAGGTGATACAGTGTAGAGAGGTGGCCACACTTGTTGACACTAGTGGTCGGGTTAAGTAACCAGGAATACCCAAACAGTGCACCAAGCACAAGTCTCTAGTGGAAGTGGAGAGTTCCCTTGGGGTAGCAGTGGAAACCAGAGTAGAGGGGGGTGGGGGTGCGGGTGGATTGGACCGGGGGGGGAGAGAGAAGGGGGTGGCCAGGGCAAGGAGTAGGAGGAGAGGCGAGAGAAAGGCAGAGAGAACCCACGTGGCTTATGTACTACATAGAGATATAGCTCTCTAGTGGTGAGAGGATATAATCTGCTAATGGAAAAGTCAACAGTTAGCAGGGCAGAGAGCAAAAGAAGGATTTACACAGTCAAGGCTCAAAATGACAAACACTTATCTGCTGTGCCCTTACAATCCCTGGAAGGCCTACATGAGTGGGGGCTGAGCAACAAGTCTTATCCCTACCTAGGATATGTCCACCTCTGGTTGTCATTCCCTGCAGCTGTAACTGGTGTAGAGGAACAAGTCGAGACACTGGCCTTAGTGTGTCCCCCTATTGGACTGTATGATGGGTTTCCCCTGTTAATTGGACCAACGCCCATATATTTGGGAGACCGGCACAACTCTGTTGCGAGAAACAAGTTTGATGGACTGGGAGGGCCCTAAGAATTCCCACTCTGATCAAGAGGGACTATGATTTGCAGCAGAACCCCAAGAGACTGGACCAGGATGAACCGGTAGGGATCGTGTGGAAGAAGGATCCCAATTCAATGGTACTGGCCCTTAACACCCAGTGTACCACTCAAGGGGAGGTCTGCCTCTGCAAAGATGTCAAGAACAAAATACTGATGTTGGACGCACCAGGTGATGGAAAATTGCCGGAAGGATTATTGGTTAAGCCCAGCATCTTGCCAGCTCGTGCTCATGCCTACGCACGACGAGTGATGGTCCAGATTCATAATGTGTCAGATTGGGAGATCCGGGTGAACAGAGGATGCCCCTAGCTATGGTACACTGCACAGACACTGCAGTGTTGCCCAGCAAAAAGCACCCTGGCAAGACAGATAGAGTGACTCCCGACTTGTTTGATTTTGGTGACTCCCCGTTGCCAGTTGAATGGAAGACTAGAATTAGCCAGAAACTTTCCCAGAGAGATCAAGTGTTTTTGTTGAAGGAATGGGACATGGGATGTGTCCAAGGTGTGGAGCATCACATACGTGTGCACGATAAATGGCCATTTCGAGAGAGGTCCTGACGTCTATCCCCTGCAGACATAGACGATGTGAGAAGACACTTGCAGGAAATACTCACGGCTGGTGTGATACAAGAATCCAGGAGCCCATATGCTTCTCCCATTGTGGTTGTACATAAGAAGAATGGATCTGTGAGAATGCGTGTTGATTATCGAACTCTGAATTGGTGGACCATCCCCGATTAATACACCATGCCCCGTATACAAGATGTTCTGGATTGTTTGAAAGGGAGCAAATGGTTCTCGGTGTTGGATCTTCACAGTGGATATTACCAGATTCTGATGGCTCCAGAGGACCATGAGAAGACAGTCTTCATCTGTCCTTTGGGGTTCTACGAATTCCTGAGAATGCCACAGGGGATATCGGGCGCACCAGCCACCTTCCAGCGACTGATGGAACGAGCAGTGAGAGACATGAATTTGCTAGAATGCCTGGTGTACTTGGATGATGTCATTGTGTTCAGGAGCTCCCTAGAGGAACATGAGTCGACTGTTCAAAGTACTAGACCAACTGGAAGATTTCGTTCTCAAGCTGTCCATCGACAAATGCCAGTTTTTCCAAACTTCTGTGAAGTATGTGGGGCACATAGTGTCTACAGAGGGGATAGAGACTGATCCTAGTAAAGTTGGAGCCTTGACTACTTGGCTCAGCCCACAATTTGAAAGAACTACACGTTTCCTGGGATTCTGTGGCTACTACTGCCGGTTCATAAAGGACTATTCCAAAGTGATTTGGCCACTCTTGAATCTTACCCAGGGTTACCCTCCTATCAATCGGAAATACAAAAAAGGGTCCATCAAAGAACCAGACAAAGCATATTTCCACCCAGGTGAACTTTTTGGGTCCCGTTGGATGCCTGACTTGAAGCTTCAGTTTCAAGCAGTCATATACCAGCTCACCCACGTCCCCATCCTCACTTATGCTGATCCCACCAAACTCTATGTGCTGCATACTGACGCCAGTCTGCAGGGTCTAGGAGCGGTACTGTATCAAGACCATGAGGATGGTTTGAGACCAGTGGCAGTCACCAGTAGGAGCTTGACCCCATCAGAGCAAAACTACCCTGTGCACAAGTTGGAGTGCTTTGCGTTAAAATGGGCCATTGTCGACCAGTTTCATGATTACCTCAATGGGGCAAAAATATTGGTGAGGACTGACAATAACCCATTGACCTATGTACAGACTTCAGCTAAGTTAGACACCACAGGGCACCGGTGGCTTTCTGCATTGTCAACATATGATTATGCTGTCGAATACAGACCAGGCCTGAATCATATTGATACTGACACCCTATCTCGGAGGCCCATTTCCAAGAGCGACTGGGTCAGACTGTCTGAACCTGACATCTGAGTATTGTGCCAGAAGTTTGATAGAAATGAACAGATGTCTACGGACACCGTGGACTGCTTAGTAGGTTGCTTGGGCCCCTCTGACACCTGCATACTGGCTGCGTATTGCCACTTCTCTGCTCTAGATATTAGTGCACTACCTCAGTTTGACAATGACAGCATTCAGTGGGCTCAAGCCCAAGATCCTATGATTCAACCAACACTTGATGCCCTTCGTGCAGAAAAAGATGTGTCCAAGTTGTGTTCCTCTGATCTGCGAACCACTTTATTGTTTAAAGAAGGCCCCATGTTGAAGCTGCTTAATCAGTTGTTGTATAGAGAGACTGTAGATCAGGGTGGCCAAATAGACAAGCAACAATTGGTCCTGCCCACAGCCTTCAAAGATTTGGTACTGAGGTCCCTCCACAATCATATGGGCCACCTCGGTATCGACCGGAACCTTGACCTAGTACGATCTCGATTCTACTGGCCCAAGATGGGGGCCGATGTTGAGCACCATGTAAGGACTTGTAGTTGCTGCCTGTAGAGAAAAGCCCTGCCTCAGAGGGCTGCCCCGGTTGTCAACATTACTACCAGCACCTCACCGGAACTAGTCTGCATAGACTTCTTGAGTTTAGAGCCTGATCAACTGAAACATTGGCAATGTGGTAGTGAGTTACGGACCATTTCACGCGTATGCACAAGCTTTTCCCACCAAAGATCAAAAAGCATCTACCGTGGCCAAGGTGCTAGTGGAAAATTTCTTTGTCCACTATGGTGCTCCCAGTGAATTCACTCTGATCAGGGCCGGGACTTTGAGAGTCGGCTAATCAAAGAAATGCTCTCTCTATGGGGGGTGCAAAAGTCAAGAACCACCCCTTATCACCCGCAGGGGAATCCTCAACCAGAACACTTTAACCACACCCTGCTAGACATGCTAGGCACCCTCCATCCAAAAGATAAGCATAAATGGAACCAGCAGATTAGCACCTTGGTACACGTATATAATTGCATGATGAATGATGCTACTGGGTTCTCTCCTACGCTTCATGTTCGGAGAAAGCCTGGCTCTGTTGATGTCTGTTTGGGGGTTTCTCCCGATGGGGTCCGAGCCAAAGATTACCGCAATATGTACAAAAACTGAAAGCTCAATTGAACCATGCCTATCAACTGGCCCAGATAATGGCCACCAAAAGAAATCTAGCCAACAAAGAGAGACATGATAGAAAAGTAAAGGCTCAAGAGCTTAGGCCTGGATACCGTGTGTTGTTGTGAAATTTAGGATTGCATGGTAAACACAAAATTACTGATCGATGGCACCATCTTCCCCATGTCATAGTTGGAAAGTTGGATGATTTGCCAGTGTACAAAGTGCGCCCAGAGAATAACTCCAAAGCTGTCAAGACCATGCACCATAACGACTTGCTACCTGTTGGTCAAGTTATAATTGAGGCTGAACCCACCGAGACTGATTCCCCTGGACCAGTGACTCGTGCTGCTGCAAGGAAAAAAACAAAGTCAGCCTGCCCCCGTGGTTGCCGATTTAAGACTTCCCCCACAGCAGACCCAGAATGATAGTGACTGCCAGTCTAACTCGGATGACAGTGAGTGTGATAATGCCTATTACCCCTCATATGAACTAAGTCAATTGTTTCGTGGAAATCCTATTTTGAATTATGGGGATGAAGCTGGGCCTTCTGGACTGCCCTAACGCCCGGCATCATCCTTGGAGCCAATGCTCCCTGAAGGTGAAGTGCAAAGTATCACGTCTGAGGATGCTGAGTCTTTGTGTATCGTGGAACTGTATGATTTGCCTGAAGGAGATGCTGATGGTATGAATCTTTCTGATGACATGCCAGAACCTGAGAAACACTATGAGAGTGCTGACAACCCCCCTTCAGTGCCAGAGTGTCTTCAAAATGAGCCAAGTGTTGTAGAAACAGAGACTTCAGAGCAAGAGGATGACAGTGCTCCCAGCTTGGACATTCCCCTCCATGCAGAGGCACCCCTCACAAGTGGTGAAAGCTCCAAGACCATTGCTGAAAGTACAGAGACTGTGGTTGTTCACCCCAGAAAGACTGGCCGAGCTGTTATGCCAGTGGTGCGCTTCAGTTACGATTCCCCCGGGAGGCCAGTGGATTTGCCTCTCAATGTAGTCCACAAAGGTGTTTGTCTCTCAGAGCTCACTGCCCAAATTGACCTTGACGGTCCATTCCAGGTTACTTGTTCTCCCCTCTCACCATGGTGCCCCTGCCCCATCCAGTCCCAAGTTAGCTGATAGGGAAGGGCCCCCTCTTGCATTGTTTAGAGTACAATAAGTTATTACATGATTCTGTATAGTAATGTTCAATTTACCTGTGTGAAATATGCATAATGTATTGTCAGAATGGAAATGATATAGTGGAGTACATTGAAATGTATAGTAAAGTGACAAGTTATGCCAATTGATGAATCAGATAGTACTTGTATAGCATGCTAATGGTTTAAATGTCTTGTATATATTGCATTTACAATGTTATGATGGTACAGACTTGATGCGGACGCCAAGTTTTCCCAGGCAGGGAAGGGTGTAATCCCCCTACAAATGGGGTTTCCGAAAAAGTCTTTCTTGAGCTTGCCTAAATGCTCACTGCCAGGCTGGTATCCTGTGTTTTAGCAGTTTAAATGTGATTACCAGAGCCTGTATAGCCTCTATGTACTGTCTCTTTAAGAGCTGCCTAATTGCAGGTTAAGTAATCTGAGAGGGAGCTCTGTGGAAAGATGTAACTATTTACTGAAAATCATTTAGAGTGATAATGATAATGTAGTTTGTCTAACCTGCTTTGTTTGTAGCAAGGACTATTTTGTTTGTCTTCACTATCTTGGTCCTGGACTGCAAATTGGACCAAACAGTACTGGTGGGGCCTAAAATGTAGCTGGACTACAGGAGCTGTCTGAATTCAAAATCTGTAGGAACTGCAGTTTGGAGCTTTTTTGTGCCTTTTTTGCAACTGAAGGGGGAGCTCTTGCTTTGACTGACAGCCAAATCAGCCAACCAAATCTTTTGGATATTGGGGAAATCCCGGGCTGCTTGCAGTTTTCAGTTAGTTCTGAGCTGGGAAGTGAAATGAGAAGAGCTCAGGTGTATTTTGGGCAGCAATTCAGAGTGGATTCGCATGAGAAAACTGTGAAAGGGCTGAGTTTTTGGCTTGCATGTCTTCTAGCTGCTCCTGAGAGGGAGAGAAGAGAATTATTTTGGACTAAATCCAAGTTTGTGTGACTAAAGTAAGCTACTGAAGTGGGCCAGGCTCAACCTGAAGAAGACCGAAGATTTTGCTGAATGCGATTGGCCTGTCAGAAGTTCCAGCTACCCCTAAGCTCCCAGTGTGTGCACAGACTTTGCGATTGTGACCGGGGAGCGCTTTGCCTGGTACAGTAGAATTCCTGTACATGTAAATGTGCTATGAGCTGCTAGTGGGTTGTGAGTTAGTTCCCTACTGTGTGAACTGTGTTCTGCTTGCTGGAAGCTGTATCCAGCCCAAAATGGACTGCATCTGAATTTCTCTGCATGCAGTCTGGGCCTTGCCAGACTGGCCCAGCCAGACTACCCACTGCACAGAGAAGCCATCGACGAGAGACCTTTCTGGGGATCAGCCCCCTGCTCCACGCTTGAACAGGAATGATGCCTCTGCAACTCTTTGGGCCCTGCTTCTCCTGGCATTCCAGATCAACCACCTGCAATCTCAATTTTCGTTCAGCCTGTGTCCAGTCTTGGGTATCGTGAGTAAATACCAGAGTAGCTCCCTGCAACAACAGCTTAATCTGAGTGTGTCATCTGATTGTCTTGTTGTTTTGTTTCCTTTACGAACTGAGCCCTCTGGCTCCAGATTACAAATATTGTGTACTGTGCATGTTGTGTTTTCCATCACAGGGCCCCAACCAGCTGCAACCATGGGCAACAGTCCTGGCTAGCCCATCTCTTCTCCACCTAGGTACCCAGAGGTGTGACTGTGTGGGGGGACTCAAAGTGCATGCATAACTGCTTGATTGATATAACCTTTAAGCTAATTAACCTGATTTTGCCCCTTCTTTGTTCAAGTCCCCTGAATAAATCAGATTTAACTTTTTCTGCATGTAATCTGACTGTGGTTCCAGTTTGTGCTCAAAGTACTGTACTGTTGCTATTTGCTGTGCATAACCTTGTTTTACAGGGGGTCCCCAGGGTCGAGCCAGAGGAACCAGCCCTGTTGGTAAGTGCAAACAGTGTGGGTACTTGTGTGGTGTACCAGGGGTATTGTGAAAGTGATTATTGTACAGTGTTCAGGTCACTAGGGGAAAGAGGGGTTACAGTGTCCCAGAGGGCTGTGCCCAGGTTAGCTTGACCACTACCAACCCTGACCTCCGGGTTGAGGCACCCATTTCAGAACTCAGGCCCCTTAACCTGCTACTAGCCAAGCAGGCAGGGGTAGTAGTCCTTGGGATAACGCCACCTAGGGGTTACACCTATTTTGTGAAGACGTTCAATAAACTGTAAGTGAGGAAGTTTATCAAATGCTTTTGTAAAATCCAGAAACACCACATCCAATGACCCCCGAGATAGTCTTTTGCTTACCCTTTCATAAAAGTCTAACATGTTTGTTTGACATGACCTACCCCTCCTGAACCCGTGCTGAGTACTGTCTTCTAACTCATTTTCCTGCAAGAAGGTAATGATAAAATCTTTTATAATTCCCTCTAGTACTTTGCATAACAGACTTGTCAAACTCACTGGTCTATAATTTGAAAACCTTTCTTTTATTTCCCTTTTTATAAAGTGGTATTACTACTGCTTCCCTTCATGTGGTAACTACAGTACTTCCCCTCTGTTTAGGGATGTCTGAAAGAGATGGCCTAGTGGTGGTGCTAGCTCATTGGCCAACTGCTGAAGTAGCCTTGGGTGTAAGCCATCCGGTCCTGGGGATCTGATAGGATTTAATGCAGCTAGTCGCTTCTGTATATCACTAGTCTCATTTTTTTATAGGGCTGTTAGAAATGCTTCCTTGGTTTCCTGTGTTTTTTATACTTCCTTTTTTGTTAAAGACTGAGGCAAAATAAACAGTTTGCACATTTGCCATATCTTTGTTGTTGTTGCCATCTTGCCATCCGACCCCTCTAGTGGACCGATCTTTTGCCCACTGCTTTTAGTTTTGTTTACATAAGCATAGAAGGCTTTATAGTTATCCTTTGTTTTTACTGCTAGCTTGATAGTCTTTGCCTTTCTAATTTCTTTTTTATACTGTTTTCTAGATGTCTATATTTAATCCAGCTGGCACTCTTTCTGTTCCCTCTTATGTTTTTGAAGAGTTTTTGTTTTATTTTGATCATCTTTTTTATTTTGTAGTTCATCCAACTTGGTGTTCTTGCTCTCCTCGATACTTCTTTTTTGTGGGAATATAATCTTTGGTACACTTGTTTAATATTTCTTTTAAGGCCTCCCACATTTCCTGTGTTGTATTGTTTTTAAACTTGTTTTTCCAATCCCATTTCCCCAATCTATCCTTGATGGCACTAATGTTTGCTTTGTTCCATGCTAGTGTGTGTGTATCACCTTATACAGCTGGATTTTCTATCTGTATATCAAACGTGACCATACAATGGTCACTATTTCCCAGGGGTGCTATAGTATTGCAGTTTTGAATATTGGATGTCATATTAGTAAGTACTAAATCGTGGTTATTATGTCCCCGTGTCTGTGAACCAGATGCTCCAAGCCTGCTTGATCAAATGTACCGTATTTCACTGTTTTAAACTGTGGCTAATATTAATTCATTTTGTTTTGACGCGGGGCTTATATTCGAGGGCGGATACTATTTGGGGGTGGCTTCTATCAGTAACACTATGGTATGAAGTCCATTCGAACTTCTATTAGGTGCTCCCGGTAATTAGTATGACATTTACATTTGCATCTTCATCCTCCCCCTCTCCTCTCATCCCTGTTTCTCTGCCACCCCCGGGCACCTGACCCTACCCATTCCTTGTGGGCATATGCATCCCAGCTGTGTTCACCATTTTAATATAGCTGCCTCTGTTAACTACCTACACTTCTCCTCCTCCGCCGCCTCTACACCTTACTCTTCCTATAATTAACCCCTTTCAATAGCACTGTTGTACATGAATTGTTTACTGTTATTTCACTGTTGTTATTTCTGAAATGGAACCTTTGTAAAAGAGCCTTGGCTCAAAGGTACTTGTAATCCTAGAATAAATAAATAAAAATAAAGAAGGTACCGGTATATCAGGTGCGCTGCAGTCGAGCTCTGTCTTACCTGCATTGTGTATTGCTGTATTGCTATACTTCACTGGTAACTGAAAATGGCAAAGCGTAAATGTTACGATCTTGACTTCAAACTTTCTGTCGTGAACTGAGCTGAACGGGAAGGCAATCATCCGGTTGCTGAGTCTTTAAAGCTGGATGAGAAGCAGATACGTGAGTGGCATAAAAACAAAGAAAGGCTTCTGGCGATGGTGTCTGAAGCTGGCTGCTTAGAGACCAACAGAAAGAGACGACAGCTTGTGGGTGCTGGTCATAAGCCCTCATACCCCACTGAGGAGGAGAATCTAGCGAACTGTGTTTCTATCCAGAGAAAGCAGCACCTAATGTTCCCCCGTAAGGCAAATAGCATTGAAAGCTGCAGATATGATTCACAACCCTGAATTCAAAGCTAGCAGGGGCTGAGTCCCATCCAATGCCAGTAAGATTGAAATCCCCCAATAAAATGATTTTGTCTGCAGGATTTAAGTTAAGTATGTGTTTCTGCAGCAGATGATCTTCCTCCTCGCTGATAGATGATGAATTCCTAAAGTACTCCCAGAAAGAATTTCGGTGACCTGATAGGGATCATTTTTACCCAGACTTGTTCCAAATTATTTGAAACAAGCTCCACCTCCTCCACTTGTATATCATCCTGTATGTATAGGGCTACTCCTCCTCCTTTTCTGTATTCCCTTGATTTGTAAAACAGTTGGTACCCCTTTAGGTGGTAACCCCAATTATTGTTTTGGTTCCCCCATGTCTCCGTTATAGCACATATTTTGATCTTGTTTGCCTCCATAATATATTTCAATTCCTCCACTTTTTTGGGCAGGCTCTTAGCATTTAGCAGTAAGCATTTCCATCCTTCTTCTGTAATTATCTGATGGTTTGCCTGACTGACTTTCTGAATATATGTTCCTGCCCCTCCCCAACTAAAAGTTTCAATGGATGTGGATCTGCTGTTTGAGGGACCTGGCTAAGGTCCTTGCCCATATTTTATTTAGGTGTAGCCCATCAAAGGCCATAAGCCTGTCATCCCTGAACATGTCTCAATTTTCGATAAACCCAACTTTCTAACAGTGCACCAGTGCCCTAGCCAGCTATTTACTTTCAGGATGTCTCTGTTTTTGTAGGAATATCTCCCCCTTGTTGGTATGATCCCAGATATAATAATATCCCCACCTATGTTCTGGATTTCATTTGTGACTGCACTATAGTCGGCATATGTCATTTGGATACCTGTTCCCAATGTTGTTAACTCCCACGTGAATGATGACTAGAGGTTCAATAAGATTTGAAAGCAAGCCTTTTATCATTTTCCTGATATCACACATCTTAACCCCAGGCAATGTACAAACAATAGTATGCTCATTTCTGCCTTTATAAAGTAAAGTGAAATGTCCATCCCTCTGATAACTGAATTCCCTGTCACTAGGATGTCCCTATTTACTCCCTGTTTTACATCCTGCTTAGACTTTAGTTCTATTTCATTCTCTATTAGGGGGTTAAATTTGTTCTGAAAGTTTTATTGGAGGATTTACATCCATTTTTTCCCCTGCTATCATTTTTTACTCCTTCATATGCATCCTGTTTGGACTGGGTTTCATTTTGTTGATCCAATAGGATCCCGGGCATTGTTGGGAATTCAACAGGAGATTTCTTTTCTACCTTCCCCCCCCCGTTTTTCATGTTTCGATGACTGTACCATACACCATTCCTCAGCTCTCTGTTCTGGTGTATTTTGTAACGCTGCTGTGCTTGGCTGGATGTTGTTGCTATTTTGCTCCATTTGTTTTTGGGGAGTTGTATGACAATAGCTTTCAGCGGCCTGATCTATATACTCCTCTAGCACGGTGATCTCCTCCTGTATTGTGGACCCATGATTTAAAATGTCTATTTCATGTAGTAGTGTAGTTATTAATATGCACTTATTGCACTGATATTCCTCTGATAGTGTACACTTAGTGTACATTTCGCAACGTTTGCAGTACTGCCATCCTGTGATGTTGTGTGTGGTTTTATCAAGCAAACATGCCTCACATTTAGTGTCCCCCAGCCTACTGGTTTGGCCCTTGCTTAAAACAGTTCCTAATACTGAATTTCATACCTGCAACAGTCAATTTATAGTACCTCTCTGTGTGGCTGCGTCAGAATTCTTTCCACCGTGCTTTCTTTAATCTCCCCTGTCAGCTCCTAGATGCTCCAGATGTGAGTGTCTGGTGTGTCTCCACGCGCAGTGCCATGCGCCCACCCCACTTGAGCTTGTCCCGCTTGCTCAGGAGCGAGTTTTTATGCCTCTGGACCAGGAAGCGAACAGGTCATGTGATCTATGTTCACTCTGTCCACAATTTCGAGATTTTAGCCCCTTTATGTTGTTTTGGCACCAGTAGTAGTCCTAGTGTCAGACTACTAATATTAGCTCCTAAACTGCACAAAACAAAAAGCCTCTTGCAGGTATGGGACGATTTGGGAATGTAGTTCCTCGTTTGAGCATGAACTACATTACCCACTGTCCCCTGCAGCACATCTAGCCCAGTGCAATCTGTATGTCTAAGTGTGAAAAAGCTGTGCAATTACTGCAAGCTGCAAAAAACAAGTTCAGCTTCTCCAGATACACTCCTCTCATGCAGGAGTGTTGTCTTTCAGCCCAGCGGCTGCAGCATGGGATACTTCTATCCGGCTGCTCTCAAGTGCCTGACCCGCCTCTCCTTCTGCAAACCCAGTTGCAGATTTGAGCCCCTGACTGGGCCACTTAAGCCCAGCGGCTGCAGCATGGGATACTGCTGGCTGGCTGCTCTCACATGCCTGACCTGCCTCTCCTTCTGCAAACCCAATTACGGCTCCTCTCGGGAATTGTAAGCCCATAATTTGATTGAGCTATTCCCACTATGGCTCTGCCTGTGTTTGCGTGATTTACCTTGCTGCCAGTCTCCTGATTGGACCCTGTGTCTCTGGCCCTTATAAGCCAGCTAGCGGTACTTCCTCCTACAGGTCCCTGGACACGGTGAGAGCCGTGTCAGCTGCTCCTTGCTGCCTGGAGCCTAGCAGCTTTCTTGTTCTGTGGCTTGTTTTACTTGGATTTTAAAGGAATGTGCCAGGATTTATGTATTTTTATGCACTTTGAATAGTAACAGGATAGCAATTTATTTGGTCACCAGTCTTATAAAGTTTCTCAAGTACTTGTTATTTTTACCTGCTTACCATGATTATAACTTACTTTGTTGGAATGTCTTAAACTGCATGTATGTAACAGCCTAATCTTTAGTGCAGCTTTAGTTTAAATTGTCGTTTACTTTGTTCTTAACTGCAAGGTAGCATAGGTTATTGCATCTTCTCAGCCCTTCAAAGCAGCTCTAACTTTCTTTAGCTTGTTTTTAATTCCTTTTTTCTATCCCTGCCTCCTAGCTGGGCCCTAGATGCCCCTAGCGCCAAGGCTATCCCCCTCCCCAATTGCAATTCACCATCTGCTTCTTTTCTAATTCTGCCTTTTTACTAAGGTGCAGTTCTGCTAACATCGGAATTGCTAATTCTTTCCCAATGAGCTTGCAGTCTGCCCCCTTCCTGGCGCCGTTTACACATAGCAATTCCTTTCAAATCTCTTCCTTTCAGGCTGCCTCCTGTTGCCCCTCCTTAAGTTTACTTTCTACTGCTTTTTCATTATATAAATCGCTGTCTTTTCTTTCCAGTTGCAGATTTGAGCCCCTGACCATGCCACTTGAGCCCAGTGGCTGCGGCATGGGATACTGCTGGCCAGCTGCTCTCAAGCATCTGACCTGCCTCTCCTTCTGCAAATCCAGGTATGGCTCCTCTCAGGAAGTGTAAGCCCACAATTTGATTGGGCTATTCCCGTTATAACTCTGCCAGTGTTTGGTTGATCTGCCTTGCTGCCGGTCTTCTGACTGGACCCTGCGTCTCTGGCCCTAGTAAGCCAGCCAGCGGTTCTTCCTCCTGCAGGTCCCTGGACACAGTGAGAGCCGTGTCGGATGCTGCTTGCCACCTGGTGCCTAGCATCTTTTTGTTCTGTGGCTTCTTTTACTCAAATTTTGTCCGCCACCCTCCCTGACCTTTATTAAATCTTCTTCATATGGAGCCAACTCCTCCCCCCTTTTGATTATTGGTCACCACTTTGGGCAGCCTTCTCTTAAAGGGAGTCCTCTCCCCTACCAATTTCAACCCTCTTATAGCTAGTGCCCCCTTGTTACTCATTCCCCGACCTAATTTTAGGCTTTTTTTTCACCAACTTCACAAGCTCCTATCAGTCCAGTGGCACCTATGGAAGCCATCCTTTTTTTCAGCTGCATCTTCCTTTTATTCAACCTTATCACCAAAGTAGTAGTTGATCCTCTGCACCAGGGTCCATCCAACTACCTGGATCTGTCCCAGCCAGTGTTTACCGTAAACAGAACCTTGGTTCACACAATGGGCACTGACCCCACCACGTTTAGTATGCCTTTTCCTCAGCTCATGCCTGCCAACTATAATCAAACACCTCTCCTTCTGCTGGTAAAAACGGTAATACATGCGCTGTCTCTCACCTGTCCCCTCGCTGTCCCCAGTAAAGTCTCCCAAACATTTTGCAAACCAACTGTCAAAATGCTCATTCAAAATGATTATAAGTTGTCTTAGGACACTGCTGGTTCTGCTCTTACTTTGGTCAGGGAACGTTGAACTAAATCCTGGCCCACCCTCTGCTCTAGATGCCCCATCAGACCTCTCTCATCTTAAGGGCCTCAGCTTTCTGCACCTGAATGTCTGCAGCTTACTTAAGAAATTTGACATGATTCAAGCATGGGTACTACATGTGACGCCAGACATTTTTATGATCTTGAAGAGTTGACTTACGAACACGACTCTGGACAAAACCATTAATTTCCCTGGATATAGTGTATTTTGTGACAGACCTACCAGGGGGTGGAGGGGTCACAATTTACATCAAGAGCAAATTCATAGTTACAGTTATTGATCAAACCTCTATTCCAAAAGAATTTGAATGCCTTGTCCTAAAGTTATCACTATCACCTGAAGTGGCCTTCTTAATAACTGTATGCTACAGACTGCCCTCTGCTGGGCTCGGCATATTACCCCACTGCCATGACTTGATAGAAAAGGTGAATTCTGAATGCATAATAATGGGGGACTTCAATCTCAACTGGAAGGGTGAGTGCTCCAAAAAGCTTAAGGAGTTCTGTGACACACACGGGCTAACACAGATACTTCTGAGGTCACCCACCCCAACAGGGAAAAACCTGGACCGTAGCACTCTACTGGATCTTATGCTTGTTAAAAAAATGCACAATATCACCCATGTAGGGGTCTTTCACAATGACCTAAGTGACCATTGTGCTATGGCCTGCACTAGGCGCTCTCCTCATCTAATTTCATTTTCTACCTTCAGACTAAAAGGATGTCTGAAAAATTTCTGCCAGACTGCTGATGGCTGATCTTAGCAATATTATATGGCGGGATTTCTATCTGGCCCTTTCTATCATGAAGGCGTACACCATCTTTCAAAGCCTAATACTGGGTCTGATAGATAAACACGCCCTGATTAGGAGGATCAAGACCAGGAAAAGGTCACCCGACTGGTTCTCTCCTACCTTAAAGAACGCCCTCAGGGATAGAAATGTATTGTGGAAAAGGGCAAGGAAGTCAAAGTTAGATGATGACTGGCTTGCCTTTTGTGTAGCAAGAAACGCCTGCACTAAACTAGTTAGGACAGAAAAAGACCACTATTTACAAATAACCCTAGAAGAAAATAAAAATAGTTTTGTCAAGTTTTGGAGCATCCTCAGAGAGGTTGTGGGTCATCTGCTAGCCTCCTCTCTGCCCGCCAAGATGGTGTCTGGAGATGCTACATTCACTGATAGGGCAGACATCTTGGAACAACTCAATAATCATTTTGCCACAGCAGCTGTCTCTCCAGTCAGAAAGCTAAGCACACACGGTGCTGTTAGTGATGGCTTAAACTCTGGCACTGTCCCCAAACAGAGATCCTCCTCTTTCAGCTTTCGACCAGTAACCTTTAAGCAAGTGAAGGGCCCCTTATTGTCACCGGATACTAAAAAGAGTGCTGGCACATACCACCTAGAACCATTCTTTTTGAAAACAGGCTGTTATCTGACTGCTCCCATCACCCACCTATTCAATACCTCATTGGCACAAGGCAAGATACCACCACTCTGGAAAATCATGCACATTATTTCCCTCTTCAAATCCGGTGACCCAAGCCACCTGAATAATTACCGGACAATTTCTCTACTTCTATTCTTTCAAAACTTCTGGAAAAAATTGTTACTCTCAACTTAGAGAGTACCTCGAAACCGAAAACCTCCTAAATCCAGTCCAGTCAGGTTTTAGACCCAAACACAGCATGGTATCTGCCCTTGCTAAAGTGTCTATGGACTGGCAAAACACTTTGGATGCAAAAAAACATGTTTATGCGCTCTTCCTAGACCTTAGCATGGCCTTTGATACTGTGGACCATAGCCTTCTGCTGGACGCCTTGAGTAACCTTGGCTTAGATAGCGCTGCTATAAAATGGTTCAAATGCCATCTCACGAACAGAATGCAGCAAATTAAAGCTCAAGGGGACCTGTCCCCACTAAAAAACTTACCTCGGGTGTACTGGAAGGCTCCATTCTGGGCCCTATACTCTTTCCAATCTACATTAACAATATTGATTCACACATGCAGCAACATACACCTATTCTCAAACAATGTGGTTCTTTACATCACTAATTCCATGCCGAACTTGCACACAAGGAACTACAGCATGATTTTGTCATCCTTCAGTATAACCTTCTAAAGCTTAAGCTTCTCCCTAATGCCAAAAGACTAAAGTCATGATCATCTCACCTCACGCCTCCTCAACCCCAAGGTCAACTAGCCTTCATATGAGTGTCAGTGGCTCAGCTTGATAGCACACTCGCCTCTGAGGCCGGGAGATCAGAGAGCTGTGGGTTCAGTTCCCACATCTGGCACTTGGTTAATATCCCAATACTGACGCTGTAGTGCAGCATGAGAGGGGTGCCGACTTCTGAGGTGCCGCTCTTCAGGTGAGATGTATGTCGAGGTTCCATCTGCCTGGATTGGTGGTAGTTCAGGTGGATGTTAAAGATCTCATGACACTTATCGAAAGAGTAGGGAATTTCCGGGTGTCCTGGCCAAATTTCCCTCATTCACTAAAAATACCACCAACAACTTAATCTGGTTCAAGGTCAGTTGGCATTAATCTGTATCCCCTCCCCCGGGTCGTGCCTGAAAATAGGCAGGATTTGTCTAGTGCACTTACCCGGTCAAAAAAAAAATAAAATAAATAAAGATCCACACCTTACTCAAGGAGCCATTGGAAATTGTGGATAAGTTCAAATCAAATACCTGGGATTCTGGCTAGACAACAGGCTTAACTTTATGGTTCATCTGAATGAATTAACAAAAAAATTAAGACAACGCCTAGGCGTATTCTTCTGTATTAGGCACCTTCTCACACTAGAAGCAAGGAAGAGATTAGTCCAAACAACCTTTTTACCATTGCTTGACTATGCCGACTTTCTTTATAGCCACTGTCCTAACTCAGTATTAAGTAAACTCGACATCCTCTGTCATCATGCTTTGAGGTTCATCCTGAACTCACCCCTGTGCACCCACCACTGCCTTCTGTATGAGGAGCGTTGGGCTGGTCTTCTCTCCACGCTGAGGGGCAAAGAAATGCTCTCTTCTGGTCTACAGGGCACTACAGATAAACTGCCAGCCTATATCTCTAGCCTATACAGCCTCCAAGGGGTCATATGGTCTGAGATGATTTCACGTTAATCCGTTCAGCATTACCCAGGATAAAGATCGGCATGGTTCGGCTGCCTTAACTTCTCTCTCCCTTACCTGTGGAACCCTTCCTGTGGAATACTCTGTAAAGAACCCTAAGGATTGCCACCATTCTGGGTCCCTCTGCTTTCAAATCTCTGCTCGCATATAGCCTGAAGGGAACCTACAATTGTTGCAGGTGACCACTTGCTGACCATTAATTCGCACCCGTGGCTCTTTGGCTCCTTACAACCTCAACCTTGTTCATTACAATGCCAGCACTTCTCTTCAATTGCAACTTTTCTGGCTTTAATAACTATCCCCTCCCTTTCTGCTCTTCCCTTTCCTCCAAGTTACCTTCCCTTAGTGTACCTTTTTTATGAGGTTTGTTTGAGTGCGGTGGCTTGGGGGTGTTGTATGTCTTTCCCCTGGGGTGCCCACCAGAGGCCTTTTTAGATCTACTTACTCTGGTTTGTGAATGTACTGTACTTGCTCTTGATTTGATATAGCATGTATCATCAACAACATTGTACCTTCTGTAAAATGTTTTTATGCCTATTATTGTATATATTAATACTGTCTTTACCTTTGTATTTGTTCACCTGCCCAGGACCACCTTGAAAATGAGCTTACTCAAAGTTGACATGCCTGATTAAATAAAGTTTGATTGATTGGGTCTCCGTGAGGCGTCTCTTATAGTATATTAAACTCCAAGCATGGGGTTCGGGCAAGAGGACAGCAAAGCGAAGCTGAGCAATTCTGGCTGCCCAAACCACATGAGAGGGCTGTCTTATACCATAAAGAGGTACCATGCTGAGACTGTATTAACATATAAATAGATCACTCACATTAACGATATGAAAATGTGTTAAGTGTATTGTTTTTAATTTCAAAAGTTAAATTAAGCTGCCCTCCTCTGGCTGTGAGGTGGAATGCTCCACTCCTAACGTTCCCACATGAGAGACCACTGTACGCAGGGTAAGCGATACAGTGGCTGCATGTGCCGATTGTTTGAAATCATGCAAGTGATTTATAATGATGGCACTTAAGCAGCTCCTGCATTCGCTCAGGTTTCACTGAAGTACTGCTGGCAACTTGTGCAAGTAGCAGTATTGGAATCAGGAGCAGCTGACTTGTTACACCTGATGAGGTCACTGGTTCAAGCAGCTATCATGGTGCAGTGGGGAGGGCTACGTACAAAGCTAGCTACAAGAACAGGGATGCTGAAAACAAAAAGAGCAGTATGTACAGATAGGAGAGGGGCAAGCAGGGCTGCCCAGTGGATCAGCAGGTGACCATCTCTGCTCCTTTATCAGCGACCCTGGTTTGGGAACAACCTCTGAAGCTGAATCAGGCGGCTGAGGGTGCTGGGTGCTGATGCCATGTGGTAGTGCTCCCAGCCAGGAAGGGGTGGCATTCTGGTCCCACCACCACAGTGACTCCTGCTGTGGTTGGGAAGCTGGGTCAGGCAGCTGAGGGGGCTAGGATGCTGATGCCACATGGCAGCGCTGCCAGCCAGGAAGGTATGGCACTGTGGGCCCAGCACTGCAGCAATCCCTGTGGTGGTTGGAGAGCTTGCCTCCTTGAGGTCATTGTATGAGTGCAAGGCATGATAGGGCACCGCCCAGTGCTGGGGAGGGGTTGAGAACCAACAAGAAACCCCCCAAAATCCCATGCCGTCTGTATGATGGCTGCTGCTACAATTGGGGCCCCACACCATGTGGATTCCTACTGGCTCTGACAGTGGGGGAGCACCAGATAGTGCTGAAGGATGGATGACACAATGGGCCCGCCAGCAGTGGTTGGATTTCTGCATGCGACACTGATGACCTGGATTTGGGAATGGACCCGGGGTTAGAGGGCCAACCCAGTGGAGGATGGATCAAGCATCTTAGGGACTGCTCTGCTTCTTTGGGGTGGGGAAGAGTGTCCGCACTTTACAGACTCCTGGCGGAGGCTAGGGGTACCACCATGACCAGTGCTGTAACATTAGGGAGGGCAGGTTGGGCGCTGAACATCATTGCATGTCCGCCCCTGGAAAGAAACATCTACAAAAAGCCAGCTCACTGGCATGAAAACCCACTCCGCCCTGCTGCCTCCGGACGCCCACCGGGGGTCCCGCCCTGTGGTCCTGACCTGGGGGTTAAACTGGGGCTTGCCAATAGTGTTTGTTGGGAGAGGGAGACCCCCTGGCAGCCCCACCCAGGGGAGCAAGCCTGGGTGTTTGGGGGGGGAATGGTCAGATGGCAGGAGAAGGTGTTGGTATAGGACCAAAGAGCCTGATGAAAACAAACAATAAAAGGGATAAGCAAATATAAACTGGGAATGCTGAAATGCGTCATGCATCATTAAGGGGGAACAGTCCGCACAAATGGCCCTGCAACCAAGTGTGGGGCTGGCCACAACATGCACTTTGTAAGCAAAAAGATGTGTTTAACGTAACTGTTTACTGTAGTATAGTAGATTGTGTTAGGCTGATTCTGCTTAGTTCTAGGCTGACATCTTCTGTAAATACAAATCCAGAATCCCTGCAGCAGGACTGCAGCAGTGAGAATTAAAAGCCTGCAGTGCATGTTGGTGCTTTTATAGCTCCAATCAGATGTTTTCCAGTTTTGGTTTTCTCCAGGGCTAAGTACAGTCCTCTGTGACTATAATTAGTCCTAGGAGGACAAGCGGACCAGCAAACACAAACATCAGAGCTTACATAAACTCAAACATGCACTGCAGGCTGTTGAATCTCCCACTGTTGCAGTATAACTTGGATGTCAGCTGCAGGGGAATCTGGGATTTGTAGTTACAGAAGCCGTCAGCCTAGAAGTAAGCAAAATTAGTCTGTCACAATCTGCTATTGAACAGTAAACAGTGAGTAAAGCAAAATGTTTTTGTGCATAAACTGCACAGTGGGACCATTCCCACAGTTGGGTGTGGGATCTTTTGTGCTGACTGTTCCCCTTAAAAACATTTCAGAAAAGGCCTCAGTAAAAGGGATCTTACAAGATGTCTGCCATTCCCCATAACCTCGAAGGTCGTGTCTCATACAGAACCACACATCCCTGATCTTATGTTGCATGATCCACGAGGGGCAGAGTAAGAGCTTCCATGTGCATTGCATTTGAAAAACAGAGACTAGGAAAGGGACAATGAGCTGGGGCTTATTTCTATGCAACCAGGGGGTGGCAGCATGAAAGCAAGGACAAAATAATACAAATGCAGTAATACAGTTGGAAACATGCAATGGTGCGGTTCAAAAGAGGAAACTATAAATGGGAAAATACAGGAAGTACAATTTAAAACAAAACATTGCAACTGGTTTGGCCCCAGAGTTAGAAGCACCGGGTTTTCTTCCTCGTTGCGCCTCCTCATTTACTTGGATCCCTTTGTGTTTCTGGGCCTATTAGAGGAATTCAGTAACATTTTTCCACATCCTAGCTTTTTCTCGACTTAGGAGCGCATTTTCTTCTGCTTGCTAATCAGCATGCAGAAACTCTGTTCATACCCATGACATCACCAGTGATGCTAGAATGGTCCTGTGCATAGAGGCTAATGCTGGTAACACCTGTATGCACATATCCAGGGCATGGCTCTGTCTGTTCTTGGATGTTAGGTTATCCATGATCCCATGACAGAAGAGTCCAATACACTGCTGTTCAATGGTTCTATGTGATTTTAATGAAAAATAACAGCAACGGCAAAAACAGCAAGTAAACAACTGCGAAGCCACAAACAGCGAACTCACTTCAGAGCACCTACACAAAACAGCGAACCAGGAGCCGGATGGCAACAGTTCACAGCAACCAAATAAGGAAAGAGGCATCTGTTGGGGGCTTTGCCCCACATACTTCCTTTTGTGGGGGGCTCTGCCCCCCCAATCCCCATTAAAATATATAATCAACACCAGGGGTGCTGAACTTGAGGGGAGAAACATGGGATAGGGTGCACATGTCAAATCTGACAAGATGGAGTGGGGAGAGAAATCGCTACAACACCTTTTAAAAAAATAAATAAAATAAATAAAATATGCAAAAAGGTCACTCCAGGAATCAAACTCATATTTCCTTTCTACTGCAGTGCACACAGACACTCACCCAAACCTCTGTGCTAAGCTGCCAGCACACATTGGCATTACACAAAATGCCTCTTCTACTCCTCAGTACTAAATCTACTGCTCCCCCACTGCTCTGCATACTAACCTTATTCGATCACATTTACTGGCGCTGTAAAGACACAGTCGCCGATATTCCCCTCACTGTTTTTCACTTGCTATTTTAGCTTTGCCCAAATTCATTTGCACAAATGATGGGAAACCCAGTTCAGTTAGGGTCCCAGGATCCAGTCGGGGCCTGTATGCACATCTGCACCATTGCCGGAGTCTCTCCTCTTCCAACTCTGTCTCTAGCTCCATCGTAACCTGTTAACACTCATAAGAAAACTGGGTGAGATGGCCGCAGTCTGCCACTGATGCCCACACTGGTGTTGCATATGTCCGATGAATCCAGAGACCACAGTGTACACCCTGCGTCTGCATACTCCATGTAGGATACAGTTCTATGGTCACCTTTTTAATGGAGAAGTTTGTATTGAGGTTTTTACTGTATACTCACATAAATTATGTTACAGAACATTGATTGGATGGGAAAAGAAAAATAACAACTGATCATACATGAATTCCATGCAGTGTAAAAGTTACTGGAGATAATATTGTCTTACATACAGTATACCGTATACCATGCAGCATGCAATACAGAAAAACATACCATTCCCTTTCAAGCTAGAAAATGTATGGAACCAGATGTGTAGTAGTTCTTGTCTCAACCAAGCCTTCAATGCAAATGGACTGGACAATTAGGTGAGCACCATGTGTGGGATGGGTCCATGGTTGGTCATAGTTCGGGGTGGTTCACTCCTACCATACAGATGCCCCTCATTCCAAGATGAGGCAATATCCATCATATACCTCCCAGGGGAGTTATCTGTGAAGGTACTTCCACAGCTGGAGAGTTTGACCATGGTGAAGGGGGTTACGGAGAAGCCAGAAGTTGTCTGGGAGTCCATGACCTGGTGCACTGCAGTGTAGATCAGGTTAAGAGAACTAATGTAGACAGCAAGTTGACAGAAGTTGCTGATACTGTAGCCTTGTCAGAGGTACTGTCAATGCCATGTGTAGGAAAGAGTAGAAAGGTCAGGATTCTGGAGTTTAACATGTGGCTAAAACATTGGTGTGGACAAGAGAGGTTCATGTTTGTAGTTAACTAGGATTCTTTCCAGGATGCTGACTAGTTGTTCAGAGGGAACCATCTGCACCGGAGTGGAGGGACACCAGTGTGCTGGGGTAGAAGTTACATGTTTTCATTAGAAGGAGGTTAAACTAGATGAGGCGGAGGACTGTATCAAGGCACAGGGACCAGAACGGAATGTGGGAGCCTAGTTGGTTCTCTTCAAACAATCTAGATGGTGGGGTCTACTAGAGGGATACGGAAAAAAATGGGAAGACCAGGAATAAAGCAGAGGGAGCAAAAGGACAGAATGCTAGAAGAGGGAGGGAAGGAGGATGAATAGAAGGTGTTGTACACAAATACCAAATGTCTGGGCAACAAGAGGCAAGAAGTACAGGTGGTGATGGCTGTTGCAGAACTAGACGCAGTGGTCATCATTGACACTTGGGCTAACCTGAACAACTGCTCGGACCTGAATGTTCCAGGGTACAAACTTGTCAGGAAGAACTGAGAAAACAGGAAGGGTGGCAATGTATGTCAGGAAGATATTAGAATATCTGAAGCTACAGCAATCAAAGTCGAGGGGGTAGAGTCACTGTGTATTGTCAGCCATTTCAGCTCCCTAACAGTGTTCTGCTAAGGTCATGTAATTTCTGGTGTGCCAACACTCGCTGTGGTGCACTGTTTCCAAGATAACAGTTGTAGCTGTCCAGTGCAACCCAGTAAACATGTCCTGCATCATGTGTATTGTAAACTTCCACCAGGGAACACGGCAGGGGGTGAGAAATTTCTGTACCAAGTTGGGAAATGCCTGCAGTGCTTTTGTTTTCCACTGCCCAGCAGCTCAGCGTGTACAAAACTTGTTGGTGCAAAGGCCCATACTGGCAGTTAGCAGTGGAGCAGGAATTTTTTTCTCACCCCCCCCCAAATGCTGCACAATGTTTGTTTATTCGATTAACGGGTAAGCACATTGGAAATTAAATTCCTTTTACAGGTGTGACCCACAAAAATCAAACATAACAAGTACAACAAATACAGAACATAACATTTTAGGAATAAAATTCCATGTCAATTAACATATCATCTAAAAATTAATTAAAACATTTACATGGACCCTAGTCTTGCCTGCCATCTTAGATTCAGAAAGAGGCTGGGAAGGAATACAAATAAGCAAAATGGCCACGTGGAGTAAAACCTCTTCTGTGACCAAAAGCTGCAAAACTTCAACTCTGCTGCAGTTTTGAGTGTGGTGTCCAGTCAAACTACGACAGCAATCACAAGTCAAAACTGCATGATCATAACAGCGCCATGCAGTTTGGAGTTAGCATGTCTAATCTAGCATAGTTTTTAATACTGCGGTTTTATACTGACCATGCGGTTATTGACTGTGCTGTTTTTGACCACGCCATCTTGACATAGTGCCTTGAATGTGTAACTCGGGGGTTGCTGATCTGTGGGTTCATGCTGTTTAGGCAGTGAGGGGGTAAATTTGTAGGCTGCCACTGGCTCAAGTGGGAGGGGCTTGCTGCAGTAGAACAAGCCACATTTGAATGCTGCTGGCAGTTAAACAGTTATTGGTTGAGACTGAGCTTGGCCTGGTCTAAGGCGATCCCTGGGGAAGGTGCTTTTCCTGCACTTATCCACCTCCTGTGGTTCCCCAAAGATTCGCCCATTGAAGTGAGGCCAGCAGCCCTGATTAAAGTGATGAGAGTCAGGGCCTGCCTGTTGGCACAGCATTATCACTGATGCTCACCATGTTGGCTAGCTAGGTTCTCGAGCAATCCTGCCTTGTTGGGGGTCAGGGGTCAGGTGGGGGGGAAGAGGATTGTGCGTCCCTCTGGACACTTTCCTCTGGGAAGGAAGGGTCCCCATCCTTGCTGCTATACTACTGCCTGGGTGACCACAAAGTGGCAGTACATCTGAGAGCCCTGGAGAGGGGAGACACAGGCTGGGAGCAGGAGGCAATGCATGCTCAGTGTGTGCATGGTCTTGGCTCTTCTGGCATACCTGTGCCTCTGGGGTCATGAAGAAACAAAATGAATGTCCCGACTGAGCAGGATGACTTCCACTCCTCTCTTAGGCTTTGCACCGCTGACTGTGGCTCCTCTGAACTCACTGCTGGCTGGAGTCACCTGGAGCGGTCTGTAGCCCTCAAGATCCTGATGAAAGAGCCTTGCTATGGGGGGGGGGGTTTAAACATGCAGGGGTGTTTGGAGTGGAGCAAGATATGTACCAGGAAAGGCAGGTGATGGGGTTGAGGACAGTGATGGGGAAGCTGGTGGCAGGCTGGAGGAAAGGGGATACATAAACATGGAGAACAGAATAAAAGAAGTGGTGACAGCCGTCCCTCTTACAGTCCAAGTAGGGCTTGCTACAAATTTACCACCATCTCCTGGTCTGTGAGTTATGCCATGAAATGGTTGGACAGTGCTAATTTCTGCCCCGAGTTCAAGGGTTTTTGTGCTGTAATAGTGGATCCTGTAAACTACGTTTGAATGACCTACCACTGGGGAGTCTGCTAGATTCCCCACAGAGTTTGAGAACTGTTTTGCCCTCCAGCATGACCTGCTAGACAGCTGAATAAACTACACTGTGGTTCCGTCATCTTCTCTTCAGGACATTTATTTATTTAAAATTTGGTGACCAGGACAGGCACACTGATCCAGAGCCCATTTCTGTGTGCCCCAGCAGAGGAACAAATAAAGTGTCCACAGCAAGTGCTTATACCTGAACAATAAAAGTAGAGTACAAGTCAAATTCGGAGAAGCAAAAAATGTACCACTGATTTCACGCTGTGTGTGCACTTACTGCTGCCCTCTCAGTGAAGCAGATCCTTTGCCCTTGTTTCCTGAGTGTTACAAATAGTTGATAACCAGGAGAGCTTCATAGTTTCTGTGACATCGTGAGGGTGACCAATTATGGATTTTGAGGGAGCACCTAGCTAACATCGAGGAAGGCAGAAGTGTGGATCAAAAGTGCACAGTGATCAGGGAAGGAATTAGGACAGCCAATAACACATGCCTAAAGCAGAAGGGGAAGAATTCCAGAGCCAGGAAACCAAGTTGGTTCAGTAGGGAGGTAAGCCAGGAAGAGATAAGAGAGCCGCACATAGGAGGTACAGGAAGTCGCAGAAAGACGAGGACAAGGGTGTCTACCTGGAGAAAGCTAGGAAGGCCGGTAGTATAGTCAGGCAGGCCAAAGCTAGGACGGAGCTGCAAATTGCAGAGTGGATTAAGGATATACAGTATATAGGTATACCAGTGAAAAGAGGGGCATGAAGGTAGGCATAATGAAGCTAGAAAAGGAGGAGGGGTGGGCAGAAGGCAGTAAAGAGAAAGCAGAGGTGTTGAATGAGTACTTCTGCTCTGTCCTTAGCAACCAAGCAAAAAGATGGCCAGCACCAGGAAATAGCTGTGGTGCATTTATGATTGGTGCTTGAGAGATTGTGCAGCTACATAACACGGATGTTTGGGCTTTAACCATGAGCTTTACTTTTTTTATATTTGCATTACTTGCTGGTAATTTGCATATATCCTGATATATAAGTGGCACTATTGGTGTTCGGGGTATCTTCTGAAGAAGCTTGGGGCACCCAAGCGAAATGTTACTAGGGCAGCTGTGATGTCTTCATGTATACCTTGGTGGGTTGTTTTGCACACTGTTGGTCTGGGATGATATACTGCATATTTTTTCAAATAAATTGTAAGAAACTGATTTCATCCATGTTTGTGTGGAGTCTCTGGCCAGCCAAACACCTGTGGCCTCTGCGATGCAAAGTGGCTTTTGCCATGGACTCCCGCTCTGGCAACTTCTGTTCCCTGTAAGTACTCTCTACATTTCCATCAATTCCATAGAGTGGTGCTGGGAGCTCCAGTCTATTGGGAATAACAGGGGTTATAGTGCTACAGTTGGTTGCCTCAATTTACAGACTGCCAGAGGAAGGTGGTGAGAACGCTTTCTTGTACCAAGCCCCACTCATTTCTGGTTTCAAACTCTATCTTGAGCAGTGTGTGCGAGTGCTGCTGTGATCAGTCTTCATTGAAT
This sequence comes from Neoceratodus forsteri, assembly GCA_016271365.2. NCBI lineage: Eukaryota > Metazoa > Chordata > Ceratodontiformes > Ceratodontidae > Neoceratodus > Neoceratodus forsteri. The sequence continues at coordinate 62,037,379 of JADMNL010000031.1, read as the reverse complement.
TATGGACTGTGTTTTTGATTTGAGCCTTCTTTATCTGTTACTGTATTGAAACATAGAAACATAGACTTTGATGGCAGATAAGGACCACTTGGCCCACCCAGTCTGCCCATTTCCCTACCTACTGGATAAGCTGCAGATTCTAGTTAACCAACAGCCTATTTCCTGCAACCCCCCACTATAATTGCCTTATGTCTGTCCCATGCATGTTTGAATTCCTCCACTGTTTTAGACCCCACACCGCCTAGGAAGGTGGTTCCATCGTCCACCACTCTCTCCATGAAAAGAATTCCTCACATTACCCCTGAGCCGCCCCTCTAACTTTAAATTGTGCCCCCTTGTTCTTACACATCTCTTTTTCTGAAAGATGCTACCCTCCTGGACTTTGTTGATTCCCCTGAGGTACTTAAAAGTTTCTATCATGTCCCCTGTCCCTCCTTTCATCAAGGGTATACATATTAAGCTCTCTCAGTCTCTCTTCATATGGTTTCTGATGTAGACCCTGCACCATTTTAGTTGCCCTCCTCTGGACTGCTTCCATCCTGTCTATGTCCTTGCATAGATGAGGTCTCCAAAACTGCACACAGTACTCCAGATGGGGTCTCACCAACTGTCTGTATAGAGGGATAACCACTTCCATTTTTCTACTTGTGATGCCTCTCTCTATGCATACCAGTATCCCCCGGCTTTCCCTACTGACTTCTCACATTGCATACCCACCTTCAGGTCATCTGATATGACTACACCCAGATCCCTTTCCATTATTGTTGTTGTTAGTACCTCCCCTGCTATTGTGTACTCTTCTCCTGGATTTTATTTCCCAGGTGCATTACTTTGCACTTCTTTGCATTGAATCTAAGTTGCCATATGTCTGACCATTCCTCCAACCTTGCCAAGTCCCTTCTCATCCTTTCTACCCCTCCTTGTGTATCAACTCTGCTACAGATCTTTGTGTCATCCGCAAAGAGGCATACCTTTCCTTCCAGACCCTCTGCAATGTCACCTATAAAGACGTTAAAGAGGACTGAACCCAGTACTGAGTCCTAAGGTACTCCACTAGTAACCCCCCTTTCTTCAGAATGTGTTCCATTCACTATTACCTTCTGTGTCCTGTTGTGCAGCCAGTTTTCTACAGGCTACCACCCTGGGACCCACTCCAGGCTGGCTAACTTGATTATTAATCTTGTGCGAGACTGTGTCAAATGCCTTGCTAAAGTCTAGGTAGGCACATCCACAGCCCCTCCCTGGTCTATTACTTTGGTCACCCAGTCAAAGAAATCGATTAGATTTGTCTGACATGACCTTCCTGCTGTGAATCCATGCTGCTTTGGGTCCAGTGCCCCGCTGGCCTCTAGGTACTCAACAATTCTTTCTTTCAGAAGTGATTCCATCATTTTCCCACCACTAAGGTCAAACTAACAGGTCTGTAGTTTCCTGCTTCTGCCTTGCTCCCACTTTTGTGAAGGGGAATCACATCTGCCCTCCTCCAGTCCTCAGGTACCACCCCATCTTCCCATGATTTGTTAAAAGCATGGTTAGTGGTGTCACTAGGTCCTCCCTGCTCTTTTAGGACTTAGGTGAACCTGTCAGGTCCATTGCTTTGTCCACCTTGAGTTTAGGAAGTTCTTTTTCAGTACTCTTTCTTCTTTAAATGGACTGGTATCAACCCCACTATCCAGAGTGCTTCTACTGTTTGGTTTAGGTAACTCCTCCTCTTCTTCTTTTGTGAATACTGAGCAAAAGTATTCATTCATTATCTCTGCCTTTTCACTGTCTCCCTCTGCCCACCTCCCCTCTCCTTTATTAACCTTCCCTATCCCTCCCTTAACCTTGCTATGTTCCCTAATGTACCTATACATTGTCATTGACATGTGGACATTGTCCTCTGAAATCTATAAGTTTTAAAGTTATATGTCTTAAATTTTATATTTTGGTTGGCGAGGGGGGTTATTGAGGGGATGGTGTGAGGGATTGTAGGTAGTGTTTGTATGAATCTTATTAGAGTTATAGGTTATGTATTAACAGTGTGTGAATGATCAATGCATGGGTAGGGATTTAGATTGTATAGGGATTTGCAGATCTGAGTATTAATTGGTTGTATTTAAGGGTGGGGAGTATTGGTTGTATTTAAGGGTGGGAGTATCTTAAGTGGGGCATTTTTAAGCAGGGTATTTAATTATTGAGGAATAGCTGCAGGATGTGTTTGGGCTTCAGACCCCTTCATGTTACCAACTCAGAGTCTCTGCTGCGTGGCCTTCACCCCTTACTGACTTCCCTCTTCCAGCTGCAGTGGTAAGGTGCTGTTGGGAGGCTGGTATTGGTTGGGGACAAGTGGGCTGGTGGCAGAGCACTTGGGGTACAGTGGCAGTAAGCAGCACTGGAGTGGTTAGGTGCAGGAGAAGCGCTCTAGGGTAAAAAATGGGGCCAGGAGAGAGGCCAGACATGTTTAGTGCCCATCCCCAGTGTTCCCATTGGATCAAGTGGGCAGGTGGCAGTGGGCCTGCAGTCTCCACTGGCCTCCTGTGGCAGTATGCAATGCTAGATCGATGAGGAACAACACTGCAGTTATGGTGGACTTAATTTTCTTGGTCGATCTGGCTTGCATCACAGAGACCTGGCTGGGGGGGATCACGGGTCCAGTTTTGAGGCATCAGCCCCGGCTGGGTACTCTGTAGTGCACTGCCTGGGGAGGGAATGCAGGGGTGGGGGTGTGGCCATCTATTTTAGATCCAGCCTGAACTTCTCAGTGCACCCAGTGGGCTCCAGCCCTTGTTTGAATGTGTGGCTGTGTGTGGGGGTCCAGGTGCAGGCTACAGGATTCTCCTTGTCTACTGTTCCCCCTGGGCATGGGGGAGAATTCCTGCAGGAAGTTGCGGACATGGTTGCTGACAGGGTGTTGGAGTCACCCAGATGGTTGATTCTGGGTGACTTCAATGCCTGGATCGATGACAAACTCTCGCATTTTGGACATGACTTCCTCCAGATAATGACATCACTGGGCCTCGCACAAGTGGTTGCTTCTGCAACTCACCACCATGGCCATGCCTTGGATTTGGTATTCCCACTGGGGCTTGAGGTCACTGACCTCAGGATTGATCCAGTCACTTAGTCTGATCACTGCACAGTGGAGTTCTCATTTGAGGCCCCACTGGTAGTCCTTCCTCTGTTGAGATGATTCGCTGCTCCCACTTAGGGGATTGTCCCAGAGGGACTTTTGGCAGCAGTGGACTTTTCTGGTGTGAGTGCTGCATGCATGCGGTTGGCACGGATGGGGGAGTAGTGACAGTCTATAATGGGCTGTTTCCAAGGCACTTGACACCATTGCACCGGTCCATATACAACCCAGGTCTTCTCACCTGAGACCCCCATGGTTTGATGGGGCTCTCAAGGAGATGAACACCAGATGTTGAAAGTTGGAGCATTGCTGGCAGGGGACCTGGTCCGAGGAGGATAAACTGGCTTTGAGAGTTCACTACGGTGATTATCAAAGGGCAATCAACAATAAGAAGGTAGAGTTCCTGTCCAGGGAGATTGCTGAGGGGAGGAACAGACCAGCTCTGCTCTTTCAGACTGTAGACCTGCTACTTTATCATGCCTGTCTGCAGCCAAAAGAGCATTTTCAGTCACTTTGAGAGGAGTTTGCTCAGTTCTTCTCTGACAGGGTGTCCTCCATTTGGTCTGGGATCTTTCCAGTGGGACAAGATCAGTCCCACAGTAGTGTGCATTGTGTAGGCAGAGGCACGTTATTGTCTGGGGTAAGTTTTGGCCAGTGGATGTCTGAGGTTGTTGAGGTAATCTGAAAGTTGCAGCCACCTTTGTGAACTGGACTCAAGCCCAACTCATCTCCTAGTGGAATGTGCCGAGTCTATTGATCCAGTGTTCACTGAGATAGTCTGGTGCTCACTTGGAGGGTTCTTCCTTGAAGGAGGCATTGGTGAAGCCCCTTCTGAAGAACCCATCACTCGACCACTGACATCTTGGTGAATTATTGACTGATCTCCAACCTCCAATTTTGGGGAAGGTTGTTGAGAAAGGGTGGCTCTGCAGTTCAAGACACACCTCATAGCCTTTGACATCTATCAACCATTTCAGTCTGGATTTTGGGCAAGGCATAACACCAAAACGGCATTGGTCAAGGTGCAAAATGACCTTCTCAGGGCGAGAGATAGAGGAGCTAGGTCAATTCTCATTCTCCTAGATCTCTCCTCTGCATTTGACACCGCGGATCACATTGTGCTTCTGGATCACCTTAGAGAGTATTGTGGACTCACCGGTACTGTTGTCAGCTGGTTTGAGTCCTTTCTCATGGGCAAGACGCAATGGGTAGTGATGGGAAATTTCTCCTCCTGTCTGAAGCTCCTGCTCTGTGGAGTTCCTCAAGGTTCGATCTTGTCACCAATGTTGTTCGCGGTGTACATGCGACACCTGGGTGAGCTCATTAGATGTTATAGTCTGGGCATTCACTGTTCTACAGATGATACCCAGCTGTATATGTCTTTTGCTCCTGGGACAAGTAATGCCATGGAAGTGCTAAACAACTGCCTAACCGAGATCCAAAATTGGATGTCCTCTAACTGGCTGTGCCGAACCCTGACAAGACAGAGGTACTGGTGATGAGCCTGGTCACTGGTGTGGTGTTGTTGCTACCGGGTCAGGAACAGGGTTGTTCCTTGGCCCTACCCTATTGGTGGCATCTACTAGGGTGAGAAATCTGGGCCTCATCCTTGATGATGGTTTGATGCTTGAAGCTCAGATGTCTTCTGTCATCCAGAGTGGTTTTACCATGTAAGGAATGTCTCCCGGATTAAATCCTAATTCCTCCTGGTAACCTACCTGTGCTGGTACATGCATTTTCTTCGTAAGGGCTGAATTACTGTAACGCTCTTTACTTTGGGGTCAATGGAGGAGCCTCCATCAACTACAGCTGGTGCAGAACACAGCAGCCAGGTTGCTGATGGGCCTGCCCAGGTCCTGTCACATGACCCCAGTTCTGCGTGATCTGCACTGGCTGCCTTTCAGATGGACGATCATCTTCAAGGTGGGCTTGCTCAACCACAAGGCCTTATATGGCTCAGGCCCCAGCTACCTGAGTGACCTCCTGACCCCTGCCCTCAGTGCATGCCTCTGCTCCACCACCAAGGGCCTCCTAGTGGTTCCGAGGGCCAGGCTGAAAACCTTGGGGACCATATGTTTGAGATGGCCATTCCAGTCCTCTGGAACTCACTCCCCAGATCTCTGAGGGAGCCCCATCAGTGGAGGCCTCTAAGAGGGGTCTAAAGGCTCACTGTCATTGAGGCACAGGTCAGGAGCAGTTGTAAAATTTGCGATGATTGTAACAGTAAAATAAAAAAATAAAATTGTTCAGTGTAACTATTTAAAAAGACAGTGCAAACACAGAAAACAAAGTCCTTTATCTGAGGGTATCTCTGTTTCCAAGTTTTAGTCACTCAGTCTTTCTCTCTCTCTCTCTCTCTCGCGAAAATATTGCTGCTCTTTTTATTAGTCTCTGTCTAGGAACTCATAAAGAAGACATCTTGTTTTTCAACGTTCTTGTCAGTTTCCTTCCTTGCAAGTGCAACAAAACGGTACACGGTGTCCCAGAACTGACCTCCTGTTTACAGTTTCAGAAAAGAGTTTGCAAACCAGCATCTCAGGTTAACTCCCTGAGCTCCAAATAGTGCTTTGCAAACATTTCAACAATAATAACTATATACATTTTCAAACCAAGGGATCCCAATTTCATATAAAGATTCACACATATTTTATAACTTCAGACATGCAAGGGGAAGAAAAGACAGAAACAGTAAGTAAAGGCAGAGAGATAGCAGGAGGGAGGAATAGTGAGATCATCAGTGGTAAGTTCCTAGGTCTCGCAAGAAAATTTGACTGCACAGTCAGACAAGACAAGAGACAGAACAGAAGAGGATAAAACAGATCCTTACATTTAACTCTGTCTACATAACAAATAGGACAGGGTCTTATTCAACCCTGTCACATACCCCTCTTTAAGAGGAAACCTGTTTTAAAAAAAAAAAAAAACAGGTTTCCAAAACTTTCTTTAAATTCTCCTTTAACATTAGCTTATAATCTTTATAGTTCTCAGCATATCAGTATCCTTTTTCTCCATAACAACCAGTACAGCAAACAGTGAAGTTTAAACTCACACATTTTTTTCAACCTTCGGAATTCTCAATTCCTGATCCATATCTTGACAGAAAATAAGCATTGACATTCTCTTTTCTGGATTTGTGTATCACCTTAAATTTAAATGGCCGTAGTGCCAGGTACCACCTTGTGATTCTGGAATTGTTATCCTTCGTTTGGTTAAGCCAACAGAGAGGATTATGATCGAATAGAACTACAAAGTCAGCTCCTAGCAAATAAAACTTGAGGGACTCCATGGCCCACTTTGCTGCAAGGCATTCCTTTTCAATGGTGGAGTGCCTTTTTTTCTCTGTCGCAACTTCCTACTGATATATAGAATGGGATGTTCTTCCCATCTATATTTTAACTCAGAACTGCACCTAGGCCAACCTCTGATGCATCTATCTGCAACAAAAACTGTTTCTCAGAGTCTGGGCTTCATAAAACAGGGCTGAACAAAAATGCAGCCTTGATGGCCTGAAAAGCTTCATCACACTCTGGGGACCATTTCACATTATTTGGGATCTGTTTCTTTGTGAGTTCAGTGAGGGGAGTAGCTAGCTGGGCAAAGTTAGCAACAAATCTCCAATAGTAACCAGCCAGCCCTAAAACTGACCTGACATGTTTCTTTGTTTTAGGGATAGGACTGTTAGCTACAGCTTCTATCTTAGAAAGCTCTGGCTTTACTTCTCTATTTCCCAAAATATATCCCAAATATCTGGTTCCCTGCATGCCCAGTGCACATTTGGTAGGATTAATGGTCAGACCTGCATTTTTGATAGCTTGGATAACTGCTCGTAGGTGTTCCAGGTGGCTTTTCCAGGCTGGACTGTACACCACAACATCATCCAGGTAAGCAGCACAATAACCAGTGTGAGTAGCCAAAATTACATCCATGTACCATTGGAATGTAACGGCTGCACAATGTAAACCAAATGGCATGGTGGTGAACTGATAGAATCCAACAGGAGTGGCAAATGCAGTTTTGCCTCTGGATTCTTCAGCTCGGGGAATCTGCCAGTTACCATTGGTGAGATCGAGGGTACTGATGTACTTGGCACTGTCCAGTTTGTCCACCAAATCATCTATCCTTGGCATAGGATAGCTGTCAAATTCAAACACTTACAGTAAGTTTCCTAAAATCAAGGCAGATTCTTTCAAGCCCCTCTTTTTATTTATAATCAACACTGGTGATGATCAAGCACTTCTTGACTCTTCTATGATACCCAGCTCTTTCATGTTTTGTATTTCCTCAACCACATTTGCTTCGTAACAGCTCTGGTAATCTTTTGACTAATAGGGTGAGCATTCCCTGTCACTATTACATGCACAACCCCTTTTGCTCGGCCTGGCACTTGTGGTAAAAGTACTGTTACATGCCTTTAGTAAGTTACAAATTTCTGCAGTTTGTTTGCAGATTAAGGAAACATTCACCTTTACAGCATCAGCAGTTACAATTTGTTCCAGTCTGTCTTAAGCTATATCAATATCTTCAGTAGAAGTTTCTGGTAAAACTAACAAAGCAATCTTTGGTGTTTTTTCAACTCAATTCTTCAGGAGGTTAGCATGGTATATCTTGGTAGGATTTTTCCTACCAGGGGTCTCAATCTCATAGTTAACTGTGCCAGTACATCTAAAAGGCCCTTGCCACATCATTAACAGTTTATTTTCTGTAATGGGTAACAGTAGCAAGACTTTTTCACCTGGCTCAAAACCTTTTTCTTTTACCTCATGGTCATAACACACCTTCTGCTGGTTTCAGGCCTCTTCCTGATTACTATGGGCAATTTCAACATATTTTGCCAGTTTCATTCTCAGGGCACACATATAAGATGTAATAGATTGTTTTTGAGTGGGTTATCTTCCCATGTTTCTCTTTTTTCATCTAGTGGCCCTCTAGGTTGTCTACCATATAGAATTTCAAATGGTGAAAACCCTGCTGATGCCTGTGGCACTTCTCTGTAAGCAAAAACAGGTAAGGTAAATAATGCTCCTAATCTTTCCTTTCCCTTTACAAACCTTTTAACATTTGTTTTAGGGTTTGATTAAAATGCTCAACAAAACCGACTGTGTGAGGGTGATACGGGAGGTTCTTGTGGCAGTGATATCTAATAGTCAGTACAGCTTCTTTAGTAATGCAGCACCAAAATTATTACCCTGATCAGTAATAATCTCTTTAGGTATGCCCACCCTGATGAAATTTTGGCAAGTTCTGCTGCCACTTTTGAGTCTGTGACAGTACGCATTGGAACTGCCACTGGATATCGAGTAGCATAGTCACATACTAACAAAATGAATTGATTACCCTTTTTACTTTTGTCTAAGGGGCCAACCACATCTATTGCAATTCTCTCAAAAGGCAGATCTACCAAGGGTAGGGGCACCAGGGGCACCTTGTCTTTTTTAGTCTCTGTGGCTTTTTCTGACATTCAGCACAAGAACTGCAAAAGGTAGCAACATCTTCATGAATTCCAGGCCAGTAAAATCAGTACAGCAATCTGGCAGGGGTGCGATCCCTCCCTGAGTGACCAGCTATAGGACTGTTATATGCTATCTGTAACAACTCAGTTCTGTACTTTTGTGGTATAACTAATTGTTCTATCCATTCCTGTGTCTGAGGTTTAACATAAACTTGGTACAGTAACTCATTACATTTTTTAAACATTGGTTCACCCTGTTTTTGTTTCACCCCCAGCTGCTTAAAATAACTTTGGAGAGAAGCATCATTAGTTTGCTCTGAGGCAACATCACAATCGGTTATCAGTCTAGTTTCAGCATTTTCATATTTTTAACCCCTGATGTCCATCAGTCTTTTGTTGCCACTGTTGTTTCATGCATCTTCTTTCTTTCCTGGACTTCCAGATCTTGGAGCTGGGTTCAAACAAGTTTGCATCAAAGTCACTAAAAGGAAAAGTGTCTCCACCATTTGAGATTTTCTTTGCCTGAGCTCTGTTACCATGGCTGTTGAAACTGCAGGTTTCAGTTCCTCTGAGATTAACTCGTAAATCCTGGACAATCATTTCCAATAATCATAGGTACAGGTAACTTGGGTACTACCCCCACATTCATTTGGTGTGACACCCCATTAATATTCAGCGTCACTTGTGTGGTGGGATAATATTGCATTTCCCCATGGATGCAGATGACACCAGTACCTGGTCCTTTTACATAGTGTTTTTACAGCACTTACACGTGCACTAGGGTCTATCTGCTTCCCGAATCAGTAAGTCCCACAGAAAATGAACCTCAAATTATCAAACAATCATAAAAGAGAACAAAATAAAAAGCAGCAAAATATAGTTGTATGTCTTTTAGCAAATGTCAGAAGTTTGGACAAAACATTTGATGAATTCAAATGCCCACTGAAGGAAAAAAACATCTAAATAGCACCACTTAAGGAAACCTGGTGGGAGGAGGATGCATGGATAAAAATATTAAAAGGTACAACCTGTACAACAAACCTAGGAGATACAGAAACGTGAGGGGAGTGGCAGTTTATATTCATGAGTCATTAAAAAGTATGGAAGTGTATGAAGGCAACCTAAATATAAAATACTTGAGCATTAAAATAATCCCCCAATGCCCTAAAAGTCATGCTAGGGGTCCTATATCGTCCCCTCAACTAATAGAGAAGATGACCAAGAAATTTAAAATCATCTAGACCACTTAAATCCAAAAGACATCATCCTAGCAGGTGATTACAATCTACCAGGCATAGAATAGGAAAAGCAAGCTGCAATAAAAAAAAAATAGATAGACCACCTTGAAAAATTTAATCAGATAAGATCCAAACAGAAAGTAAAGGATAGCACAAGAGGAGAGAATACATTGGATATCCTCCTAACTAATATGGGTGATTCTGTAACTGACATCAGTGTGGACGCACCACTAGTAGACAGTGACCACCAAATAGTGTATTTCAAACTAAGGGAATTATCCATAAACCTGGCAGGGGTTACACAAATTCCCAACGTTAGAACAGCCAAGTTCTCAGCAATGAGAGAAATTCTGCAGAAATGGGTCTGGGAAACAAATTTTATAAATTGTACAATTGATAAAATGTGGGCAATACTGTTAGCCAAAATCAAGATGGTAACTGACAAAAATATACCATATGTAGCTAAGAACTCCAGAAATGAAACAGCCCTAAATGGCTAAATCAGAAACTTAAAAAACAAATAAAATTCAAAAATAGAATGTATAAGCAAATGAGACAGAAAAATACCAGCCTACCTGAATATAAGGACCAGGCGAGAAAAATAAAGAAATTATTTGAAAAGCAAAATCAGATTTTGAGGTGAATTTGGCAAAAAATACTAAGGATAATTATAAGAATTTTTACTGGTACATAAATAATAAAAGAGGAAATAAACAGTGTATAGGCCCCTTTAAGGAATGAATGGGGAAATACTAGATGAAACCGATATGGCCAACATACAAAATAATTACTTTGGTTCAGTGTTTAATCCTAAAGGAAACCCCCAGACTTCCAAGGACAGAATAGTTCAATAAAGGACCAAATAAAATTGACATTAAAGACGTTACCACCAGATTAACACAATTAAACAAGAATAAATCCCCAGGACCAGATGACATACACCCAAGAGTTATTTCAGACTTGCTGTGGAGGTAACCCCCATTAATGTTTATATTTCAAATATCTTTGACTAGGGAAGTGGTAAAAATTGAAAGAAGCTCATGTAGTCCTTATCTTTAAAAAGAAAAAATAGGACTCTCGAGAATTATAGACCTGTGAGCCTGATATTGGTCTTGGGAAAAGTGTTGGAAGGCATAATTATGACCAAATTTTCTCCCAGTTAGAACAACACAACCAGTTAGATTCACAGCAACATGGGTTTACAAAGGCTAGATCATGTCAGACAAACCTTCTACTTCTATGAGAAGGTGAGTAAGGCATTAGACTTGGGAAATTCAGTGGACGGTCCAACTGGACTTTCTAAGGCATTTGATAAACTGCACATCAAAAATTAATAGCCCATTATATACATTACAGATTAAAAATAATATTATAAACTGGTTATCGGCATGGCTGGATACCAGAAGACAGAGGGTGACAATAAATAGGGAGTTATCCAACTGGCTAACAGTAACAAGTGGGGTCCCTCAAGGATCTATTTTGGGACCTTGTCTATTCAATATATAGATATACAGTATATAATCTATATCAACATTACAATATAATACAGAGAACATATTGATAATCAAGTTTGCTGACTACTGTCGAGTGAGGGCAGTTGTAAATACAGTACAGGACCAAAACATGATCCAAGACATTTTAAATTATATTAAGGACTGGGCAAATAAACATAAAGTAAAATTAAATGGAAATAAGTGCATAGTAATGCATATGGGTAACAAAAATCTGGAAACACAATACACCTTAAATAAATACTCAAAGCATCATTGAAGGAAAGAGACCTGAGAGTAGTGGCTAAAAATGACCTAACTTTTAGCTCACACTGTGACCAAATTGTGAAAAAAGAGCTAATGCAACACTGAACTGAATACTAAAGCATATTGCCAGCAGAAGGAGGGAGGTCCTGATGCCCTTGTATGGTTCATTGGTGAGAGCACAGTTGGAGTACTGTTCGCAAGTTTGGGCACCATATAAAAAAGGGGACATGGTAAGATTGGAGAGGGTCCAGATAAGGGCAACTTGAGCAGTCCAGGGTCTCAGTGGCATGCCTTACGAGGATAGGACGAGGGACTTAAATCTGTACTCACTTGTCTATAGGAGATGGAGGGGAGACATGATCTTAATATACAGAGCCTTTCAGGACAACTATCTGAAAATAAATCTTGGTCTGGAACTTAAAACAAAAATAAGTATACCACAAGGACACACGAGTTACAACTCAAAAAAATAAAGAGACTACAAAAATGGAAATATTGGTTTAGTTAAAGGGTGGTCCCTACCTGGAACTCCCTACCAAAGGACGTGGTGGAGAGTCCTACTATGGACATTTTCAAAGCTAGGCTGGATGTCCTTTTCCAGTATAAGACTAGGGATATATAAATATATTTAGACAGAGGTAGCACTTAGGATTCAGCAAGCAAATGGACGAAAGTCTAAAAATATGCTTTGTATTTCCTATGAGACCTATGAGTCTTGTCTCCCACCTTGACATCTGTTAAATACTTGCCCCAATTTGTTAAGGCCAAATCTGCTGCAGTGGTACCCTCCTTATTTTTATAGCAGTTTCTTGCGATATGGCTTGGCTTGTTGCAGTTATAGCAAATAAAGTCTCTGGGTACAGATTTGTTACCCCCACCACAATTTTTATCTGATTTGGAGTTCGATTGAGAAAAAGTGGATCTTACTGGTCTTTGGCTGTTACTTTGCTGCTACATGGTCTGTCTGGTCATCTGATAGTCCTCAGCCAAAGAAATGGCTTTTTCCCCACTTTCTGGTTGGTGTTCTTTTACCCAAAGCTGCATGTCTGTAGGCAGGATGTTGATGAACCACCCCACTGCAAATGTGTCAATGATCTGTGGGACTGTTTTGCCGTTTGGTTGGAGCCATTTAATAAGGAGTTCTCTAAGTCGGATGACAGCTTCTCGAGGATTGTTGACTGAGTTGTACTTCAGGGACCAGAATCTTTGCCTGTAGGTCTCTCCTGAGATGTATCTTTTCAGGATTTCTCTTTCCACAAGGTCATAGTTTTCTGACTATGCAGTGTCCATATTGCTGTAGGCAAATTGGGCTTTCCCTGTCAGGTAATGTACCAGCCTGATTGCCCATTGGTGCTTTGGCCACTGGCAGGCTGCAGCAACCCTTTCTAAAGTTGTCAGGTATGCTTCAATATCATCTAAGGGACACAGCTTTGTAAGTTTAATGTCTTTTAAGTTGTTGGTGTTTTGTTGCTGTGCTGGGTCTGTGCCAGATCCTCCAGCTTTGATAGCTTGCAAGGCATCCATCCATCGCTGCTCCAGTCACTGCATCTCTTCTTTTCTCTGCTGCTCCAGTTGCTGCATCTCTTCTTTTCTCCGCTACTCCTCTTCTTTTCTCTTCTCTGGTTCTCTGTCTCTCTTTGTTGTATAGCCTACCATTTGGAGAAGGAAGACAGGCTTTCAGGTTCTGTCACTGCCTGTTCTTTTTTCATGACTGGTGCTAGCTGTACATTCTGTTTGGTCTTTGTTTGCTTCTAGTTTGCTGCTATCTTTCTGGTAATGATACCTGGGCTTGCTGCTGCAGAATACATACCTTTCTCTATGCTTCCTGGTACCAGGTATAGTACCATGCACAAAACTCCTGGCTTAGAGTATGCACAGCGTAAATCCCATTTAGTCTGACACCATCTGTTATCAAGGCACAGTTCAGGAAGCATAGGATGACCAGGAGCAGTTGTAAAATTCACAATGAGTGTTTTATTATTAACAACAGTAAAATAAAAAAAATGTTCAGTTTAGCTATTTACAAAGGCAGTACAAACACAGAAAACAAAGTCCTTCATCTGAGAGTATCTCTATTTCCAAGTCTCGGTCTCTCTAGTAAAAATATTGCTGTTCTTTTTATGCTTGCCGCTAGGCAAAGCATTTTGGTATGGTACAGGGCTCTGAGAGGTGTGTTGCAGTGACCCAATGCAGGAGAGTCTACAAGGGTTTTGACCAATAATCAGCCAGTCTGATAATGACTCTGCTGAGGCATGAAATGCGTGGACTTCAAAACATAGCACCAACAGACACATTCATAAATTAGCTCCTTCAGCAAGCACAGCTGATCTTATTCTCTCTGTGTCAGAGCAGGGAAAGGTTAATGTCTGGGTCATACATGGCTTATCTTTTACCATGCATTCTTTTCATGAAGTCCAAGCTTTCTGCCAGCTAGTCTGCTTCTGTCCTGAATTCAATCACTGCAGGCTTTTTAGAATCAGATTTTAAACAACAAAGTCTTTACAAAGTACCCTCTGCACTTTATTCATATCAACAATAAGCAAACATGCTTGATATGTATGACTGCTAAAGCACTGTAAGCACTTTCTTAAGCAGTTTTTCTTATTCATATGCATATCAAGCATTTTATTCAGCACGGCAGGCACTTTAGCACCACATATGGACAGAAAAGGAAACAAATGTAAGAGAAAGAACAGTGAGTGGGGAGACTACCTGGGTAGGTGGCCAATCTACCGAGGCATAACATGGGAAATACATAGGATAGTAAAGTGGCACTGCTGCAGCAGACTACTAAGGCAGAAAAGAGGAGAGATTAGAAAAATATGTCCCTGGGTGCTCCAATTATTCCTAATGTAGAGCACAGCTCTACCACAGCCTGCAGTTCAGTTTTATGATGTTCTCACACCAGACTAGTAGGAATAGAAGCCACATTCCTTTCTGAAGTCACCCAAGTACACCAGCCTACAGCAGCACTGCTGCAGAGGAACCTCTACACTGAGAGCCCAGCCCCCAACCCAAGCAAAGAATGGTGAAAACTGTATTTTTTAATTCTTTTAAATTCCCTTCAGTTTCTCAGTTGTTGCCCCACCATAACAGCCCCCCTCCAGGTCCAACCCTTAGTCTTCTGGCACTGCCCGGGATCTGCACCACGACCTGGTACAACATTAATAGTAGCAGCGAGCATCTGGCATTGACAAATGCTTATTAGTTTCTGTCTGGGAACTCATTAAGAAGACATCCTGTTTTCAGACAATGTTCTTGTCGGTCTCTTCCTTGCAGGTGCAGCAAAACAGTACATGGTATCCCAGAACTGACCTCCTGTTTACGACTCTGCAAAAGAGTTTGCAAACCAGTATCTCAGGTTAACCCATTGGTCTCCAAATAGTGTTTTGCAACCATTTCAACAATATAACTATATACATTTTCAAACTAAGGGATCACAGTTTTACATAAAGATTCACACACATTTTATAACTCCAGACATGCAAGGGTGAAGAAAAGACAGAAACAGCAAGTGAGGGCAGAGAGACAGCTGGAGGGGGGAATAGCGAGACTGTCTGAGTGGCCAGTTCCTAGGTCTCACAAGAAAATTTGACTGCATAGTCAAACAGACAAGAAGCAGAATAGAAGTGGATAAAACAGATCATTGTATTTAACTCTTTCAACATAACAAATGGGACAAGGTCTTTTTCAACCCTGTCACTCACATTTTTGAAGAAGCCTTTTTAAACTGGCTGCAGCACTGAATTTGTTATTTAGTTATCATTGGTTTTAATTGTTGTTTGTGTTGCTGACCCTATGTATATTTTGTGTGTAATCTTGCCATGTTCTACACCTCATGTAAAGTGTCGAGAGCATCCAGGATTGAGTGCTGAATAAATAAAGACTTACTTGCTTACTTACTTTTGTTGTGGCTGCTTTATTTTTCTTGTTTCATTGTCTCTCTTTACTAAATTAAAGGATAGACCAGTGCTGCAAGAAAGGATGGGGGTTGGGAGGAGGTGGAAACATGGCTGAGAACAGGATAACAGAAAATAGGATTAGGGTCACGTCCCTAAAAGTAAACAAGTCCCTGGGCTCGGATGGCATGCATCCAAGAGTGTTGAGGGAGCTGGCAGCAGAGCTGGTGGGTCCACCGGTGGATCTGTTCAACAGCTCTTTAGATAAGGGAGTGGTACTGCAGGAGTGGAGAACTGCACATGTGGTACTGCTGCATAAGAGTGGGTCTAGGGATGATCCTGGGAACTACAGACTGTCAGTCTGACCTCCATTGTGGGCAAACTGATGGAGACCATTCTGAAGGAAAAACTAGTTGATTTCCTTGAAGCCTACGAGGTACAGGATGAGAGACGGCATGGATTCATATTAGGTAGGTGCTGTCAAACCAACCTAATCAGCTTCTTTGATTGGGTAATGAAGGTGGTGGACAAGGGTCAGGTGGTTGATATACTATATTTGTATTTCAGCAAGGGCTTTGACTTAGTACCCCACAAGAGGTTGATCAGGAAGTTGGAGGACCTAGAGGCAGGGAGCAAATTCAGCAGGTGGGTGGTAAATTGGTTTAGCTGTAGGACTCAGAGGGTAGTGGTGGTGGTTGTGATGGTGTTGAGGAACTCTCAGGAACAAGAGAGGTTACAAGTTGTGTTCTGCAGGGGTCAGTGCTCGGCCCAGTGCTGTTAAATATGTTCATTGACGACATTGGGGATGACATTAAAGGCAAGATCTGCCTCTTTACAGATGGCACCAAGCTCTGTGGGAGGATGGACATAGACGAAGGGGAGTAGGACCTAAAGGAGGACCTGGTGAAACTGGAGAGATGGTCAAGTATCTGGCAGCTGGAGTTCAATGTGAAGAAGTGCAAGGTCATGCACATAGGAAGGAAGAACCCGAAGGCTGAGTACAGTCTGGGTGGGGGGGCCAAGGTGTAGCTGGAATCAGAGGTGGAAAAGAACTTGGGGTTCGCCATCAACAGTGACCTTAAACAACAGACTAGGCAGTTTAGGAAGGCAGGCCAAGGCAGACAGAATGCTGGAGTGTATTTCTAGAGGGATCACGAGCAGAAGAGAGGAGGTTATACTGCTGCTGTACAGATCCTTGATGCACGATGTACTGGAGCCCCTACCTGAAAAAGGATATCAACCAGCCTGAGGTTGTTCAGAGGAGGGTGACAAAGATGGTTCTAGGACAGCAGGGCACAATATATGAGGAGAGGCTGTGAGAACTCAACATGTATTCACTGGAGAAGAGCTGGGAGAGAAGGGGCATGATTGAAACCTTCAAGTACCTAAAAGATATAAACAAGGTAGACAGCCAGGAACTTTTCTGTCTCTGTGAAAATAAGACCACAAGGGGCACTGTAACTAGCTGGTGGGGGAAGGCTTAAAAAGGTGATCAGGAGACATTTCTTTACAGAGAGGGTGGTGTTGGGATGGAATGAACTCCCATCTGAGGTTGCCACTTAAAAGATGGTGGGGGGCTTTAAGAGAGAGAGTGGGACATGATGAAGGGGAGTGTCACAGTTGGTGGGAGGGGTGGGGCTCACTGCAATCTCTGGATTAGGGGCAGCACAATCGAGCAGACTTGGTAGACCATAAGGCCTTCTGCTGGCCGTTTGTATGTTCTTATACCTACTGTGTTAATAAGGCCTCCAAGGGGTGTCTTTGATGGCATAATAGACTCTAAACATGAGGTTAGGCATAGGACCACAAATGCAAAGCTGAGCAGTTCTGTCTGCCCAAACTTCACAAGAGGAGTCTCTTATACCATAAGAGACACCTAATAGAGGCCCTATTATCTTACTGTAAAATCACTTGAATTTAGCTTGATTGATTTATAAAAAAGTTTACTTTTTTAAAAATGTTATTATGGCATAGGGACATAGACAGGTGGAGGCAGTTCAGAGAGGAGCAAGGGCAGTACTGGGCTGTACCGGACCTTCCAGGGGCTATAAGGCCTTCTGCCTGCTGCATCGGGCCTCATTATGCTCCTGGGTGGTCCAACATAGCCCCATAATGCCCAGCCTGTTGGGTATTATTGCTTACTTAGAAAATGGGCTTGAAAAATAAACCATGCTGACTGGCTGAAAGCCATGTCCAGGCATGCATTTATTTTTCAACAATGCCTGGTAAAAAACAAGTGCCACTTTGGGATGCCCCATTACTTAGGGTATCCTTGGGCCACCCCGAATTTTCAAACTGAGCAGCTGACATTTTTTGTAAACTAGCAGCAAATTTCCTCATGTCCCCCTGAGCAGCAACAACAATTCACTTTACAGCTAAACACCCTAGAATTGCACTCAGTAATAATATGCTCATGGACAGTGTTAACAATAACGCTTTTATTAAGGGGATAAACAAAGGGGACTGGGGGAACACAAATTAAAGACTCAATAATTGGATAAGCATTTGGTTGGCAAAAACATTTAAGGCAGAAATTAATTGTCCAAATTATCTTCACTGGGTACCCAGACTGAACCGTTGCAGGCCTGCCACATTGCAGCTGGTTGGTTGGTGTTGCTGCACATAAACCAATGACTTGAATTAACTTTTTAAACATGCAAAGGTGACTGAACACTAAAGAACAAGTGTCTTGACTCGTTGGCAAACTGGTATGTGTAATCCTAGGCCCAATGGCCTGCAAAACACCATAACAGCAACTTGAAACAACTGTACATTTTTGCAGGGCTGGCCCTGAATTTACTCACGACTTGGCATCTCTTCAGGCACCAAAGGGTAGTTGAGATGGGTGGCTCCCTAAGGCAGTATTGGACCACTGAAGTCTCAGTTTCAGGCTGTTGGCTCTTGGCTTCTGGAGAAAGGATCAGCAGAAAGGACCAGGGTTGGCACAACTCCCCCCATGTCTAAGCATAACCCCTGAAGTGGCCGCAAACCAACACTGACTGTTGCTTTAGTAGCTGACTTCCCACACTGGTTCAGATGCAGATGCAGCTTTAGCTCAGGATATAGTCTCTGATACTTTGTATCAACAAAAAAAAATTAGAAAACAACAAGTTAGAATAAATGGATATCTCTTGGATGAGGGTTCTGTGGGTAGTGGTGTTCCGCAGGGGTCAGTCTTAGAGCAGTACTTTTTTTTTTTTTTTAGTGACATGAACGCAAAGATTGCAAATACCTTAACAAAATTTGCAGATGACACTAAATTGGGAGGGGAAGTGGATACCCCTGAAAAACATAAATCATTAGCTCAGGGTCTTCAGTCAATTCATGAATGGGCAACATACAAAAAAATGAAGTTTAATCCAGGGAGATGCTTAATACTTCATTTCAGAATAAATAATCCCAAACATTCATACTATTTAGATGGAGTCAAGTTACAACCTGTTGATAAGGAAAGGGACTTGAGCATTATGGTAAATAATGAGCTATCATCACTTGATCAACTGCACTCATGTAGCAAAAACAACTAACAGGTTGATCCGCTCAATTCAACAGACATTTGTTTCTAGAAATTCTGAATGTATAACGAGGTTGCATAAAGCATATATCATCCCTCACTTAGATTTTGGATCTCCATCTTGGAATCCATATTTAAAAGCAAGTTATAAATCTACTTGAAAGAACACAAAGGAAAGTAACAACACTAATACAAGGGATGAACTCTCTAAGCTGCGATGAACGATTAACTTCATTGGAACTATGCAGCTTGTAGGAGAGAAGAAGGCAGAGTGATCTCTTGCTTTTGTTTAATGTCCTAAATAACTCAAAACCAATGAACCAATGTGGCCTAAAATTTAACATCAGGACAACGAATTAAGGTCCCATAATAAACAATTGTACATCTCCAAGACTAATACCACTAAAATTTATAATTACTTCACAAGAAGATCAGCACGACTATGGAATAAACTCTTATACGACTTGGTAAATAAAACTTCTTTCAACAATTGTAAGAGGGGGCTCGACAAATACATTTTGGAATCAAGAACTATTTAATTCACCCACTAGGAGTGGGAGACAATTTAGTGGGCCTTTTGGCCTACTTTGTCTTACTAAACCAAGTAAACAAGCTGGATAAGTCTTTGCATAAACAGGCTTTAACAACTTTACTCTGGACAATTTGCATAGGTGGTACCTTTTTTGGCAGGTGTGGCTCTTAACAAAACAGTTGTCTGGCTAGTGCAACATCGTGTACAGGCTGGGTTCCTGAATTCAGGTCTAACAGCTTGATGCAGGATTCACACTCTGGCTCTGGTTGTGCAAAACAGTCTCTGACACAGTTTTAGGCAAATCATTGAAACTGGCTTAAGCAGAAAAGCTCCCTCTCTTTACCTGAGAGCTTCAGCAACTGCCACAGATGTTGGAGCCCAAACAGACAACACTGGGTTATTGGCTGTGGAAACCCAGATAGGCTTCCAAACTTTCCCGCAGAGCACACAGTTTGAACCTCTTCACTCTCTGGAGGCTCCCTCAGAACTGCACTGTTCAACGATCCCTCCTTAACCGAAGAAATCGCAATACTGTAATCTATTTAATAAATGAGGCTGTGAGCCAGCCCGGGGGCGCTGAGGGTTGAGGCACTGGACACCACACCTTGCGCCACACTGGTGACCCATGTTCATGAATGAGCACGGGCTACCAGGGGTCGGCGGGGGAGGGAGAGGATTGAACGTCCGATGACGGCTCTCCTCTCCACTCCCAGGGAAGGGCGGGTATGTTGTCCCACTCCTTGACTGCTCTCCAGTGGAGGATGGGGGATAGTGCCAGAGCTAGGGAGATAGGCTGCAAGTCATCGTGATGTGCACACCTCCACGGCCACGAGGGGGAGAGAACACAGAAAAGAGGAAATTGGCTGCTGGCTCCATGGCAACCTCTCCAGTGCTCCGGCGCCGCCGCTGCCTCATGGAGCTCTTGGGCCCTCTCCGGATAGTGCTTGGGAAGGGGGGGAGGATGGCCCTTCTGCCCCACCATCGGGGGTAATCCATGGGGGATAAAGGGCCCGGGAGGATCCAGGGGCATGGTGGTGGCAGGGGGCTGGCAGGAGGACAGAGAAGCACCCGCAGGCCGCAGGAGAGAGAGAAACATCTGAATTAAAAAATAAAAAAAAATAGATGAGGCTGTCAATCACAGTTCTGGCATTATGATTGGCCACTTGGAGAGCACAAAACGCACAGTCCTCTAACTCTCCCAACAACCATAGCTAAGGACCCCTTAGGACCCTTTGAGTTCCGATTGGCTGAAAGCAAATGTCAAAGTAACAAGATGGCGGCCGCAGTGCAAACAGCTATCAGTCCAACCTTAAAGTTAATTTTTACAAACAACAGTTACGTTTTAAGTCCAAACATTTACCTCATTCAATAGAGTTCCCTCTACACTATTATCCAGTGCAAGAGCGGAGTTGATGGGAGCCCCTCCCGGCTGGTTGCAAGCCTCAAAGCACTTGGACCCAGCATGGGCTATGTGCACTATATATGGATACTGATCTTCTTAAAGCAATAGCGCAACAGCCCTGCTCACATGTTCGTGCAGCAACCATGGACACAGCAAATACTTTATATGGAATTATCCTTAATGCTGGATATTAGCCCAGGTTCAAAAACAGAACACAAGGCTGGAACATGGCCAGAGAGAGGGCAAAGGAGGTGCCCTGGAACACAACATAAGGTAAGCCCCATCACTTTTGGGGGATTTACAAATAAAAACACACACCTCACTCCTGATGCTCCCTAATATGCTGTACCATACTCATACTTCTCAGACCCTAAACAGTGCATGTCAGTCTCCTGTCCCTTCCATTGAGCTTGTACTGACACAGGGGAGTTAAAATGTCCTAGTAAAACAAAAGTTTATTTATTTATTGAGAGTATTGGAATCACAAACCTTTGAGTTAGGGACTCATTTACAAAGGCTTCCCGTCAAATGGTACAACAAATAAGACAAAATCTGGATGCAACTAGAGTACAGTTAGGAGAAACAGCAAAAGTTTACAAATTACACAGGCACATGGTTAACAACAGGTAATATCCTCTAGGAGAAAAATACAGAAACAAGTAAATACACTGTACAGTGGGGGTTCGGGCATAGGGAGTAGGGACAGGGGAAGACCAAAAGGTAATTGGTAGGGAAGGAGTTGTGGGAAATGGGGGTAATAGGGTAGGGCAGAGTCTAACAGGAGGAGGAGGAGGCAAGGGTATTAGTAGAGAGGAGGAGCAAGAGGAGCAAATGGAAAAACTGCAGTCCGTGAAAACATTGTCAAACTTAGGGGAAGTACAGGGTTAGGTGAATAACAAAAGGAGATGTATGTAGTATGTGCATCACAGCAGTTGGAGGCAAGGAGACGCTGTTTGAGCAATTTTGAATGGACCTGTTTACAGGCAGAGGAAATTCACAGGGCAACCCACTGAGCCAGTGAGGAGCTTTGTACATGAAGGCCCTCTGACCCAGGGAGGTTCTACAAAATGATACTAAGTAAGTTGCTTTAGAGGAGTTTCTGGCAGAGCGGGTAGCAGAGGCCAATGTAAGGAGATGTTGAATGGTAGACAGAAGGAGGCCTGTAGATATTTTCTTGGCTAGCAGACAGGTGTGGTAAGCAAGGCTTCCCTCAAAAACTTAACTGGTCCGTATGTTTATATAGCTGAGAAGTGTGAGTGAGACGATTACAACTGGTGACCAGATGGCATGCTTTATTCAGGGAAACTCTGATCCTTCTAAGAGAAGAATCAGCAGCAGATCCGCATATAACTATGCCATAGTCAACTATGGATAACACTGAGCTAGTAACAGCCAGACGCAGGGCTTCAGAAGGCGTGCAAGACCTATGTCTATAGAGAAGGCCGATTCTGGTATTTATCGCCTGCATACTTGGTCGATATGATCCTGAAAGGAGAGGTAGAGTCCAGAGTGACCCCAGGGTGTGAGCTGGCAGGTAAGATTATTTAGGGAGTGCCTTTCTATTTGTTATGCAGGTTGGCATATCATGACTTTTGTTTTTTTTTTATAGTTTAAAATAAGTTTATGGCTGGAGAACCAAGATTCAGATTCAGAAAAAACAGTTGGAGGTCTTTCTGTAGGCGGGGTCTGATGGCTACTGTGGATTACTGCATCATCCGGTAAAGTAACATCTTCCCAGAGCAGGCTTGGGGAGGGTGTTGAGGAACAGGCTGAACAGGAGAGGATCAAGAAAAGATCCTTGGGGACTCTATAGCGAACCGTAAACAGGTGGAGACAGTTTTATTGATTTTAACTCTCTGTGAGCAGCCACTCAGGTAGTTGGCAAACCAGGAGGTTGCATCCACAGAGACCTAGAGATGAGAGAGAGATCTATAAGGAGTGGGTGGTTGGCCGTATCTATGTACACAGACCCAACTGGGTGGCTTTGGTTATACCAGGGTTTAATGTATAAAGTCAGTATACTCCAGAAGTGCAGTGGAGGTACTGTGGCCCAGCCTGAATCCATGCTGCTGTGAGCATAGAAGGTTGTAATTATGGAGATATTCAGTGAGTTGATCCAAAACAATCCTTTCAAGGGCTTTGGAGATGGGCGTAAGAATGGAGATAGGGTGATAATTGCTGTGGGAGGGTCTTTCACCACTTTAAAAGATAGGTGTAACAACAGCAGATTTACATTGTGAGGGGAATTGTCCCAAGCAAAGGGAAAGATTAAGGATTTTGGTAAGGGGGAATAGGACAACATCCAGGGTCAATAGTAGGAGCTTCTGATCCAGCAAATCAGCACTAAATCTCGATGTACCTAGGACCTTGGTGAGGTAAGATTTAGTTTCATGGGGAGGAATGGTCCTAAAGCAGAATGGTGGGATACTAGAGAGTGGGGAGGGAGGTGGAGAACTAAGTGGAATGTTGAAAACATCAGGGGGAGAAGTCCACCAAGGTCACTGAAGGCAGTGTTAAAGGTGTTTGCAATAAGCTGCAGGTCTTGGGAGATAATTCATTTATGTTCGGGGAGAGTTAGGTGACATAAAAGTGTGACATAAATAAATAAATAAACAAACAGTAAAATAAAACTGTTTTAACAGTCTTAAGGATGTGTGGTAACATGACAACTAGCTCCAAACTCACAACTACGGAGGCTTAAGTAAGACAAAAGTCCATAGCTCAAAAATAACAAAAAAAAAACACAAAAAAACTCAACAGCCTAATGCAGGCGGAGGGACTATTTTGTCAAAAAAAAAAAAAAAATGAAACACTTAAGGTGTTTTAACATGTAAACTTAAAAATTATTTTTCATTCATATATAATACAGTGCCCATTTTCTAAGAGCAATAATACCCTCCAGGGTGGGCAGTATTGGCTATACCTGACCTTTCAGGGTTATAAAGCCCTCCGCTTGCAGCATCGGCCCATTACGCCCCTGGACAGTCCAGTATAGCCCAATACCCCCTTCAATGGTATTATTGTTTGCTGAGACTGGGCGAGAGAGGTGGTGCCACAATGAAACACAGAAACGTAGACCATGACTGAAAAACATAGGCCCATCCAGTCTGCCCATATTCCATATAATCCTGGAACCTTCTAGAACCTGTTGTTCCTCCAAGGTGCCCAGGATACTAACCCTTCCCACCCTATCTCCATTCTCCTCCGTGATCTTGTCGCCCCAGGTGACCACCATTCCCTGCATTCTGTCCCATGCCTGCTTGAATTCCTTGACTGTGTTTGCACCCACCACCACAGCAGACAGACTGTTTCAAGGTTCCACCACCCTTTTCATAAAGAAGTACTCCCTCATGTCCCTCCTGAACATCCCTCCTGTTAATTCCACTCATGATCTTGTGACTTCGAGTTGATATTCAGGGTAAATAATTTCCCACAGTTTACCTTGTTAATTCCTTTAAGGAACTTGAAGGTCTCTATCATATCTCCCCTCACCCTTCTGGTCTCTAGTGGGTACAATATTGAGTGCCTTGAGGCGCTCTTCATAGGATCTGCCCTGCTGGCCCTGAATCATTTTTAAGTTCGCTGCTCCTGCACGCTGCAAATTTATTGCTATGAGTAGTGTGTGCGAAAACTTCAAAAGAATGAGCTGCCGAACAGCTTAACACTGTTTGGTCATGGAACAAATATGTGTGGAATGAAGCAGATTCTGCACATGCACAGTAGTGCACTGCTTCTGCGCATGTGCGGAAACAATGTGGGGATGCACTCCATGGATTTTATTTGCTCAATTTGCCTTTCCTGGCGAAACATTTCAAGAAATAAATATGCTGGCTGTTGCGGCTTTCCATCTGTCACATACTCCCTAGAAAAGCTGACATCGGAGTGCCCAATCCCTTTGTCAGCATGTATCCCCCCCACATTTGGCATACTGGGAGCCCACCCCAGTGTGCCCAGACAATTTTCATAATTTATTACCCCCAACACCGGGATGCCCACTCCCAGTGTCTGATGCCCTTCACACCCCAAGCTCAATTTATTTGCTGACAAGGGTGCCCAATCCTCTTCTGTATCATGTCCCCCAAGCCATATGTGGCACACTGGGAGCCCACCCCAGTGTGCCAAAAGTATTTTTTTTTAACCTGCAAATCAAGAAAACGGTCCTCCAGAGTCTTTTTTTTGGTAACCTGCAAAAAAGAAAACAGTTCTTTGTCGTTTCACCCATCCCCCTCCCCATCCTGACTCTCCCTCTGCGCACCCACCTCCCTGCATGCCCCTTACCCCATACTTACCTCCGGAGGTTGGGAGCAGCGATCTTCTGAGGACCCGGATGTGTCTGCACTCTTCAAAGTTGAACTGCGAACTGAGGAATTGAGCAAGTGCTGTATGATGGGAATCGGTGTGGGGGGAGGGTCAGCTTAGGTTGATATCTCAGCCATTTTTAGGACTTTTGGCCCCAAATTTTCAACATGGGGTTCTTGAGACCCCACCTCATGAACACTTGCACTGTCATTTCATTTCTCGGTCCCGAAAAGTGATTTTGTGGTTGCTACGCGGAATCACCTTTCAGGACTGATTAACGAAATGACAGTGCCATTGATCATGAGAAGAGGTCCCAAAACCCATGTTGCAAATTTGGTGAAAATTCAAAAATGACTGCTAGTATGTAGCGTGCATTGCTACAGTTTCTCACACACTGTAACTTCAATTTTAATATTTTCACTTCAGATTTTCTACTTTGCCATTTTTCACACCTCCTTATGAACAGTACAGCTGTAATTTTCACATCCTTCACATCCTGCCCGAAACATGTTTTCACACCTGTGGACAGAATGGTGCAGTCGCTGTTGGAAATCAGCTTTTGGGACAGATTAACAAAATCACAGTGCCACTGTTCATGAGGAGAGGTCCAAAAATGGCCATGCTGAAAATTTGGTGAAACAATTCAAAAAAAATGATTGTGTTACAGGTGTGTGTTGCGCAGTTTGTACGCACGCTTGTAACGTCGACAATTTTTCATATTTTCACTCCAGATTTTCAACAGTGCCATTTTTTTCACATTGCCTCATGAACAGTACAGCTGTTATTTTTCACATCCTGCCCGAAATGGGTTTTCGCACCTGTGGTGCCTAATAATAACAATTTTATTTACAAAGCACAATCTCTAAAATCAAAGCACTGTACAACTCTAAAAAACAATTAAAAACAAAACATAGATATCAAACCAGTTAAGATTAAGTAATAAAGTACAGAAACATGTAAGAGCATATAACAAGCCTAGTCACCAAATGCCTGGCAGAATAAAAAGGTCTTTAAAGCCGTTTTAAATAGTGCAGTCGATATGCAAAATCACCTTTCGGGATTGAGTAACAAAATGATAGTGTCACTGTTCATGAGGTGGGGTCATGAAAAGCCCATGTTGAAAATCTGGAGCGAAATTACCAACAAGCGCCTGAGGCATTAGGGTTTCCAACCGTAACACCCTACCCTGTAGAGACTGACAGGTGTCGAGGGTGTGACTTGGGATCTTCGGCCATAATGCTCACGCCATTCCACCCCCACCCTGCAGCAAGTGACAGGCATTGAGGTGTACCTTGGGGTCTTCAACCCCAACACTCACCCCATTCTCCTATACTGCACCTATCTCAATGTATTTCCTTATGGAATGGGGCGAGCGCAAGGCCCGAAGACCCCAAGGCACACAGCGACACCTGTCTGTGTCTGCAGGGTAGAGTGAGGTGAAATGGCATGAGCGTTATGGCAGATGACCCAAAAGTACACCACCAACGCCTGTCAGTCTCTGAAGGGTGGGGGTGGGGTTGGCGTCAGTTCAATACTTCCCTGCCATTCCTATTATGCATCTCTCTAACTCCTGCACTACCAATGCCAGCAAGCAAACATTCGGCATTGTCAAATGCTTGTTAAACTTTCCAGTGATGATTTTGTCAAAGAAATGCAGTCGCTTACCTAAGAAGGTCCTTGGGACCGATTCCAAGAGGAATGGCGTAACTCACAGGTGGTTGCGAGTTACGCCATTCGCGGCTATGCTAGTGACCCTATGCCGCGTGACCGCAGCCGGGCAGGGTCCTGGCACTTGACATGGATACGCCAAGCTTAGGCTAATGCCATGCACATGGGGTATATGCCCCACATGTTGCAAATTGTGGCTGGTGACAGGCAGCCCCCTCGAAAGCCCCCCCACCACGGACCACCACGGCACACACCAGTGGGCATGGGGGGCAGGACTGATGGCACAAGCATCCGGGTGGCGCACCATGGATTGGAACCCAAGGGGTCCCTAACGATTGGGGGCAGGAGTGTGTTTGTGGGGGCAGTATGACGCCATTGCCATGGTGCTGCGTGGCGGCATCCAATGGTGCTAGCCGTCGGATGCCACTTAGGACTGCTACAAGCTGCCATAACAAAGCTATGTCAGTGCGCCTTTTAGAATTGCACTGGCGGGTTACGACAGCTGCCCTCCTGGAATTGGGCGATGTTGTTGTCGTAACCCGCACTTGCACCATGGCATTGCGGGCTACGGTGTAGCGGGTGTTGCAACCTACATCCACCATGGCGCAAGTCACCACTTGGAATTCCAACGGGCGTAATGCATGGTGTAAGTCACGGGATACACCAAGGGGTTTGGCGTATCTCGTCTTATGCTGTGTAGCCCGTCTTGGAATCAGACCCCTTGTTACTTAAGTGACTGTCTTTCTCTGACAAAATTGTCACTGAAAAGTATAAAACAAGCTTTTACAAATTGCCCCATTAAACTCTATAGAGCACCTCCTCGTGCTGTTCCTTAAGTAATGTGGCAAACTTTTGGCATTGACAAATGCTTGTTGTTACTCTATGCTACACTGTTTCCAACCTATCCCTGTCCTTTCTGAGGTGAGGACTTCAGAACTGGATTCAGTACTCCAGGTGAAGCCTCACCAGGGATCTGTATAGGGGAAGTATTGCCTCTTTTCTTGTACTGTCAATGCCCCTCCCGATGCATCCCAGCACCCTATTGGCCTTGATATGGGCCTTATTGCACTGGCTCATTTGTTTGGGGGAGTTGCTGATGACTCCTGGATCCCATTCCTCTTCTGTAGTGCTACTGTGGCACTTGTCGCCATTTCAGTGACTGCCATTTTGTGCCAGTCCCCCTATGTGGCGCTGCTGCTGCTTTTGTTGTCGCCCTTTTCGGAATAGCCTTCTTCATGGGATACCATTGACCGCCATCCTTTGCTGCCTCCCTTCTAGCCAACTACCCACCCAGTTCACTACTGTTTTAGCCACACCCAGGTCTGGTCTTCCATCTTTTTTTTTTTTTTTATTTTTCTTTTTGTATGCCCCCTCTCACCACCACATTCCTGCTCCTTCTGGAGTCTCAGTGGCCTGATTCATCCCGCTCCTACTAGCCGACGCCAGTGCAGTCCATCCCCCATGAAGCCTTGGTTCTACCTCCCAGGTGGAGTGCAGGTGGGGCCTTACACCCGGCGTGACTTGAGTTTCGTTGGGGATGCTGGCTACTGGCGTCGGTAGGGGCATTGGGGATCGTGGGCCAGGAGCTCTGTCTACCAGGAGTCTGTTGGTGGGTATTTCCTGGTTTTCTTCCTGCCTCAGGATCGCACACTCGGGGAGCCTAGGGGAGGAGCACGTCATGACGTGCCTGACGCTCTGGCTCCTGGCAGACGTCCATCCCTCCCTGCTATGTGCAGTCTCACTGCACCTCCACCTGTGGTCACCCAGGTGGTGGTGTTGCAGCGGGACTTGCATCCCCACTCACCCCCTGGAGGAGGAGAGCAGCTGTTGGGCGCTCAATCCTCCTCCCCCAGCCGACCCTCCAGTTACCAGAGTCTGTTCCCGAACCCGGGTCGCTGGCGTCACAAGAGTGGAAGTGACCGTTGGCGTGAACTGGCGTAGGTCTTCCATCTTTTGAGCAACCTTTTTATGTAGTACCGAATCAAAACCTTGCTGAAGTCCGAGTACAGCAGATCCACAGTGGCCCTTGTCTAGTTTCTTGGTCACCCAGTCAGATTAATCTGACAAGACCTTCCCAACATAAAACCATGTTGTTTACTATCCTGGATGTAACCCCCACCGGCCCCTTGTTTAACTAGCAGGGCTGCTTCTCTCACCACATAGCGTCTGGGGCAAAGAGAGGGATGGGGGTTTACATCACAAGTACACACATTTTTTTTCTAAGCCTGCTATCACAGACAGGCAACCAAGTGTGGCAACTACCTGCACACACCTGGTGAGACCATTTACCATGGCCAGCAACCCAGGTCCCTGGGAGAAAACGTTTGCTCATAATTGTGCTAGGTTTGCACTTCTGGTCCAGGGCACCCAAGTAAATCCAGACACAATGGAAGCAATAACAATACTGTCCAAACCAGGTTGGGATTCTAGATTGCGGCTTGTATTCACGTAACAGAGTAGGAATAATCACAAAGCGAAGATGGACCCCACAGGGCTACACATACTGGTATTGCAGATTCTCCAGAGTACAGAAATTCCTGACATTCCCATTTAGCATAGGGTAAAGACACAAAACAGCGAACACTCTGGTTCTGAAAATGGAGATTGGCACACACGGCCAGTTACTGGTATATTTCCCATCAACTAGGCACACACGGCCAGTACTAGGACACTTTCTCATATTTCATGAGGAATGAAGGTGGCACACACTACCACAAAAGAGCACATCCAGGCTCAAAATCTTCCAGCACCCACTATACTGAGGTGAACTGAAAACAGAGAATCCAAAAACCCACGTTTGGGTAACTATTTCCATCAGGCACTGGCCAAATGCACTGACTGAAAATTGAACTGGTGCCCAAACTGAACTCTGAGAGGTAAACTGGTTACTCCAGACCGGGGGGGGGGGTCTCCCACCTTTTGCTTTGGACATTCATCTAGTTAACAGCACCCTCACAGAAACTCATAGATGCTATCTTGAAATGTTTTTCACACTTAACATACTACATGACACACCTCTAAGGTATCAGAAAGTCAAAAGTTTTGTACTTGGACAGTCTCTCACTAGACTCTAAATGTAGGCAGGCACTTTTAAAACAGAAACAGTCAAGGTGACAGGGTCCCTTTGTCAGAGGAATTCACCATAGGTACTGCAGGTGCCCCTCCTGAGCTTACACAAAGTAGTACTCACAGTTTTGAAGTTGTACAGAGACAGCTTCACCAGATGAACTGCATTGAGGGGATTGCCCTGAACCTGAAGATGCCCCTTCCGTCATGGGATAGGGGCAAGGAAAATCCACTTGGCAAGGTCTCTGCCACTTCAGTCACTGTCTTCTATGTTCTTCTTCTAGGGTGAGAACAAACTACTCAAAACAAAGAGGTAGCTCTCTGTCAGAGCTAGGTGAGGAGCTGCACAGCAAGTTGCAGCCTCCTCCTGGAACTCCTGCTCAGGACTGACTCCACTCTTACTCAACATTCTAAAGCTATCTCCCTAGAGCTGGCAAAGAAGTGTGGCTTATGCCGCTGTGAAAGTTCTAAGATTACATCATCCTCCAGCTCAGCTGAGACTGAAACCAGAGCATGACAGCATGAAACCCATTTGACTGGCATTTCACTAGCTGCCTTTCCCTGCCTGCCACTGGTTCTAACTGGGATTCGAGTAACACCTGGGAACAAGGGGGTAACACTGGAGTCAGTTGCTCTCTAGGTAGTCCACAAGGTCCTCTTTGATTAGTGATTCCATCAGCTTCCCTGGAGGCCAGATTGACAGGTCTGTAGTTCTCTGGTTGCTCCTATCACCCCTTATGCAGTGGTACATCTGCCCATTCTCCATCCCTTAGAACTTCCCTGGACCTAAGTGAGCTGTTGAACAGCTCAGCCAGTGGTTTAGCCACTTCTGCTGCTAATTCCCTGAATATGCTCATATGCAACCCATCTGGTCCTGGGGCCTTATCTAGCTTAAGGGCTGCTAGCCCTTTCAGGACCCCCTCACTAGAAAGTATGGGCTGCCTCATTTCCCAGATTCCCTTAGCGGCTCCTTTGATGCCAATTTCTGGCATGGAACCCCCATTCCTCCTTAATGAATACTGAGCAAAAATAGTTACTCAGGACAGTGGCCTTTTGCTCGTCATCCTCTATCACCCTATCCCCCCTCAAGGAGCTGTGCAATGCCCCCTTTTTTTCCTTTTTTCATTGATATATCTAAAAAACTGCTTTTCTCTGTTCTTGACCCCCTCTGCGATACACGCTCTGTCTGTTTTCACCTCCCTGACAGCCCTCTTTGCCTCTCTCTTTTTCTGTAGATAATCCTCCAATTCGGCCTCCCTCTGCTTTTCTTTGTATTTATAGGTGGCCTTTTTTTTGGCTCTAACCACTTCCCTGACCTTAGCTGAGAACATTAGTGCTCTCTTAAACCTATTTGTTTTTTATACTGTTCTTATGCTTGCCTTTGATGCCTCGAGGATGGCTCCCTTTATTGCCCCATCACTCCTCTACTCCCCTAATGTCCTCCACCCCTACTAACTTATCCCTGACCAGTTCCCCCAACCTATCAAAGTCTGCCCTTCTAAAGTCAAAGACTTCGGTTCTTGATTGTGTGTTGCTGGCCCCAATGGCCAATTCAGACAATGCAGAGTTGTGGTTGCTGTTCCCTAGTGGCTCCCCTACTCCCACAGCACCCACCATCTCTGCATTGGTGGGCACCACATCAAGGATTATGTTCTGCCTGGTAGGTTCCTTAACAAGCAGCACCAGTAGACAGTCAGTACTAATTATTTACATTCAGAACTTCAATAAAATAAATCTGTATTGAAAAACAGTTGTGGTATATTAACTAAGTTATTGTTAAGGCAGACTGGATGGACTTGGTATTGGTTCCTGTGGAGGAAGACTGCCAGTTTGGTGTTGAAGCTGACTGACCTGGAACACATAAATATGGCTATACTGCAATACTGAATTCCTTCTCAACATCAAGCTTACAAGGATTGTTTTAAATTAGAGTCCCCTTCATACTCTCCGAGGGTTTCTGGAAACACACAGATTTTATATTTTGATTTTCTGCTGTCATTGACTGTGTCCATTTTGTTTCATCCCATAAATTGAATGGGCCCTTAGAATACTCATGGGCAAAAGTGGGAGGTGCTACCCCTCCCCACTCACTTAACACAACAGATGTACCTATTTTCCTCTGTCAGATGTTGGAGGGTCTGCAGTCCTGGAAGGCGTCCAGTAATGTCTGATACTGTAATGTCTTGTAATGTAATTACTGTCTAGTAATGGAGTGCTTGGTAAAATTAAAAGGCTATACCTGGGGTTTAGCGGGGGCAGTGGGTCATACGCCATCCCCCTAAAGCGTTGCTTAAGTATGCAGCGTCCTTTGGACACTCATTTCTTTGCCTGCAGCTATCTGATGTCTGGCTCGCCAGCCTGCCTTTCTCCTACCTCCTCTGCTGCATGACTGTGGCTTGGGGCATCCTTCCCTGCTCCGTCAATCCATCCCCCATTGCTTCCTGCTTTGCTGGCTGCCTGCCTCCAGCAGCCCTGCTATGACTCTGTTTCAGTTGCTGCTTTTTGTTGGTGTGCTGTTCTTTGGTGCACTATTCCTTGGTGCCAATCGTGGCTCCTTGGTTCCACTGCTGGATCCTTCCTTCCTAATGTTTCTCTGCCTGTGTTGTTCATCGTGCCAGTGGTGCTTCCTCTTCTGACATTCACCTTGCTTGCTCTGTGTGGCTTTCACCTTCATTTGGGGTCTGCCTTCTGCCCCCTTGTTCTCCAATCTGCTACTATCTTGGTTCCCACTTCCCCTGCCTCTACTTCTCACCTTGAAAGTGTGCTGGGAGACCTCCTTCCTACTTGCTCCCCATCTGTTGCTGTCCTGCCTCCCACCTCCTGCTTGCTCCAGGGGTCCACTGAGGTGGTATCATTTCCCTGCCAGGTTACTATGGCTTCCCTTGATGGGTACTGTTTGTGTGTCTGCCCTTCTCAGCTTTGCCTGCTTCTGGGGTTTTGCTCCTGCTCCTGCTCTTGGCCACCTGCCTGCTTCAGGCCTCCTCTTGGATGGAGCTCTGGCCGTGCTTTTCTTCAGGCAATTTTTTTGGACTTCAAACCACATTTTCTTACCATACTTCCCAGTCTGCCCAGTCCTTTCCTCTGGATTCATCTTTAACCCTTACCAAT
Source organism: Neoceratodus forsteri (assembly GCA_016271365.2). NCBI lineage: Eukaryota > Metazoa > Chordata > Ceratodontiformes > Ceratodontidae > Neoceratodus > Neoceratodus forsteri. The sequence goes on along the minus strand of JADMNL010000031.1, from coordinate 62,004,335 downwards.
CTCTTACCATACCTACCATTCCAACTGTCCCTACTACTTTCAGGCAAACACCTCAACAATCAATGACAAATAGGCATACACCCCAGTGACAATTAGGCATATACCCCAACAATAATCAGTTCATTATACACCCCTCCATCAAGTAGGCATATTCCCCAATCACTGCTCCTCAAGAGCTCAGTATGCTTTCACTATATGGTTTTGTACTGCAACAAATTGGGCCTTCAATAAATCGTCTTCTTATGTCTGTGAGCCTTATATTAGGAGAGTATTAGGGCTGCCAGTCCTGAAGTTTGTGTTTCCAGTCCTCTCCTTTTCCTTTCGGTGTTCTGTAACGTCACCACCCCTTTGGCACTCTGGTTCAGTCATACATCTCTGAAGGCAAGCCTTTAGCACTTTTATTGGGTGGATGTTAAAAGCTCACTTGTGCCCTAGCTGCATATTGTCATGTCACAGGTCCAAATTCAGCATTGGGGTTTTAGTGGTATCACAGAAAGCCTGGAGGGATAGCGACCTAAGACATGGATTCCAAGGTTTCCAACACAAGTGAGGTTTTCCTCTCCTTTGTGCTGAAGGTCATAAAAGTAGTTAGTTATTCTCATGTTACCTATTTTCACTTCACCAGACGGATTGGGGCTCGGATGACGGCTACTCCATTCTTCACTGGTCATTCAGCATCATGGCACTCCTTCTTCTTAGCAGAAGATAATGTTGATTGTTCTGTATACACCTACAGCTATGTGTTTTGGAGGCTGTTCCCTAAAGTACCTTTAGCCAAGGGATTGGTGGTGCTACAACACTTCTAGGGGTGGAAGCCCTTCTCAAAGAGGGTTCCTGTGCTTCTGGAACCTTGAAAGGATGGTACAGTAGTTCCTTTGGGAAAAAGAGTGTCAAAGGCCACATTGACACAACAGGTCCTACTGACTACCTCAGTCTTCTAACTTCCAATAATCACCTTGCCAACAGTGCTGAGCTACCTACAGTACTCTGCAACCTTATCCAGTTCGTTGCCCAAGTGCAATACTTCATAGTACAAGCATTTACTACAACAACTGATCTTGCAACCATCAGCAGTAGTTACTCCATATCTATCTGCCCACTGAACCAGTGAACTGCAAAGCTAGGCCTGGTGTTCAGTGGGGCAGCAGGGGATGCTCGTCACGTCCCCCACCAAGCACTACTTAAGCATGCATGCCCCAGGTGTCATTTGGCTGCTTGTTTCTTTGCTCCCACCATCCTCCTCTTCTCCTCTAGCAGGTCACTTTTCTCCTTCTGGGCTTTTTCCCCTAGGGTGTACACTCTGCTGTCCCATCATCCCCCACCTCAGAATAAATTGTCTGCATGGCCTGCTTCCTATTGCCAATGGAGGTTGGCATAGCCCTTGCCAGTCAATCAAGGAGATGTGCTGTTGGTCTGTATTTGCATGACCAATGGTGTAGCCTAGGTTTGGCTTTGAGACTTCACAAGCGACTAGTGTTTGGGGTGCTGTCAGGTGTGCCAGTCAGTGGCAAGAGTGCAGTGGAGAGATGGATAAAATGCTGCATGTGTGCCCTGAGGGTTGTGTGGTGTGTCTGGGTGGGATAGACTCCATGTCCTCACAGTCTGTGTCAGATCTTGGACTGCCCGTCCCCTCCTCCACAGGGGTCAATCTATCAATCAATCAATCCTATTGCTCAACTAATATTAGCTTTTACAATACAACACATAATTAAAAATGGTTACACAGTTTTGTAACTGAGACACATACAGACACTCAGTAGATCACAGTTATATTGTTTCTAAATAAATCACAGATGATGATAAAAATTCCTAGATCATTAGAAAATATCAAGTTATATGAAACAATATTACGTAGACCTCAGGCTTGAGGGCATCTTTACCTACATTCCAGTGGAAACATGGTAATACCTATACTGAAAGTGAGTTTATCACTCATAGAATGAGATAGGAGTTTCTCAGTAGGTTGCACACTTGCCTTTGAGGCCAGATGATCAGAAGGCTGTGGTTCTATTCCTCACACCAGGCACTTGGATTAAATCCCAATACTGACATTGTGGTGAAGCATGAGGGGGTGCTGCAGTTCTGAGAGACTGTCTTTTGGATGAGATGTTAAACCGAGGTCCCATCTGCCTGTTCTGGTGGTAGTTCAGGTGGATGTTAAAGATCCCATGGCACTTTTCGAAAAGAGCAGGGGCATTTACCTGGTGTCCTGATCAAATATCCCCCATTCACTAAAAATGCCATGAACTGGTTCAATGTCAGTTGGCATCCATCTGTATCCCCCTTCCCTGGGATGAGCCTGAAAATAGGTAGAATTGTCTAGTCCCCCTTTCCCGGTCAACAAAAACTAAATAAATAAATAAATGTAATATTCATTGCTAGAACAGTGTATCAAGATCACAGATTTCACAAGTTTTCCAAGAAATGAAAGCAATTTGTGTGGGCAGCAGGGATGTGGGTAATAGGAAATAAGGAGGAAGTATAGCAAAGTGGTTTAGGGCTCTGAGCTGAAAACCTGGAGACCTGGGTTTGAATCCCACAGCCCCCACTTGCATACTGTATGACCATAAGCAAGTCATTTAATGTACCTGTGCTCCCAGGTTGCACCTGGAAGCAAGCTACGACTTAGTGTGCCTTTCCTGGGTAAACAATTTCCCCTTTCCCTTTTTCAAAGAAATGGGCCGAGAACAGCATCACTCCACAGGGGGTTGTAGCATTGGTGTGTTGGGCTGAGGCATTGCCTCAATAGCAGTGTGCTCCGTGCGTGGAGTTCGAGTTTTATTGCTGCTTTCTGTGTCCCTGGTGATTGGTTCTTTTCTATCACATGGACCAGTGGACTAAACATATGCATTAATTACTGGCATTTTATTTTATCTGTATTTTTTTGACTAGGAATGATACACTGAGCTGTGACCACTTGTTTCTAGATGCATTCTGAGATTTGTCTTACATCTAGCTCTTTTATTGACAGAAGAAATCTTGTCCAGGACACTGCCAAAAGTACCCTACTCTTATTCTGAGTGTCATATCATTAATTTCCACCTTGACAGCCAGTGGCATAATGTGGTTGCCCTTCTCCATGGCACAGCTGGGAAGGGAAACTCATGTTGTTACTTGATGGGGGAACTGTTTGTCCGGCTGTGGCATGTGATGGCCATCCTTTTCTGTCCCTGGTGTGTGTGTATGGCGCACCTGTGGGGGGAATATTACTAGGGAACTTGCTGTACTGTATAGTGTCCTCTGATACACTATGGCCCTCACCTTAACATAGAAACATAGAAGTTGACTGCAGATAAAGACTGCAAGGCCCATCCAGTCTGCCCATTTTTTTCTTCCTTATGAATGTGCCATAGGCCTGTACTCTGTCAATGGCCTATCTATTCATACTCATCTGTATTGCTCCTTATGCCTATGCCATGCCTGTTTGAAGCCTGCACTGTTCATATCCACCCCTTCCTGAGTAGTGGTGGATATGGATTCAGTGTGTTCAACCATTGTCTTCAACATCAATAGATTGTTGGATTGCTGGTTGGAGGCGTCCTTCTCCAGTTCGAGCTCTGGCGTGTCACCTTCCCCCAACCCCACTCCCAGCCGGCTGAGCTTGGCAGGAGAGACAGTTTTTTCTTCACATTGCCATGAAGGTAAACCATTTGTGCTTACTGGTAGTGATCATTAAGAGGATATTAATAACCACAAATTAATGGTTGCCTGGATGCCCTCCCACACCACTTGCTTGTAAGCTGACATTCCCCTCAAAACCATGAACCCATACAGGTTTTGCTGCCTTCCTCATGCAAATGTTAGGTGTGCATGGCCATCTGTATACTAGCTGGCAACATCCATTCCATTCTTCCTGCTACGGTGTTGCAGGATTGTACACTGGTGCTGGACGCACCTTCCTGGTCACGCTGTGTGAGCCTCCTGACCCACTCGGCCAATGCGGCCCTTTCTTGGCTATCCTCAGATAGTATTTCCATGTTGCTCTGCAAGGGGCATTCTGCCTCCTAATATTGTGGGTCAAGGGGCATTCTGTGGGCATGGCAGTCTATGTTTGGATATGGCCCTTCTCCTCTGTGCCACGTCACACTTCATTGTGCACCTGTTGGTCTAGTGCTCCACCAGTGTGGATCACATGATGTGCAGCTCTTCTGCAATGAGGAGCTGCATGGCCAAAATATGTACATTTTGGCATATTTAACTATCCTTTGTGGATCAGACCCTAAATCAGAAACAGTTTTGCCCAGGTTTTCATATCAGACTGTAAGCCAGTCCTCTGAATAAGTGAAACAAGGATGCACAGCAAACCTCTGCACTGCCACTGTGTCACTGTGCCAGTCTCTGGGCTCCATTTCTCACTTTAGAAATTGTCCTCATTGATTTTTCAGCATGTAGTAAGTCCCACCCCATGCTTCATTTCAGTTTATAGGATCGCTCCTGATGGGAGATGCCCAGAGTGCTATTCCTTGTTTTAGAATCTGTCCTCCGTATGGTCCAGTGTGCAATACATCCCACACCCCAAGTTCCACTGCTGGGTTTAGGATCTGTCCTCAGTAGTGTCCACTGTGCAATATAAACTGCACCCCAAGTTCCACTGCTGGGTTTAGGAACTGTCCTCCTTAGTGTCCGCTGTGCAATGCACACCGCACCCCAAGTTCCACTGCTGGGTTTCAGATCTGTCCTCAGTAGGGTCCACTGTGCAATACACCATCCACCCCAAGTTCCACTGCTGGGTTTCAGATCTGTCCTCAGCAAGGTCCACTGTGCAATACACCATCTGCCCCAAGTTCCACTGCTGGGTTTATGATCTCTCCTCAGTAGGGTCCGGTGTGCAATAACCTTGCACCCCAAATTCCACTACTGGGTTTAGGATCTGTCCTCAGTAGGGTCTGCTGTGCAATACACTCCCCACCTCAAGTTCCACTGCTGGGTTTAGGATCTGTCCTCAGTAGGTTCCACTGTGCAATACACTACAAGTTGCGCTGCTGTGTTTAGAATCTGTCCTCTGTAGGGTCTGGTGTGCAATGCACCTCGCACCCCAAGTTCCACTGCTGGGTTTAGGATCTGTTTTCAATACCAAGTTTCACTGTGCGATATATCACAACCTGAGGGCCACACCGCATTTTGGGAGCTGTTACAGGTTTAGGCCAGGGTGGAAAAAGTTCCTTGTCCCTAGCTCTGGTTTATATTTTAATACAGCCAGAGAGACCACTCTTATTATTGTAGGAGGGGTTACGTGGATTCTTAGAGATTGAAATCATGAACCAAAGGTGAGCATTTCTGACGATCTAGGAAGAAAGACTACTTTTGCAACCAGAAGAGTCATCTTCCCAGTTGTATTACAATATGTGTTACGATATTATCATTTGAGGTAGGTCAATAACATATTAAAATGTAATAAAATCTCCTTGTTTTTAGGGTACCTGAGCAGAAGACACTCTGTACCTAATAAGAGTGTCTCACATGCAGGGGAAGGGGGGCTTCGATTGGTCAGGAGTGCTCCTCTATTTATTATGTTTGCTTGCGCATGTGCAAGAAACATAGTGCCATCATCCGGTTTTTGTGGGTGTGGTACCTGTCTTCCAATTCAGTCAGTGTGTTTGCTGGTGTGGTCACAGTTCACCAATGGATGCTGCAGCTGTCTATGACAGCAGTTGAAAATGCAGTGATGTACAGTTGAAAGTGAGAGCTTCGCTTCAGTGAGCAGTAATAAGATAGTGTTGATTAGCATATTGCAGGCAATCATGCTTGTATACATCTCTGCTTTCTCTTCCTTTCTTTTTCTTCATTGGTGCCCAATCCCCCGTTGGCTCAATTACCTCCCCCAAAAGAAATAGACTTCCAGTTGCCATGCTGGGAGCCCACCCCAGCCTGGCACACATCTGTATAGCTGACGGGGGTGCCCAATCCCCCATCTGCTCCATGGCCACCCCCCCAAAAACAAAAAATCTTCCAGCTGCCACGCTGGGAGACCACCCCAGTGTGGCACAAGTCCCACATCATTGTCCTCGGCTCTACTGCCCCCCCCAAAAATCTTCCAGCTGCCACACGAGGAGCCCACCCCAGCATGGCTTTGATTGATTGATTGACAAGTCCCGCGTCATCCTAAAAAGAAAAGAAACACCTGAAAAGAAAAAAGATCCCTCATTGATTGTCTTGCTCCCCAACCCGTGCCTACCCTCTGTGCATCCACCTCACCCCATACTTACCTCCGGAGGCCAGCACGACAATCTTCGGTGGACCGGGAACACGTCTGCACTCTTCAAAGCTGACCGCGAACTGAAGAAATGCCGGTAAGCTGTATAATGGAATAAATAGGGTTTTTTCAACTTTGATGCATATCTCAGGAATTTTTTGGAATTCTGGCACCAAATTTTCAACATGGGGTTTTTGGGACCCCTCCTCATGAATCCTGGCACTTTCATGGTGTTAATTGGCCCCGAAAGGTGATTTCACGGTCACTGCATGGAACCACCTTTTGGGACTGATTTACAAAATGACAGTGCCACAGTTCATGGGGTAGGTCCCCAAAAACCCTGTGTTGAAAATTTGGTGGAAAAATTCCCAAAAATGACTGATTTATGAGTGTGCATTGCACAGTTCCTATGCACGCTTGTAAGTTCACAAATTTTTAATATTTTCACTCCAGATTTTCAACATTGCCATTTTACCACACCTCCTTATTAACAGTACAGCTGTCACTTTTCACATCTCACCCAAAATGTGTTTCTGTGCATGTAGCGCACAATGGTGCAGTTGGTGTGCGAAATCAATGTTCAGGACAGATTAAGAAAATCACAGTTACACTGTTCATGAGCAGAGGTCTTAAAATGGCTGTGTTAAAAATGTTATGACAAAAGTCCATAAAATGACTGTGTTACAAGCAAGTATTGAGCAGTTTCCATGCACCCTCCTAAGTTCATGAATTTGTAATATTTTCAGTCCAGATTTTCACCACTGGCATTTTTCCACACTTCCTTATGAACAGTACAGCTGTCAATTTTCACACCATGGCCGAAATGTGTTTTTGTACTTCCAGCGCTGAAATGCGTGGTCGCTGTGGGAAATCACTGTTTGGGACAGATTAAGAAAATCACAGTGACACTGTTCATGAGCGGAGGTTCCAAAATGCCTGTGCTAACAATCTACTGTAAAAAATCCCCAAACTAATTACATTACAGGTGTGTGTTGCACAGTTTCTATGCACGCTCGTGACTTAACCAGTTTTTGTAATATTTTCACTGCAGATTTTCAACATTGCCATTTTACACCTCCCCATGAACAGCACAGCTGTCATTTTCACACCTGTTCAAAATGTGTTTTGTACCTTGGTGCCAAATGGCGTAGTTGCTGTGCAAAAAGCAGCTTTAGTCTGAACTGATATTGCCATTGTTCATGGGTGGGGTCACAAAAACATGTTGAAAATTTGGACGAAAATACCAATGAGCATCCTGAGGTGTTAGGGTTTCCGACCATAACGCCCCACCCTGTAGAGAATGACAGGCATCAGGGGTGTGACTTGGGATTGTCGCCTGTAATGCTCATACCATTCCACCCCCACCCACACCCTGCAGCCAGTGAGAGGCATCGAGGTGTGCCTTGGACTCTTCAGCCCCAAAGTTCACCCCATTCTCCTATACAGCACCCATCTCATCATATTTCCTGTTGGAATGGGGTGAACATAAGGGCCAAAGACCCCAAGGCACACCTTGACCTGTGTCAGTGTCTGCAGGGTGAGGGTGTGGTGAAATAGCGTGGCGTTATGCCTGACCCAAAGACACACCCCAATGCCTGTCACTCTCTGTAGGGTGGTGGTGGGGTTGTCTTCAGTTCAATACTTCATTGCCATTCCTATTATGCAGCTCTGTAACTCCTGCACTACCAATGCCAATGCCAGCAAGCAAACATTCGGCATTGACAAATGCTTGTTTTTAGAAATAGTTTCAGGTTGGTTCAGGCTGTGGGATACAATAAGATCTGGTTTATCCCTGCTTGCTAATCAACAAGTGGTATAAATTTTGAATTTTGCCATTTGTAGTTATTTATGCAAGTTATTAGAAAATCTGATTGTGGTGCCTCTGACCCCTAAGGTCCCCTCTTACATGTGCACATGATGCCAGCACCTTACCCACCACACGGTCTCCTCAGGCATGCGTCTCTCCTCCATTCCAATGTGCTGTAAAAGCACACAGACTTAACCTGTGACAATGCCCATATAGCTCCTAGTGCCTATGTTATGCTTTGTATTATTTGACCTGTTGAATATTAACTTTTATTCACACTGTATTGCTGAAGCGGTACTTATGTTACTCATTCTGTTATGTCACTGAATCAATATTGTCCAGTCTTTGTTAATCAGATTTCAATGCTGTCTTTGACATGGTGTAAACAAATTGTTATTTGACGAGGAACCTTTGTAAATGAGCATTTCTGCTCAAAGATGTATTTCTGAACTTTGAAAGGAATAAATAAATAAATAAATAAAATTGGTGACTGGGAAAGGCACACTGAGCCAAGGCTCTTTTCCAGGTGCGACCTGGGGGAGGGTAGTAGGGGCTACAAAATGCACAGAATATACAGGTACACAGATGACAAGTTACATTAAAGTGTAATCAGCGAACATGAACTGACAAGTGGCTGGGAGACGGGAGGCAGAGGATGGTGGTTAACAGTAGTCAGTCCAAGGAAAAAGAAGTGACCAGAGGAGAAAACCACAAGGATCAGTCCTGGGACCAATCTTTTCAATGCCTTCCTCGGTGTTCTTGCAGAAGGGCTGAAAGGAAAGGTTGCCTCTTGCAGATGACACCAAGATCTGCAATAGCGTGGACATTTCAGATGGGGTGAAGATAATGAGGAGGGATCTAGAAAAGTTGGAGAAATGGTCCCAAGTCTGGCAGCTGGGGTTCAATGCAAAGGAGTGAAAGATCATGCACCTGGGGCACAGAAACCCTGAAGTGAGCTACAGGATGGGAGGGCAATTGTTGGCAGTCACCAAGAACGAAACAGATCAGGGGATTATCATCTCAGATGACCTGAAGGTGGCCAAACACTGTACAAAGGCTGTAGGGAGAGCCAGTGGCATGTTGGGGTGCATTGGAAGGGGTATCACAAGCAGAAGAACGGAGGTGGTGATACCACAATACAAAAAACTGGTGAGGCCTCATCTGGAATACAGTGTACAGTTCTGGAGGCCACATCTTTGTAAAGTCATAGATAGGGTAGAGGCAGTGCAGAGGAGAGCAACTAAGATGATAAGGGACTTGTACTGCAAGCCATATGAGGAAAAATTGAAGGACCTCAATATGTATTCACTATAGGAACGGCGGGGGGGACGGACATGATAGAGACCTTCATGTATTTCAATAAAGTGCAAGTGGGGGACATCTTCCAGTATACGGCAGATACTAGAACAAGGGGGCACAATATGAGATTGGAGAGGGGCAGGATAAGGAGAAATGTGAGGAAGTTCTTCTTCACTGAGAGGGTGATGGATACATGGAACAGCCTGCCACAAGAGGTGATTAGAGCAAGCACAGTAGAGGGATTGAAGCGGGCCTGGGATAGACATAATGGAACCCTAGAGATGGGAAGGGAAGGCTAAGACGATAACCTAGTATGGACAACATCCGCCATCACAGGTAAGGAAAAAGGGCAGACTAGATGGGCCTAGCTGTCCTTATCTGCCGTCAGTTTTCTATGTTTCTGTGTAAGTGTTGAAATAAGCAATCAGTAAAAGGCATTTCAGCCACACCTACACCAGGGTTGGAGACAGCAGCAAGGGGAGCAGTCAGGTAGGGGAAAACAGGAGCACAGGGGGGACAGAAGGAGTTTCAGCTAACACCTGTACATATCTGCTAATCGGCTGGTTTTTAAATCTGTTATGAAATGTAAAAAACAACCATGCTGAAAGCAAGCAGGTCTGGCTATATTCCATGACCTGAACTCAGTTTCTGGTGTTTAGGATTTGCTATCATTAGTATTCAATATGTAATATATTACACATCTTGGAATCCACTCCTTCATTTGGGATCTGCTTTGGGTTCATGGTACAAAACATGCCCAGTCCTGAGCTCCACCCCTGGTCTGAAGAACTGCTGTGTGTTCAGAATTCAAGGCACTCCCCATCCTGAGAGCCATTCCTGGTTTTAGAAAGTGTTCTAAGTTCTGAATGCAAGGCATTCCCAGCGATCAGTTCTGCTCCTAGTTTTAAGATCTGTTGTTATTGTTACACTACATCTCCATCCACAAGCTCTTTTCTTGGTTTTAGGGTGCAAGACCTGAATCAACAACATGATATCCTGTTGCCAACGTGCACCTCATTGACTAAATGAACTTCCTCGATTACTAGTAAATCTACCCTAAATTGGACAGTTTAAACTGGAACTAAGAAAATATATCCCCTCTTGTCCATGCACAAGATAGACCACCCTCCCATCACTCTCTCTGCTCCCCACCCTCTCTTCCTCTCCTCTTCCCACCTCACCACTCCCCCACCTCCCCTCTCCCCACCCCACTATCTACCTTCCCACTCCCACCACCTCCCCTACCTACTTTCACCTTCCCCAGTTACCGCTAGGCCTAGTCGCCCTTTCTTCTCCCTCTTACCTTTCCACTGCGCCTCTCCTCCCCAATGCTCCCTGGCTACTCTCCTCTATCTTACACACCTCCTCTCACTGTGCACCACCATCTGTATCCTGTGACAATGCCATGTGCTGCTGTTATGTTTACCTCAATGTTGCTGCTATTTATGTTGTATTATTTTATTAATGTTATGCTGTCTGTAATGTTATTTTGATGTGGAACCTTTGCAAATGAGCTGTGCTCAAAGGTGTCTTCCGAAACTTGAAATAAAAAATAAATAAATAAAAAAAGACATTCCCAGCCCTGTGCTTCACTTCTGGATCCAGGAACTGCTGTCAGTTTGTCATATGACATTCCTGGTCCGGAGCTCTACTCCTGGTTTTAGGAGCTACTGTCCCTCAGGTGCACAAGAAAAGGACGAGTGCTAAGTCAAGCCCGAGTTAAACCTGTGTTCTGAATGGATTAAGATTTCTGGTGAAACACTTCACAACAATTACAGGCTTTTGTTGGGGGTGGGGTAGTATATATCCATTTGGTATAATGTTTCATAACATTTCACAGAGTGAGACAGCATTGCACCTGACGGTGAAAAAACACTACCCTGGCTGAATTTGAATCTGTTCTCTAGAGCCAAGCTATATTCCTCTTCTATGGAGAAGCTATGAAATGCTGAGGTACACCATCCTTCTCTTTTTGTTCTCCTCTCCCAAGAGAAAATCAGATTGTTACTGTTATTACTTCCCACTGATTTCCTGCCAGTTCTGGGACAGTTCCATAAGGGCATACTCTCTCTCTTTTTTTGTTTTTATTAATCAAGATTTTTGCCCATCCACTGCCATCTATGCCTGCCTTCGGGCCCTGAACCAGCAACCCCATTCCACCACCCCCTGGTCTGACCCCAGCCCCCCCACGCATTTACTTGGCACTACCACTGAGCCTCCACTCAGTGGTAGGCAAGAGTTGGGAAGGCTTACCTCCCAGTCTGTTGAGGAGGAGCTGCTAAGCGGCCACTCAGTCCTCCACAGCCCTCCCCCACTGACCAACCTCCAGCAACTCAAGCTTATTCCTGAACCCAGGTCATCGGTGTGGGAGAGGTAAGGTGCCTCAGCCCTCTGCGGCACTGGGTCAGCAGTGTGAAAGTACTCTCTGAAATGTCTAACAATTCCGATGAGGTGAGTTTATCAATTATGGCTAGCATGTGTTTTTTATTGGTTTCTAAAAATTATTCTGAATATACAATAAGAACAACTTTTCATTGTTGGCACATGCATGGGCTATGAGGCTAGATGCATCTCCAGTTGCTGCTGTATTCCTACAGCAATCAAACTGTAAATCCATATCCACTGATGTCTTAAATAATGCCTTAATTAGACAGAAAGCACTTAATAGCAAAATGGACACCTCCTGGATGACTGCCATGCTGAAATCTGCCAGAGTAACATGCAAAACTGAGGTGATGAGGGCCTTGGAGGAGGCAGTGGAGGTACAGGGCTGTACCATCTCTGCTCAAGTCTTGGTGGCTCTCTCCCTCAAACTTTGAGACAGTGGCTTTGAAACTAGATGCCCTGGCTTCTAAAGATGAAGAATAAGCACAATGGATCATGATGGCTGAAAACAGAATTTTGGCCATGAAGGATGATGTGGCAGGGCACACAGGCTGCATGGTGAAGTTAGAGGAGGAACTCACCACTCTAAGAGGTCAATTGGATTCCCAAGAAAATCACCAGTGGAGCAATAATATTCAGATCCGGGTCTTCCAGAAGGTACCAAGGGAAAAGACATGGCAGAGTATCTTTCCAACTGGATCCCCAGAATACTTAAAATGGACTGTACCAAGGGGAAAAGCAAGACTGACAGGGTAGCCTCTGGGTGCTTGGAGTTGGCCGGGGGGAGTGAGGATTGAGCATCCAAGGGACTGCTCTCCTCCTTTAGCTGGGGGTGGTGGTGTGGTGCCTGGTGTTAGTCTGGCCTCTGGCAGCAGCTGGGTGGCAGAGTGCTGGGACTGCAATGTTGGTGCAGAGGAACAGCAGCCATCTTGCATTACATCTGCCGGTAACACTGGACATTTCCATCCCTGTGTGTCGGCCAAAAGCTGAGTGACGGGGTTGGAGTCCTATGTTACAAGTGTTCGTTCTCAAGACCTCAGTTTCTGCTGGGTTGTGTGGTTGTTGGGGCAGAGAGGATGCAGGAAGTACTCCAGACTCTGTAGTTCTCGAGTCTGTGTAAAGAACTATGGGGACAGCTTAGTTTTATGTTTTTTAAATGGGAGACCCTGACAGTGTGTTGGAGGTCCCCGTGGCACATGTTTTATTTACTGCTGTGAAAAAGGAGCACTTTGGAGTGTGTAGACAGTGTGCTGGTGAATGAGACCCATAGTCCATTTCTGGGTCTTGTACGTAGGCGGCGAGGAGGCGGCGCTGTAACCTCAGCGCATGGAGCTTGTGCACGGAGATGCACGCATCATAGCGTGTGTTAAGCAGGGAAGTGGGTGAAAGAAAAATAAAGGGTAGAATCACAGTTTATAATACAGGTAATAATATTATACTGGAAACTGTGAGTAGTAAGAAGGATTGCTGGCCTAATGGAATCAGCTGTGCAAGCATATTTTGTCACGCTGAAGAGCGGAGAACTTGAAGTGAAATGTAGGGGATGCTGTATGTTTAGTATTGGGGCAAATACTGAAAGTAGGGAATACATTTGCAGACATTGTAAAGAATTAAAGATAATGAAAACACAAACCATTGGCCTTGAGATGGAACTGAAATGCATTAAAACACAGGCAAGTGGGGTGGTGGTTACGACGGTACAAACATGGAGATGAGTCATAATAGGGATAGAGGAAGTGCAGAGAATGATGGGTTCCTGCAGTACAAGAAGTGATGTAAAAGCAAAAGGAAGAAGAGCAATGGATTTTGAAATCCAGACATCAAATATATATGAGCCCTTATCAACACTTATATTCCAAACTGACAACGAGGAGCAGGGAAATGGGGGTCTGATTAACAACGATGATGTAGAAGGAAAAAAAAAATACACATCCATTGATTGTGAAAGTTAGAGAAAAAGTGAGCAAAGTAGTAGGAAATATTGCTGCTGAGGGAAATCATGATGAACCACATGAACCAAGAGGGGCGGCAGCAGGGTATAATAGGTCCCAAGGTAAAACATCTGGAATAGTACCTAGTATCGAGGAAGTGGATTCAGTATTGCAAGAACTATTAGAGCAACTTGGTGAAACTGAGGCCATGGATACTGGTTGGGAGCTGCGTGTAAACAACGAAATAAGAAATAGACTATTTATATTGGGCGATTCCATCATTAAGTATACTGATACTTTTACCACTGGAATTGATAATGAGCGGGTGACAGGCTCCTATTTCTCTGGTGCAAGGTTAGCTGACATAAAAAGACTGATATCTGAAATAATTAATAAGAAAAGTGACAGGCCACTGGTGTTGATACACGCAGCAACCAATGATATTGTGCATGGTAGAGAGGATCAAATGATACTGGAATTTATGCAAATGGAAAGAGAAAAAAGGGATTGAAATGGAATTGAGTCTTTTCAGAAATACATAGAAACATGGAAACATAGACTTTGACGGCAGATAAGGACCACTTGGCTCACCCAGTCTGCCCATTTCCCTACCTACTGGATAAGCTGCAGATTCTACTTAACCAACAGCCTACTTCCTGCCACCCCCACTACAATTGCCTTGTGTCTCTCCCATGCATGTTTGAATTCTCCTACTGTTTTAGCCCCAACAACCTCCCCAGGAAGGCAGTTCCACACATCCAGTATTCTCTCCGTGAAAAAAGATTTCCTCACATTACCCCTGAGCCGTCCCCCCTCTATCTTTAAATTGTGTTCCCTGTTCTTACACATCTCTTTTTCTGAAAGATGCTACTCTCCTGGACTTTGTTGATTCCCTTGAGGTACTTGAACATTTCTATCATGTCCCTCCATCCCTCCTTTCATCAAGGATATACATATTAAGCGCTCTCAGTTTCTCTTCATATGATTTCTGATGCAGACCCTGCACCATTTTAGTTGCCGTCCTCTGGACTGCTCCATCCTGTCAATGTCCCTGCATAGACGAGGTCTCCAAAACTGCACACAGTACTCCAGATGGGGTCTCACCAACTATCTGTACAGAGGGATAACCACTTCCCTTTTTCTACTTGTGATGCCCCTTCCTATGCATCCCAGTATCCCCCTGGCTCTCCTTACTGACTTCTCACATTGCTTACCAACCTTTAGATCATCTAATATGACTACCCCCAAGTCCTGTTCCATTTTGTTGCTGTTAGTACCTCCCCTGCTATTGTGTACTCTTCTCCTGGGTTTTTGTTTCCCAGGTGCATTACTTTGCACTTCTTTGCATTGAATCTAAGTTGCCATATGTCTGACCATTCCTCTAACCTTGCCAAGTCCCTTCTCATCCTTTCTACTCCCTCCGTGTATCAATTCTGTTACAGATCTTTGTATCATCTGCAAAGAGGCCTACCTTTCCCTCCAGATCCTCTGCAATGTCACCTATAAAGATGTTAAAGAGGACTGGACCCAGTACTGAGCCCTGAGGTACTCCACTAGTGACCCCCCTTTCTTCGGAATGTGTTCCACTCACTATTACCTTCTGTGTCCTGTTGTGTAGCCAGTTTGCATCCCAGGCTATCACCCTGGGACCCACTCCCAGGCTGGCTAACTTGATTATTGATCTTTTGTGCAGGACTGTGTCAAATGCCTTGCTAAAGTCTAGGTAGGCCATATCCACAGCCCCTCCCTGGCCTATTCCTAGGTCCAGTATTGGAATAAATAAAAAATAAAGAGAATTAATAACTGGATGAGAAGATTGTGTCTTATTATTGGTTTACAATGTGTTAAAACTTGGGAGATTTTTAACCACAGTCACAATTTATATAGTAAAGATGGCCTGCATTTAGCAAAAAAAAGGAAGTAGGGAACTGGGATTGGTTTTTAAAAAGCATATAATGGAATGTTTAAACTAGGTACAAGGTGGAGGGACAAAAAAACAAACAAAAGATAAATTAAAGTCAAAAAGAGTAACACAGGAAAGGGTAATATTAGAGTACTACTGGTGAATGCTAGAAGTCTGGAGCATAGAATGGATGAGCTGAAATTTGTGATAATTAATGAGAAGATAGAAGTGTGGAATTACGGAAACATGGTTAACTGCAGATGATTGGGTAGACCAGATACATGGATACAACTGCTTTCAGAAAATAAGTATGGAAAGAAAAGGTGGTGTGGTGTCATTATATGTGGCTGCACACTTAAAAGCACAGGAAATAAAAATATGATTACAAGGACCGAAGTGGAACAAATTTGGATTAAAATTAATTTGGGAGACATTGAAAATGGTTAATTCTTTGAATCGCTAGAGAAAGAGGAGATTAAAGGGGATTGTATAATAATGGGGGATTTTAATTTCCCCCAAAATATTGGAATACAGAAAGAGGAACTGGACACTTGGAAAATAGATTTCTTGAATTCTGTACAGGTAACAGCTTGGAACAATACGTAAAAGAAGTCACTAGGGGCAGTAATTTGTTAGGTTAGGTCCTCAATAATATGGATGATATAACAGAAAAGATCAATGTGATCCAACCACTCGGGGCAAGTGACCATAATATGATCACTTTCGAGATATCAAGAAAAGTAAGAAAGTTGATTGGAAATGCATATATTAGGGATTACAGAAAGGCAGATGTAACGAGGATAAAACCGGTCTTAAAGAACTCGAACTGGGAAGAAAAAATTAAGGGTAAAACTTTAACAGAATCATGGACAGTCAAAAAGAGAAGTTAAATGATTGTATTACGAAGTATGTCCCGGAAGTGAAAAAGTACAATGGAATGGGAAGGATTTAAAGAAAAGTAAAAGAACTGATAGGTATTTAAGAACTTTAAAAAATTCCAACCCAAAATAATAAGGAAACATGCAAAAAAAGGTTACACAGAGTAAAACAGCAATTAAAAAGCTAAGGCTCAAGCAGAATTTAGATTGCAATCATGACAAAAGATAACTGTAAACAATTTTATAGTTATGATGGTAGCCTGAGGCAGAAGCATGTGGTTAAATTGACAGATGGGAATAAAATAATAGAGGATGACAAATGGATTCAATGATTATTTTGTGAATGCTTTTCAACACGATGATAGGAATAATACTGTCCAAGATAAGAATGTAAGTCAAGGCCTGTATCCAGAAGGTATTAGTGAATGGGAGGTTTATGAAAAATTAAAAAATTAAGGAAGCGTAAGTCCTGTGGACCAGACAGTATTCACCCTCACTTCCGAAATGATATGGCTGAAGAGCTGTCAGGTCCCCTGTCCTATTTATTCAATCAATCACTGAGCTCAGGGGAGGTATTGAAGGAATGGAGATAGGCACATGTTACCCCATTTTAAAAAATGGTGACAAAACAAAGGTTGAAAATTATCGCCCCATAAGTATCATCTCTGTATTAGGTAAACTTGTGGAGGGTTTCATAAATGAACGTGTAGAACACAATCTGAATCAGCTCGGATTAGTGGATATCACACAGCATGGATCTGCTGAGGGAAGGTCCTGTGTGACTAATCTTTTGCATTTCTTTGAATCCATGAGTCAGGCACTGGATAATGGAATGCCAGTAGATGTGATATACCTGGGCTATGCCAAAGCATTCAATTCAGTATCCCATAAAAAACTGATACATATTTTACAGGTGATAGGTCTGGATAGAGGATTGATAGCCTGGATAGGAGCTTGGTTGACGGAGAGGAGAAGTGGGTCTCCGGGGACACTGGTCAAACTGGGAGGTGTGGTCAGTGGAGTCCACCAGGATCAATTCTTGGACTAGTCTTGTTCAGAATATTTGTGTTATCAATGCCGGTTCAGGATGGGGCATGGTTGTGCAAGTACGTGGACAATGCAAAAGTAGGAACCATTGTAAATTATGATGAATCAATGAGAACATTTCAGACACAGCTTATGAGATTGTAAAGTTGGCAGCTGAAAATAAGATGGCCTTTAGTAAAATAAAGTGTAAAGTAATGCATTTTGGAAGTAACAATCACATGGCAACTTCCAAGTTAAATGACAGGATATTAGAGATAACGCAAAGTGAAAAAGACTTCGGGGTATGGATGACAGATAACTTGAATTTTGATAAACATAATAGAGTGTGTATTAGCAAGGCCAACAGAATCCTGGGTAATATACTCAGGAACATTAGAAGTAGAAGAGAGGAGGGGGAGTGCGAGTCAGCACCGGACTGTAATGGACGCAATTGACTGAGCTCCATGTAGTCACCATCCCTTTTTCTAAATTGAGTGCTATTCTAAATATTTTCTACTCAACTGATCAGAAATAACAGTCAGAAAATCCAACTATCGTTATCCAGTCATTTGCGACAAGTACAACAGTTTAAATAAATCTCACAAACCGTTACCAGTCTGACAGTGTTAATACCTCATAGCAAAATGCCGGTCAGATGATCCCCTTGATCCCTGTGGTCACCCAGACTTCAGGACACAAGGATAAATTTGAGTGAAAACTGCAGCAAAAATGTGTACCCCAACTATGCAAGTAAGGAAGATATAGAAGATATTAAAACACTTTCGCTGAACTTAAAATTGACATCTCAGACGTTAAAACATCAGCTGTTAACTTGACACAGCAGAATAAAGAAATGTCTGCTTGTATAGAAATAAACAGTGCTAAGATAAATGAATTAACTTCAATGGTAGGATATCTAGAACAGATTACACATTTATGGACAAGGTGGATGACCTAAAAAATAGGGGAAGAAGAAACAATGTAAGAATTTTAGGGGTACCAGAAGATATAGAGGGACCTAATATGGTATTGTTTCTACAAACGTTCTTGCCAGATGTTTTGGGGTATTAGTGGCCATGGCCATTAGAAATAGAAAGAGCACATAGGTTGTTGGGCCCCAGAGGAAATCATCTTAAACCAAGGCCAATAATAGCATACTTTTTAAGATTCTCTGTTAAAGAGGCTATAGTGCAGCTAGCTAGAGAAAGAAAAAACTTGAACTGGACAGGGGAACGTAATCTGGTGTTTCAAGATTTCTCAAGAGAACTGATAAGCAAAAGGAAAATGTACGATGAAGTGAAAAAGCAACTAAGAATAATGGTCTGCAATATTTCTTTAAATACCCAGCCACCTTATTTATCCAAGACCCCAAAGGTATGACAATTAGATATAATTCAAAGAGTCAAATTATTTTTTGTTCACAATTAGAAACAATACTACAATACACAGGCAAATCAGAGCCAACCTAATGGTCAAAATTGGAATGCTACATGAGACCCAACAAAATCTACATGCTCCAGTGCTGGCCCGCGAGGTGATGTTGCTAGTATCCACTCCACGGCCATGCAACCGCGCGTTGATGCTCTGATTAAAAAAAAATACATCTCTGCAAGCTAATACCTCAACTCCTCACCTGTACTCAGATGTAGTCAATGATTCGCATCCCCGGTCCTCTGGAATTGCAAGGAAAACAAGACAGATAGGTAGGCCATCCAGCAAACCCAGACCATCCCAACAAAGAAGCTCAAGAAAAAGAGGCAGAAGTAGGGAAAGCTGTTACACCTCTTCATCATTTGCGGCCTTTCTGGGACCCAAACCAGAATCACTTCCAGAAATGGATACACTGCCCCCAAACATAGAAACATAGAATTTGACGGCAGATAAGGACCGCTTGGCCCACCCAGTCTGCTCATTTCCCTACCTACTGGATAAGCTGCAGATCCTAGTTAACCAGCAGCCTACTTCTTCTTACCCCACCCCCAGAATTACCTTATGACTGTCCCATGCATGCTTGAATTCCACCACTGATTTTGACTCCACAACCTCCTCAGAAGGCCGTTCCATGCATCCACAACCTCTCTGTGAAAAAATACTTCCTTAAATTACCTCTGAGCCCCCATCTTCAAATTGTGCCCTCTTGTTCTTGCACACCTCTTTTTTTGAAAGATGCTACCCTCTTGGACTTTGTTGATTCCTTTGAGGTACTTGAAAGTTTCTATCATGTCCCCCCTCTTCCTCCTTTCCTCGAGGCTATACATATTAAGCTCCTTAAGTCTCTCTTCATATGTCTTCTGGTACAGACCCTGCACCATTTTAGTTGCCCTCCTCTGGACAGCTTCCATCCTGTCTATGTCTTTGAGATTGGGTCTCCAGAACTGCACACAGTACTCCAGATGGGGTCTCACCAGCTGTCTGTACAGAGGGATAATAACTTCCTGTTTTCTACTGGTGATGCCTCTCCCTGGGAGAGAAATTATGCCCATGGTGTCCCCAGGTAAACAGCTCAACAGGTCCTCATCCAAAAACTTGCAGTTTAATTCGACATTTTGTGGATACACCAGTACTGATAGCAGTCTACTTGATCTGACGAGCAAATACTCCTGTATAGCTGGAAATACAACAAAAGGAAAAAAGAAGAGACTGTAACTCAGGTCAGAAGTTTGTTTGTTTAAAAGTTTATTTTTATACAGGTTGATTTGTTGGAGAATTAAATCCCCATTTACAACTAATTCCTGTGGCACATACTTGTAAATTACAACAAAACAATATAAATACATACAGAACAAAAAACAACATATGAACTAAAAACAGTTACAACAAACATTCAAGTAATCATGCAATTTAAATTTAAATATGTGCAAATCAATAATCTCAGTGATTTGAATCAGTAATTCATTCTAAGTCTTTGCTAGACTGTTCTGGAGAATTATATCCCCCATCCGGTTCATGATTCAGATCATAGGCAATTTCCTGGATGTTTTCCTTAGCCTATCAGAATATGTCAAATTTGAGTTCAAACTTATTAGATGATTTAGTGGATGTAATTTTTACTCTTAAGATAAATTAGACCATGACATACCACTGACCATAAGTACTTTCTCCGTGCTATCGGATGTAGCCAATCAAGTTCTTGAAAAACCAGACATCGATGAGCCTGATATCTGTTCTGTAATATATAATCCCCCATTCTATAATACATCTGGTCTATCTTGTCCAGAGATTTATGGTAAGAATGCATATACAATGGAAATCCATAATCGAGTACAGGCAGCAATAGTTGTTTTACTAATCTAGTTTTAATTTCCCTGGTCAGGCATCCTGATATCTTTCTTGAGGCTCCCAATCTTTGATTCACCTTTTTTGTCTGTAATAGAATGTGTTCAGAAAAGGAAAACTGGGAATCAACAAGGACTCCCAGATATTTATAACTAGATACCATCTGAACCTTAGTCCCATCAAGAAAATTAATCTGTAAATCTGTAAAATCCCTTTTTATATGTGATCCCACAGAAAAGATCATACTCTGCATCTTTCCAATGCTCATTAAAAGTCCTGAATCTCTCATCCAAGTCTCAATATGAAAGAAATCTGTTTGGAGCCGCTGTCTCAGTTCTCCGGGACCATCTGCAGATGCAATTAATACAATATCATCTGCATAAAGTCTGATTTCAGTACTAGTTATTTGAGTTACAAGGCTGTTTATGTAGATGTTAAATAACACAGGGCCCAAAATAGATCCCTGAGGTACACCTCTATTTAGATCCAGGAGACCTGAAACAGCAGCACCACAGACCACCCTTTGCCTACGATTAGATAATTAGGATCTAAACCATTGCAGAGACTCCTGTTGCACTCCAATATCCAACAATCTGTGCAAAAGAGTCTCATGATGTACCAAGTCAAAAGCCTTACTTAGGTCCACAAACACTGGCCCAGTATATTTACCTTGATTTAGTGATGTTGCCGCTAAATCACCAAAATCAAGCAGGGTAGTGTTTGTGGACCTACCCTCTCTAAACCCATATTGGTACTTAGTTAATATCCCTTCTTGATCAATATAGTGGCCAAGCTGGTAATTTACCAGCTTTTCCAAGATCTTTGATAGAATTGGGAGCAAGGTAATTGGTCTATAGTTAGAAGGAGCTGTATAATCTCCACCCTTGTGTAGAGGAACAATTTCTCCCATTTTCTACTGTTCAGGTACAGAAGAAGATTGTAGACTACAGTTAGAGATATGTAATTATTGGAGCTATTATGTCAGAACCTGACTTCAAGAACCTAGGATCGATACCATCTATCCCTGCTCTTTTTGCCACTTTCAAGTTTAGTTCTTTAACTGCATCCTGTACTTCAATATTTTTTAATTTAAATCCCTTATTGTTAAATATAGGAGTAACAAAGTGTATTTGCGCGAGATTAGCTATTTCTAGTTTTGGTCTTTCCAAATCTGGTAAGTCCTTAAAGTAGTGATTTAACAGATCAGCTACCTCTAAAGGATTATCTATCAACTTTTTTCCCTGTGCTAGATTAATAGGATTTTTAGACTTTGCTGGATTTATTAAATCAGAGATATTCTTCCAAAATTTATTTGTGTCTTGCATCTTACCAAAAGATTTCTGATAAAAAAATTTTTTGTCTAAAGCTACCATTCGTTTACATTTATTATGCCAACATTTAAAAGAATCCCAATCTTCCACTAATTTTGTTCTCTTAGCTTTTTTCCATATTCTATTCCTTATATGTAGCTGGGTTTTCAATTTCTCACTAAGCCATGGTAAGTTTTTGGTATTATTACTCTTTTTTATTTTGGTGCATGGATTTGGACAATATCCAGGAAAGAATCCAGTAAATTCCTGGGTAGCCAAATTTAAATCGGAATCAAGAATACTCTTGACCAATCAAAATTTCTAAGACTATCCCTAAAGGATGATACATTAAATCTCCTCAAATCACGTACCCAAAAATCATGTTTTCCACTTCCCCAGATTTTTTGTAAAGATTGGACACAATGAATTGGGTTATGATCCCCCAGATTTAAAGGACTGACTTTACAGCCTTCCACCTTCAAATCTTGTGAAACAAAAAACAAGTCCAGTATAGAACCAGTAGTTAAATTATTAAGACTTCTTGTTGGTTGATGGACTAATTGTTGAAGTCCTAATACTTCCAGACTTGTTTTAAGTTTATGTCCTCTAGTATGTCCCCAGTCTGCATTGAAGTCCCTGGTTAACAATACACACTGATCTTTTAATATTTCCAATAAGATGTCAGCTAAAACATCAAATGTGCTTGTTTTAGTCTTAGGAGGAGCATAAAAAACTCCAGCTATTAATTTTGATTTTAACAGCTCTTTAACCAAACAGTCAATCTCTTCCACATTTTTGGCTAGTAGTGGCTGGTATGAGCCTAAGGTATTTTTTATGTAATGCAATACCCCCTTCCCCTTTTCCCTGTATCCTGCCTTATTACTCTATAACCTGCTAAATCTACCTCCTCATTAGAAATACCAGAATGAAGCCAGGTCTCAGAAATGGCCAAAATGTAGTGAGACATTCCAGTAACCCAAACCTTATATTCGTCTATTTTATGTATGAGACTTCTAACATTCTCGTGGGTAATTGTAATCCCCTCTTGTTGTTTGGGCCCTGGATTTTTTTTTTCCACATCTCCAAACCGTGTCAGTAAGGCAAAACAAAATAAACTCATAGCTCTACAGTCCACCAAATCATATGTTCCTTTTTTAATTTTTAAGGGTCCTGATTGTAATTTCATTAAATTTGTAAATAAATTACGCCTCTTAGTCATATGTTGGTGATCTTGTACTTGTCCCCCTGTGGTCATAAAACCCACGCCTTTGCTAATACTGTTACAATTAATTTCAGAAGTTTGAAAATTAACCAACCACGTTCCCATCAATACCCACCCCATCACATATATTAAATGCATAATTACCAAATTTTGTTGCAACACTTATAAACTCTCTTACCCGAACCCACTGATTTTTTCTTCACCGAGTGGCACTTGCACCACAGCGCATGTGCCCGTGGGTGGCACAGGCTTTTGTAATGATTACAGCCCCAGCTGTTTACAATTGTCCAGACCCTCCACAGTCATAGGCCAACAGTACAAAGTTTAAAAGTCACTGCCCAAGAAGTTTAGCTTGCTATTCCATTGCAGAAGTCTCGATTTACCTAAAAACAAAACTCTCACTGTTGCCACTATCTACATCCCTCCCAAAGAACAGGGAACTGGTCTAACAGCTGTTTTTGACTTTGTAAAGTCACTCCCACCGGACACCGAATCCATCCTCCTAGGCGACTTCAACATCAACTGGCCTGCAGCCGATGCTGGTGCACACAGGGATACCGTTGCTGCGGTGAACCTCACACAAATGGTTGACTCACCAACCAAGGAAAATTACAGGACCGGCACAAGCACACTCTTGGACTGGATCCTCACTCAGTCACCGCCGCAGATATCTAACACTAATGTCCTCCTGACTCTCTCAGTGACCACTCCCTGTTAGCTGCACCTGGTCAAATAAATTCATCAAACAACCGCCAAAAACTATCACCAGCAGGGTTCTACCCAGTGGTCACCTTTCTCGACTCAAATCCCACCTCCTCCATCAAGACTGGTCCCCTATCTTCAATGCAACCAACATAAACACTGCCCTTGACCACTTCATAAACATCTTCACTGTGGCCTGTGACACATACAGTATGCTCCTATTAAGAAACGCAAAGTCAAATCACTCAGTAACCCTTGGCTCACAGGTGACCTCCTCAGGATGCTAAAAACAAGAGACCACCTATGGGAGCTGGCCAGAAACTCTGGAAGACAAACTGACATCCAAAACTACAAACGTGCCTGCAATGACTGCACCAAAACCATCTGGCAAATGAAGTCCACCTACTATAAGCATGTACTCACAAGCAGATTCCACCCTCCTCCCCCGAGGAGACCAGAGGTCATGAGGGCCAGTGCTTGAAGCTCTCCCTGCCACAGGATAAACCCAGAAAGCTGAAACATTCCACCCCCCCGAGGAGACCGGAGGACACGAGGGCCAGTGCTTGAAGCCCTCCCTGCCACAGGATAACCCCAGAAAGCTGAAAGATTCCACCCCCTTCCCCGAGGAGACCAGAGGTCACGAGGGCCAGTGCTTGAAGCCCTCCCTGTCACAGGATAACCCCAGAAAGCTGAAAGATTCCACCCCCTTCCCCAAGGAGACTGTAGGTCATGAGGGCCAGTGCTTGAAGCCCTTTCTGCCACAGGATAACCCCAGAAAGCTGAAAGCTTCCACCCCCTCTCCCAAGGAGACCGGAGGTCACGAGAGCCAGTGCTTGAAGCTCTCCCTGCCACAGGATAACCCCAGAAAGCTGAAAGGTAATTTTACCCCTGTCCAGACAGCAGTCACGACCGCTGGAGAAAGACTGCTCGGCTACCTCTGCTTTTGGCGCCTTTTTCAAACAACGGCTGCCAGCGCCCCTTCTCACGGCCGGAAACGCTCTGTAGTTCGGTGCTCAGGCTAGGCCCCGGCGAATGCTACGTGTTCAGCTTCCCACCGCCCCCACCACCACCCTTGGTCGGCACTCGAATTTATAGGCAAGGGTTGTCAGGTGACGAGGCAAAATAAAGGCGAAATAACCTATCAGCTCACTTTTCCAGCTGCAGGTTATATTAGATTAACACTAGAGGCCACTGCAAAATATCTATCTCTCTCATCTTATATTATGTTATCCCTGCTATTAACAGCCCTCCTGACTTCCAGGATCCTTCAATATGCTCAACAACTCCCCCTAGAGGCACCAAAGCCACACTACCACAACTTTTCCATTTTTTATTTATTTACCTATGATGACAACAGACCCTGTCTCAGCAACACCTCACAAGCAAACCAATCTGGTCATGCTGGCTTATACTCTCACACTCTCACTCTAACCCTCACACCCTCACATGCTACTCATTGCACCTTAGCACTCCACCACCTTCCAAGATCACAACCCCCAGCCACCACGGCTAACACCATAACCACCCCCACACTTCCCTAGTCCTTCTAGCATGTGTCATTCCCAGTCTCCCTGTTCCTACCTCCAGTGATAAAAGCCTCACATCCTACCAATCCCAACAACACTTATCCAAACTCTGCAGGTTGGCCCTCCTACGGCATACCCTCCTACTTCTATTAATATCGGGCAATATCCACCCCAACCCAGAACCACCCGGCACAAAGGCCTCTCCAAACCACTCTAGGGGTAGCCTACTGCTAGCTACTCTGAATATTTGCAGCCTACCAAAAAAACTCACGCCTCTCCAAGGCTGGGTTGCCCTCTTGGAGACCTGGCTCTCAGATAAAATACCCAATAATGCTGTCCTCTTCAGTAATTATTCTCTCTTCAGGACCGATAGAGCCAGCAAGAGAGGCGGCAGCTGTGCAATTTATGTTAAATCCCCACTCCATGCCACTGAAGTTAACACCCCTGCACCACAATATGGTGCCCAGACACTAACAGTCAAACACAATCTGGGTGCCAAAACGCTCTACATCATTTCTGCCTACATCCCCCTGAGAAACCAAAAACTAGCCTTTGATTCTATCCTCCACACTATCTCCCACCTACCCAATACTAGTGAACTCATCTTAATGGGAGACTTTAATGTCAACTGGCTATCCCCTGCCTCATCCAGCTTTAAAGACGCTGCTCTGGCATACGACCTAACCCAAATTGTCACCTCTCCTACCAGAAGGGACTATAGAACCAGGGCCTCCACCCTTATAGACCTTATTTTCACAAATAGGCCACGGAACCTCTCCCAAGCCTCGGTGCTTCCAGATTCAATTAGTGACCACTCCCCAGTGACCAGCTGGTGGTCGGGCAAACTGCCCCATGCCCCCTCAATAATCTCCATGCAGAGATGGCTAAAAAGAGGAGGCCTATGGTAACTCATAGCCCATCTAGCTACTTGCGATTGGCTCCCCATTTACACCACACAGTCTGTAGACCTAGCTCTCGCTCACTTTACAGCCACCTTTAACAAGGTCTGTGACATTTTTGCGCCCCTCTCTAAACAAATACTGAAAACTAGAACCACCCCTTGGTTCACACCCTCACTACTTAATCTGCTCCAATTGAGGGACAACCTTTGGCATAAGGCCCTTGAATCTCAAAGCACACATGATAGGCAGCTATACCGAGCGGCCCGCAATAAATGTACATGGACCATACGGCAGGTTAAGGCTTCTTACTACCATCAAACTCTTACCTCCTCTTGGGGAGATGGTAGAAAATTCTGGAGCAACATAAAAGAACTAAATGAGAATTCCCGCTCCTCCACCCCCTCCCAACTCTCTATAAATGGAGAAGTCACTCATGACCCTTCCACTATAGCAGAAGCCCTTAACAGCACCTTCTCGGACCTCTCCCATATCCTCCCTCCTAAATTCTTCTCCCTGTCCCCCCACCCTCCCCCGACCTCCATCTAACTCAGATTCACTACCTTTCAGGCTGAGAGTCATCTCCTGCCGGGAGGCAAAACATTACATTTCCAAAGCTATTGCCAATTCCTGTTACAACAATGATTCTCTAGATCTTAAACTCATTCGGCTGACACTGGATGTCATACTACCCCACCTTACTAAAATTCTCAATCTCTCTCTCTCTCTGCCTCGGTCAGTTCCCTTCAACCTGGAAGAGTGCATTAATCACTCCCATTCTGAAGAGCGGTGACCCCACTTTCTCAAGCAACTATAGACCATTTTCTATACTTCCTCCTCTCTCTAAAGCACTGGAAAAAATAGTCTCTGACCAGATAACTGAACACCTAACTAAATACAACCTACTAAGCCATGCTCAGCACGGCTTCCGGACAGGCCATAGCACTGTCACCGCACTTTCTGAGCTCACCTCGTTCATCCATGAGACCCTAGACCAAGGATCTATTGCAGGTGCAGTCTTTGTGGATCTTACCAAAGCATTTGACATGGTCAGTCACGATCTTCTGCTTCGTGTCCTTCCACAGCTAAATGTGGTCCCCTAGTCAACTGCCTGGTTCAAGGACTACCTCTCAGGCTGGTCACAGCAAGTCAGGTTAAATATCACCATCTCCTCTCACAAAGCAGTGTGCTTTGGGGTCCCACAGGGGTCTATCCTCGGCCCTCTTCTCTTTTCCCTCTTTTTAAACTCAGTTTCCAAGGCATGCAGTGGTCATATGCGTCTCTATGCGGATGATGCGGTACTATTTTGGAAACACCCTCAACCTAGCACCCTACAGCAAGCCCTACAGGGTTTTTTTGGGGAGCTAGAATCATGGTTCGATGAGCACCGCCTGATCATCAACTATAAAAAACTAAATCCATGATCTTTGTGCACCATCAAAGCCCACACAACCAATCAGCACTCCTAATTAAAAACGCACAAGGTACCCCCCTTGAACACATTACTAACTTCAAATACCTGGGTATCACATTAAATACCTCCCTCTCCTACCATAGTCACATTCAACATCTTTCCACCGCTGTCAACTCTAGAGTGGGAATCCTCTATAGAGTTTAACACTGTTTATCCTCACAGGCCTTGCATCTGGCAGTCTCCGCCTCAATCCTCTCCCTAATTGATTACGGGATAGTGATATATGGATCAGCAGAACCCACTGCACTACACAGTATTAACACTGCCCTGAATAAAGCCTGCCGACTAGTCGCCGGCAGAGACTGTCTAACTCATGCCTGTGACCTTTACACCCTGACTGGTTGGCTAAACTTCCAACAAAGACTTCAGTACCACACCTGCATCCTGGCAAAAAAAATACAACTTCAGATAGCCCCCTTTGGCCTTCTCCCCATAATCAGCCCAGCTCCCTTCAGGCGTAATACTCAACTCGCTGCAAATTTCTCATTCCAGGTCCCCCACTGTAGGACATCACTGGGTCAAAGATCATTTTGGTACTGTGCTCCCCTTTGGCTCAATGCTTTACCTCCTCGGCTCTCTCAGACACTCAGCATCTCCCTATTCAAAGCAGGCCTCAAAGCCCACCTAATTGAGTCTGCAACCTGTGACTGGGGCTAGCTCTGCCCACCTAGTATGCTCCCTAACCCCATTAATAACTGACACAAGGTCTCCATAGACCCCATGTATATGCTTTCCCCCCATCTCTAACAAATGATACCCTGAAAGCTGCCTACCACTGTCTCAGGTGAACTAAGATAAAGCCTGGACTGCACTGACAGTACTGTTTGTGTTTATTGCTTGAGTGTGTATGTTTTCTTGTATACTGCTTTATTACGTATGTATCCTTGTATTTCCTTCTCCCTCCACCCCCTGTAACTGACGTGGAGCCTTTGCAAATGAGTCTGTGACTCAATGGATTGTAATTCTGATTATATGCAATAAATAAATAAAACTCCTGGGGCAATGGTTGGGAATTCTGGAAGAACATAAAGGAACTCACCGGGAATCCACCCAAACTCCCCCATCAATACTCAACATCAATGGATTCTACTATCAGACCACGCCATGATAGACCTAAGTATTCTTTTAGGTGAAGGAAGACCTAGAGAGAGGAGATGGAGATTTAATACTTCACTGTTAAAAGACAAAGAATTTGTTGAATGGATATCTAATGAACATGAAAACTACTTTAAATACAATGATAATGGAGAGGTATCTGATGCCTGTTTGTGGGAAGCATATAGAGCATTCATAAGGGGCAGAATAATCAGTTTTACTACGGCCAAGAAAAAAGAAAAAGGAAAAATGTTAAAGAATAAACAATCTTTACTAGCTGACTTAGAAAGACAAATCAAAAATACTAATCTTATGGACCCTACAATCCTGCATAAGTTATCTATTGTTAAATTTGAGGTTAACACTCTTTTGTCAGCACACGCTAAATATGCACTCTTTCGTGTAAAGCAAAGCTATTGGGAATCAGGTGAAAAGCTGGCAAATTACTTGCTCATAGATTAAAAAGGTGCAAGATTTAAACACAATCCCAGGCATTCAACAAACAACAGGTAGAGTTCTCAGGAAAAATAAAGAGATCAATGTAGCCTTTGAAGAATTTTTCTCTCAAATATATAAAAAGAAAAATATAGACCTACAAGCTAATTCCTTTCTCAGCAATGTTGTGTTGTCAAAAATACCTCAGGCTCATAGAGAAAACCTGAATAAAGAGCTAACTATAAATGAGGTCCTGTCTGCTATTGACATGCTACCTGCTGGGAAAACTCTGGGCATGGACGGATTGCCAGGGGAATTTTTTAAACTGTTGAATGCAAAAATTTATGTACATCTGTTTAATATGTATAAGGAATCCTGGGCAAATGATACCCTTCCACCCACTCACTCAAGCTCTGGTCACACTAATTCATAAAAAAAACAAAGATCCCTTACTCTGTGCAGCTATTGTCCTCTCTCCTTGATGAACACTGATGATAAAATATTAGCTAAAATTCTTACTATTAGAATACAGAATGCTATACATGAAACTATTGGAAAAGAACAGGTAGGATTTGTACAGGGAAGATCAGGAGTGGATTGTGTATGGAGGCTTCTGAATGTAATATGGCAGGCTAATAAGTTAAAGAACCTTATTTGGTACTATCATTAGACCTATTTGAAGCCTTTGACTCATTATCTTGGGAATATATGTTTAAGGTCATCAATCACTTTGACTGTGGGGAAAATTTTAATAACTGGGTGTCTCTTCTATATAAGGGATCATCTGCTCAACTTTTGACAAATGGATTAATGTCCCCGACCATACAGCTAGAATGCGGCACCAGGCAAGGTTGCCCATTATCCCCATATTTATTTATCCTTGCTATAGAACCATTAATTAAAAGTATTGCTAATCATCTGGGTATTTCAAATATATTAGTTGGATCAGTTCAAAATAAAACATTTGGTTTTGCAGATGACCTGCTTTTAACTCTTTCTAAACCAGCACAGTCCTATGAGACACTTAAGCGTCTACTTTCACATTTTGGTAGCATCGCGGGGTTACAAGTAAACTGGGACAAAACTCAAGCACTATGTCCTATTGTTATACCCTTTATTTTGCATAATATTTCAGTAATCTTTGATAACCTTTGGGTAAAAGATCAACTTACATACCTAGGCCTACAAATCTCTACTAATCTGAATTCTTTAACTAATATTAACTATCTGCCATTGTTACAAAATATAGAGACAGATCTTAAATGTTGGAGCAGTCTTAATTTATCTCTTTGGGGTAAAGTTAAGTCTATTAAAATGATTTTAGCCCCTAAAATATTTTACTTTTTTCAGAATATACTGATCCTCCTTGGGAAGACTATTAGGCTTAAATTAGATGCATTATTTAGAAATTTACTTTGGGATAATAAATGCCCAAGACTAAGTATTAAAAAATTTAGGGTGCCACATGAACTAAGGGGATTAGTATTTCCTCACTGGGAGTGGTACCAATGGGCTTTCATGTTAAAACAGGCATCTGCCCATATGCATACAACACTGGATAGCTCACCTCTTACTTCTCTCTGGGTACTACTAGAAAGAAACCTTATTAAACCTAACCAGTTGATTGACTTTATTTATCTGCCCTCTCCTAATGGATTAATAGATAATCCATATTTAGGAGAATCTTTTAAGGTCTTAAAAAATAAACAAGGCAATTAATCCCACTCACCTCCCCCTGAAACATATGCCTATTTGGTCAAACTCTCACATTTTTAAAAAGGGACCTTGATTACATAATAAAACATGGTCTCAAGCTGGTATTAATAGAATTGATGACATGATCTCCAAAGATACTGGTATCTTGTTGTCCTTCTCAGGAATTAGGAAACAATATAATTTGCCTTGGTTCCATTTTCATTACTGTCTTCAACTCTGACAACTACTTAAAGAGAATATTTTACTGCCAGATTTCTCTCTCCCTTGTAGTCAAGAATGGGATCAATTGTCAAAAATAGGGCCACTTAAAAAGGGAGCTAGTTTTATCTATAAAATCCTAACACATTCTCTTACAGCTCCATCTCTGACCTCTTCAGCCAGACAGAAGTGGAAGAATGAATTGAATACTCCTATTTCAGACCAGGACTGGAAGGTAACATGGGAACATGCTTACTATGGAAATAGAGACAGTCAAGGTAAGCTTATCCAGTATACAATACTTCATCAGTTTTATCTATCCCCAATGAGGCTAAAAGAATTGGGTCTACTTCCTAATGCAAATTGTTGGAGATGTCAAGATGCAAATGCAAATACCTCTCATATGTTGTAGTATTGTCCTGTACCGTCTGCATTCTGGAAACAAATACAACAAATCTGTAATTCAGCATTATCGATTATTATACAATGGACTTCAGAAACTACACTAATCCCTCTATTCTGATTGGTTTGCTGGCACCTTCAAGCAGTTATAAATCCTCCAATATACCCACTGAAAAAGGTGCCAGCCAACAAGCACTCGTGCCACACCAAAAATATCACTGCCATTGTTAAACTTTGAAGTAACCGCCGCCATTTGTAATCGGCGCTTACCATCACAAGTCAAAACGTAAGCACAACAAAATGAATATCTCATTCCATTTACTCAATTCTGATGACCTTGAAAACATTTTCAGTCAGGAAAATGAGCCATCCGACCCAGAAAACTCACCTGTTACACAAGAACCATGCAATGAAATCTTACAGAAAGCTCTCCCAACATCTCTCGGCTTGGCCTCAGGAACTACTGACCCAACACCACTAGCTTACCCGCCTATGCAGCAGCAGCCTTCGGTCTCCATCCACTGCAATACCGGCATTCCCCATATGGACGGAAGCGTCATATCCTGTGAAGAAAAAAAAGGTAAACATCACAAGCAAGCATCGGAAGCAACACTGCATCAACTTGAACTGTCATGTAATGAAGCAAGTACAATAAAGCAAACTAAATGGGCAATTAATGTATTTTTTGACTGGCTAAAAGAAAAAAACAAAGAAATAGATTTAAAAATGATCCCTTTAGACCAACTAAATGAGGTCCTACACCAGTTCTACAGCACAGTAAGAAATTCATCAGGAGAACAATATTCCCTAACCAGTTATGTAGCTTTACGAGCTGGCATCAATAGACACATCAACAACCCCCAAAATAGCAGAGCAGTGAACATAATGGTAGACTCCACTTTCAATTGTGCAAACAATATTTTCAAAGGAGTCATAAAGGCATATAGAAAAGCAGGAAAAAAACCAAGCAAAACACCATGAGCCACTAACTGAAGAAGAAATATCACACTTAAGACACTCACAAGCCCTTTCGCCACTGACACCTAAAGGTCTTTTACACAAAGTTTGGTTTGACATTCAATTATACTTAGCAAGAAGAGAGGCAATGAGGGTGTCCGTGCTTTCAAAATAGATTCATTCAACATAGAAACTGCCCCAAATGGTCTTCGATTTCTCACAAAATCCTGTAATGAAGACACAAAAAAATCACAAAGACTTCCAGGACCCAAAAAGACAATTACAAAGAGGAGTCATGTTTGAGAGCCCAGGAGATCCCTTATGTCCACTTGACAGCTTCTTAAAGTACACATAAAAACTCCCAGAAAACCCACCAGCACTATTCTGTCACCCCAGAAAACTGCAAGAGACACAATTACAGACCACACTAAAATGGTATATAATGAACCGCTAGGTGTAAACTACCTAACAAAAATGTTGCCAAACATATGCAAACAAGCTAGCTTACCAAAATCTACACCAACCACTGTTTAAAGCCACCACTGTCACCTTGCTTACAAATGCAGGCCTAGATTCAAGACAAATAATGGACACATGAGGCCACAAGAGTGAAACCTCACTAAAAGCTACTGGCGTCCGAACCTGCAACATCATGAAACTTGAGCCTGCCATAATCTCTGGTAAAAATATGGAAACTGACAGGAAAGACACCACAGTAAAACAAACAACTGAACAAGGCATTAAAAAGCAGTACTTCTATAAAGAACTTGAGAATAGACCCTCCACAAGCACAGCCTACTACACAATAACTGAATCACCACATGACCGAACTGAGACATACCCAGAGCCTCCAACAAAAAAAAAAATTGCAAATGCCAAAATCCCTCTCTTTGAAAATCAGCAGTCAATCGAACAAGTATCAGCATCCCAGCTCGCCATATTACAAAAAATAGTCTTTGATGAACAAACAACAGAGAAAACTGAAGATCTGCTGCCAACTAACCCATGCTCAAAACCTGAACAGGCCAGCAATCTCGAATCTCCTACATACGCAACAACAACTGCAAGCAGCCAAGCCTATAAACCGAACGTCACAGGAATGAAAATGTTACCGATGCTCTCCCACTTAATTAATTATGGAAACAATAATTTCAACTTTGGAAGAACACAAAACCAGAACTGAAAACGGTAAGCACCACAACTTTCACATAAAACTGTACTGCATCCAAATTAACTAAAAGTTTTTTTTCCCTTCCAAATTAACTAAAAGTTTTTTTTCCCCTTCAATTCCAGATCACACAAGTAACCGAAGAAAAACAATGGAAGACATAAAGAAACAATCATCCAACCTCAGAAAACTACGAAGATGCACTCTCCACGTCTCACCAGCACAACTAACGCACTGACCATGTGACATGCTGTGCACATCGAGCAGATGCTCAGAAACTACTCGCAACCTAACTTCTTAAAGACACAACACTCAGAAACTACAAAGGGTAGCAACACTTCAAAATCTAGAAATCAAAAATGAAAACTGTTAGCAATGTAAAAAGTTCATACAAGATATAAAATGTTACTTCATCACTGTTGATTTCCTAAATGTTGTTTCACAAATAAAACATTGAATGCTCTTTAAAAAAAAAATTCACAAATGAAACCTTGGATTTATTAAATGTTCATAAAAAACAATTATTTACACAAATAAAACCTTTTCAAGATACAGCATTGTATTTGTCTATATATTTAATACCAGCAAGGAACTATTTTTTCTCAGCAGAAGAACATATACGATTTTCACAACATAATTAAGAAAAATATATAAATAAAATGCGAAACATATAAACAAATTATTTATAACATTGTATAATAGCAATATACCCCTCAGGGTGTGGGTATACTGGTGGATTTACACGGCTGGTGCGGTTAAGTCTCACTTGGCCTGGGGCCCGTGAACCAAACCACACCAGCCGTGAGCCATCACCAATGTCTATCAGGCCTATGCTTCAACCTGATTCACCATTGATTTACATCTTGGGATCTGCCCGATAACACTGTTTTACATATTATCAAAGACTTTGGCTTTCTGTTGCATCTGTATGTGCGAAATGCCTTATACTTAAATACTGGAAAGACCCACTCCTCCTTCATTAATTGAATGGTTTACTCTAATGAGTTATGCAGCGAATAATGAGAGAATATCATATATGTTATTGGACAGATTTAACACGTTTGTAAATATATGGGCCCCTTTCTACAACGGCTATCACCTGATAACACTGAATCAAATATCTATTTTGTATTGATATTTACTTAACCTAAGCATTAAGTAAGTAAATGTTTTAATTGTACTTTAAACTCTGCATTATTACTCTGACATTTATTGTTATATAGAATGTACTACACATTGTTTGTTTTATATGGCATATTGCGATTTACTTAAATAATAATTCAATAAAAATTATTATGGTAAAAAAAAAAAAGAAGAAGAGTGGAGGTCCTGGTTCCACTCTACTGCTCCTTGGTGAGGATGGTACTAGGTATGGTGCCCCTCTAAGCACTCCGCAGAGCTTGGGATGCACAGTGGCAGTAGAAAGAGTACAAAGGAAACTAACCAGAAAAGTAAGAAGACTAAGGGGTTTGTCCTATAGGGATAGATTAAAGAAATTGGGTATGTATTCAATGGCACACTGTCAGATTAGAGGTGACCTATGTTATGTATACAGGGCATTCAACAATGAAATTATTTGGGAAACATCTGGTCTCTCAAGAAGATTTGTACATCAAAGGGTTCCAGAAGGCATCAACATCAGCTGAAGGGAGAGATACAGGACCTCAAGGAGAGGAAATTGGTTTAGTCAGAGAGTGGTGAGTAAATGAAATACACTTCCTGAGTCGGTGGTTGAAGCCTCTAGTATGGCATCCTTCAAATATCAGCTGGGATCATATATGAGGGAGAGAAGATTAGAATACATCCACTGTTAGTGGAAAGTCGCTCAGTGGCTTATACAGCTAAATAGATTTGTAACCATACCCATGAACTATGAACATGTATGATGATGCCAAGGATGGCATTGCACGCCACTCCTCCAGGAGATAAACAGGGTGGAAAAATCTTCCCAGCTGACAGGATGATCTCCTGACCCCTCACAGGACCTGCACTGATGACCTTTGTGTGACTCTACTGGATTCTGGATGGGCGGATTGAGGCAGTCTCTCCATCCCCCCATCATGAGAGGGGTAAACCATGGGAGACAGAGCTGAAAAGTTGAGTGATGGGGCATGGGGGCCAGTCTGGGAGGAGTAAGAAAATAGAGGAGAAAAAAGACTTGAAACTAAAGTAACTGTGCACCCAGAAACCCATATGATGCAAGTTGAACATGATAAGCTGGCCAGAGAATGGGTTAGGTAGTGTTATGCCATGCCCTTCAATGGACACAAAAGTGGGTGGCCAGTCCTTTTTTTTGTAACTTTATTTCCCTCCGGTCACTGACCCCAGAGACTCCCTTAGATGTTTAGCTTTCTCCTGCCCAGTCTGAGAACCCCTTATCTTGAGTGTCCCGCCCAACCTCCCTCACACCTACCTGCAGTGAAACTCCCTGGCTTGCACCACTCCACAGTGGGACCACCACCACGAACTTAGGTGCTCCTTAATTCCAGTTATCTGCCGGCAGGGTGAAGGTTGGAGGATATCAGGAACCAGGTGAGTGGAATCTGGCAGTGGGCATGGGAGCCTGCATTGTCTTCTACTCAGGGGAGGTGGAGCTTTTCCTTGTTCCGAGAGCATGACCCCACCGAAGGTAGAGATGTGCAATGATGTCCAGTGCAAGACAGGTGTGTTCCCGCACCCAGTCTGTGGACATCCACCATCACCTCCACCCCTTCCTGACGTGGTCCCTGTCTTTAGAGCACCCAGCCTCCACTGGGTGTCACTGTTGCCAGGGAACTGCAACCTACCCTTCCCAGAAGAGAAGTGCAGTCCTCTGGACGCTCAATCCTCTCCACTCCTCCCTGGCCAACCCTGGGCAACTCAGGCTCGCTCCTGAGCGCAGATTGCCAGCTTGGTGTGAGGTGTGGCACCCAGTGCCTCAACCCTCAGCACCACCTGGCCTGCTGGGTGGCCAGTCTTATACATAGAGGCCTACCCTTCATTAAGGAAAAGGTCCTGATCAATCCTGCTGGTGGTAGATTCATGTTTGTGCAGGGCAAGTTCGATGGGGAGACAGTCACATTTGGTAACATCTATGCTCCAGCTGAAAGGGACCTTGTGGTTTATGGCCAAATGTTCTTGCTTTCAGAGAAAGAACGATTTCCCAACCTTGACCTAGGCGCAGATTTCAATTGTGCCTTTGACCTACATCTGGACAGATTGAGGAGCACTGATCAGCCCAAGCCACATCTGGATGGGGGGTAGTGCTCATTGAGTTGGACTTACTTGATGCTTGGAGACAGGCAAAACCTGGGGCAAAATAATTCACCTTCTTCTCCTACCCCCAACGATCTTTGTAATGCATGGATTACATAATAATGCCATGGGCATGGTATCAGAGTGTCTGTCATACTGACAACTGTTCTATTATGATGCTGGACCACTCCAGGGTACTAGTCATGTTTGATTCAGGGCAAGAAAACACACATAGGTGGTCCTTGAGATTTCTAGCATACATGCTGAACAATGAAAAATTTAGAGTATGTAGTTAGTAATTGGAAGTTGTACATTGAAACTAATGTGCCAACTGCCAAATAAAGGCAACCTTCTGGAAGGCTGAGAAGGCATTTTTTTTTTTATGGGATTCACAAGATCTGGCACAAACATCATACAGAGCTGAGGTTCCTTTCCAGGTGCGACCTGGGAGAGGGGGAGTCCAAGGAAAAATGGTAAGCGGTAGTTAAAATAAACACCAACAAAACAAATATGACACAATATGCACATAGAACATTTCAAATGATAAATAAACCATGATAGTTCTGTGATGTTATTGGTTAAAACATGTCACGTGACCTTTGATTATTCTCTGGCAACCCCACACCTCACCTGAACTACATATTCTTTTAACAAATCAAAGCCCATTTTGTAAGTGGGATGACACACTTCAGGGTGTGCAGTCATACAGTAATAATGCACTTCTTGAGAGGTTGTGGCACTGCCACGCTCCATGCCTACAGCCACCTAAGGTGCATTATTCCTTTATAACCACATACCCTGTAATGTGTTATACCTTGCATATAGTATAGAGTGCAAAAAAAAAAAAATAGCACACAGTTGATGAAAGCAGTTCATGACAGGGCAGATTATTGAAGGAAGACCAGAGAGAACCATAGACTGTGAGTGTGTGTGGGGGGTGGGGACTGGGAGTAGAGAGAAAGGAACTGGGTGAGGACTTGTTGCAGAACAAAGGATGAGCAGTGAATTCATGGCAACGAGCTTTGAACAACCCTGGAGAGGAGGACAAATGAAGAGAAGTGGGGAGATTATTCCACAGGTGGGGGAATTTTATTTTAAACAAGTTTTACCACGTAAGCACACAAAGTCCAGAGCTCATTTCCAGTTGTGACCGGGGGTGAGGATGGGACTGTAAGGAATCATACAGCGGTCATAGAAAACATACACCATGATGGCAGAGAAAGACCAGAGGTCCATCCAGTCTTCCAAAGTTAACTATAATCCATGGAACCATTCCTGGAACCTTTTTTCCTCCAGGGTACTAACTCTCCCCTTTTGCTCCCCATTCTCCTTCACAGTCCTGTTGCCCCAGGCAGCCAGTATTCCCTTCATTCTATCCCAGGCCTGCTTGAACCCCCTGACTGTGTTCGCACCCACTACCTTTGCTGACAGATGGTTCCAAAACTCTTTCCATAAAGAAATACTTCCTCACGTCCCTCCTGAACCTCCCCCCCCTGCTAATTTCCATTCATGTTCAGGTCAGCAAGTTGGTATTCAAGCTAAATAATTCCCAGCAGTTCACTTTGTTAATTTCTTTAAGGAACCTGAAGGTCTCTATCATATCTCCCCTTCTGGTTTCCAGTGAGTACATTTTTAATGCCTTGAGGTGATCCTCGTAGGATCTGCCCTGCTGGCCCTGAATCATTTTTGTTACTCTGCACTGCACCAGCCTAACCTATCTGCTAGGATCCAACCTACCCTTGTCTTTTCTAAGGTGAGGACTCCAGAACTGGGTGCAATATTCCAGGTGAGGCCACACTAGGGATCTGTACAGGGGAAGTATTACCTCTTTTCTTCTGCTATCAATGCCCCTCCTGATACATCCCAGTATCCTGTTAACCCTTCTATAGGCCTTGTTGCTCTGGCTCGATTGTTTAAGGGAGTTATTGATGATAACTCTTAGATCTTATTCCTTTTTGTAGTGCTAAGTCTCACTCCACCCATCCAATATTCCGTCTTGGGGTTCCTTTTCCCTTGGTGCATTACCTTGCACTTTTCGGCATTGAATTTTAACTGCCAGACCTTTGACCATCCCTCTAGTTTTTGTAGGTCCCTCTGCATATCCCTTATTCCCTTATCACTGGCCATCCTCCCACATAGTTTTGTCATCTGCAAAGAGACAGCCTGCCCTGGATTCCCTCACCAGTGTCACTAATGAACATATTGAAGAGGACTGGACCCAGGACAGATCCCTGTGGAACCCCGCTCGTAACCTCCCTTTCTCAGATTGAATCCCATTGACCATTACCTTCTGCTGTCTCCTTTCTAGTCAACTACCTACCCAGCCCCTCAGTTTTCTTTTGTCAGAATTTCACTCCAGTGGTGATCCACGGCAGCGTGGCTTTGGGATAGTAAATATACAGGAAAAGGGACTTAAATGTGAGAAAGAGTAAATGCAACAGTAAATGGTGCCTCAGAGGCAGGGCTGCCCTGGGGCAACTTTTGTTTCAAAATCTGCCCGTGCGGTGGCAAAGAGAGCCAAACCACAATTAAGCTGTGAAGCATATGCAGTGGGAGAAACCCCTGTCTGCCAGGGAGGAGGGGGATATATTGGAGGGAGCAGCCGTATGTGAAAGAAGACTGTTTAGTGAAAAATGCAGAAGGAGTGAAAGAGGGGGTCTAGTCTGCGCAGGGAAGTATTGGGGCTGCACTATAAACTGCATCCTTATTGTCTAAAACTTAGAAGGACCATTTTGAGAATAGCCCCCTGTTGGACAGGGAGAGGACAGATGAGACTTTTTTCTGGTACAGTGTATAAAGCTTGGGGAGAAGAGGTCTATGGATGATGTCAATGTGGTTATAACAAGCTAGGTGACAGTTTAGCCATACAGCAGTACATTTCACGAAGGAACTGCTAAGGTCCAGTGACCACAGCACAGTGTAATTTGAAAGAGCCATGGGGACACTTCACTTGAGACTGAAGGCTGTGGTCCTGAGCCTTAGAATGGCAGACTTCAGAAGGATGAGAGAGTCACTCGGGGGGCAAGTTAGTGCAGGTAGGGGAAGTGGACATCAAGCAGAAAATTATAATGGGAGGCATTATGGAGTTGGCAAACACATGAATGAAAACAGTGGTTAAAACCATTATGATTTTCTAGGTGGTTGGGGGAGGTGATGAGGGCTTAAAGGAAGGCCTTCACAGAAACAGACATTGACAGACAATGATGGCAGAGAAAGGCCTCACGACCAATCCGGTCTGTCCAATCCAAGTGGTCACTCACACCCCCCCGTGCTGTCCTACCCCACTGTTTACTGTCCCCATATGCCTTTCCTACCAGTGCTTAAATCACACTATCATTTCGACACATACCATTTCCATTGGCAAATGTTTCCATTTCCCCACCACTCTCTCTGTAAGGAATACTTCTGGACATCCTTTCTGAATCTCCTTCCTGTCAGTTTCATAGAGCTGCCCCCTGTGCCTCTGTCTGTACTTATTGTGAACAAATTCCTGCTGTCTGCCCTTTTTCTCCCATGTAGGAACTTAGACGTCTCTATTAGGTTGCCCCTCTCCCTCCTGGCCTCCAGTGTGTGCATGTCCAGTTTCTTCAGCCTTTCTGTCGCTCCTCTGCACTGCCTCCACCCTATCCCTGTTCTTCCTCCAGTGCAGACTCCAGAGCAATGTACAGTACTCCATGTGTGGGTGCACCAGGGATCTAGAAAGGGGGAAGAACCCCTCCCATCTTCTGCTGCTGATCCCCCTGCCTATGCACCCCAGCACTCTATTTGTTCTTCCTGCAGCTCTAGATTGTTTCAGGTTGTCCATAATTATCACTCCCCTCCCCATGTCTCTCTCCTTATTCAATTCTCTCTTCTAGCTTCACACCCCCATCCTGTACTCTATTCTTGATTCCTATCCCCTCTGTGCATGACCTTGCTCTTGTATGCATTAAATTTCAGCCGGCAGACCCTGGACCATTGCTCCAGCTTCCCCAGATCCTCCCTCAGCGCCCTTAAAGCCTCCTTGTTGTCCATACTGCCTCATATTTTGGTATTGCCTGCAAAGAGGCAGATCTTTTCCAGAATCCCCTCCCCAATGTTACAAAAGAAGACATTAAAAAAATCCACTAGCTTTTCCTTTATTATAGCCTGCAGCATCTTACATAAACAGATGTCCGGTTTACTGGCCTAGAGTTCACTGGTTCATCCAGTTTCCCATGTTTACACAGGGGTACAATGTTTGCTGTCTTCCAATTCCCCAGCAGTACCCTTGATTCCAGCGAACTGTTAAAGAGATCCATCAAGAGAGTGGCAAGCTCCTTCCCTGTTTCTTTTACCACTTTAGGGTACCACCCATCCAGGACCATTGATGTAGGCACTTTTAGAGCCTCAAAGAGCTGGAGATGCCTAAAGGAAAACTTTGAAAAACATAATATTTAGGGGAACTTCAGCTTGCATTTAGCATGCGTTCTATAGATTTCTCCTTCCCATTATTTCTTACTGAGTAGATTTGCATGTGTAGCCCCCTACAAATGGGGGTTCCCAAAAAGTCTTCCTTGAGCTTGTGTAAATGCTCACTGCCAGGCTGGAATCCTGCGTTTTAGCAGTTTAAATATATTGCCAGAGAGTGCCTGTATAGCCTCTGTGTACTGTCTCTTTAAGAGCTGCCTGGATTGCAGTCATAATTAATCTGAGAAGGAGCTCTGTTAGAAGATGTACTTGTTTGCTGATCATTTGTTAGAGTAGTAATATATTGCAGTTTGTTCTAACCTGCCTTCTTTGCAGCATGGACAGTTCTGTTTGTTTCCATCATCTTGGTCCTGGACTGTCAGAATGGGCCAATCAGTACATTTGGGACTCTAAAATAGAGCCTGCCTACAGGGCTTGGTGGGGCCAAAACTTGTAGGAATTGTAGTTTTGGACTTTTGGTGCCTAAAATAACCTGGAAGGGGAGTCCTTGTTGTGACTGACAGACAGATCAGCCAACTGAACGTTTTGGATCTTGGGGAAAGTCCCACATTGCTTGCAGTTTCAGTTAGATCTTAGTTGGGAAGTGAAGAAGTAACAGCTCGAGATAGTTCGAGCAGCAATCCATAGTGGATTCGCATGGGAGAACTGTGGAAAGGCCTGAGTTTGGCCTGCATGCCTTGCTACTGTCCCAGAGAGGGAACTTGTGCTTTTTTCGGACTGAACCTGAATTTGGAGAGTGAATTAAGCCACTGAATTGTGACCAGGCTTTAACCTGAAGACCACCGAGGATTTGTTGAATGCGATCAGCCTGTCAGGACTTCCGGCTACCTCTGAACTCCGGATTGTGCAGAGACTCTGTACTTACGATCGGAGAGCCATTTGCCTGGTACAGTGGAATTTCCTTATATGTGAATGTGCTGTTTGTTTATGGTGGGTCATGATTTGGTTCCCCACTGTGTGTCTGAACTGTGTTTTGCTTGCTGGAGGCTGTATCCAGCTCCTTGGACTGAATCCGTATCCATTTCCATTTGTCTAGGCCCTGCTACACTGGCCCAGCCAGAATACCTGCTACGCAGAGAAATTAATCGACGAGAGACCGGCCTGGGGATCAGCCCCATGCTCAACGCCTTGAACAGGAATGACGCCTCGGTGATTCATTTGGGCCCTACTTCTCCAGGCACTCCAGCTCAACAGCCTGCAGTCTCAATTTCATCGTGCCTGTGTCCAGCATTGGGTATCATGAGTAAGCATCAGGGTAGCTCCCTGCAACAATAGCTAAATCTAAAAATGTTGTCATCTGATTGTCTAATTGCCTTTTCTTTCACAAACTGAGCCCTCCGGCTCCGGATAACAAATAGTGTGTGTGTTGCGCATGTTGCTTTCTTCCATCACAGGGCCCCAACCAGCTGCAACGTTCCTGGCTAGCCCACCGTTTTTATGCCTGGGTATCCAGAGTGTGTGACTGTGTAGGGACTCTGAACTGCATGCATAACTGTCTGATTAATATAGCTTTTAAGCAAATCAACCTGATTATGCCCTCCCTTGTTCAAGTCCCCTGAATAAATCAGATTTAACTTTGTTTGCATTTAACCTGACTGTGGTTCCAGTTTGTGCCAAGAGTATTATACTGTTGTTATTTGTTGTGCTTAACCTTGTTTTACAGGGGGTCCCCAGGATCAAGCTAGAGGAACCAGCCCTGGTGGTAAGTGCAAACAGTGTGGGTAATTGCCTGATGAATAAGGGTCATTGTGAAAGTAATTATTGTATATTGTCCAGGCCACTAGAAGGGAAAGAGGGGCGTTACAGTGTCCTGGAGGGCTGTGCCCAGGTTAGCTTGACTACTAACAACCCTGACCTCCGGATGGAGGCACCTGTTTCATTACCCAGGCCCCTTAACCTGCTACTAGCCAAGCAGGCAGGGGTAGAGGCCCTTGGGATAGTGCCACCTGGGGTTACATCTTGGAGGCTCACCGCTGGGATTTTGTGCCTTCTAGTGGCCAAAAATTATGAATTATTGTTAAAGATTAATGGCTACCCCAGTAGAAATGGCTGTACACCAGTTGGTGGGGTGGTGTACTGGGCAGGAGATTGACCCCCCCAAATGCTCTTCTTATACTGGATATTCCCCTGGGTACCAGTAAGGACACTGTAAAGGGGGCACTCTCCAAAGTTGAATGTTTAAAAAACCCTGTGGTGGTGGGTCGACAGGCTAATCTGATCGCCCAAACTTTCATAACCTTGGTAGAGTGTAGTGGCCTCGTGGACAGCTCTAAAATGCCACAGACTACTGCCTGAGAAGGCGTCCTAGCCTCCTGGAGAGTGATAACAAAAGACAGTAAAGACCCTGGGGAGGATGAGCTCCCACCATTATCTCAGACTTTTGAGGAGAAATTTGTTAAGTTGTTGCTGGAGGAAGGGAAAACCATAGAGGACTTTAAGAAACTATTACTGCCACCTGGGGGTGTTCCTTCCCCAACACCATCTCCCAATCCAGCACCTGTTACTGCCCTGCCTTCTGTGCCCATGCCAATGCTGGCCCCTATATCTGTACCCACCATTAGTCACAACTCTTACCGAAGGCTGAGAGTCTTCTCGGGCACCCTCCCCACCTCCCAGGGGGAGGATGACTGGGAGACCTGGATTGACTATTTTGCCCCCTTGGTACCCAAGTGGCAGTGTGCCGAGGCTGAGAAGTGGAAAAGAATCATAGAAAGTTTGAAGGGCCCTGCCCTTGAAGCCATTAAACTTTTGAGGTCCATGAACCGTGATGCATCTGCTCAGAAATACCTATCTGTACTTGAAGGCAATTTTGGGAGCATTGAGTCATGGGAGATTTTGATGTAGAAATTCCAAGCTACCAAACAATGGAAGGGGGAAAGTTTGTCTGTGTATGTTACTCACCTAGAAAGAGCTCTGCAGAAAGCTTACCGGAAAGGTGGGGTAGCTGCCAGTGATTTGAACCGTGTGAGATTAGGGCACATACTGCAACATGCCAAGCATTCTAAACTGCAGATCGTCCAGTTAAGGCTCCAGGATAGGAGAGGTAACCCACCTGACTACTGTGACTTGATAAAAGAACTCCAGGAGGTAGAAGGTGAAGAGGGAGATTGTAATTATGGGGTGAGTGTAGCTCAAGTGATTATGGTACCAGAAGGCCTTTCCAAAATGGAGACCACTATGAGTGTCCCGCCATGGGCTAATCTGTTG
Organism: Neoceratodus forsteri; assembly: GCA_016271365.2. Classification (NCBI taxonomy): domain Eukaryota; kingdom Metazoa; phylum Chordata; order Ceratodontiformes; family Ceratodontidae; genus Neoceratodus; species Neoceratodus forsteri. The sequence goes on along the minus strand of JADMNL010000031.1, from coordinate 61,959,643 downwards.
GGGAAAGAGTTGCTGAAGGAAGTCAGAAAAGTACAACCGGGTGTGTTCGCTGAGGTATCCCCTGCTCACAGAGACTTGGTTTGCTAGCCAATGCACCTAGCTTCACCTGAGCTCTTTCCTTCTAAGACTGCTTGAAAGGCAGAGTAGAGAAACTTACCAGAGCAAGGGAGAAGGATTAAGACTTAGTTTGGCTAAGCAGATTTACTGTGTGGTGGTGTTTTTAATTTTTACTCACAGGGATTACTACTGTTTGTTGCTAACATTTCATTGCTTTATTTTTTCTCTGATTCAAATTGTTGTTGCTGGTATACCTTCTTCTGCATTATTACAAGGTGTGCCTACAGGTGTGTGCTAACAGATTACTGCTGTAATCTTCTGATTCAAATTGTCTTTTGCAAGGTATATCTTCTATTACTGCTTTATTTTTCTCTGGAGCAAAGTGTTTCTTACAGGGTATATCTTCTCTGAAATTATTACAGGTGGTGCTTTACAGGTTTTACAGTTTTATCTAACATTAGGATAAGCTTTCAGGGTTACTGCATTTGTTTGTTGACTGATTGTTTCTGCTCTTACCTCCTTGTTCTTTAGTCCGTGGTTCTTCTTTTTAGGCAGAGGAAGGGCCCAGCCACCCACCCCATCCCCAACCACCCACGCTACCTCCTTTTATAAGGGTACCACAGTTGTGACATTTCCTGTGGCAGAGCAGGAAGGGGGCGGATCAGTGGGCCTCCACAAGTGATCTCATTTACAGGGCACTAGTAATTTAACTTGTTATAACAAGTTAAACAAAGCCTAATTAATCCATTACTTGCATTTTTTTCTTTCCTTTTTCCTTCTAATTACTCTGACTAGGTTACAAACCCAGCAACTTATTTGGAATGGATTTCATTAACTGCAGGTACTGTGGAACAATTTTCAGAAGGACGGTCTTACAGGATTTAGGACATTGTCCTACATGCTGAGGCCTTTGGAGATCTTAGGTCTCAGCTCCGGGCAGCATGGGCAGAGATTGCAGCCTCAAATTTCATATTGAAGAAAAATACATTATAAGAACCACCGCCATTTCCCCAGCATCCAACAGAAAACCTCGACCGCAGAGGTAGTTGGTCCAGGAGGTTGGCAGGTGGTTAGGAGAACAAATCAGGTGCCCCATCACTCTCTGCTCTCCAACACATTACCTCCAAAAACCATATAAACACTACAAACAGGTATCTGCCTCTATCTCTGAAATCAAATAAAGAGGCAGAAGACACTGCAGAGCAGGACACTGCGGCACAGGAGCTAGCACAACAATACTCACCCAAATCAGGAACCAAAACTAAACAAGCACAAAGGAAATCCAAAAACTTCTGATCATAGGAGACTCCATGATTCGGGAGTTGATACCATCTCCAGCCAGGGGTGATGGTCAGATGTCTCCCAGGTACATCAGCATGGAGAGACACTGACCGCATTACTAAAATGTTCACAAAGCAGGAGAAAACATTGATGTCCTAGTACACATAGGGACTAATGATCTCGCCAACCCGGTCAGTTGTGAGACCAAGGAACACCTGACTAAGCTGGGTGACAAACTATCACCTATTTCGTCCGGCATCTCCTTCTCTGAGATCCTGCCAGTCTGGGAGAAGGAGCAGATGGACGGAAGGTCAGAAAGGGAGATAGGGAGCTAAACACGTGGCTCAAGGACTGGTGCCAGGAAAAAGGACACAGATTTGTAGGGAACTGGCAACAGTTCTGGGGCGAAAGTTCTTTAAATTTGATGGACTGCATCTGACTAAAGAGAGTCAGTGCATTGGGGCAGAAGTTTGACGTCTTTGCAGAATATTTAAACTAGCAAATGGGGAGAGGGTGCAGCACCCCATACGTCGAATGGGAAGAACACCCTCCCCTCAGCTGAGTGGTCAAACAGGAATTCAGCGTGTTTGCCGTTCATTGCATCACCAGGTAAGAAAAAAGGTTTGTCTCCCATACGATGCACAAGAATGTAATGCCAAACTTCACCCAACAACTAACACACAAAATCTGGCCAATGGAAAATCATGTACACAAATGCTCACAGCCTGGGAAATAAGATCCCAGACCTGCAGGCAATAATGTCAGAGGCTAAACTGGACATTAGTAGCAATTAGTGAGGCGTGGTTTACCAGTAACCACACTTGAGAGACTTCAGTACCTGGCTATGTATTGTTCAGAAGAGACCGAGGTGCAAAAGGGGAGGAGTGGCCCTGTATGTTAATAGAAAATATCAAAGCTACAGAAATTCAGAATACACATAAGGAGCCAGAAGAACTGTGGGTCACCCTGAAACAGGAAATGGGACAGCCATAAGAACTGGGGTTGTCTACAGGCCCCAGACCAGAGGAGGACATAGACACATTACTGTTAGAAGATATACAAAACATGACAGCTAAAGGGAGGTTCTGATAATGGGAGACTTCAACATGCCAGATACAGATTGGTCAATACCAGCAGGAACATCTGCCAGAACTAGACTCATAGTGGATTCCCTGCAGGGAGGGCCTCAAACAACTGGTACAGCAACCCACAAGAGATAGGCTATCCTAGATCTAGTACTGACTAACAAAGAAGGGATCACAGATCTCCAGGTAGAAAGTCACCTGAGGCCAGTGACCATCACATGGTATGGTTCAATTTGGCTACTACATCTAAATCATCCCATTCAAAGGCAAAAATATGGGACTTCAGGAGGCTGACTTTGATAAGATGGCCAACAGAGTTAAGCTAGCCCTGGCAAAAAGAAACACAGGTGAGGAGGTACAGGCAAAGTGGGCAAGCATTAAGGATACAATACTTGAAGCAACATCCCATTGTGTAGACAGAAAAGGAAGTGCAAAAGAAGAAGAAACCACTTTGGTTCTCAAATACAGTAGCAGAAAAGGTCAGAGCAAAAGGCTGGCCTTCAGGAAATATAAGGGAACACAGGGGATGAAGATAGGGAGGCATACCAAACTGCCCTAAGGGAAGCAGGTAAGGCAGTGAGGCAGGCAAAGTCCCAAACTGAGGAAACACTAGCGAACAGTAAAAGAAGGTGACAAGACTTTCTATAGATACATTAGTGAAAGGAGAAAGTCCAGAGGGTGTGCTAAGCTTAATGGAGAAAGGGAGCATGTGAGGAGGAGGACCTGTAAAGGCATCTATCCTAAATAGATACTTTTGCTCAGTATTTACTGAAGAGAAGGCAGGGCAGGGCCCACAGCTCAGCATCATGGACACAGGGGGGAGGGAGGTGAGCACTACTCCCTTCACAAAAGAAAGGGTCCTACAAGAGCTTGCTAAGCTCAGGGTGGATAAGGCAATGGGACCTGATGGCATACATCCCAGGGTACTTAAGGAGCTAAAGCAGGAACTAGCAGAGCCATTAGCAGAATTGTTTAGTGAGTCTCTGAGCACAGGAGAGGTCCCCAGAAGACTGGAGAAGGGCTCATGTGATCCCGCTCCACAAGAGTGGTAGCAGGGAGGAGGCGGGGAACTACAGACCAGTCAGTCTTACCTCAGTAGTGGGCAAGATTATGGAGGCACTCCTTAAGGAAAGGATAGTGCAACACCTGGAATCCATAGGGGCACAGGATCCAAGACAGCATGGGTTTACAAAAGGAAGGTCCTGTCAAACTAATCTCATAGATTTCTTTGACTGGGTAACCAGAGTGGTGGACCAAGGGAGCAGTTGATGTAGCCTACCTTGACTTCAGCAAAGCTTTTGACACTGTTCACATAGAAGATTGATAAATAAGTTAGGTAGGCTCGGGGTGGGTCAGAGTTGTAGTCAACTGGGTGGCAAACTGGTTGACTGGCAGAAAACAGAGAGTGGTGGTAAATGGTATACAGTCAGAAGAGATGCAAGTCACAAGTGGGGTACCTCAGGGATCAGTCCTGGGGCCAGTCCTATTCAACATCTTCATTAGTGACCTCGCAGATGGACTAGAGGTAAGGCTTGTCTGTTTGCAAGATGACCCAAGATCTGCAACAGAGTAGATGATCCAGATGGGGTGGGCAGAATGAGAAGAGATCTGGATAAACTAGCAAAATGGTCAGAAGAGTGGCAACTGGGATTTAATGCAAAAGTGCAAAATCATGCACATAGGGAAGAAATCCTGAAGCCACTTATAGGCTGGGAGGAGTTGCTAGCAGTCACAAAGGAAGAAAGAGACTTGGGTATCATCATCACTGATGACCTAAAATCATCAAGCAGACCTCTAAAGCAGTAGAGTAAGGCTAGGGGTGTTAGGGTGTATTAGTAGGGTATCACAGAGTCGTAAGAGGAGGTAATAATCCCTCTGTACAAGACATTGGTTAGGCCCCATCTGGAGTACTGTGTGCAGTATTAGAGGCCACACCTTCAAGGACATTAACCAAATTGAGGCAGTCCAGAGAGGGCAGCAAAATGGTGCAGGGACTGCATCAGAAGACATATGAGGACAGATTAACAGAGCTCAATATGTATACCCTTGAGCAAAGGAGGGAGAGAGGTGATATGATCGAGACATTTAAACACCTTAAGGGCATAAACAAGGTGAAAGAGTCTAACATGTTTAAATATAAGAAAAATACCAGGACAGAGGACACAGCATGAGAGTTAGAGGAGGCCGATTAAAGGGGAAATGTGGGAAATTCTTTTCACAGAAAGAGTGGTAGATGCATGGAATAGCTTACCACAAAAGTGGTGGCTATGAATACAGTGCAGGGCTTCAAACAGGCATGGGATAGGCATAAAGGGAGCAATACAAATGACTATGAATAGATAGGTCACTGACAGAGCAAAGGGCCGATGGCATTTTATAAGGTAGAAAAGAAATGGGCAGACTGGATGGGCATGCGGTCCTTATCTGCCGTCAACTTCTATGTTTCTATGTTTCTATGGCCCCCGTCAGGACGTGACTGTTATGGGGTGGGGGTGCACCCTCAGGCATCCTCTACTGAGGGTGGCTTCTCGGCTGAGCTCAAGGAATTGACTGCCACCCTAAAGGAACTTTTGAGACATGCTACACTACCAGCAGAAGTCAGATCACAATCTCCCATCAATGTTCCAGCATCCCCTGCTATGTTTTCCCAAGGATGCTCTGACAGCCTGTCATTTGTCACAATTGAGCAAGGATGGCCACATAAAGAGGAATGCATGTCTCAGAAGGACTTAGAAAGTGGAGAGCGGCTTCAAGGAGAGCTTCAGAAGTATTTCTCTATTCGGTTTGCTCTTCAGCTTCAAGCTTGCCTCCCTCAGATACTACCCGATAACTCCTGCTGCACTCCTTGACTCTACCACTACACCAGGGCACCTGACCCAGGGCATATTGCCCATGCCATGGTTCCCTGGACATTGCCTTTCTAAATTGTCTCTTACGTGAAATGTGTATATGCTTTCTGTTGTAAATCTGTATGTGACCCACTCATCCCGGGGGTTCGTTAACCTTAGCAGTTATAAGTTGTATTATGACCGTCCATACCCCCTGGACTATGTTACTATCTCCCACATGTTGTTAAGCTGTACTTACTCTCTACTGTAAACAATGTCTGTATCCCTATTGTACTCTCCCGGTCGTTCCTGAAAATAGGCATATTACTTGTCTAGTGTACTTACCGGTCAACAAAAGCAAAATAAAATAAAATAAAAAAAAAAATGAGTCAGTGGTCAAGGGGTGCACAAAATGACTGCAGTGAAGGCTACTGACCATCCTAACTCAAACCTCTCTGTGGCTAAATCGTCTGTCCAGGCCTCTGCTGTTGTCCCTCCAGACTGGTCCAAAACAGTGGGCCCTTCAATGAAGACTACTGTGGCTGTGAATGGTATTCCTACTCAGGCTGTGCTTGACAGTGGGTCAAAGTGACCATTGTATTTCAGGACTGTTATGACAAACACTTATCTGATGTGCCATTACAATCCCTGGAAGACCTACATGTGTGGGGGCTGAGCGACAAGTCTTATCCCTACCTAGGATATGTCCACCTCTGGTTGTCTTTTCCTGCAACTGTAACTGGTGTAGAGGAGCAAGTAGAGACACTGGCCCTAGTGTGTCCCTCCACCGGACTGTATGATGGGGTTCCCCTGTTAACTGGAACAAACGCCCACATGTTTGGGAGACTAGCACAACTCTGCCATGAGAAACAAGGGCAACTGACTGGATGGGCCCTAAATTCCAGCCTTAGTAAAGGGCATATGACTACAACAGAGACCCAATAAGTGGACCCAGGTGAGCCAGTGGGGATAGTGTGGAAAAAGGAACTTGATTCATGGTATTGGCAGCACCCAGTCTGTAATCCATGGAGAAGTCGCCTAAAGAGAAAGCGTAAAGAACAAAATATTAATGTTGGATCACCAGGTGATGGAAAGTGGCCAGAAGGATTATTGGTTAAACCCAGCATCTTGCCTGCCCATGCCCATGCCTATGCACGATGAGTGATGGTCCAGATTCGAAATGTGTCGATCGGGAGGTCCGGGTGAACAGAGGGTGCACTCCAGTTACAGTACACTGCACAGACACTGCAGTATTACCCAATAACAAGTACTCTACCCAAAAGGAGAGCGTGACCCCGGACTTATTTGACTTTGGTGAGTCCCCGCTGCCAGCTAAATGGAAGGCTAGGATTAGCAAAAAACTCACCCAGAGAGACCAAGTGTTTTCATTAAAGGAATGGGACGTGGGGTGTGTCCAGGGTGCAGAGCATCATATACGCATGCACGATGACTGGCCATTTCGAGAAAGATCCCAATGCCTCGCCCCAGCTGACATAGATGATGTGAGGAGACACCTGCAGGAAATGCTCACTGCTGGCGTGATACAGGAATCAAGGAGCCCATATGACTCTCCCATTATGGTTGTGCATAAGAAGAATGGATCGGTGAGGATGTGTGTTGATTATCGAACCCTGAACTGGCGGACCATCCCAGATCAATACACCATGCCCCACATACAAGACACCCTGGATTGCTTGAATGGGAGCAAATGGTTCTCAGTATTGGATCTTTGCAGTGGATACTACCAGATTCTGATGGCCCTGGAGGACTGTGAGAAAACAGCCTTGATCTGTCCTTTGGGGTTCTACGAATTCCTGAGAATGCCACAGAGGATTCAGGCACCCGGCGCCTTTCAGTGACTGATGGAATGTCGGTGGGAGATATGAAACTTGCTGGAATGTCTAGTGTACCTAGATGATGTCATTGTGTTCGGACGCACATTAGAGGAGCATGAGACCCAACTGTTTAAAGTGCTGGACCAATCTGAAGACTTCAGCCCCAAGCTGTCCATCGACAAGTGCCAGTTTTTCAAACCTCCGTGAAGTATGTGGGGCACATAGTATCTGCAGAAGGAATAGAGACCAATCCTAGTAAGACTGAGTCACACTACTTGGCTAGCCCCATAACTTGAAAGAACTACACCATTTTCTGGGGTTCTGTGGCTACTACTGCAGGTTCATAAAAGACTATTCAAGGTGATTCACCCACTCCTGAATCTTACCCAGGGTTACCCTCCTACCAACTGTAAATACAAGAAACAGGCTGTCAGTGAGCCAGAGAAAGTGTACTTCCACACAGGTGAACCTTTTGGGTCCCACTGAACACCAAAATGTGAAGCAGCCTTCCACAAATCATATACCAGCTCACCCATGCCCCCATCCTCACCTATCCTGACCCTACCAAGCCCTATGTGCTGCATATGGATGCTAGTCTGCAGGGCCTAGGAGCTGTGCTGTATCAAGACCATGAGGATGGTTTGAGATTGGTCGCTTTCACCAGCAGGAGTTTGACCCCGTCAGAGCAAAACTATCCTCTGCACAAGCTGGAGTTCCTTGCCTTAAAATGGGCCATCGTTGATCAGTTTCATGAGTACCTCTATGGGGCAAAGATATTGGTGAAGACCGACAACCTCCCATTGACCTATGTACAGATTTCAGCTAAGTTAGACACCACTGTGTACTGGTGGCTCTCTGCCTTATCAATCTGTGATTATGCTGTCGAATACAGACCGGGACTGAGCCATATTGATGCTGATGCCCTGTCACGAAGGCTCGCTTCCAAGAGTGATTGGGTCAGGCTGTCCGAACCTGACATCTGAGCATTGTGCCAAAAGTTTGACAGAGATGAACAGATGTCTGCGGACACAGTGGACTGTCTAGTAGATTGCTTGGGCCCTCCTGATACCTGCATACCAGTTGCCTACTACTATTTCTCTGCTCTAGATATTAGTGCACTACCTCAACTTGTCAATGACAGTATTCAGTGGGCTCAATCCCAAGATCCTATGATTCAACCCGCACTTGATTGCCCTGCATGTGGGGAAAGATGTGTTTAGTAGACGTTCCCCTGACTTGCAAACTGCCCAACTGTTTAAAGAAGGCCCCAGGTTGAAGTTACTCAATCAGTTGTTATACAGAGAGAGCATGGATCATAGTGGTCAAGTAGACAAGCTACAATTGGTTCTGCCCATGGCCTTTAAGCACTTGGTACTGAGGTCCCACCACAATCACATAGGGCACCTTGGTATTGACAGGTTCTCGACCTGAGTGCGATCTCGATTCTACTGGCTCAAGATGGGGCTGATGTTGAGCACCATGTAAAGGCCTGTAGTCATTGCCTGCAAGGAAACCCTGCCTCAGAGGGCTGCCAGCTTGTCAACGTACTACCAAGCGCCCCATGGAACTGGTCTGCATAGATTTTTTGTGTTTAGGAACCTGATCAATGGAATATTGCAATGTGTTAGTGGTTATGGATCATTTCACATGGTATGCACAAGCTTTTCCAACTAAAGTTCAAAACACCTCTACCGCGGCCAAGGTGCTAGTGGAAAAATTCTTTGTCCACTTTGGTGCCCCCCAGCGGATCCACTCTGACCAAGGCAGAGACTTTGAAAGTAGGCTAATCAAAGAAATGCTCTCTCTGTGGGGGGTGCGGAAGTCAAGAACCACCCCTTATAACCCGAAGGGGGACCCTCAACCAGAACATTTCAACCGCACCCTTCTAGACATGCTGGGCACCCTCCATCCAAAAGGCAAGCATAAGTGGAGCCAGCAGATTAGCACCTTATTTTTATTTATTTATTTAAGAGTTTTACCAGGAAAGCATACTGAGGGGTTACTGCTCGATTCCACATGTGTTCTGGGGAAAATACAAGTGGAAACATACAAGTGGAACTAGAATCATAAGGACAAGGAAGAGTGTACAAGAATGCTATTACATTTACATACAGTAGTGGAAAATTGTACATGTTTACAGTTACACTAGGCAGTAAGATGTTATGAGACTCAATTGGAGGACAGGAGCATACAATTAATAACCACACAGTGGAAACACATGTATGCAGCTACAATGTACAACAGTAGGAGAAATGGTGACATGTAACTATTAACAACAAACAATAGGTAGCTGAGAAGCAAGCAACGAAGAAAAATCAAGAGTTATGCATGGTTTAAATCTGTAACCCTACAAATTGCTCAGCAAACATATAAGCTACGTAGGGCCGGTGTGCTATGTGCACGACAGGAGGGCCTGAATGAAGTAGGGGACTTGAGGTACCAGCCCCTAGGTGGCCCTATGTGCAGGCGCAAGTTGGGGAGAAGTGAGCCTTGAGGAGGTGATTTAGGTGTGCTGTGTTTGTGAATTCATGAATGTCTGCTGGGAGTGTGTTCCAAAGTTTAGGCATGATGTAATTGAATGCCAATTGGCCCCTTGATGTGGCCATGCATGGAACAGATAGGAGCCAGGAGTTACCACTCCTGAGGGAGTAGGAGGGCTGTGATGGGACTGAGAGGGCAGATGCAAGGTAGGGGGAAAGGGACTGTAACCAGAACTTCACTGAGGTCCTGATGCTGTGGATATGTCTGTGAGCATGGAGCGATATTAGATCGAGGGAGCTGTAGAGGTTGCAGTGATGAGTCAAAGTGGGACAGTCAAGGGCAAAGTGACAGAAGGAGTGGAAAAGAGGGTCAAGGCTGGCTAGGACAGACTTAGGAGCAGCGCTGTATACTATATCCCCATAGTCCAGAATCGGGAGGATAATTTTTTGTACAATTTGGTTGCGGGTAGCCAGAGGTAAGCTACCCTTGTTCCGATATAAGGCTCCTAGTTTTAGGCACAGCTTTTTGTGGATCGAGTCAATGTGAGCGGAAAAGTCAAGGTCCTGATCAAGCCAGACCCCGAGGTATTTGAAGGAGGTGCAGGTCTCAAGAGGAGTCCCCTCTGGTGAAAAAAGTGGGGGTAGTAAGGAGTCTGGAGAGCCTTTGCCTAGTCCCAAATGTTACGGAGACTGTTTTCTTGGGGTTAAGAAAAAGTTGGTTTGAACGAAACCAATACTGTACCGCAGTAAAATCTTGTTGGAGAGCAGAGGCCACTTCATTGGAGGAAGGGCTGGTTGTGTACAGTACGGTATCATCAGCATATAGGTGTATGGATGTGTGAGTGCAGATAGAGGGAAGTTCATTTAGGAAAATTAAGAAGGGTAGTGGGCCGAGAACCGAGCCTTGTGGGACCCCAGTAGTAACGGGGAGGGGGGAGGAGGTGTTAGGTCCAATTCTGACTGATTGGGTTCTACCTACCAAGTAGGAGTGAAACCAACTGGTGGCTTCACCGGAGAGTCCTGCTCTAGAGAGTTTGGATAGCAGTAGGGAGTGGGAGACAGTGTCGAAAGGCTTTAGCGAGGTCGATGAATATAGCAGAGGTGGTATGCCCTTTATCCATGCACGTAAGGATGGCATCTGTGATCCTTAGCAGGGAGGTTATGGTGGAGTGCGATTTCCTGAAGCCTGATTGGTAGGGTGTAGGAAGTAGGGTGAAGGAAGGAGGAAGAGTGAGCTAGGACAAAGGCCTCCTGTGGTTTGTGAGGATGGGGAGTAGGGAGATAGGGCGGTTGTTCCCCGGTGATGAGGGTCTCCCAAGTTGGGAGGGATGACAGTGGCATGCTTCCAGTCGGATGGTATGTCGGCCAGAGAAAAGAGAGATTGAACAGCGTGCCCAGCAGAGAGGCAATGGAGGGGGCAGATAGGGTATAACATTTGGGAATCGAGCCCGTTGGTACTTACCTTTCATGGGTTGAGAGACTACAGGGCTTTCAACACAACGAAGGAGTAACCCAACAGAAAGAAGCCAGTAGTTTGGGAGGATGTAGGCATCGGGTTGGTGCATACTTGGGGGTGTGGAAGAGTGGCAGAAGAGAGGATGCACAGCTGGTAAAGAAAGTGTTGAAAACAGAGGCCACTTTAGCTGGTTGGAGACAATGGTGCCTTCTACAGTTAGGGTTGGGGAGAAGGTGTGCAAGGGAGAGAAGAGTGTCTTGATTGTTTTCCAGAAATCAGCTGGGTGATTAAGGTTGGTATTGAGGATGCCTTGAAATAGTTGGCTTTGGCCTGTCGGATTTGCCTAGTGCAGGAGTTACAAAGTGAGCAGAAAAAGTTGTAGTGCCGCCTGGGGTGCCTGTTGCCTTGTACTTTTCCAGGCATGGTCCTAGCTTGGAACTGGTCAATGAGTATGGCTGAGACCCATGGCAGGTGGGCACCTCTTGCCTCTTTCTCCGTGAGGGCGTGGGTGTTCCATAAGGCTAGGAAAGTATCCTTAAGAATTTTAGGGCTATGTCGAGGAAGCCTGGAAAATGAGTCAGTCAGCTTGTGATAGGTCCCTAGAAGCCCATCTAGATTGAGAGCTTTGTATGACCTAGTTAGTACCTTCCTTTGATTTGATTTGGGTTTTGAAATTTTTCTTACAGCGTAGATTATGTGGTGATCACTTAGGGAGTCAGGGAGGAGTCCAGATTCAATGATCCAATAGGGGTGCGAGGTGAGGGCCCAATCCAAGAGGGAATGGTTCTGAGATTTGTCATTTAGAAGAGTTGGTTCAGAAATCTGTTGGGTGAGGTTTAGGGCAGTGATTTGGCTATGAAGTTTGGAGTTATTGTTTGCGAGCCAGTTGAAGTTGAAATCCCCTAGGATGTGTAACTCACCCCCCTGAAGGAGTTAGCCTTTAGGGTGCTCAGCTAGTCCAACACGTCAGATTGGGAGGTGTCGAGGTGCAGTAGGACCCTGCGATCTAGGCGGAGTGGGTGTGGGAGGAGAGTTTGATTAGGAGGAGTTGATGGACTGGTGGGCATGGACAGTTATACGGGGTGAACTGAAGCATCGAGGAGGTGAACATGCCTATGCCTCCCCTTTTTCCTACCAGGCGGTCTTGGCGAATGAACGATAGCCGGTATAGATACTTCGGAGCCCAAATTGTGGGGTTTTAACCAGGTCTCAGTGAGTATCATTACATCTGGGCGGAGAGACAGTACTATTGGTTGAAGGGCTGTAATTTTATTCAAGATGCTACAGATGTTGAGGTGAACGAGTTTAAGGCCTTTTGGTAGTGTGAGGGTCTGGTAGGTGCTGGGGTGTTATGGACCGGGGTTTAGTTCTACATCCCCTGACAGGAGGAGGAGCAGCAATACTACCAGGTGTTTAAGAGTAAGCAAGCTCCATTTTGGCTTGTGGGGGGTTATCACCTGTTGGGATGATTGCAAAGGGGTATTTATTAAGGAGGAAATTAGAGCTGTCAGGCCTGTGTGCAAGGATGGAGGCAGGATACCAGCATCAGGGATCCAGCCATTCTGGGAGTAGCGATGTTGCTGCGGTATTGGGGAGAAAGTTTTGTGACTGGCAGCAGGGCGTTTCCTAAAGAAGGGGATTGGAGGTAGGCGGGTGGGAAGCAGGTGGGAGGGAAGTTTGGGAGTGAGCTGGCAGATTGTGGCAGAAGCAATAGCAGCATGATGCTTGCAGGGTTGGACAGTGGGACAGGAGGTGTGAGCGCCACTGAAGGGTGGGGTGGACAGAAGGTGCTGCCGAGATGGGGGGAGGAGAAGGATAGGTAGGCACTCTGCCGGAAAGGTGAAATTGAAGAAGTAGACTCAGTGCTGGATAGAGCAACAAATGTGGTGGGAAGAAATGAACAGGATGCAGGGGCGACCTCTAGTGGGGATAAATGATAGCCTGCTAATGAGGAACTTGGCTGATTGGTTTCAACTGTCACGTGTCTGCGCCTATAATACACTGAACTGACCAAGGGTGGTGGTGGGGGCGGCGGGGCTTTCCTCAGTCGGGAGCCAAGAATTGCGGTGGTGCTGCTGAGTGCATACCTGAGACCTGCTGTGGGGAAGGGCGTCCGACTGCCCTCTCGGACCCTCGGGGGAGCCACTGAGTCTTTGGCTGTTTCTGTGGAGGTGAGAGAGACAGAGTGCAATTAAATACAGAGCAGTAAATGTTGGGAGGGGCTGGGGGGGGAGTGGCGTGCAAGTTGAATGCGGGTTGAAATTCGGATCACGCAGGGCTAACAGTCTAACACAGGCAGAATAATATTACAGCAATGAAAAGACTGAGACTAGCTCTGGCCTAATGCAGTAAATAGGTGAACACAAGCTAGGCACTGCTTGCAGGCTGATTTGATCAATGGAGTAAAAGCAGTGCTAACATTACAGATTAAAGTAAACTTAAAGCAAGCACATTGGTACATGCATACAATTGCACCAAAAATTATGCTACTGGGTTCTCCCCCTACCGCCTCATGTTCAGGAGAGAGGCCCAACTGCCAGTTGATGTCTGCTTTGGGGTCTTTCCAGATGGGGTCCGAGCTGAAAACTACCTGCATTATGTACAGAAACTGAAAGCTCAATAGAACCATGCATATCAACTGGCCCAGACAATGGCTGCCAAGAGAAATCTCGCCAACAAAGAGAGGCACGATAAGAAAGTAAAGGCTCAAGAGCTATGGCCCAGAGACTGTGTGTTGTTACGCAATTTGGAACTACATGGCAGACCTAAAATTGCTGATAGGTGGCACCATCTTCCTCATGTAGTAGTTGGAAAGTTGGATGATCTACCAGTGTACTAGAGTGCATGAGAATAACTCCAAAGCTGTCAAGACCATGCACGTAACCACTTGCTGCCTATCAGCCAAGTTATCATTGAAGCTGAGCCAGCCGATATTGCCTCCCCTGGGCCGGTGACTTGTGCTGCTGCAAAAAAGAGACAGAGTCAACCTACCCCAGTAGTTACAGATTTAACGTTTCCCCCGCAGCAGGCCCAGAATGATAGTGGCTGTCAGTCCACCTCTGATGAAAGTGACTATGGTAATGCCTATTATCCCTCTTATGAACTAAGTCAGTTGTTTTGTGGAAATCCTATGCAGAATCATAGGGATGAAGCTGGGCCTTCTGGACTGCCTAACCCCCCCAGCTTCGTCCTTGGAGCCAATGCTCCCTGAAAGTGAAGTGCAAAGTATCATGTCTGAGGCTGCAGACTCCCTGTGTTTAGTGGAACTATGTGACTTGCCCGAAGAAGGGGCTGATGGTCTGAGTCTTTCTGGTGACACACCAGAACTTGAACAACAATATGAGAGTGCTGACAACCCTCCTTCAGTGCCACAAGGCCTAACTGTGCCAGAACCTTCTCTAAATGAGCAGAGTGTTGTGGAAACAGAGCCTACAGAGCAAGGAGCTGACAGTGCTCCCAGTTTGGACATTCCCATCCATGCAGAGGCACCCCTCACGAATGACAAAAGCTCCAAAGTTAGTGCTGAAAGTCCAGAGACTCTGGCTGTTCCCCCCAGAAAGACTGGCCGAGCTGTCAAGCCAGTATTGTGCTTCAGTTATGATTCTCCTGGGAGGCCAGTGGATTTGCCTCTCAATGTGGTTCACAAAGTTGTTTATATCTCTCAGAGCTCACTACCCAAACTGAGTTTAATGGCCAATTCCAGGTTGATTGTTCTTCCTTCTTAGTATGGTGCCCCTGCCCCATCCAGCCCCAAGTTAGCTGATAGGGAAAAGCCCCCTTCTACATTGTTTAATGTACAGGAAGTTATTACATGAAGCAGTATTGTGATGTTACTAATGTGTTAATCATAGTGAAATCAGCATTACCTGTATGAAACATGCATAAGTATTGTCAATATGGATGTAGTAATACGAAGTATATTGAAAGGTATAATGATGTAACAAGCTAATGATATATATGTCTCGTTTATATTGCACTTTTGATATTGTAATGGTACAGACTTGGTGCAGACGCCAAGTTTTCTCCAGGCAGAGAAGGGTGTAACCCCCTACAAATGGGGGTTCCCGAAAAGTCTTTCTTGAGCTTGTGTAAATGCTCACTGCCAGGCTGGTGTCCTGCATTTTAGTAGTTTAAATATATTGCCAGAGAGTGCCTGTATAGCCTCTGTGTACTGTCTCTTTAAGAGCTGCCTGAATTGCGGTCATAATTAATCTGAGAGGGAGCTCTGTTAGAAGATGCACTTGTTTGCTGATCATTTGTTAGAGTAGTAATAATCTTGCAGTTTGTTCTAACCTGCCTTCTTTGCAGCATGGACAATTCTGTTTGTTTCCATCATCTTGGTCCTGGACTGTCAGAATGGGCCAATCAGTACATTTGGGACTCTAAAATGGAGCCTGCCTACAGGGGCTTGGTGGGGCCAAAACTTGTAGGAATTGTAGTTTTGGGCTTTTGGTGCCTAAAATAACCTGGAGGGCGAGCCCTTGTTGTGACTGACAGATCAGCCAACCGAACCTTTTGGATCTTGGGGAAAGTCCCACATTGCTTGTAGTTTCAGTTGGACCTGAGTTGGGAAGTGAAGAAGTAACAGCTCGAGATAGTTCGAGCAGCAATTCATAGTGGATTTGCGCAGGAGAACTGTGGAAAGGCCTGAGTTTGACCTGCATGCCTGCCTGCCTGCTGTCCCTGAGAGGGAACTTGTGTTTTTTTCAGACTGAATCTGAATTTGGAGAGCGAATTAAGCCACTGAACTGTGACCAGGCTTTAACCTGAAGAAGACCGAGGATTTGCTGAATGCGATCAGCCTGTCAGGACTTCCAGCTACCTCTGAACTCCTGGATTGTGCAGAGACTCTGTACTTACGACCGGAGAGCCATTTGCCTGGTACAGTGGAATTTCCTTACATGTGAATGTGCTGTTTGCTTATAGTGGGTCGTGATTTGGTTCCCCACTATGTGTCTGAACTGTGTTTTGTTTTCTGGAGGCTGTATCCAGCTCCACGGACTGAATCTGTATGCATTTCCATTTGCCTGGGCCCCTGCTACACTGGCCCAGGAGAATACCTGCTATGCAGAGAAAGTCTGCGGATCAGCTCCCTGCTCAACGCCTTGAACAGGAATGACGCCTTGGTGATTCGTTTGGGCCCTGCTTCTCCGGGCACTCCAGCTCAACAACCTGCAGTCTCGATTTTGTCCTGCCTTTGTCCAGTATTGGGTATCAAGAGTAAACATCAGGGCAGCTCCCTGCAACAACAGCTAAATCTAAAAGTGTTGTTATCTGTTTGTTTTGTTGCCTTTTCTTTCACGAACTGAGCCCTCCGGCTCCGGATTACAAATAGTGTGTGTTGTGCATGTTGTTTTCTTCCATCACAGGGCCCCAACCAGCTGCAATGTTCCTGGCTAGCTCACCGTTTTCCTACCTGGGTACCCAGAGTGTGTGACTGTGTAGGGACTCTGAACTGCATGCATAACTGTCTGATTAATATAGCTTTCAAGCAAATCAACCTGATTACGCCCCTCCCTTGTTCAAGTCCCTGAATAAATCAGATTTAACTTTGTTTGCATTTAACCTGACTGTGGTTCCAGTTTGTGCCAAGAGTATTGTACTGTTGTTATTTGCTGTGCTTAACCTTGTTTTACAGGGGGTCCCCAGGGTCAAGCTAGAGGACCCAGCCCTGGTGCTAAGTGCAAACAGTGTGGGTACTTGCCTGGTGAATAAGGGTCATTGTGAAAGTAATTATTGTACATTGTTCAGGCCACTAGAAGGGAAAGAGGGGGGATTACAGTGTCATGGAGGGCCGTGCCCAGGTTAGCTTGACCACTAGTAACCCTGACCTCTGGGTGGAGGCACCCGTTTCATTACCCAGGCCCCTTAACCTGCTACTAGCCAAGCAGGCAGGGTAGTAGCCCTTGGGATAGCGCCACCTAGGGATTACACATGCAAACATGATATTTATCCCTTAGAGTTCATCTGCCTCTATAGCTTACTCCCTACTTGAAATCATAATGCTCTGTTGTCATCACAATCTGTTGTCATGGGAGTAACTGTGATGTCACAAGCAGTGCATGATGACCTCAGGTAGGGAGAAAGCAATAGGAATGGATGAACTCTTTAGGAACAAAGATCCTGTCTTCATGCATATAACCTCAACATTAAGTAACGGTGAGGGGAAATACAGAACTAATGTGAAATATTACTTGAACTGGGTCTACATATTATCTTTTGTTAAAGATCTCCTGAAGGCATCAGCTGCTCTTTAATGGGTAACAGTCAGCACCAAGGGCCCCACAGTCAAGCGTGTGGCTGGTCCCAATGTGCACTTTGTGTTCAAAAACATTCTGGTTACTTACTGTTTACTGTAGGATAGTAGATTGTATGAGACTAATTCTGTTTTAGTTCTAGGCTGACATCTCCTGTAACTACAAATCCCAGAATCCCCTGCAGCTGACATTAGAGCAGTAGGCAGCAGTGGGAGATTCAATAGCCTGCAATAAATGTTAGAGCTTTTATGAGGTCATATCAGATGTTTTCCAGTCCAGCCATTCCCTGGGGCTAAGTACAGTCCTTTATGGCTGTACTTAGCCAGGGGAGTACAGCAGGACCAGCAAACAAAAGATCAGAGCTTGTATAAACTCTAGCATGCACTGTAGGCTATTGATTCTCCCACTGTTGTCTACTGCTCTGATGTCAGCTGCAGGGGATTCTGGGATTTGTAGTTACAGAAGATGTCAGCCTAGAACTAAGCAGAATTAGCCTGATACAGTCTACTATCCTACAGTAAACAGTAAGTAACCAGAATGTTTTTGAACACAAAGTGCACATTGGGACCAGCCACACACACTTGAGTGTGGGACGACCCTTGGTGCTGACTGTTCCATTTTAAGATCCTTCAGCACCCTTTCCTCTGTTATTGGCTCCATGTTGATCTCATCACCCACCACACCCTAATCCTAAATCTACATTCCAGTAGACGACCCTCGTCCTCTACTGTGAATACTGAGTAGAAACACTTATTGAGTGTGTTCACTGTTGCCCCCATGTTACTCCTTTTTCAGTCTGACAATCCCATCTTTGGATTTGGATTTTTCTCTGATGTAGCAGATTAACAACTTGTCACCCTTCTTTACTCCCTCTGCTATCCTCTGTTTCTGACTTTGCCCATCCCACCTTCCTATTTGCCACCTTCATACTGTTCAAGTACACTTCCCTGTTCTCATCTGTCTGCTTGGCCTTATGGTTTTCATAGACTCTCCTTTTCTCACTCACCACCTCCCCTAAGTCCTTTGTGTAACATTATAGAATCATAGAACTTGATGGCAGAAAAAGACCCCATGGTCCATCCAGTCTGCCCCTAACCCCCCCCCAAGACTACCATCTCCCTCCCTGAGAACACACCCCTCCCCCCATAGCCCTTTATGCCTGTCCCAAGCCCTCTTGAATCCCGGCACTGTCTCCACCCCCACAACCTCCTCTGGAAGCCTGTTCCAAGCATCCACCACCCTCTCCATAAAGAATCGTCCCCTCACGTTCCCCCTGTAGTGTCCCCCTTGTAGTCTCAGGCTATTTCCTCTAGTAGCGGTGTCCTTCTTCATTTTGAATGGGTCCCCTTTGTTTAACTCCTTGATGTATTTGAAGGTCTCTGTCATGTCTCCTCTCTCCCTTCTAGTCTCCAGGGTATATAGCCCCAGCTCACAGCATCTCTGTTCATATGGGTTGCCCTTCATCACTACCACCATCTTGGTCACTCTTCACTGAACCCTTTCAATCAGGTCTATGTCCTAACATAAGTGAGGCCTCCAGAACTGGACTCCATACTCCAGGTGCGGTCTCACCATAGCTTGGTACAGAGGCACTAGGACTTCTCTCCTTATGATGTTGATTCTCCTGCCAGTACTATCCAGCATTCCATAGGCCTTCCACACCACCTTAGTATACTGTTTCCCCACCTTAAGGTCACTAGAGACTGCTATACCCAGATCCTTCTCCTGCTCTGTTGCCCTGATTTCCTCCCCTCCCATTTTGTACTCTGTCCTCGGGTTACCATGTCCCAGGTGCATAACTGCACACTTCCTGAGGTTAAATCTTAGTTGCCAGGTCTCTACCCACTCTTCTAGCACCCTTAGGTCCTGCCGCATGTCCCCCACCCTGCCCTCAGTGTCCACCCTATTGCAGATTTTCATGTCATCCAGAAAGAGCACCACCCGTCTGTCCATCCTATATATATATATATATATATATATATATATATATATATATAGATACTGAAGAGGAGTGGCCCCAACACAGACATCTGGGGTACCCTCTCATCATTTGCCCCTCACTAGAGTGCTCCCCTTCACTACCACCCTCTGGGTCCTGTCAGCTAGCCAGCTTTGTACCCATCTGGTTATTTTGCCCCCCCACCCCCATACTTCCCAATTTATTGACCAGTCTTCTGTGGGTGATGGTGTCGAAGGCCTTACTGAAGTCCAGGAAGGCCACGTCCATCGCCCCCTCTCTTGGTCTATTTCCTGTGTCACCCAGTTGAAGAATTCAATAAGGTTGGACTGGAAGACTTCCCCCTTGTGAACCTGTGCTGGTTGTTG
Source organism: Neoceratodus forsteri (assembly GCA_016271365.2). Taxonomy (NCBI): domain Eukaryota; kingdom Metazoa; phylum Chordata; order Ceratodontiformes; family Ceratodontidae; genus Neoceratodus; species Neoceratodus forsteri. The sequence continues at coordinate 61,940,039 of JADMNL010000031.1, read as the reverse complement.
TTCAGCAATCCATTCCCCTCTAGGTACTGTGCTACCCCTCTCCCTGATGAGTGCTTCCATGACCCTCCCCACCACTGTGGTAAGGCTGACTGGACAATAGTTCTTCTTTGCCTCTCTACTCCCCCCCCCTTGTGTATTGGCATGACTGTGGCTCTTCTCCAGTCCTCCAGTACTTTCCCCAGAGTCCAAGGACAGGTTGAATAGCCTTACCAGCGGGGCGGCTAACTCCTCACTTATCTCCCAGATCACCCTCGGATGCAGTCCATCTGGTCCCATGGCCTTGTCCACTTTCACCCTACCTAGTCCTTCCCTAACTCTCTCCATACTAAATGGACCAGTCCACCCCAACCCCCTCTTTCTCATCCTCATCCTCATCCTCAGCCCCCCTCCTCCTCCTTCACAAAATTTGAGCAGAAGTACCTGTTTAGCTCTTCTGCTTTTCATATAGTTGTCCTCCAGGGCTCCCCCCTTCCCCCAGAGTCTTGCAATCCCTTGACTAATCTTCCTCTCTTCCCTCGCGTACGTAAAAAATGTCTTTTGTCCCCCCTTTGCCTGTCTTGCAATCCGTTCCTCCATGTTAGCCTTTGCCTTTCTAATCCCTTTCCTTGCTATCCTCCTTGATTCTTTGTAGGTTTCCCTGTCCTCCTCCTCCTCCTTCTGCATTTTCTTATATTTCCTAAATGCCCTCTGCCTTCCCTCTACCACCCTTGCTACACACCTGTTGAACCACAGAGGTCTCCTGCTTTTTACTCCCTTCCTTACCCTCCTTCTACACATGTGTGTGGCCTTCTTGATCCGGTCTCTAATAGTCCCCCATAGGTCCTCCACTTCCCTTATATTCCCTCTACCACCCATTGCTTCCCCCACCATCCTTCTCATCTCGTTAAAATTTGCTCCCCCTAAGTCCAGCACCATTGTGCTGCTCTGGGCAATCTCCCTGCGCTCCCTCACCTTAAACCTGATGGTACTATGGTCGCTATTACCTAGCTTGTCCCCCTCCTCCACCTCCTCTATGTTCTCCCCATTTGTTAGGACCACATCCAGTAGGTTGCTTCCTCTTGTTGGTTCCCTGACTAACTGCTGAAAGAAAGCCATCGAGGGAGCGATCCCAGCCCATCAGAACACTCCTATTCTTTTTTCTGTAGGCACATTTAGTTGCTTTTCCATTTTCTCACCAATCCCAATCCCCTTGCATCCCTGATGTGATGCATGTGTGTGGAGGCACGCGCACGTCATGCACAATGGATGCCCCTTCCTACCCGTCGCTCCGTTACCGCCTACACCTGCCACCAGACCTTCATCCAGTGGCAGCAGGACTACGGATGGGTGACCCTCCCTCCCGGGAGAGGAGAGTCAATGCTCAATCCTGCTCCCACACCTCCCCCATGCGAGCACCCAGCCATCTGGCGTCGTTCCCGAACCTGAGGTTGCTGGTGTAGCATGAGGTAAGACAAGATACCTCAGCACCACCGGGCCCAGAGCACTCCTTTTCTGTGTGCATGAGACACTCTTAGTCTCTGGAGAGTGCCTCACATGCAGCTGCCCTGGAAATGGACACATTCAGGTAAAGTAAAAAAAAAAAGAATATATTATTGATGGAGCTTGATCAATAATACAGTATATTAATACCACCACCAAGATCACTGTTATGGCTGCAAGAGAGGTTTCACTTACATTCTTAGGATATCAGAACTGCTCACCTTCGGTTTGAGGGTTCTCATACCCCAAGAATGTGAGCGAGAACATTCTTACAACCCTAAGAGTGGTCTCCATGACAGTATTAAAATACACAATGGCCTCTTTTTCATATATTTTTATCTGCCTTGTTGCAAACTTGCACTTCAAGTTCTGGCTCTGGCATGGAGCTGAGTGCTAAAATAAAAACAGCTTTTTGGTTTTCATCAAGCTCAACCTGCCAGACTGGTATCTTCTACATTCTTTTTCTGTCATTCCTGTTTTTCTCATCTTTTACTTTCATTTTTAGCAGCTAAACAATGGCTTATAACAGTGCAGTGCAGGTCAACAGTGTTGGGGGGTTGCACAAACTTCAGTGTTGGAATTACAAGGAGCGATTTATAGGGCTCAGTCCCATAGCTCTGAAGTAAGCCCTAGTAACTCATATATAACTGCCATTGAATTATAGTGGGAAAGGGGGTCTTTTTAAAGAAAGAGACCCAAGGGGCCCTGAAAGCTCGTCTCAAAGCTCCAACACTGTACTAATGGACTGTGGAACACATTCCTTCCTCATTCACTCGGGTGGCTCCCGGGAGGCTTAAGCCCCCACCCCTACTACAATTTGAACTTTGTCATTAAACTGTTATACACTCAATCCTTTCCTGGATAGAGAACTAAGGGCTGTTTTTACCTGACTTAGACAACCTCTGCCCCTCCCATGTTCATCAATATTCAGAATAACAGAATCATGCTGATATTCACACAAAGTTTGCAAATGAGAAACTGAATGAATAACTTTAGATAATGGCTAGAATGTATTCTGAAACCTGATTGTTTAAAAGCAGTTCCAACCCGGGTGTCTATTTTCCGATAGACGCCAGGTGGAAAACAAGAGCCAATTTGGGGTGCCCCATTACTGACCGTATCATTGGGCACCCCGAATGTTCAAACTCATTACCCGCCATTTTGTTCTCTCTCTCGTTAAGCGCCCTACAGCAGCTGCTGATCTCCCCCGTTCCCACTAGAAAGATCCAGGCACAGTTCTTGCAAAAATGATGATTGCTTGTGAGACATAGGGTGCTAGATCTGCTTACTGCACTTGCAGTTTCTTGATTTTCTGGACTGCAGATTTAGTGGTCTGTTTCTCTCTCACTTTGTCCCACTCACACCCTCTGTGTCTCACTCAGTGCTTGCTCAGCTCGGTATGCCAGTGTAAAGGTAATATGTTTTTAAGCAAGTGAGCTCCTCCTTATAAGTTCCATACAGAAAAAGAAACAAAATCACAGTACCTAAATGCCCGCTGCCTGAAACAGTGCATGCCACTCTCCTGTTGCTGTTGTGCTTGTGCTGTCAATTGGGGAAAAGAAATGGCAGTTCATAAAACCAAAATGAATAATTAATGAAATAAATCAAGCATTTGTCAATGCCGAATGTTTGCTTGCTGGCATTAGCACTGGAAGTGCAGAGAAGTTAGACAAATGCAGAATAAGAATGGCACTGAAGTACTGAACTGACGCTAGCCCCACCCCCACCTTGCAGAGATGGACAGGCATTGGGGTGTGCCTTTGGGTCATTGCCCATAACGCTGATGCCATTTCACCTCACCCTACCCTGCAGTCACCGACAAGTGTCGAGGTGTGCCTCAGGGTGTTTGGGCTTTACACTCACACCATTCCATAAGGAAATACGCTGAAATGGGTGCAGTATAGGAGAATGGAGTGTACTTTGGGGCTGAAGAGTCCAAGGCACTCCTCGATGCCTATCACTGGTTGCAGGGTGGGGGTGGAATGGCATGAGCATTACTGGCGACAATCCCAAGTCACACCCCCGATGCCTGTCAGTCCCTACAGGGTAGGGCGTTATGGTCAGAAACCCTAATACCCCGGGCGTTTCTTGGCATTTTCACTCCAAGTTCTCAACATGGTCTTTTTGTGACCCCCACCACTTGAACAGTGACACTATCAGTTCATTAGCTGAAAGGTTATTTTGCACAGCGACTCCGCCATTTGGTGCCACAGGTGCGAAAACACATTTTGAACAGGATGTGAAAAATGACAGCTGTACTGTTTATGGGGAGGTGTAAAAAAATGGTAATCTTGAAAAGCTGGAGTGACAATATAAAAAAACTGAAGTCATGAATGTGCGTAGAACCTGTGCAACGCACACCCGTAATGCAATTATATTGGGGATTATTTACACCAAATTTTCCACATAGGCATTTTGGGACCTCTGCTCGTGAACAGTGGCAGTGTGATTTTGTTAATCTGTCCCGAACATTGATTTTGCACAGTGAGTGCGCCCATTGTGTGCCACAGGTGCAAAAACATGTTTTGGGCAGGATGTGAAAAATGACAGCTGTACTGTTCATAAGATGGTGTCCAAAAATGGCAATGTTGAAAATCTGGAGTGAAAATATAAAAATTGGTGAAGTTACAAGTGTGCGTAGAAACTGCGCAACACACGCTGGTAACACAGTCATTGTTTGGAATTTTTTCACCAGATTTGCAACATGGGGTTTTTGGGAACTCTCCTTATGAACACCATCACTGTGATTTTCTTAATCTGTCATGAACGATGATTTTCCACAGCGACCGAGCCATTGTGCGCCAGATGTGCGAAAACACAGTTTGGGCAGGATGTGAAAAATTACAGCTCTACTGTTCATCAGGAGGTGTGGAAAAATGGCAATGTTGAAAATCTGGAGTAAAAATATTAAAAATTCTGAAGGTTACAAGCGTGCATGGGAACTGTGCAATGCACCCTTGTAACAGTCATTTTTGGGAATTTTTTCAGCAAATTTGCAACATAGGCTTTTTGGGAGCCCACTTCATGAACAGTGACACTGTTGTTTCGTTAATCGGTCCCAAAAGGTGATTCCGCGTAGTGACTGCGAAATCACCTTCGGGACTGAATAACGAAATGACAGTGACTGAGTTTATGAGGTGGGGTCCCAAGAACCCCATGTTGAAAATTTGGAGCCAAAAGTCACAAAATGGGCAAGATATCCACCTAAGTTGACCCCACTGATGCCATTATACAGCTTATCATGTTTTTCTTCCAGTTCGCTGGCTGGCTTTTGAAGAGTTCAGGCGTCTCCTCCACTGAAAGATCAAAGCACGCCCGAGCTCTGAGTGGTAGAAATGCGGGATGAGGGGTGCGGAGAGGTGGGGTGCACAGAGGGTGGATGCAGGTTGGGGGGGGGCGTGACCATGAGGGACCATTTTCTGTTTTACAGGGAACAAAACAAAAAAATTTGTCAATGTTGAAAGTTCGCCGTTGGTATTACAGTTGTACATGCGCACCGTATGTTTCTGTGAAAGTTGACACTCAGCTCTGCCGACGAGGGATTGCTAGAGATTCACAGGTCCGTCTTCAATCATCAGGGGTCAGAGCTTTAGCTTTTATGGCCCTGACCCTGTGGAATTCTCTACCTCGTTGGATTTGAGAGTGCCTATCCAGAGTCCTTTAAGGCAGCGTTAAAAACATCATTGTTTGAACAAGCTTTTACTGGATAGATTATTCTGCTTTTTATTGTTTTTAGGATTTATATTTGTTTTTATTGCTGATTGTTTATTTTATGTATGTGCACTCTGATTATTGAAAAGTGCGATATTAATAAATTTTGATTTGATTGATTTGATTTGACATTAAGAGTTGCTACTTTCAGGGAGTAGGGTGTATTCATGATGGTAAAGTCCAGCAGTGTTTCTCTCATTTTCATCCTGTCTCTCCTTTTTATGTTGTCTCGTGCATGCGCAGCAAACATATTGTAGTAGTAGCACATTTGGAGGTGCAGTCACTGTGGGTGAATACAGGGCATGCATCAGTAGGTGCATCCCTCATTCCTCAATAAGGCAGCTGCAGGCGCTGACACCAGCAACACATTAACTGGCCACCAGATAAAAGAAAAGGGCCGCTGCAATGAGAGTCAAGCTGCGGCGTGCCTTTCCTGGTGACCAGTTTACAAAACATAGTGGCATGCCACTGCAGAGAGCCCCAACCCACTTCATTTGCAGATGAGGGAGCCCACTCCCCGGCGGCATAATGCAACCCCCCCCTTCCATTTACAGTGTGTGCCGAGGGGGTGCCCAATCCCCCTCGGCATCATGTCCACCCTTCCCAGTTTAATTTGCTGATGGGGGAGCCTACTCCCCATCAGCATAATGTCCCCCCCATTTGTTGTGTGCCAACGGGATGCCTAATCCCCATCAGCTACAGACCCCCCAAAACAAACATTCAGGTGGCCGCGTAGGAGCCTACCCCAGCATTATGATAAATGGCCCTGTAAAAGATAAATTGTCCTCGGTGTTTTTTTTTTTTTACATCTGCAAAGCAGAAAACAGTCCCTCGTCAACTCCAGTGGCCCTCCCGCAACCCGTGCCCACCTTCTGTGCACCGTGCCTCCCCACAGACACCCTCATCACATACTTACCTCCAGAGTATGGCGCGACGATCTTCGGTGGACCGGGAACACATCTGCACTCTTCACAGCCGACTGCGAACTAAAGAAATGCCAGTAAGCTGTATAATGGCATAAATAGGGTTCTTTCAACTTTGGTGTATATCTCGGGTATTTTTAGGAATTTTGGCACCAAGTTTTCAACATGGGGTTATTAGGACCCCTCCTCATGAATTCAGTCACTGTCATGGCGTTATTCAGTCCCGGAAGGTGATTTTGCAGTCACTGCATGGAATCACCTTTCGGGACTGATTAACAAAATGACAGTGCCACTGTTTGTCTGTTTATGAGGTGGGATCTCAAAAGCCTATGTTGCAAATTTGGTGAAAAAATCAAAAAATAACTTGTTTTCTGACGGCGTATGCGCAGTTCCCTATGCGCCGTAGCTTGGTGAATTTGTAATATTTTCACTCCAGGTTTTCAAAATTGGCATTTTCCATACCTCATTATGAACAGTACAGCTGTCATTTTACATATCCTGGCCAAAATGTTTTCCACGTCCGAGGCAGAATAGTGCGGTCGCTGTGCAAAATCATTTTCAGGACAGTTGAAAATAACAGTGACACTGTTCATGAGCAGAGGTTCTAAAATGCCTATGTTGAAAATCTGGTGATGAGTCCATAAAATGACTGTACAAGTTACAAGAGTTTCCACGCACTTGTAACTGGAAAATTTGCCAGATTTTCATGCCAGATTTTCAACACTGCCATTTTTTCACATCTCCTTATGAACAGTACAGCTGGCATTTTTCACATCCTGCCAAAAATATGTTTTCGCACCTGTGGCGTGGAATGGCGTGGTCGCTGTGGGAAATCAACTTTTTGGGACAGATTAACAAAATCACAGTGCCACTGTTCATGAGGGGATGTCCCAAAATGCCTATGTTGAAAATGTGTCTCTTCAGGGTGGGAGTGGGGTTGGCGTCACTTCAACACTTCACTGCCATTCCTATTATGCATCTCTAACTCCTGCACTACCAATGCCAATACCAGCGAGACAACATTCGGCATTGACAAATGCTTGTTTACTTAGGCGTTTACTCCTGTGCGTTCTATAGCCCAGAGTTTTCTGTGTTTTCTGTCGTACTTCTGTTACTTTTTGTGACAAGGATTCCACATCCGAGTCTGAAGACATTCCATGTTGTGAAGAGATAGCAGTAGAGTGTTCAGATTGTGCGTCTTGTCCTGGTTCAGATGTTTGCAAAACTCCATATTTATTGATTGCGGGGATTGTTTTAGATATTTTGGCCACTGGTTGCAATTTATTACCTGGTGGCCTTTATTTTGTCACAGTTTGAAAGGCTTTCGGTGGGGGGGGGCATAATATTAATGTCTACTCTATTTTCCACCTCAGTACCTACTCTCTCCTCAGATAGATTCTCAGTTTCCAGAGCTCTTTCTGCTTCTAAGTCAGTAACCATATTAGCTGTTTCTCCCTCCTGGTCTTCTTGGTTTTCTCTGGTTGGTTGTTGGTCTTTTGGTTCCTCCATACGATTTTGTTTCTGTTTCTCCCCTGCTGTATCCTTGTCCCGTGTATCCTTTGTGGTTCTAGCTTTCTTCATATTTGTATTTTGGGCGTTTGTCAGAAAAGTCTCCTGATCCACTGTATCTTGCTTGTTATGTGTGGCCCATTCACAGGCAGCATATGAATATCTAATTTCTTCACATAAGTTACATTTAACTTCATTGGTGCACTGTGAGCTGCGATGTCCGTATTCCAAACAATTGTTGCATTTTATCCGGTCGCAGGCACTGCTATAATGCACCAATGACCTGCATTTGAAACAAGTCCTGGGCTGACCTTGATAGAAGCAGTGTCCTCTTTCACATCCTAAAAAGAAAGTTTGAGGCCTTGTAATGTCATGTTCAACCTCCCTGTATACTTCCTACCCCCAGTCCATATGTGTTCTTCATCTAAAATCGGGGTTGGCTGACCTAATACCATGCTTCTCTGATTCAGCCAGTGTGTGATGTCGTGGACATTAACACTTTCATTTCGAAATAATATGGTGATATTTCTGATTGCTGGTTTAGTTAGCGGTATAGCTTTAAAATGCATCCACGGTGCTGAGTACTTTTTCTTTTCTTTCCGAAATCTGTCAAGGCTCATGGGTGTCTGAAATCTCACGTCAAAGTTTGTGTCTCCTGCTGTGTGAGTTAATGCATACATTTCATTGGAAAAGAATCTTAGCGATTCTTTTAGTAGTGTTCTCCCCACATAGATCCTATCAGGTGGCAAATCCTGGCCCCCTTAATAATGCAACCTAACTGCATTCTTTCTTTGTGTTGGCAGGTTTGTTTGGGCCTGTCTTTCTCTCCATCTAAAATTAGCCCAAACTCTTGAGGGTTGCCTGTCTTCCTTGTTCTCCTGTTCCTGGTCATTATCCACTCTGTCCCCTCAGCTAGTTTCTGTGTTTCCTGAACCCCTTTGGGGCTCAGCTGGTGGGTTGTGAGTTACATCTTCAGATCTTAGGTCTGTATCAAAGTCTATAGTAGAGCTGCTGGAGATTGTTTGTTGTACAGGGGTGTGGTGGTTTTTACTTGGTCCTGGTGGGGTTCCTGGTATGGGGATTCCTTCCCCGTTCGCCACCCAGATCCCCTCTTTATTTTGTGTCTATCCAGCTTTAATTAGGTAATTCGAGACCAACCAAGGTGTCGGACATTTAGCTTTCACATTTTCTATGTTATCTGTCACTCATCCTGCCCTCAAACCTTGAATTTCCTTCTTTTACTGTTTAAACAGCAAAAAAGTACTGTATCCTGCCACCTGGCAAAATAGTCCTAAAGAAAGACTGCATCCTGCATCAATGTTTTGCACGTAGAAATGTCACTGGTACACTGCTGATAGGATCTGAGACATCTGTGGTTCATAGCATGCACTCCTGCATGCCCAAGCACATGCCAAAAGCCAGCATCACCTCCTCCACACACACACACACACGCACAAACACACGCACACACACACACACACACACACACACACACACACACAACTGTTCCCCTGCTGATGGCAGTGTAGACTACATCCAGAGAGAGAGAAAGATACACACACACACACACACACACACAACTGTTCCCCTGCTGATGGCAGTGTAGACTACATCCAGAGAGAGAGAGACACACACACACACACACACACACACACACACACATGCAAAAACTTTCAATTAACCACTGTCTCCTCCTCCCATGAAACCTGCCACATTTACAAAGGGCACATACTGCCCTGTGCAACTCATGAACTCTGCAGCGATTATTCCAGAGAGCTGTGGGTGGTGGGGGTACCAATGTTGATAGCATCTGTAAAACCTATGTGTCTACCTTTCTTGCCACATATTTGAAAGCACGATATCTCTCTCTCTCTCTCCCTACCAACACAACCAGGACACTGTCTGTTACTGCCACTACTTTACACCTGCAAAAGTGCAATCTCTGTCACCAGACTCCTGCAATGTACACTGAGTGGGCGTGGGGGGCATCGGCGGATAACTCAATAGCATTTCACCTGAAACACTACAAGTCACATAGCATCCCTGAACAGACAAGCCACAAAGAGTGTGGGGTTGGGCAGGGGGAGGAAAGGAGACACTGTGCATTATCTGGTTTTGGAGAGACAGTGCCAGGGGCCCATGCACTGCATCTTCTTGGGGGGGGCACTGAATCTGGACATGGGACAGCGGTGTACTCTGTAGTGCAACACTTTGGGGCTGAACAGATTCTGACATCCTCTGCTTCCTTTACAAAGCGTCCACTACTTAGTTGCTGAATCTGACTGGTAGAACATGTATTTACATTGTATAGATGTGTCAGTACCTCCTTAGTGGTAGAGGACTTTCAGGATCAATTCTGAAGGGACATTTTTTTAAGAGATGGCTGCACATGATTGCTTGTAGTCTTGCAGCTAAATAAAATTTGAAAATAAAACTTGAGATTGAAAAGGCATGGGCATGGTTATTACTTCATGTCATGCTGACGTCTGAGGGAAGGGGTCTGGTCAAGTTTTAGCCCATATCTTGTTCCTTAACTCCAGTCCCTGCTGAGCAGGTGCAACAAGATTGGCTGGCAGCCAGTGAGCACGGATGCTGCAATGTTCTCCATTACATATAGTTTTTATTCTGTGTCATGGTTTCCTGGCAACATTCAGTGCCCCTTCTCCTCCCTTAGTCCTAGTCCCATATCTTGACAGCAGCAAGACATCGGGGGCGGGGTGAGTGGGGCGGTGTAAGGGAGTTCTGTCCATCGTTACATATATAGAATAATGGATGGGGAAGTGTGCTTAACGAGAATTTAATGGTTGCCTGAGGTGTTGGATGCTACATAAACCCCAAGGCCGAAGCTCGAGGGGTTTATTAAAGCATCCCACACTGATGGTAACCATTAAATCTGAGTTACAAGCACATTTCCTCATCTTTTATTTTTTGTAATTGCTGGTTAACAATTTTTTCCCTAAGTGGATTGTGCTGCTGCTTGCTGTTCCTCACACACACACACACACACACACACACACATGGATTTTGCTGGAATAAATTATCAGTTTGGAGGAGGTTGTGCTGCATGACACTCTCTGCCTTGTGAAGGAAGACAGAGAAGCAGGGGAGCTTTGCTAGTTTTATTTTTACAAAAGGTGTGCCATTGTTGGCTGGACGTTAGCTTTCTTTCCAGAATTTCTTATATGCTCCACTCCAGGAGTCTCTCCTAGAGTTTTCATTTGTTTCCACAGGAGCTGTAGCCCTCGAGAAACAAGCAGTTGGTGGACAACAAGCGAGGGAGAGGTAGTTGGCATAGAGGTCCCCCCCCCGTGAAGGTGCAAGAATTGGACTTGGAGCCGTGGCCCTGTGAGAGACAGAATGGTCATTCGGGACGGCAGCAAGAAACTATTGAGGAGAAGTTCCCCCAAAAAAGAAGATTTGTGCTTCAACCTCCCATGACTTAAGTCTTAAGAGCTAACAATCATAATTTCTGAGGGGTTCCTTGCACTACATTGTGAAACAGGAGACACAGAAAATAGTTTATGTATAAAGCTCTTAAGCTCTAAAGTTCTTGGCTGTAAAAACTCTTAAAAAGCCTTTTTAACAATTTTTTAAAACATTTTAAAAGTATTCTGTGTTGAATGTTCCAATGCTTGAGGTTCGTCTGCTGAGAACAGCTGTAGAAAATGACTCGTTTCAACCTCATCTTGCTTAAAGTTTGTATTTTAAACATATGGACTTTCAATTTAAATATTCCTTCTGTGCTTAGTTTTAAGCAGTAATTAAGTAAAAAAATCACTGCAGTTATGGGACTGCTGAATTGCTAGACGGTAGGAAGCTGGAGTTTGTTGAGGCACAGTTTCAAAGGGCAGAAGGCATAAGGCATAAGGGAAACTTTATGACATTTAAAACTATTCCGTGGCCTTGTGTATACGTATATATGCTTCCTCTGCCTTGGTGTTTCGTGCTTTTATGCCTTAACATATTTGCTTTTGTTTATGTTTAAGTGTCTGTGTTCAAGTGCTTTCCTCACTTGCTCCTTTATTTAGTTCAGCTCATTTGTCACGTGCGAGCTGTAAGCCGTAAACTGCAATATTTTGTCAGTTACTAGCAGATTAACCAGCTCATTTAGTTCACTAAATTACTGTCTCCAAGACTGAGACAGGCTGTGAGTGTCAATGTCAGTACTAGTGTTAGTGCTGTAACACACTTATGCATGCTTGTACAACCTTCCTATTTTATTCCTTGCATATATGTAGATTTGTAGCTTACTTATTTTACTTCCCACTGTCATCACTTAACTCCTCAGATTTCTGCTAGTTCACTAATAGCTGGATAAACCTCATTAGGGCAAAATACGAAAGGCATCTGTACTCTAAAGACAGAGACAGATATTAGGAGGCCACTGAGTTTAATTAACTGAGCCTCTGAGCCAGATGAAGATTGAAATTGTTTAATGATGATTTAACTGCTCAATTAACTATCTTACGACTTAAAACCATAGCCTCTAATCAGAACCAGATTGATTCTGATTCATCCTAATTAGATCTCGCATGTGAAATCTCACATTTAAAAATCTACATGCTAAGCCTCACATAGAACCTGCTACTTAGATTTTGCTCTGACCAGCATTGCGTCAGAAAGCAGAAGTAGAAGAGAAGGAACCGTTGATCCATGGAGGGGTTATTTTCTGCTTCATTTGGCAGCACTTTTTCCTGTAATAGGAGCTGTTAGTGAAACTTTATGAAACCTAGTGAAGTCCAAGAAGCTCTGCTGTGTTTGCTCCACCCACAGTGAGAGAAATTTTCTTCCTGTAATTTAGATCTTGGAAAAGCACACTAAACTAATAGCACGTAAGTTGAGACAAGCAAATATTTAAATAAAGCAAAGTAAACATTGGAATATAGATTAAAACTACCACTGCAGTATAGCTTGCTCACTTGCTTGCCTGCTCGCTTTGCTCAGGTTGAAGGGCTGTATTTGATTATATGTTTAATGTTATAGCCTCACATATCTTGTTTAATTATGAAAAGTATAGAGGGTGGGAAACGTCTCCTTTTTCTTTATACCTATACTCATAGGTTCTCATTTTATATCTTTTCAGTGGCTTGCATTACCTGGCAAAAAGAACTAAGAGAGCTCAGTTATCCAGTAATTTACCACATAATATTAACATGAGTAGAACTCAAAGGACTACCCGGAACTTGCTGGAACTGCTTTTATTACCACTTTGTAACATCTTGAGGCTATATATCTCTTTCCAGCAATACCAGAAGCCCAAAATTCATTCTTTTTAACATGACTACTAGCACATAAATAAAGATACTGGACTGTGAAGAAGAGTAAGCTAGCAGAAACAAGAATTAACAGAAATAATATGGAAGAAAATGCAAAATAGTTTGGAAAGGGGTCACCACGGAAGTAAGCTGAAAGTTTTGAACTTTGCTGAATTCCCCCTTATCTAAACCATCTTATCTTCTGTATTTCTAGATCTGGTTTGGTTAGATCAGATAAATCTCATAGATTATAGATCGTGGCTTGTTAAAATACTGAATTGCTTATTGATTTCAAGCGTCGTACTTTGCATGTTGCAGCTTATATTTTATTGGGTATTTACTAATACTAATACTGTATTGATTTTAGGCTGGTGGCTATCTTATCTTTTTTACCTCACTTACCTTTGATATATTGAGAAGGTAATTTGCAATTAATTGATAGCTTCATCTAGCCTTATTCAGCAAGTAATGATAAGTGCCAAGTGCCAAGCTGCATATGTGTACCACAAATAACTGTTTTCTGTTGATGCTTGCTGATGCTAATTAGCTGAGTTCCCACTTATATTTGACTTAAATTGTAAGAACATTTATTGAAAATAAAACTAGCCTCTTACATATAGAAGATAAGTATTGGTAAATATCAATTTTAAATGGTGCAAACAAGGAGTGGGAAGTCAATTTTCGATAAAGGCAATAAAATCAAGATGGATAAAAGGAATAACAAAATCAGAAAAGGTTAAATCAAAATACAAGGAGGATAAAGAAAGAATGGCAGTAGCTGAGGAAAAAACGAAGTTAAGAGATCCCTTTCAACTTAAACTTAAAGAACTGTGGCAGAGAGATATTAGTCAACCTATAATGCCTTGTAATAATTGTACATTGACAAGCACTCCAAGCCAATTAGCTCTTGGGAGTAAAGGAAGAAATGAGACAGAGAGGAATTTTAACAGACAGAGCCAGAACCAAGTTAGTATATATAGTATTCATAGTACATCATCTGGCAGACATAGTAAAGATAGCCAAAACATAGTAAATCATTTGTTTGCTGAACCTTCTATTGAAGGAACTTTTATAGACTCACACGGATGGATCTCCTATGAATCTTTTGAGCCTTATATACCCACTGACCACTCCTCCCATAAAGACTTGCAGGAGATTAGTTTAGAAACATATGATCAGTACAGCAGCGATAGTAGAGATAATTGCTATTTTTCTCCAGAAAAACATCAATAGAAACATGACCAGGTGAGAATTTATATAATGAAAAAGAAGTAAGGTCGCCAAATTTAATGACTCAGACAGAGAAAATCTTAATATGACTCTCAAAGGGGGAGAAATGAAATTGATTACACAAAAGTTAAGAAAAGTCACTGAAGGCTTAACGAACCTCGAGGAAACGTATGGAGAATATAGCACTTGCAGGAATACTAGGGAGAATACAAGCGCTAAAAATGACATTAACTATGGTCACGAACATTTTACAGGTAGCAGTGACTTTGGTTCTTTCAGTTCCCTGTCTAAACAGCTTTTAGAAATTATTAAGAACCCTTACTTTGCTAATGTGGTAATTATGGAGAATCTCACTGCAATTAAGGATGAGATAGATAATATCAAAAAACATTTATTCCTTAACAAGATTATACTGGATAAATTAAACCAAAAATATACCAATCGGATGGATCAATCTTGCTATACCATAGTGTTCTCAGGGAAACTAGAGACAGGGTAGCTGGAGAGAACAAAGCCATTCAAGTGAATTTGCCTCCCCATTTGACAGAAACCAATCCTGCATGTGTAAGCTACAAAACTCTATAGGTGCTAAAGGTAAGAAGAAGGGTAAACAGAAGATTTCAGGAGATACTAGAAATCAATCTACAGTTAGAAAACATAATAAAGGCAAATTGATGATCGACAAAAAGAAATTGCCTAAGGGTACTACAGTAAAACATCCTCCAGTGAATGTTGAAGAGAAGGAGCCTGTAATGGGGAGGAAAGAGAAATTATGATGGCTAAGGAAAATAAGAGATTATATTCATCACTTAAAGGAAAATGGGATGTTCAAGATAGACATTCAAAATTGGACAACAAAATATCAGATAAAGATGGAGAAAGCTTGGAGTTGGATGGAAGGGAGGCCGAGACTAGCTGGATACCACCTAGTGATAAGTTGTATACTACAAAACTCAGAAACAAAAAGCTGGAAAATAAAAAAGAACTCATCAATCCAAGCATATTTTTTTGATTTTGAAGGCACATAAATGGAATATCTCATTGAAATCTATGGGATAAAAAAATATGTGAAGAAACAGGTGAAAAGCTAAGAAACTTAATACTACACACCTGCCATGTGAGAGATGCAGATGATAAAATAGATATTCTTAGACACCCAAACATAGCACATAAGGAGTGTGTACTAGTGTATACTAAACTGGGATCTGTGGTGGATACCATCTGGAGTCAACAAAAGATACTAAACATTATGGGTATTGTTCTGATGCCAGTCCAGATTGTACCCACTCAAAATGATCCAGAGATGGAGAGAAATACTGAAGAAAGATTTACAGACAACATAAGGGATTATAATAATATCAAAGCTCAAGGAGGAAAGGCCAATTCTAATCAAAAAGAATCTGAGGACCTTATCCATAAAACAATAAAAAGCAAAACTGGGGAAAGTGAAGGATGGAATAACAAAACTATAATGGTATTTGGTTGGGAAACTAAACAACAAAATACCCTGGGATACATCACAAGGGAAATTACAGCTTTCCTCACCAGAATAACACATACGATTATTTCACAGAAAGCTATAGAATACATTAAAATATACAAACGTTTAGATAATACCTCACAGATAGTTATTACTTTCAAAAATCACAAGACTGTGCAGAACTTAATGAATCAAGCACAAGTATTGGATGGATGAGATTGGGATATATGTTATGGCAGGGGAGGAATGGAAGGGCTCTAAACTAGAAAATGCTTCAGACACAGTCAGTTCAAGTAAATTTACTGAAAGAGAAGATTTAATCCTGAAGAGAGCAAAGAATATTGCCCTATAAACAGGTACGAGACACTCAGTAATGATCAGTGACTAAAGTACATCAGAACTAGGGAAGATCCTTCTTTTTCTGAGGACAAGAAATTAAAGATACTGTCCTGGAATATAGAGGGGATCCATTTAAAAATTGTGGACCCAGAGGTAACTTCTTGGGGACCTATGATAGTCTATGCCTACAGGAAACTTGGTGTACATCTGAGGAAACTCTCAGATTGCCTGGTTATCTAAATCTATCCAAATCAGCCATTAAATTAAAAAAGCTTGGAAGAAAAATAGGAGGTATTTCTGTTTTTTTAAAAACAGACTTAAACTACACAATTAACAAAGAATATAATAGCTATGACAATATCCTTGCATTTCAAATAGAAGAAGTCAGCATTCGAAATATGCTAATTATAGCTAATGTGTGCTTACAGCCCTCTAATAAACAATCAGATAAACTTATATCCCAACTTAACCTCTTCTTAAGATCTATCATGGATACAGATCCTGATGTGCCAATCATTTTATTAGGTGATTTTAATGCAAGGATATTGCCTGATTTAAACATTACTGATTCCAATTCCATTTTACCAAAGCTTAACCCCAGAATTAGCAATAAAAGAGCTGTAAAAGATTTAAAGATAAACAGTAGAGGAAGGCTACTGGCCTCTCAGTTGAGAGGCAAGAATTTTCTTTCATTAAATGGGTGAACGTTAGGGGATAGTTCAGGAGAAACAACTTACAGTAACCCTCAGGATGCATCCACAATTGATCTGATATGGGGAAATACTGAATCTATCAAACTTATATATGACCTCTTGGTTATAGATAGAGTGGAGTCTGCTCACAGTCCAGTGTGCCTAACACTACAAATGGACCAAATGATCAAAAGGAAACTTGACCAAACCAGTAGGGAAAAGGTTGAAATAATAAACCAAAAAAAGGATACAGTGGACCCCTAGTACTATTGATCTCTTTGATAATTTTCTACACGGAACACTGGCAATGGAATTAAGATCTCTCATAATACTTGAAGCTGATCATAATGCCCTTTTAGATAAATGGCAGAATATTAACATTTTAATCAAACCATACTGTGTAACAAATAAAATGGAAACCAAAACAACAACAGGTAAAAGTTGGTTTAACTCCAGATGTAGGAAAGCTAAAAGAGAATTAACCAAAACCTAAAAAATATAAGACTCAAAATCTGGCTGAGAATGGGAATATGTTCATTAATATTAATGAGGAAAGAAAGATATACAAACAAATTCTAGATCAGGAAAAATCTCAACATACAATAATACTTTGGGAAAACTTAGGCATGGTACAATAAATAAAGTCATTAAGAATGTCTGGAGATTGGTGAGTCAGGGTTATAATAGATAATCTACAAAGGTCAAAGTACATATCCTTCCAGATATTTGGAAAGTTTATTTTTTAGAATTTTACTTTTCAGATGAAGAAAATCATTTAGCTCAAGAAATTACATACGAATATAACAATTTGTGTTATTCTACCTCTCTATATATAACCCCAGACTCATAGGTATCATAGGTAGTTACAAGCTAGTGGACAGTAGTCCATAATGCTTGCCAAAAGAGAGAATTGCTTAATTAAGACAGAATCTAACTTTGCCCTCCATTACTAAATCCAGTTTAAGTTTAAATGAGTCCATATTTGGGCTGTCTACAGCTTCAGCTGGGAGGTAATTCCAAGCAGAGATAGCCCTGAGGCTAAACCAATGCTTTCTTCTCAAAGTATTCCATTTATCCACTTGTAGTTGTTTAGAATGTCTTCTATTGCTAATTCTATGGTCAGAAGAGATAACAAGGTCCATATTAAGACTGAAGGCCAATAAAGCCCCGGGACCTGATAAGATCATTGGAGGTATATACAAGTATTTTATCGATTGGTGGAACCCAATACTAAATAAGGCATTTAACTCTATAGTACAGGGGCATGATCCACCACAAAGTTGGCAGAGATCTATTATCTACCCCATATATAAGAAAGAAAACCCAAACAACCCTAAGATGTACAGGCCAATTAGCCTTATTGATATCGCAAAAAATATTTACTAGAATTATTCTTAACAGGTTCAATGACTGGGTGGAAAAGAATTCTATTCTTGATGAAAGTCAAAACGGTTTTAGGAAATCAAGATCCACTATTCAACACTGTTATGTATTACAACATATAGCTTGGAAATACATTCAAATTAAAAAGGGAAAACTCTATTGCTGTTTTATAGATTTCACATCTGCATTCGACAATATCAGTAGATGCATCCTGTGGGTGAAACTGTATAAGCTGAATATATGCCCTGATTTACTGAATGTTCTTATAAGATTACTTAGTCATACTTGGGCTAAGGTCTAATATGATCATTTAGGAGATACAACACCGCTTTTCCATACTAACATAGGGGTACGACAGGGCTGCCTTCTGGCTCCAACCCTATTCAACATCTATATTAATGAGATACTTATAAAGCTTCAACACCCTGATTTTCATGCACCCAAGATAGGTAACACCAGAGCAGATTGTTTAGCATATGCTGATGACCTCATGTTGATATCAACTTCAGCTCCTGGATTACAAAGAAAACTTAATTGCTCAAATGATCTGTGTATAGAACATAATCTAAAAATCAACATGATAAAAACAAAACTTCTAGTGCTAGGAAATCAGACCAAAAAGAAACATCCAGTATGGATTAACACAGAGAAGGTAGAGCAGGTAAAATTTTATGATTATTTGGGAGTCAGATTTTCAGAAAATCTCAAATGGACTGATCATGTAACCATGATATACAGCAACATTAAAACAACATTTTGACCCGGGTTCAGGAACAGACTCGGGTTGCTGGAGGGCCGGCTGGGGAGAGAAGGATAGAGCATCCGGGGACAGCTCTCCTTCTCCGGGGGGGTGGGCAGAGGATGCATACCTGCGTAAGGCTGACTCCTGACGGAGGCTAGGAGTGCAGCATACAGCCGGGGCATGATGTTCAAGGGGCAGTGGCAGACGTCGGCATACGCCTTGATGTCAGATGTCACTCCCCCACAGGAAAAAGTGGAAAATCTGCTCACTTCCCGCCAAGATGATGGCTCTCCATTCCTGGAGCTCCCCCAGTACATGGTCAGGGCCTCCTGTTCCTCAGCAGCATCCCCGGGCCCTAAGGAAAAAGTGTGTGCCGGGGTCCTCCCCCTCTCCCTGGTGCCCTTCCCCCTCGGAGGAGGGGGACCCACCCGGTGATAGGGATACACCGGGATATCCCGGGGTCAGCTGCGATCTGAGGACCTGAGGAGGGCTGGCTAAGGTCAGTGGGGACGAAGGGAACTTGTAGAGCCTGAAGGAGTGGGGGCAATGAAGCCATGGAGGAGGGTATAAACACATAATGCAAAAAAAAAAAACAACATTTAACCCATTTAAAATCTTTAATGCCAAAATGGGTTGAACTTCTGTAAAGGGTGTAACGAGGGTACTCGATGCTAAGATAAAGTCAAGTCTGCTATATACAGCAGAAGTCTGGGGCTTCTTAAGTTTAAAAAAGCTACAGGTGATCGTGAACAAATTAATTAGCTATATTCTAATGACCCCGCAGTCAGTCCTAGAGGTAATCCTTAAACTTGAAACAGGACAATTTTCAATTGCTACATTAGTAGCAGAAAGACAAATAATATCCGTCATTAAAACACTTTGCCTGGAAGAAAACAGATTACCAAGACAATGCATGGAAGAAGAGGTTGCTTATTCCTCCTTTAAAATAATCAAGAACTTCTTATTTCCTAATGGTATCGGTCACATCCTACGGGATATTTATTTATACTTATGGGATGAAATTATTAATCTGATTAAAAATAGACTTTGAGACATAGAGAGATCAGATATGAAGAAGAAATTAAACAATCTAAAATTATTCAGGTGGTAAAAATACATCAAGCATGAACATGGGATGGAACCATGTTTGTTAAAATTATCTGATCCCTCAAAAAGAAGATTAATAACTCAATTCAGATTTGAGACCTATAAAGCAAATTATATACATTACAGACAGACAAGGAAAAATATAAACTCCCCCTATTGTAAATGTGGCAGATGCATGGAAGGTGATGCTAAACACATCATTTTAGTTTGTCCTTTATACACAAGACAACGGGAAAAGTATCTGGGTGGTATATTGGCTAGTCTTGTCCTCCCTCCGGAAGATACGTTAACATATCTGCTAAATACAAACAACCAGCATGTTATGGAGAAAGTTGCTTCCTTTTTGGAAACAGTACATCTATTAATGTGTCTATCATATTAATGATACTTTATATAAATAAAAATACTGTTTGTAATAAGTTAACGGCTGCGCTGATATTTAGTCACAAAGTCTGTAATAGAAATATAAGAGAAACATCTAAAAGTTTTAACTAGTCACTATGAGCTAAGATTAGAACTTGTCTGAAGTATTTTAACTTTTTGGTTTGAAATATTTTACTAAAGAAATCAGAAATGCTTGATGTTTTTGTATAGAAACATAGAAACATAGAATTTGACGGCAGATAAGGACCGCTTGGCCCACCCAGTCTGCCCATTTCCCTACCTACTGGATAAGCTGCAGATCCTAGTTAACCAGCAGCCTACTTCTTCCTACCCCCATCCCCCAGAACTGCCTTATGACTATCCCATGCATGCTTAGAATTCCACCACTGATTTTGACTCCACAACCTCCTGAAGGCCGTCCATGCATCCACAACCCTCTCTGTAAAAAATACTTCTCAATTACCTCTGAGCCGCCCTCTATTTTCAAATTGTGCCCTCTTGTTCTTGCACACCTCTTTTTTTGAAAGATGCTACCCTCTTGGACTTTGTTGATTCCCTTGAGGTACGTGAACGTTTCTATCATGTCCCCCCTCTCCCTTCTTTCCTCGAGGCTATACATATTAAGCTCCTTAAGTCTCTCTTCATATGTCTTCTGGTGCAGACCCTGCACCATTTTAGTTGCCCTCCTCTGGACAGCTTCCATCCTGTCTATGTCTTTGAGGAGATTGGGTCTCCAGAACTGCACACAGTACTCCAGATGGGGTCTCACCAGCTGTCTGTACAGAGGGATAATAACTTCCTGTTTTCTACTGGTGATGCCTCTCCCTATGCATCCCAGTATCCCCCCAGCCCTCCTTGCTGCCCTCTCACATTGCTTGCCCGTCTTTAGGTCATCTGATTGACTACCCCAGGTCCCTTTCCATTTTGTTGTTGTTAGTATCTCACCCCCATTGTGTACTCTTCCCTGGGTTTTTGTTTCCCAGGTGCATTACCTTCACTTCTTAGCATTGAATCTAAGCTGCCATACATTTGACCATTCCTCTAACCTTGCCAAGTCCTTTCTCATCCTTTCCACTCCACCCTGTGCATCAACTCTGTTGCAGATCTTAGTGTCATCTGCAAAGAGACATACTTTTCCTTCCAGTCCTTCTGCAATGTAAACACAAAGACATTGAAGAGGACCGTCCTAATACTGAACCTCTGCGGTACCCCACTAGTAACCCTCCTTTCTTCTGAGTGGACTCCATTTACTATTACTCTCTGTGTCCTATTCTCCAGCCAATTCTTTACCCAGGCTGTCATCTTGGGACCCACTCCCAGGCTGGCTAACTTGCATATTAATCTTTTGTGTGGGACTGTGTCAAATGCCTTGCTAAAGTCTAGGTAGGCCATGTCCACAGCCCCTCCCTGATCTACTACTTTGGTCACCCAGTCAAAGAAATCTATCAGATTCGTCTGGCATGACCTTCCCGTTGTGAATCCATGCTGCCTAGGGTCCTGTGCCCCTCTGGCCTCTAGATACTCGACAATTCTTTCCTTTAGAAGTGATTCCATCATTTTCCCTATCACTGAGGTTAAACTAACAGGTCTATAGTTTCCTGCTTCGCCTTGCTCCACTTTGTGAAGGGAATCACATCTGCCCTCCTCCAGTCCTCGGGTACCACCCCATCCTCCATGATTTGTTAAAGGGTAGTCAGTGGTGTCACTAGTTCTACCTTAGTTCTTTAGAATTCTGGGATGAATCCCATCAGCCCCATTGCTTTGTCACCTTCAGTTTTAGAGTTCTTTCAGAACCCTTTGTTCTGTAAATGGGCGGTATCAACTTCTGTATCAGAGTGTTACTACTGTTTGTTTATGTACCTCCCCTCTTCCTTTGTAAATACTGAGCAAAAATATTTGTTTAGTATCTCTGCCTTTCACAGTCTCCTCTGCCCACCCTCCCTCCCCTTTATTAAGCCTCACTCTCCCTCCCTTGGTCTTCCTTCGCTCCCTGATGTACCTATAAAAGTTTTATCCCCCTTCTTAACTGAGTTGGCTATCTTTTCCTCGGTTTGGGCCTTTGCTGTTCTGACTGCCTTCCCAGCCTCCTTTTGCTTTAACTGATACAGTTCTCTGTCCTGCTCCTTCTGCGATTCCTTGTACTTCCTGAATGCTTTCTTTTTCTCTTGAACCTTCACTGCCACTTCCTTTGAGAACCATAGTGGTTTCTTACATCGTATTGTTTTGTTTATTTGCTTCACACAAAGGCTCGTTACCTCTGTGATGGCAGTTTTTATTATTCCCCATTGTTCTTCCACCCCTCCTTCCTGCCCATTTGCTAGTGCATTCCTTAGGCACTCACCCATTTTGGCAAAGTCAGCCTCTAAAGTCCAGTACTTTTGTCTTTGTATGGCTTGACTCTATTGCTGTGTTTATTGTGAACCATACTGTTCGATGGTCGCTAGTTCCCAGATGGCTACCACTTCTACATCTGTAATCCTCTCACCATCTCCATTTGAGAGAATCAAGTCTTATATTGCTCCCTCTCGAGTGGGCTCCAGTACTAGTTGTCTAAGGCATGCCCCCTGTAGGGCATCTAGAATAACTGCACTCTTCGAAGTGGCAGCTGCAACTGCACTCCAGTTAACATCTGGCATATTCAGATCACCCATCAGCAATATCTCCCCTTTTTCTGCCATTCTAAGTATACTTTCTATCATTTCCTGTCCATTTCCTCCCCTGAGAAGAGGTCTGTATCTAACCCTCAGCGTATTGTGGTGCCATTGCCTGTCTCCAAATTTACCCACAGTGCTTCTTCTCCCTCCTGTGTACCTTTTTGTTCTGTTGCTTTTATTCCTTCCTTATGTAAAGAACTACTCCTCCTCCTCTTTTCCCTCCCTGTCCCTCCTGTACACAGTGTATCCTGGTATGTTTATGTCCCAGTCATGGTTTTGTGTGTACCATGTTTCTGTGACTGCCACGATATCAGATGTTCTTCCTCCATCAAGGCCACTAATTCAGGAAGCTTGTTACCCAGACTACGGGCATTAGTACTCATTGCTCTCCATTTTTGATGGCTTTACCTTCCAGTGCAGCATCCCCCACTGACCGTTCTACCTCTGTCTTTTTCTCATTTAGTACCCTGTTTTTGTAGGAGAGGCTGGGATTTTCCTGCTTGTCAGTGCCTCCCCCTTGACTAGTTTAAAATCTTGTCAATGAAGCATTTAAACCGATTGCTCAAAGACTTGTTCCCTTCCTGGACAGATGCAGACCATCCTGCCAGTATAGGCTGGTGTCCTCCAGGTGGAACCCAGTCCCAATGAAGCCAAACCCTGTGCTCCACCATTTTTTCAACCATTCATTAAACTGCATGGTGCAATTACCTTCGCCTCCCCATGCTTTTGACAGGCAGTACCTCTGAGAAGGAAACTGTGTGTGCTACTCATCTTAGGTCCCTCCCAGCTCTGCAATGTCCTCCTGCACTGCTCTAATCTCATGATGAGCCAAGTCATTTGTCCCTAGGTGGACAATTACGTCCAGCTCAGAATCCCTTGCAGCTGTTCTCGTGATCCTGAGGATGCGCTTCCTGTCCCTCCAAGCCATGGCACCAGGCAGGCACCTTACTTCATTTTTCTCATCTCCCCCCAGTTCTATACCCCTAATAATTGAGTCCCCCACCAGGAGCTGCTTCCTTTCTCTTTGGTGTCCTCTGCCTCCTTTCTGTGGGCCTCCCTTGTGACAGTTATCATCAGTCTTCTCTGCGGGTACACCCATAGGGGAGCTATGCTCCCCCAGAATGGTGTATGGATTGTGGAGTGGAACAATTGACTGGGTGTGCCTCTGTTCCACCCTCCTCACCCTCCCTGAGCCCACTGTGGTCCAACTGCTGTGCTTTCTTCGCAACCTCTGAGGTAGTGGTGGTGGCGCTAGTGCTCCCTGGATGGGGGAGGTTCCCTTTCTACTGTCCAGTGTGGCCTGGGGGAAGGTTTCCTTACTACTGTCCAGTGTGGCCTGAAGACGGGCAACTTCCTCCCTCAGGGCAGATAGTTGTCTGCAAATAGGGCAGCATCTCAGCCTCCAGAAAGACTCCCGGAAGACTGCTGCCCCACAGCCATTACATTGCACTATTCCCCACATGTTTATCTAGTTTTTTTATTGTATTTGTATGTGTGCGATGCATGATTTGATTATATAGATATATATATATATATTATACAACGTGTATGCTTATATTATCAGTGCAGTGTGCTAGAGAGGATATGACAGTGAAATGCACCTTGCACTCGAGGAAATGATGTCAGAACCTCAGGTATAAAGGAACTATTTCCAGGGATGGGTGGGGTGAGGGGTGGGAAGGGTTGGGCCTAAACTGTGTCCTCACAAAACAATCGACTAAAAGCTCTCACCCACCGCCACGATGAGTGCCTTCCTGTCAGCAAGATACCCTACACAACAATTTGACAGAGAAAGTACCCTGCTAATCAAACAGAAAAATCCAGACATCCAAGAGAGAGAGTTTAGTTACAGATAATTCGTCCAAAATAGTATATTCCACGCAGCTTCTCAGTTGTTCCCAGCACTCCTGTACACAACCTGGAAGAAGATGGACTTCTGCTCATACAGGAGCACACCACTAGTTTATAGTAATTGAATAATGCTGACAAATGGTCTAGCTAGACAAATGGCTATGATGCTGAGCTCTGACTGAAGACAATTACCCTCACCTCAGGCTATGTTTGGCATCCAGTTTCAACCTGCAGCTTTTGCTATTTTGAATCACAGAGCCCCACCAAAAGTTGCAAAAATATATTGATGCAGATTCACACAGAATTCAAGTAATCAGTCCAGTTAGCCACAAGGAAAATCAAATATGCAGAAGATAAGCAGTTTTAAAAAAACCCTTTCTGAATTAAAAACTAAAACAAATACCAAGCTCTGCCACTTTAAAATTGAGGAAAACTTCTCTCAGATTAAGCAAGAGAGAGAGAGTTTAGTTACAGATAATTCGTCCAAAATAGTGTATTCCACGCAGCTTCTCAGTTGTTCCCAGCACTCCTGTACACAACCTGGAAGAAGATGGACTTCTTGGTATTGTCATTTATTTCTGCATTTGTATGAATTCGCTTTTGTAGATTGTAACTTAATACTGAAATGGCTTTTACTGATCAATAAAAACGTTTGAACTAAACACGCACACACACACACACACACACACACACACACACACGCACTCACTCACTCTCTCTCTCTCTCTCTCTCAAAAGAGACTTTCTTTGTGAGGAATCTTTTTTTTTTTCCAAGCCGTTTCTTTTTTGATTACATTTGCCTTTGGGTTTGTTGGGACGGCGCTTACCTCTGTGAAATGCTGTGAAGCTCTTTTTGGGTTGTGAAGTGCTTTGGAGCCATTTCTAGGTAGAGAAGCAGTTCATAGCCATTCCTAGGGAATTTCTGTGTGGTGCAGGTTCCGGACAAGAGGGTCCACCGAATAAGTTTTTTTTTAAATAAAAGAAAACACGACAACTCCCGCTGTGGCGACTCCTTGGTAAGCAGGATGAGGAGCCGCCATGTTTGTCGTGATGTTTAGCTCACCCATTAGAAGTACAGAGTCAATCAGGAATGGCTTGCAATTGACTGATGTGGCGCGTGTTTGCTGTTATAACCCGCGAGTTATAATAGCAAATTATAACTCGGTCAGACAATGGAAAACATTTTTGACCAGTTATTATAGAACAGTTAAGGATTTGCTTTGTTTTGTTTTTCACATACCACATTTTATTTTACAATCCTATTGTCATGTAATGCAACACATATTACTTCATGATCCTCCCAACGTGTCAAAAATATGTTCAGTATGTATTTTGGTTAATAGAATAGAACCTATGACAGAGGGTACTGTTATCCAACAAAAGGTTACATTGTAGCCCATAAATCTGCGCCTTCAGCCTGTAGAAGTGCACATACATAAAACTCTTGCTTAGTTTGCTTCCTTGTCCAGACACAGTGAATAAGATCTCAGTCTGTGCGTGTTCATAACGATGATGCAGATGCAAATGTGTTATCAACATCGATTTGCTGTACTCATAATCAATGTGCTGCCGTCTCAATAAAATGTTGTGTGGAAATGTAAAAAGTACTTCAAGTCCAAAGTTATGTTTGAATTTTCTTTATTAAATAAGTAAGAAACATAGGGCAAAAATAGTCACGTGGGGATCAAACCCAGGATCTTATGGACCACAGCATAGCAACTAAGTGAGCCACCAGCCCTGTTATGTTGTTTAGTTGCTGTAATTACTCATACTGGGCCATGCAGAATGTAATGTGATGTGATTACAATACACTGATCTTCTGTAATAGGGGCCATATAATAAATTTTCCATTTACTGTTTGTGTTTCTTTCTGAGTTGCATCTGTCAAGATGGAAACTAATGTTATCTCAATTATTAATTTTACTAATGTTAGAATTATTTTGCATTAGAAAATGGGTTTTTTATTTCCTGGTTTCTGATTGGTTGGTACCCCTGCCAGGGGGTACATAAACTTTTGACAGACGACCAGGAAATAAAAAGTGCCATCCTGCCATGCCTCATGCTGTTAAGCTGGTATCGCTGTACCAGTTTGAATTTTAAAGGCAAGCACCATTTTTTTCCTTTTTTGCCAACTGGGATGACCCAGTGAGCCAGCACCCATGAAATAAACAACCCTTCTACACTCATATCAATATTTGCGAACATACATTTAATGAACACTTTCAGCAATATTTGATCCAAACCATAAAAAATCACCACTGTTTTCACCATTCACCTAGCAAGAGCAATCCCCCCAGTACTTTACTAATTCTCCCTTACTGAGATCGAGTAAATGAATAAGCCGTCCCTCCTAACAACACAATATGCCTTTCATCTCAAGTTAAAAAAAAAAAGACACCTTCCTTTTCTGTGACCGTGATGTCCATTTTTCTTCACCTCCACTGCAAAGCCAATGGTCTGTACATTGTGGTCTCACCTTGCACTCAAGCAAGTGTTCAGACCACATGTTCAGAGCCATTCCTCCACAACTCTCCACATTCAAGACTCTCAGCAGTTAATTAAAACAAAAGCAAAATCTTTCAGACACAAGTTCATGGGAAAGGGAGCTTCAAGCCCGCTCCCATCCTGCTTGTTTCCCCTCTTTCCTAAGTGTCCCGACTGTATGCTCGGATTTCGCAACAGTTGCTCCACAACCCTCCACATTCAAGACTCTCGGTAGTTAATTAAAACATAAAAAAAAAATTCAGACACAAGTTCACGGAAGAGCGAGCTTTAAGCATGCTCCCATCCTGTTCCACCTGGTCCCACTTGTCTCCCCCTCCCCCTTCCCTTCCTACTTGTTCTTTGTTGTCAGTGGTAAATGGTTCCACATACTCTGAAACAAAACAAAAAATACAAATGAATCTGGCGATTCTCTGCCTTACACGCAGCCGCTCTCCCTGATTCGCATACGCTTCCTAATGGGATATACATGAAGCACAGAGTGCTACCACT
Organism: Neoceratodus forsteri; assembly: GCA_016271365.2. Lineage (NCBI taxonomy): Eukaryota > Metazoa > Chordata > Ceratodontiformes > Ceratodontidae > Neoceratodus > Neoceratodus forsteri. The sequence goes on along the minus strand of JADMNL010000031.1, from coordinate 61,912,306 downwards.
GAGGGTATTTAAAAAAAAAAAGTTGTCAAAGATTGCAGTGCCCCTTACTGGCAGATATACCATTAGAGGGACTACTTAACCAGTAAAAGTCTTAAACTTCATTTTTTACTCATTTTTTTAATCCCATATAAAAATGCCACATGTGGCCCATTTTTTGAGCACAATAATACCCTCCAGAGTGGGCAGTATTGGGCAATACCAGACCTTCTAGGGGCTATAAGGTCCTTCACCTGTGGCGTCGGGCCTCATTACGCCCCTGAGCAGTCCGGTATTGCCCAATACTGCCTACCCTGTAGGGTATTATTGCTGGCATACTGGAAGTATGCACATATGCTGTTCTATTCATTATTGACATATAAATTCCTAATATTCCATGGTGTCACATGATATCCTCTCATGGTTTTCTTGAACCTCAGTTCCAATGCATTACTTCTTTATATCGAGTTGCTGTACATAAAATGAATGTGCTGGCATCTTAGTATTATTCTTTCTGAAAATGTGTAAAGTATTTAAAGTCAGCATTTATTTTTGTACTGTTTTCCCCCGTAAATCAATAAGAAACACAGAAAAAATAATTACATGCATTCAGAAGGAGTCAAACCCACGATCATTTTCTCCAAAACCAAGCAATCAGTCTGTTGGACTACTAGCACTGTCTTACTAAAGGGCTGCTGTTTGTCTTTTTATTTCTGTCAGTGCAGTTTCCAATGAACTGTGATGCAGATAGGCTTGATTTTGTAATAGGGGTTAGGGGACATATAATAGCCCTAAAGTGGGGACGAGAATCTCTCAGTAATAAAACGAAAGTTATGCAGCCCCTGACTCCAACCACATTAGGCAGCATCCTGTGGTTTACTAGATGCAGAAATTAAATAAACTAATTACATTTACATCCATGCATCAATGAAATGCCGCAACTTAGCACACAACTGAAGTATTCAGGTATGGGACAGAAACTAACATGGCACTAAGAAAGTCATTTTTGGGAGCCACCATTATCAGTTTTTGTTTTATGTTAATCTTTCTAATGACAGGTTAAAGATTGTTTTCCTCAGAGTGAGTTCAACAAACACTGAAGCTACGGCTGATGCCCAAATGCCCAGAGCTTCAAGAGTAGCATCCGTCATTGATATGAACAAGCACACACAGAGCCCCCTGAATTCACACTCATGCGCAGAATAAACAACAAGTGGAGCCGGAGTCCACAGCCTTTTAATTGATGTCACTTTGACATGGGCTCCAATGTTTCACGGCACTTGATGTTTGTTTAAAAAGCATTTCAAGCTTAACCGAGTTTACAGGGTAAAAGCACAGAACAAGGGCACATCCGGAGGAAAGTTAAAAAAAAATACACACCATGGGAGTTAGGATAACAGTCTTCATTCAACTACCAAGTTCAGCACCTTAAAAAAAGGAAAGAAAAGTGAATACCTGCTCTGCTCTTTAAGCAGCTGCTGCAACTTTGCAAAAGCATTCCCCATTTCTCCTGATGCCTGTACGGCTGGAGGGGGGATGCTTTGGAGGGGGACGCCTTACTGTTATGATTATATACTGATGGGACAGTACTAGTACAGCAGTACCTGTGCTCCAGTGGGGTAAATGAGCACAAGATCCTCAGCGATCCCATATACGGACAGCATACTAGAGTTGAAGAAGCCACTATGTTGTCCGTACCTTTTGTGTCTGACATTTAGGCAAGGTAAGCAACTCGCATGAGGAACTCCCTGTTCTGGCCTACTACACTGTGCAGTGTGTTAACTTGGAGGTCTGCAGGGCAGTGTGTGGGACAGACATGGGATAAGGAGGATGCAATTTACATCTCACTGTCCCTATTGTGGAAAACATTGCATTTTCAGAGGTCCGTGGGCCAGGTGAGACAGGGCCTTAGTCTGAGACAGTCACTGTTGCTGGGTATACTGTGCACTCCTTTGGCGGATGTCTGTGAGGCGGGTCACGGTGAGTGCTAAAGATGGGGTGGGGGTATATCATATTAAAGAAGCTGCTATGTAAAAGTGTGTTTGGCACATTGTTACTGTGCCCTGTTATCCCCTGTGTGCCTTATCCATGTCTGTCAGTTGAGCGAACACGCGCGATGGAGGCATGTCAGATCTGCCGCTGCAATGACGAGCTTGTCTCTCACTGCAGCAGCGGATTTCTTTCAAGTTGGTAGCAGCTTTTCAACTGCTGTTATAGACAGCATGGTCATTCATTGGTGCCACAGAGACAAGCCCAAAAAAGCAGAGGCGGCATTGACCACAACACCACCGCACCTCCACAACCTGCTACTCCAGCAAGCTGTCACAAAATGTTTTTTTGCACATGTGCACAAGCAATCATAAAAAGAGACTGTAGGTGAGCTCCCTCCCCCCCAAAAAAACTAGTTAAAACTATGTAGGACCATTTTGTAAGCGTGTGTGTGTGTGTGTGTGTGTGTGTGTGTGTGTGTGTGTGTGTAACCATGGCAACCAGCTTCATACAACTACGGGAGCTGTAATAGGACCAAAGTCCTTAAAAACACAAATTTAATGCAGGTGTAAGAACTATTTTTTACAAAATAATTGAAAGACATGAGTTTTTACATATAAATATCAATCTTTTTTTTCTTCAAACATGTAATACAGTGGGCCATTTTCTAAGTGCAATAATACCCTCCAGAGTGGGTGGTATTGGGAAATACCAGACCTTCCAGGGGCTATAAGGCCCTCTGCCTTCAGCGTCGGGCCTCATTACGCCCATGGGCAGTCCGGTATTTCCCAATACCACCCACCCTGTCGGGTATTCTTGCTTACATAACCTCCCTACCAATTTGGGGTTTATCTTTGTAACCCCCCCTTCCCCGGACCCCTTTCTAGGGGCATATAACTTCACAGATAGTCCGAGGGCTATAGGGAAGAGGGTCACCTCAAGCGCTGAATCACCGAGACAAATGCACTTCCATAAAAGGCAAGAAAAGTTGTGGCTACCTTACTGGCATCTTCATCACCTGTGCACTCTCACTTTCACCCACTGGAATCTGGATTCTCCCCGAATACTGGCACACACAGACCAGGAACTCCACACTGCACATCTACCATCTCTCTGGAGCCCCCAGAAACCCTCGGTCCCATCAGGGGCGGGATGGAAATTTCATCTGGAGTCAGACTTGTGAGGAATGAATTTGGCTGCAAAGAAAAAGGGGAAAAAAAGGTTTCCATTTCATTAGCTTCCTCTTTCACTTTAAATAAAGCACTCACTACTTTTCTTCTCCCAACTATCTTCTTTTTTTCTCTCCTGCACAGCAAAAGATTTCCAGCAATGCAGGGGTCCAATACTTCATTCTAATAAATAAAACAGCTCCATGGGGCTAATTGACCCTTTTACAGACATACTGGCTAGACATGCAAGGCAGCAGAAATGATGGAATTTAAGGCAGTAGCAAGCAAGGATTTTTCCACTCTCTCTCTACCTTGGATACTTTACCCAAGACCTCGCGATTCAGATCCCTTCAATCTCCTGGCTCTCTGGATCTGGTAAGCCAAATCTTTTGTTTTTTTTTCTTTCTCTACTGCCAGGTTACTTAACTCTCTGGCACTGGTCGTCCCCCATCTCTGGTGTGGGAAAGTGGGCTGATCCCCCACCTGGACCCCTGGGCGCTGGCCCAAGCCACAAGGGGTAGCAGAATATTTCCTTATGACCCAGGCCATGTAACCCACTCAAGCTTAGCTCTATGCTGGTGCTACTTTGGCATCTGCCCTTCCATTTTCTCTCAGCCTCTATCTTCTTGGCTCCACTGGTGCAGCGGCCCCAAAACCCGGCCCTGCTCCAGTACTCCAGCCCCTTGCTACTGGCTGTCCTGCCACTGGGGGAGCCTAGGCACTGCCACTGCCCAGGTCCCTCTGAGCAGCCTGCCTCCACCAACAAGTGGTCCAACTCTGCTCCGAATCCTGCTGTTCCTCTACAGGGGATCCCTTCCAGGCCCGCATCCCTCAGCACCTCCTGGGCTTGCGTTAAGCTCTGGCCGAGGGCCACCCTCCAAGACCTGTCTTTATGACCAGTGACCCACCCGGCCTTCATGTGCCAGTGCCCCAAGACCTGCCCCTCCAAGCAGGCCCCATATTTGGGAGAAAGGCCCCCGGGCTCCCTCTGCACGCCTAGGCCGCCCTGCTACAGCAGGTATGAGGGAGAGCCACTGACACCGACTTCTCTCCTGTGGGGACCCTGCCACTGCCCCTACAGCATGGGTGGCCCAGAGATCACACACTAGAAACGCGGTCTCTAAGGGCTCCTACCTTCCCTGCCCCCAACGATGCAGGACCTGGCTAACTATACATCCTCCACTGAGCGCCATTCCCCCAGATCCTCATTGCCACAATGCTGGGAAAGACCGTCCTGTCTACACTTTGGGGGTCCCCCACTGGCCCACCTGGACTGCTGAGCTCCTTTCTTGCTCGCCTAACTCTGCTCCTCCAGCCAACCCTCCCAGCCCTGGCCTAATGCCCAGGCTGGAAAGGCCCCAAAACGTCCTGTCTGCTCCCTTATATACTCCCTAAACCTACTCTCTGCTGCCACCTTGAAGCATGGACAGCAAGGAGAACCAGGGATAAAGGACAACCAAGGAAGGGGCTGGAGTAGAACAGTGAAACAGCCTAGGGAGGTCAAATCATGGAAAGCTGTGTGTGCAAATGCCAGGAGCCTTAGCAACAAGATGGAAGATCTGGAGGCTGTCATTGTGCAGTCAGACCTGGACATTGTGGCCATCACTGAAACCTGGTGTAATGATAACCACGACTGGGAGATGGCCATACCTGGCTACAACATATTCAGAAGAGACAGAGTAGGCAGGAAGGGGGGAGGAGGAGTGGCATTGTATGTGAAAAATGACATAAGGGCCACAGAGATCCAGGAAGAACAAAATGGGGGAGAGATACTGTGGGTTAAGCTGGAAAGGAAAATGGGAACAGCCATCCGCACAGGTGTGGTCTATAGACCACCAGCCCAGGAGGAAGAAACAGGTAGGGAGCTGATGCTAGCCATCCAAAGGATGGCAGACAAGGGCGAGGTAGCACTGGTTGGAGACTTCAATATTCCAGACATGGACTGGAGCATCCCAGCAGCAGCATCAACTAGGAGCAGATTTATCCTGGACTCCCTTCAGGGTGCCTTCCTCAAGCAACTGGTTATGGAACCAACTCGGCAGAAGGCAATACTGGACCTTGTGCTCACAAACAGGGACAGTGTGATGGGGTAACAGTGGGGAGCACCTGGGGAACAGTGACCACCAGTCATTGTGGTTTGAAATCACAGAAAGAGCAGAACTAAACCACACAAAACCCGTATCCTGGATTTTAGGGGCAGACTTTGGGAAAATGGGGAGATACTTGAAAGAAGCATTAAGGGAATGGGACAGGAATCAGGGTTGAGGAACAGTGGGCAGTATTTAAAATGAGGATTACAAGAACAACAGAATTATGCATTAAGCAGGTTAGCAAGAGGAAAAGGAAGAGGAGACCATTATGGTTTTCCAAAGAGGTAGCAAAGAAAGTGAAAGCCAAAAAGATTGCATTCAGGCAATACAAAAGACACAGGCAGAAGGGATAGGGAGAAGTACCAGGAGAAGCAAAGGGAGGCAGGAGGTCAGTAAGGAAGCCAAAGCTCAGACAGAAGTCGCATTGCAAAATCAGTGGGTAGAGGGACAAAACCTTTACAGGTACATAAGTGAAAAAGAAAGACAAAGGGAGGATAGTGAGACCGAAGGGGAGGATGGGGCGTGGAGGATGATAACAGTAAAGCTGACATATTGAACAGGTATTTCTGCTCAGTCTTTACTGAGGAAGAGGAGGTAATGGGTCTGAAGGAGTACAAGGGGTGAGAATGGTGCAGAAATGGACACAAGTCCTTTACACGAGAAAGGTCCTGAAGGAACTGAAGTAATAAGAGTTGATAAAGCAATGGGCCAGATGGGGTGCACCCCAGGGTCCTTAAAGAACTAAGAGGTGGTGGCTGAACCTCTGGCTATCCTGTTCAGCCGATCACTGGAAACAGGGGAGGTACCCAAAGACTGGAGGACTGCAGAAGTAGTCCTCTTATACAAAAGCGGGAACAAAGAGGAAGCAGGGAACTACAGACCAGTCAGCCTTACCTCGGTAGTGGGGAAGATCATGGAAGGTCTACTGAAGGAGAGATTGGTGGAACATCTGGTTGTCAATGGACTACAGGACCCAAGGCAGCATAGTTTCACCAGGGGGAGGTCATGTCAGACCAACCTCGTTGAATTTTTTGACTGGGTGACTAGGGACGTGGATCGGGGAGGGCAGTGGTCATGGCCTATCTGGACTTCAGCAAGGCCTTTGACACTGTGCCACATAGAAGACTATTACACAAACTGGGAATATGGGTGTGGACAGGACAGTAGTGTGGTGGTTAGGTAACTGGCTGGGTGGCAGGACACAGAGGGTGGTGGTAAATGGCTGTCACTCCACAGAGGGAAGAGTGACCAGTGGGGTACCACAGGGATCAGTGCTGGGACCGGTCCTATTCAACATCTTCATCAGTGACATTGCACAGAACCTAGAAGGCAGAATTTTACTGTTCGCTGATAACACAAAGCTCTGTAACAGAGTAGACACACCAGAGGGTGTAGACAGAATGAGAAGGGACCTGCAGAAACTTGAAGAATGGTCAGGGGTTTGGCTGTTGAAATTCAATGCAAAGAAGTGCAAGATAATGCATATGGGGCACAAAAACTCTGGCATAATATATCAGTTGGGGGGTGAGGATATAGTATGCACCAAGCAGGAAAGGAATCATGGGGTTATCATCTCTGATGACCTCAAGGTAGGGAAACAGTGTGACAAGGCAGCAGGTAAAGCAAATAGAATGCTAGGATGTATAGGCAGGGGCATCACCAGCAGGAAAAGGGAGGTCATAATTCCACTATACAAGACACTAGTGAGGCCCCACCTGGAGTACAGTGTACAGTTCTGGAGACCATACCTACATAAGGACATAGACAGGGTAGAGAAGGTTCAGAGGAGGGCAACAAAGATGGTGCAAGGATTGCATCACAAGTCCTATGAAGACAGGTTGAAGGAACTGAACATGTACTCCCTGGAGGAGAGGAGAGAGAGAGAGAGAGGGGATATGATAGAGACATACAAGTAACTCACAGGGAGGAACAGGGTGCAGGAATACACTATTTTTAAGCGAAAAAGATGTTCCGGGACTAGAGGGCATGGGATGAAGTTGGAGGGAGGACGATTCAGAGGAAACATGAGGAAGAATTTCTTCACAGAACGGGTGGTGGACAAGTGGAACACCCTGCCAGAAGAAGTGGTGAGGCTGAAACAATCACAGGATTTAAGATGCATGGGATAGACATAAAGGAATTCTGGAGGTCAGGGTGAGGGCAGCAGACTTCAGGAAAACATAAACTGAACTTACAAGCTCAAATAGGCAGACTGGGTGGGCCATAGACTCTTATCTGCCGACACTGTCTATGTATCTATGTCTATGGCATCCAGCAGCCAATATCCCCCAGAGCACTAATAATTCCTAGCTGTGGGGGGCGTGGGGAAAAGGGATACCTAAAATGGGAGCATAAGCCCTCCTTTTAAGGGGGGCTTACAACTTATTGTCCTCCTGGGCTCCTTCCATGCCCACTGCCAGGCTAACATCATGTAGCGGTAATAGATCCAAGAATGGTTGTTTGTTTCTGTTTGATTCATGTGAGAGTGCCATGCTGTGCCTCCATGCCTTTCCCTTTAAAAATCCAGCCAGTGTGTGTCTAGTGGATGATCTGGGCTGGGTCTGAGTGCTTTTGGACTTTCGACCAGCCAGACGTCGCTTCAATTTGCTCCACTCTGCAGTCGATGTTAAAGCAGAGGGAGCGCTATCTATTACTGGGACTATCTATTTCTGACTTGCTGTTGTGTTTAAATGAGAGAGTTTTGTCTAACCTGCTTCCTTTGCAGCTTTGCCCTGCTAAACAGGGGCCACCATGTTTGGTCCAGGACTTTTGGTAATTGGACCAATGGGATTCAGAGGACCTAAAATGGGCCCTTAGTCCAAGTGCCTCGTGGGACGAAAAAATAGTAGTTTTTGTGCTTTTTCAGGTTGGCGTCTAACCTGAACTGGATGGGGGGTAACCAAAATGTGACTGACAGCTTCCTGCAGCCAACCAGGACTCAGGAATCCCCTTGGAAATCCCAGAACTGGTAGAGATAGCTGGGTCAGTTAGAGTTGGAGCTTGAGGAGTGTGCAGCTCGAGCTCTTGAGGATCTGCTCCATTCTGGAGCTTAGGTGGATCAACGGGAAGAGGCCTAACTTGCCTCCCTGCCACTATTCTCCTGCATTGGACTGCCTGATTGCAGTGATTGGGATAACCCTACTTAAGACTGAAACTGTGGTAGAAGTCCGGAGACATTTAAAAATACTGCTCAAGTCTGAACTGAATTTAGCATACTGTGGAGCGATCGGCCCGGAGGTTGTAAGAAACTAACATTGGATTGAGAAGGTTTGCTCAGTGAATCAACTTGGGAGAAGTTCATGCTGTTCTTGTTAAACATGCTGAATGTTCATCGTGGGTCGAGGCCTGTTTGCCTGCAACTAGAGTGTTATGCCAGCTGGGGGCTTCATCAGCAAAATGAACTGAAATGTGTCAGAGTGTCCAACACTCCTGGGCCTTTGCCAGCTCGGCCCAGACCAAATTGCACCAGAAACTGTTGTCGGTGAGAGACCGGCTTTGGCATCCAGCCCCAGCACAGAGATAACTCGCAGGTTGTGGCCAGCTGGAGGGAAAAGCTGTGAAGAGAAGATGTGTTGTGATGGCTCTGCTTTCCCGTGCTCATCAGTGATCCACATGAGGCCTTCATATCACCAGCAATATCACGGTTAACTGATAGCGTAAGTAAACTCAGGGTAGCTGTCTGCAAAAAATCATTCAATTACTTATGGTACTATCTGATTGCTTCAGTAAACTTTGGGTTACAATAGACTGGGCCAACTGGCCAGGATTATAACTAATCAAACTCTGTTTAGACATGCTAACTGCCCTTCTTTCCATCAAGGGTCCCAAAAACAGCTGCAATGCTGGCCACCCCCGGGCAATGCCTTTGGGCAGCCAAAATAACATCCTGGGTACCCTGTGTTGTAGAATTGATTATTTGGGACTAAAAGGTGCATGCCAAGAATCTGAATTCAATCAGTATAGTAATAGTTCAACTAAATTCATGCCCCTTCCCTGTTCATGTCCCCTAAATAAATCTGATTGTTATTTCATGTTTAACCTGCCTCATGCTCATATTATTAGTTGGGTTACTGTGTTAAAGTGCATATCTGCTGTGTAATCTTATTTTTGCAGGGAGTACCAGGTAATTTGCTGAAGGCCAGACCCGGTTGGTAAGTGTGGGGGGTATGTGCATATTGTTAATGTTATTTGCCGACTGTGTGCTAATTGCTGTTACTGGTACAAAGCCACTAGGAGGGTTGGTGGGTGATTGTAACTTCCCAGAGGACTATAACAGGTCAGGCAGACATTCTCACTACTGTTACTCTGGATTGAGGCACCTTAAGAGCTTAATCTGGTTCAAGGTCAGTTGGCATTCATCTGTATCCCTCTCCCCCGGGTCGTGCCTGAAAATGGGCAGAATTTGTCTAGTGCACTTACCCGGTCAACAAAAACTATATAAATAAAAATAAAATAATATCCAATCCAGGCCCCTCAACCTGTGGTTACAAGTGTAGGCAGGGGTAGTAACCACAGGAATAGCGTCGCCTAGGGGTTACATAACTGTATAACAGTATTAATCAAATCCTTCTTGCAATTAAAAATAAACCCTTTTCTAAATATATAAAGACCTGGAAAAGGAAGCTTTCTTTATTCTGTCAAACTTTTCTTTAAGACTTAAATTTCATTAGAAACCAAAGTGTTTATAATCATTCTAAAAACACCCCAAGACAGGACCAATATATTTCAGAACAAGGCTGCTGGCAAGCATAGCACTAATGTCCAGCTGGACCTGAAGGCGGGAAAAAGATACTGGTAAGGGAGCGGTTAGGTACTGAAACCCATCAAATCCAGGGATGCTACTTGGCAAACCTGGGGCTTTGGTGTTATACTGCTCAGCTTTGTCTCCACAGCATATCCAAGCTTAATAGGAATAAAGTGAGTTTTGTAGTTTCTACTTGGGAGTGCACTGCCCGTGCCATGTTGGTTGGCCTGCCTGTAGTCACTGTGATATACTGCTGCAGTTCTGGGAGGTTGAAATTGATCACAAACACTCAGTCAGCCCAACAGTGAAACTGACTGCGCCCGCCTCCGGGATCCACCCAGCAACAGCAACAACACAACTCAACTCTGAACTGAATGTTAACAATAAGGAACGGGACTTAGCGAGAACTGGGCCTAGACCGGACCAGTTTGGTAAAATTTGAACTGGTCAATCTGGCTGGACTAGGTGCAAGTTGCATGGATATTGCCGGGCTGGTGGGCTGGGCCGGATTTACTGATCTGGTCTTGTTCAGTTCCGGCAGCCCGGTTCTCACCCATATCTAAGTATGGTACTTACAAAATCGGGACTCCACTTTGATCAGAGCCTGAGCTCCCAGGGTCCAATCCATCCAACGTATGCTAACTTAATCCCAGCCCAATCTAAAAGTGCTCATGCTTCAGTTCCAGAGTCAGGACCCCCAAGGATCAGCTGTCAGACTCCAGCTACGCAGTACTTGATCCAAGAAAGTACAAGGGGAGCAAGGGGAGGGAAATAGGAAGGAGTAGGGACTATTAGAAAAAACCTAAACAGGCAAAGTGAACAGTCAGGAAATCAAAGGTGGATATGTCACTATGATTAGTAGAAGGGGTAAGGGGGAAAGTAGTTTTTTTTAGGTATATGAAGGAAAAAAGGAAATTGAAAGGGGATTATTATGTTGAAGAAGGAGAGGAGGTGCGTGGCAGATGATAGTCAAAAGGTCAATTCACTGACTAATTACTTTTGTTCTGTCGTTACCATTGAGAAGGGGGTCACTGCTAGAAAGTGAAATAAAAACATCATAGAGGGGTGTGAGAACAATAGAATTAGTATGGATCATGGAGGAGAGAGTGTCAAAGAGTCTGCTAGCCCTTTATGTAGACAAAGCACTGGGTCCTGATGGACCACATGGGAGGATACTGAAGAAGTTGGGTGATAACTGTCAGCACCTCTGACAGATCTCTTCAGGTGCTCCTTGGAGACGGGGAAGGGGTACTAGTAAAGTGGAGGACAGCAGAGGTACTGCTCTGTAAGAGTGGTGATAGGGAGGAACCAGGAAACTACAGGTTTGTTAGCCTTACCCTGCTCTTAGGGTCAATTTGTGGATAAACCATGGCTGTAAATGGTTAAATCATGGTTACACACAGCCAGTGACTATGGTCATTCATGGTCTGTCCATGATTTAACCAACCCCTAACAGTAAATGTCCCAGGGACCAATCACAGTCAATATAGTGTAGTTTCAGAATTATTCAAGGTGACCATGGTCATCCTTGGTTGGTAATGTAACATGTTTACTGTGTTATAAGTAAGTGATAAGACCTGACAGGGTACATGGTGTAGGGGAATACCTGCACACCTGGGGTATAGTGTGGCCTGATGCCCCAGAAGGGCTAGAATTGCGGGGGCATCCCGTTGTTAGGGTGCGGTGATTTGGGTGCCGAAAAAAAGCACGAGTGACAGAGGCAATCTGGATTTTAGATCATCCTGCACTCACACCCTGTTGGGCGTCCCCACAGTTTTTCTGCCCTTCACCGCATGCCTGCCCTGGAGGATGTTATATTTATTTTTGGGGGGTGTAGGGGCAAAGTCCCCCACAAAACCTAACTCTTTTGTGGGACAGTTCTTTGGTGCTGTAACTTTTGGGTTCTGTAATGTCATCCACGCTAATGCTGGTAGACATATTCCTTGCGCCCTGTGTTACCATCCACATTGTCCATGCATCTTCGTGGGTGAACCAATTATGGGTATCCCTTAACACCACACACCATGAAGGGTCTTATCACACTTCAAAACTGGGCAGTGTTGGCCAGACACATCCCATTTTCTAATTGCATGATAGGATGGGGATTTAGATCCCTGCAAACAATGGCGAGCAGAGCGGAGGCAGCAACGAGGGGAGTGGAGGGCTTTTAGTAACAGCATTAGCTGCACTGTAGAAATGTGAGTAGCATACTGGTTCTTTTTCTCCCCGGGCGGTATTGGCTAATACCTGTACCCCCAGTGACTGCTATAAGCCAGTCAGGTTGCAGGACGTTCGTAATCAGTTTCCTAAAACAAATTGCTACGCTGCTCAGGTAATTCCTCTTTTTCCAACACTCTTCACATTTTGTAATGAATACATATTTTCACATACATTTGAAATTGCTGTTCGTTACTCACCCATTTCTTTGGTTCCCCTTTCTAATGGAGTCACCCCTCATTCATAACTGATTGGGTAAGCTTCTGTTGACAGTAGTTAAGGAGCAAATTGTGAATAACTAAAAGCAAATGGGCCACAAGATAACAAGAGCATGGGTTCATTGCAGGGAGGTTAAGTCTGAACAACTTGATAGTTTTTTGTGACTCGGTCACCAAGGCGATGGACAGGGGACAGACAACGGCTATGCTTTGTCTCAAAGTCATCAAGGCCTTCGATTCTGCACCACATAGGAAGCTCTTAAAGAAGCTGGTGGACTTAGTGGTGGGGGAAAGGCTGACAACGTGGATATTGCAGCTTAGTATGCCTTTCCTGGTCACATTTTTAAGTAATTAAATAAATGCATTAATAAATAAACAATTCAATAAATAAATGAATGGGACACGAGTGGAAGTGGTGTGGGGATTCAGGAGGGATGTGAGAAAGCTGTATTTTACAATGAGATTGGTTGAGCCACAGAACAGTCGCCCGACTAAGTTGGTGGGCATCAAAACCATCAATGGGTTCAAACACGGCTGGTACAGAGTATTGGGCTCAGTAGTTACTCCGGGGGTAGCGGTAAGACAGGGAATATGGGGGCAGACAGTGTAGATGAAAACCCCGTATAGACAACACATCTCCGGGTATGATGGGCAGACTGGATGGACCAATAAAAAAATCAAACTAGAAAAAAAGTGTGGTTCTCATAGTCAGAAACTATGTGCGTCACCTGAGTGCCATGGTCCTACACTCTGCCGTTTTATTTATTTGAAAATTGGTGACGAGGAGAGGCACGCTTATCTGAGGCTTGTTTCCAGGTGTGACCCAAGGGAAAGGGAAAGGGAAAGGGAAAGCACAGTTACAAAAAAAATACAAACCAGGCTGAATAGTGATAATTACAAAACAATGACATAAAGTGCAAAAGTCTTAGCGCAATACAGACAATAATGCCCAAAATTGCAACAAGGTGTCCAGTAAATATCATGCCGAGTCAAAGCAAGGGTGTGATTACAGGGTGTGCAAATCAAAGCTTAGAAATGGATATGTTTTGAACTTCCTGCTGTTTTATTTGTGTATGTCTAATACAAATATCAGAAAAAAGGTTGTTGTCTTCCTTGATGAAATATCATTAATATCTTCTACATGTCTTACACCAGCTATTTAGGGAATTTTCACTTTCAAATGTATTGATATTATTTGTAATATATCAATATACTAGAGCAGTACCAACTGATCATATCTATGTTGGCCTGACTCTAAACTTTCATTTAAAAAAGTAAGGTTGTAGCCTTAGTGGTTCCAAAGTTACTGATATACTTTTAAACAGTATCAATAAGCTGTAAAACTGTATTGCTTTACTTTAAACCACATGTAAGCCCCCTTCGGAGAGCTTACTTCAGGAGCTTCTTTTAATTTGGAGGTCTGGGTCCTGCCTGCTGGCAGGTGGAGCCTAGGTGGACAGCATAAATTTGGGGTTTTGGCACGGAGGGGGGGCTTGGGAGAGTAGGAGGTGAGGCAGAGAACTCTTGGGCTGGGTCACATAGTGCACTCATTCAGGGCCCATAGGTTTGGGGCTAGTGTGGGGAGTTTGCCATCCCAGTCCACCTGCTTTGTCTCTCAGAAAGGCAGTGGAATAATCCATTAGTATGGGGTCCCTAGTCGGGAGATGGGAGTTGGGGCTCACTGTAGAGTGATTGCGAGCTACCTCATGAACCCCGGCACCATGGTAGGTTGGAGAGAGAGCCCCCGTTGTATTTAGCTGGTTGCCACAGTGGGGCGCTTCACAGTGGTGAGAGCCTGCAGAGTGGGGAGCAGTGGTGGTAGCCTGCTCCTGGTGTTCTGTTCCACTGTGTCCAGCCATAGAAGTGCTCAGAAGAACTGGTCCTGGATGGTGCCTAAGAGGTGGGAGCTGTAGAGAGCCACGCTGTGGGGTCAGGCACCCCATTAGAGATAGAGGGTCGGGGATGTTTGTGGCTTGGGTGGAATCATGTTGCAGCCTTGTGATGCCTCCCTGGGACTGTGTTTCAATTGGCTGCTATGCCTGCTGGCTTCGGAAGGCTGCGTGTGCTGGTGGCATGAGTGCCACATTGTGGAGCTGTGAGTGGGGCATGTCGGGACTGTTGAAGCTGCTTCCAGCATTTGTTGCCTGTAAATCTCCTTCATTGTTATCATAGTGGCCACACCAACGGTGGTGGGTAAGAAGGTGACTGTCCCGGCCTCCCACAACCTCTGACCCCCTACTTTCCTACCTGGGAATGGCCTGCTGCACCTGCTCAGCTGAGTACTCATGCATCAAGTTTGAAAAACTGTGAGGAGATAGAAAAGGTGGTGAGTGACAGGATTTCCGAGGAGAAGGGCACTAGATTGTCTTTCCAGCCCTTCCCTTCCATCATAAACTGCCTCTCCCCATGGCAGAAGGAGAAGCCATGGGTGGGCCATGGAGCCGGAGTCAAAAGTCCCCACCACACCTAAGATGGTCCCTGCAGTGGCAGGGACCAAGAAGACCACTCCTAGTGCACCACTGCCTGTTGCCAGGTCTGTGGATATGCCCAATGTAGAGACTGAAGAGATTACAGCTGAAGGAGGCCTCAGTCCCAAGGTGGAGTGTGTTCAGGGGCCTGATGCTTTGTCTGCTGCCTCTAATACTGTTCTCATCTCGCTCATGTTTGAAGACCAGCTGTGGGAGTGAGACATACCCAAGCCATATCGCTTTCCCAGCCGGCACTATCCAGATACCATTCCTTGCCTGTCCCAAGTCTGCAGAATGAGGCAACAAAATATGGACACATTGAGACCGCTGACCCTTGCTACTGCCTCTACACATCAGGGAGTTGGTTGACAAAAGGCACTGCTTCATGAACCAGCATCCGGAGTATTCCATACTGGTCAGTGTGTGGGCGTGTAGAGGATAGGTTTAAGATTTCAGTCTATTTTGGCCTAGTGAAAAGTACCGTTGTGGCAGTGCGGCGGTATTGACAGCTGGCTATCCAGGTTGGAGAGTGCGCATATCCATCCAGAGGAGGCCAGCTGTGCAGCTGCCAAAGCGTTCACCAGGAGGTAAATGGCTTAAAGTGTGGGGAGTATAAGCCCTCTTTGGGGACTTTACTTCAGGAGCTTATTTTAATTTGGAGATCTGTGTCTGGGTTCCAATTGCTGGCAGGTGGAGCCTGGGCGGACAGCATAAATTTGTAGTTTTGGCATGAAATTTGGGGGGAGTCTTGGAGAGTAGGAGGTGAGACAGAAGGTTCCTGGGCCATACTGTGTAGTGCAATCATTTGGGGCCCGTAGGTTTGGGGCTGAGGTTAGGCATTTGCCATCCCAGTCCACCTCCCTTGTCTCTAAGAAAGGTAGTGGAGCAGTCCGTCAGTATGGGGGTCTGTAGTTGGGAGATGGGAGCCGGATCCTGGTGTAGTGTGTTTGTGGCCTACCTTGTGAATCCCAACACTGGAATAGGTTGGAGAGAGAACCCCTGTTGTATTCTTCTGGTTGCCACAGTGGGGCATCTCGTGGTGGTGAGAGCCCGTGGAGTGGGGAGCAGTGGTGGCAGCCTGCTCCTGGTGTCTCCTTTTCTGCTGTGTCCAGCCATAGGAGTTACCAGAAGAACTAGTCATGGATGATGCCTAGGAGATGGGAGCTGTGGAGAGCCACGCCATGGAGTCAGCCTCTCCCTTAGAGATAAAGGGTCAGGGATGCTTGTGGCCTGGGCAGAATAGTCACCTCACACATTCAAGAAGTAGATAGTGCTGTCAGAGAGGCAAGACTGAGGCAGATCAGTGGTTTGTTCACCAAACTTTCATTTCATTTCATTTTTATTTTATTCTGGAAAGGCATGTGGGCAAAAAAATGCAGGTTTTCATACATATCCAGTTTTAAGGTTTTTATAGTTGTGGCTATATACACTTTATACAGACACGTGGTTCAAAAAATGAAAAGACAGAAACTTATACAGGAATTTCAGTTACATACAAAATGGCTTATGTACAGTATCTACAGTATTAACAGCAAGTCTAAATAAACAGTGGCGGAGCCAGGTTTAGGAGCATTTGAGAGTCAGGGGAGCCATTTAGTCAATCATGGTCTCCGCAATGGGCACTAGACAGTGAATAAAGATGGTGGTGGGGCACCACTACTCACACTGGGGCAGCCAGGAGGGGTGACCTCCCCCAGTCCCCTCTCTAGCTCCACCACTGTAAACAAAATGTACAAATACACAGGAGATAGTGGGAAATACTCTGAAATAGCTTATAAGGGGAAAAAGAGGCATGGAAGCAGTGAGGTGCACAAGAGAAGAGGGGTTAAGAGAAAAGAGAGGGAAAAATTCTAACTGAAAATTGAGCAAGTGACCTAGGGATTGCTCTGGTCAGTGGTAGGAAAATTAAGATATACTATCTATGGCTGTTGCAAGGTGGTTTATTGAGTAGGTACTCCTTTAGCTTGACCTTAAATGTGCAAAGGGAGGGGCTGCTAACAAGGTTGGGGGGGGAGTGTTGAAAAGCTTGGTACCTCTGTAGGTAAGTAATCTCTGCCCCAAAGAGGTGTTGCAGTAGGGGACCCAATAAGGGGATGAGGCAGTGTTCCTAGTAAGACGAGTGGGGCAAGCCTTCTTGAACAGAGAGGAGACACTGTGGGGTAGGAGATTGTTGACGATTTTGTGATGAACGTGGAAGCCTTCCATGTGAACCTGTCCTTTAGGGAGAACCAGTGTACCTTTCCATAGAGGGCACAGCTGTGGGTACAACAGGAAAGCCCAGTCACACACCTGATAATGTTATTGTATGCTGTTTTGCACTTATTGAACATGATGGAATTGCTCTGAGGGAAGTAAATGATGGAACCATAGTCAAGGAGAGGTAACAGTAAGATGGAAACCAGCCTGATTCTTGATTCCAGGGTAAGAAATCGCCTGATCCTGTAGAGGAGACCAAGTCTATGGTGGGTTTTGTTAATTAATTGGGTTATGTGTTGGCAGAAAGAGAGGTGCTCATCAAAAGTAAGGCCAAGGTATTTAAATTTCACTAACACTCTCGATGACCATGCCATCATTATTTAGGAAGTTGAAATTGAAATTAGAAAGTTTACGTGTGCCGGAGAAAACCATACATTTAGTTTTTTTTGAGTTTAGGACCACACCCTAAGTGGAGACTGAAAATCTGTCTGAAGTTTGGAGAGAAGGGTGGAGGGGTTTGCGTGCTTACCGTATAAGGTGGCATCATCCGCGTATAGAATAATGTCAGTATGGGAACACATGGAAGGTATGTTATTTATGAAGAGAGAGAAAAAAGGAGAGGCCCAAGTATAGATCTTCATGGAACTCCGTACCTAATAAGGCATTCGGATGAATAATGTCTCTCAGTGACTGTTTTGTGGACCCTAGCTTTGAGACAGTTAACAAACAAGTTAACAATGTCTGTGGAGAAATTCAGAATGGCAAGTGTAGATAGGAGATGGTTGTGGTCAACCAAGTCAAAAGCCTTGGTAAGGTCCATGAAAACTGCACCCGTGCAAAGACCATCATCCATAGCCTTGTAAATGTCCTATGTGAATCTAACGAGAGCAGTTTCTGTGTTGTGTTTAACCCTAAATCCGTGTTAAGCCTAGGTAAGGATGTCATATTTGTTTTTGTGCTCATTGATTTGTGAATGAACTGTTTTTTCCATGATTCTGGATGGGGGGGGAGTGAGATGCGCCTGTAATTGCTTACTTCTTGTTTAGAGTCAGCTTTATGCAGAGGCCTGATGGATGCCGTTTTCCAGGCCACATGGAGGTTACTGGAACAGAGGGAGAGATTAAGGATATAGGTGAGAGGAGCGGCAATGTTTGTGTTGCTGCTACCACCTTATCACAGAGCTTAACCCAGCTCCGTTTGGACAAGAAATAAAGATTTTTGCTGTGGAGATCCTTGTGGTCTGCACTATTAAGGGTGCTGTGCCCTTTAAGCCTGATGCGTTGCCTGTGGAGATTTTCCTTCTGCACTCCATGGAGTGGGATCAAATTTCAATTAAACTGTTTGTTTTCCTTTTTAACCTGCCTGGACAGAGGCTTTATTTATTTATGGATTTAACATGTTGCCCCCTAGTGCCCCCTGGAGCCAAGTGTGAAGACGGCCTCTGTTGCACCCCCCCGGCCATCAGAAGCTTCTTGCCTGAACCCAGATAATGAGTTTGGTTTCCTCTGTCCTTGGACTGGATTTCTGCGATTTGTAGTGCCCCCCCCCAGACTTTCTCCATCTTACCCCAGACACGGGGAAGGGAGCTTACACATATCAATACTATTTTAATGTATATTATAAAATGCGTGAGAGAAATACTGTACTGTGATTTTGGAATCTAGTCACATGACCATGCTGTTACCACAGCACATCAGCATAGGTCAAAAATGCTTAAATCTCTGAAACTCATTCCTTGGTCCTAAAATAAAAAAATCAGGGAAGCCATTTTATAATTGCAATACAGCATTCCAGGGTGTGCATAATTGAGGGATAATGGCACTTCTTGGGTGTGTAAAGCCCTTGACTTCGCCTCGGGCTTCACTTCCCGAGGTGTGCCATTATCCCACAATAATGCACACCCTGTCATACATTATTGCTTAATCAGTACATCAAAACTATATTGGTAGGGGGGCTGTTTGATGGCTCAATGGGTAGCGTATCATGTTCCTGTGCAGGGGACCCAAGTTTGGGAATGAGCTATGTAACCCCCTTGCCACTTTTCCAGTTGCCCCCCTTCCCCATGTTTTTGTAATGTCTTCGCCAAGTCGAGTACGAGAACTGGTGTCCTATACATGGTATACAATTTACTCATGGTAGAATTACTCAAATGGTACCACCCCTAACTTTAGAGTGTATACCAAGCTTATTATCTAAAGGACGGGGAGGAGGGTTGTACAATACTGAAAAATGAACCTTTGTATTTACAGCTAGGTCCAGGGGAAAGGATGCTATGTGTATGCTAGACCTAACTGCTGAGGGGCCCCAGTAACGTTCACACAGAAGCAACAAGCTGAATGTCCAAAGCAGTAGCTGGGATTGTGCAGTATGGCTTTACTCACAAATGTTACTAAAGCACTAGAGATCCCCCAATGGTTGGTCATTGCAGAACAAGTACACTCCTTTTCCAGAAACACATTTGCTAGGCAGTACAGTTTTCACAGAAACATCTCTGTCCATTTTTCCAAAGTGCTTGTGGCCTGAAGACATACTTGAGCCATTTCCAAAACACATTTCTAAAGTGTAAACTCGTGACCTGAGCTGCATACTTAAATTTCATCTTGGGCATTGGCCTCTATCCAGGGGACCTTGGCACCCATCAGTGAACCAGTTAGCTCTGCATTGAAACTCCAGATAGTGTTCCTCCCACCCTTTGCCCCAAATACAGTCTCTGCCATTCCTTCTGGGTTACACCAAAATAAGCCTTCAGTCCCCACTGAATTGCTAAAGACTCTGAATGTTACTTTAAATTAACACACTGAGGTGAACAGGGGTCCTGGCTGGTGTGATCTAGCCTTTTCTTGGGCACACACACATTCTGGCAACCTCCTAAAATGAGAACTTGTCTCCAATTCTGTACTCACAGACTAGTTGCTCCTTCCTCCCAGTCCTGGAAAAGAACAACAGAAAGGCACTTTTTCTTCTAGTAACTTGTCAGATTCCATTCACAGTCCTTCTTTAAGGCCACTGAAAAATTCAGGATCTTCAGGGGATTGCCCCTTGGATCCACCAGACATTGCAGTCCCTTTCACACCTCCTGGAGCGAAACCAAGTCCTGCTAGAGAACGGTTTCCACCACTTCACAGGTAAACCGAGGCTTTTACCACACTAGGCTGAGAAATTACCAGAGCTCCCTTTTCAGAGCCCCACTGGCAGACCTCCTGTCACTCTGACACTCTAACTCAGACTAACTGAACATTCTAAACTTCCCTTGAGCAGCTGACTCAAAAATGGTTATGCTGCTGCAAGAGTTCTAAATGACATACTCATCCCTCTCTCTGGTTAGTTGAGTAAACAATGATGTAATTATGTAAGAAAACCCTAATGAGCTTCCCACCAGCTGCCTTTTCCTACCTGCCTAATACTAGTACTAATGAGATGCTAGTAACCCCAGGGGTCTTGGTGGTTACACTCACCGCCATCCAGACACACTGGCTGTATGCAGCCAGGTTACAGTCCTGTACCAGGCCATCCTACCTCTGTGTTCCCTATGGAGAGGGTTGATCAGGTCCCCCTCCACCATGTGCTAGGTACAGGTGGATAATACTAAAGGATAGAGGCCAAATGAAGAAACTTCAACTCCTACTGTATGACGATCTATGGATTTTCAGTGGCTCTGAGAGATTGTCTGAAGCATTTCCTGACTGACAGCATTGGTGACCCCTATCCAGATTCAGGGTCACCAACCTGTCTTCCTCCCATCCCACTAGGGAAAACTATCTGACCTATGCTACCTATCAGGTGCCCATACCCAAAACCATTTTACACCAAAAGAACTGTAGCCCACTTTAGAAACAAGCATTTGCCATTACATTTCCTAAATCTAAGAACTACAAAACTCTATACATGCAAAGCAGAAAAATGGTCGGCACTGTACTACACAGTTACACAAAGCCTAGCAACTTTAAAAAGGAGGACTCTGAAGAATCTTAAGAATCCTCTTTTTTGTCTTCTTTCAGGAACACCTGCAAAAGAAAACATTGCAAAAACACACCCTGCAAACAAAGCACAACCTGTAAACCACACCGTGGCCAAACCTCCCACTGGAGATACTATGCAGTCCCAAAAAGTGATTTTTTAAAAGGGATTTTCTACAAAAGTACAAAAATAGAAAGTAAAAGCATTTACAGAAACATTTTTTTTGGGGAGGAAAC
This sequence comes from Neoceratodus forsteri, assembly GCA_016271365.2. NCBI lineage: Eukaryota > Metazoa > Chordata > Ceratodontiformes > Ceratodontidae > Neoceratodus > Neoceratodus forsteri. Next base: position 61,891,046 of record JADMNL010000031.1, on the reverse strand, counting down.
CTTACAATGTCTGATGTTCTAAGGAGAAATGTCCAGAGTGCCAGGGCACTATAAATAGTCTCTCCTAGGCTGAAACCTGCTGAAACACAGTTCTTGGACTAGCACAAGACCTACTAGCACTGCAGTCCAGTTCAGGAGTTTCTAGTAATGAACCAAAGTTCCTGGGATATCCTCATCTGCAGGTAAAACAGTCAAATTAAAATGTAAAGAAGAAAAAGGTAGGCCTTATCATATTCTAGGTGAAAGATGGATGTCTACATAATCTCTCTTGACCTGCAGCCAGATGATCTTCTGCTGCTGGACAGACAAAATCTTCTGATCAGGTTCTTCCACGCCTCCTGCTGGACCTAGATGGGAAATTGTCTCACTCTGCTTGGCTGACGAACCTGGATGCTGCTACAGATAACCCTGGATGCTGCTGGAGACAAGCCTGGATGCTGCTGCAGACGAACCTGGATCACCAGAAGAGATGCACCTCCTTCTCTATTGCTGCCACTTCTGTGGCAGATTGCTGACCTGGCATTGCTGCATTCACTTGGCATACTGGCATGGTTTTTGCTGAGTGGTACTGTTATGGATAGTACCACTCTGGGTGTGGAACAATTTATTTATTTATTTTATTTATTTAAAATTTGGTGACCGGGTAGGCCCACTGAGCCCCAAAGGTCCCCTTTTCAGGGGCAACCCGGGATAACAATACATATTTTCATACAGAGAAAGACTTGGGTTACAGAGTAGTTTCAGGTGTGTGAGCAGGTTACAGCCATGGTTATCATCATGCATCAGTCCTTACAAATACGTTGACAGTAGAATTAACAAAAGGTGCAGAAGAAATGTAATTTTACATGGTAAACTCATTGTTTACTACTGACATGGTTCAGTGGAAAGTTAGCTGTGGTACTATGTCTAGAGGGAAGCACCGTGGAACCTGATAAGGTGCTTGAAGGATCTGGATATTAGGAGGATAGAAGCAAGGGGGGGGGGTCATGAGCCGTGGCAATGACAAGTGCTAGTATCAGACATATAGGCTTTGAGTCTGGTGTGGAAGTTCATCAGTGAGGAGGCTTCCTGCACTAGTGGTGGGAGTTTGTTTCACAACTAGGGGCCTGAGTAGGAGAATGATCTGCCGCCAGCGTTAGTCCTGACTCTGGGAACTTCAAGCAGTGTACGTCCAGATGTCCGAAGTCTCCTGGGGTTATGTTTGAGTGCGATAGTTCCAGCGATGCTGGGTGGAGCTGAAGGGCTGAGTAGCTTGAAGGTCAAGCAGAGCAGGGGGTAGTGGAGATGAGAGGTCAGAGAGGGCCAGTGTAGCTGGGCAAGTGTGTCACAATGGTGCCTTCGCGAGTGGTCCCGGGTAGCAAACTGGGCTACCTTGTTATACAGGATTTGCATCTTAGAGACCTCCTGCTTGGCCATACCTTGTAAGATTGGGGCAGCGTAAGTCAGGGTGTGGAGGACGACACTTGTGGCGATTGAGTTCCTGGCCTCAGGTATGAGCTGGTCTTTTAGCTGGTACAGAGTATCAAGTTTGCAGTGTATGGTCTTGGTGACCTGATCCACGTGGTATTTGAAGGTAAGGCAATGGTCCAATGGTAGACCTAAGCATTTTAAGGAGGGCACAACCTCTATGTCATTTCCTGAGACAGCAGTGAGTTGCAGAGATTTAGACCTGTCTCTCTATCTGGATGAACCACTCTGACATTGTAAAATGTTTCATGGCCAGCCTTGTTCACTACACATACAGAGTCTATTAACAGAGTCCTGCCAAGCTTCCAAAACTGTAGTCTCTCATGACATACTTTAATTCGCACAAACTTGTTTACTTTTGGGTGCAGGTTGGCACTAGCTTCCTCCCACAACCAGGCATGCCTATTTTTCTTGATTTCTTCCCAAACTTTTCTTGAAAAGAATGGATATGCCTGTCCATATTCAGCCTCATCCCTACATCTAATCACACATTCTTCCTTGCTGCTTTTCACTAGGTCTAAACCAGAGGCACAGCTTGGGGGAGGACAGTCCTGGTTAAACCAGCTTCAAAGACACAATGCAGAGTAAAAGCAGTCCACCTCAGCACTCAGTTGCATGTTGCCAGAGCCCTCCTCTGTCTCTGAAGGCTCCACTGAAGCCAATGCTAGTGGTGACTCTTGGTGGCCCACTCTAGCTGCTTCAACTTCCTCCATTTCCTCCTGTTCCATAAGCTCTGCCCAGGAGCTGACATTTACTTCAGTTCCCAAAACTGTCCATCCTTCACTGCACACAGAGGTAGTTGCCTCCCAACACAGAGCTTCATCTACCTCAGACTCACCCACGAGGCTTGGGCTTGGGCCTTCTACCCATAGATCTACAGATCCTACTTCTGCAGTGTCCAATTCCGCCATCTCCAGCACAGAAAACTTCATTTCTTCCTGCCCTTGCAAAGTATTCTCACAAACATTCTCTAAGAATTCCCTGACAAACTCTGTGAGGTCCCTATGACTGTACCCGGCCTGCTGCTGTTCCGATCTAACAGAGTCCCCTGCCAGTGTCCATGTAGGGGCTAAGCAGATGTTTTTGGCTTTGGCAGTTACTGTGCCACCTGCTTCATACATCCCGTATTGTTTTCGACAGTCTGTACAATGTTAGATCAACAGAACATCCCTTCCTGGCTTTAAACAGACGATGCACACATTAACTGGAAAATTTGGTAAAGCCACATGAGATGGTGCTGCTTCACAGTTGTGAAGTTTTTCAAAATAAGCTAGCTCTTTCTCTTGTTGTGCAACCCACACCCTAGCATGGAGTAGGTAGTGGGGGAGTATTAGCTGCCATCTTCTGCAAACAAGTACACAAGTCCACTATTACTATTTTGTACCTAAAGCTGAGTTTTGGCTTGAACACACACTGCAACAGTTCTGTTTACTTTGGCTAGGTTGCTGAACAGGCTGCCTGGCTTGCATTTTGCTTCACAACCTTTGTATAACGACATGAAACTTTGCTGTTCTGAGACACTGGCTCAACGTGGCGCTCACTGCTTTGTTTACATTTCTGACTACACCCCAAATGGCTGCTGTAACTTTTTCCTCCATCGCATACACACAGTTCACTTTGCTGGAAACACTTTCCAAGCTGGTATTTTACTGTTTTAGTCTGTGCACAACTTCAGTCTCACATTTTGTTCAAATTCAGCACATTCATATGTTTACTGCACTTGTTTGGACTTATAGATTAGTACTATTCTAGATTTTGTTATCAAACACAGTCCACCTTTTAAATCTCACAGTCTCTCTATGCTTTAACTTTGCGGCACTGCTTTACAGTTCTCCAAATTGCTCACAGTTCATTTTACTTTGCTTTTTGTACTCACTCAGGCAGTAGCTGGTTCCCTCCTCAGATGGTAAACAGCCTGCTGCCGGTTTGTATGGGCCTAGCCCCAAATGTATTGGGGTTAGTGGTGCAGTGCCGCAACTTCAGCTGAAATGGAGCTGCACACCATCTGCCACATTTGAAAAGGTGCAGACTTTTCGAAACTAAAACTCAGTAAGCAGACAAGCTAAAGCAATTGTTGTAATGTGCCAAAAGCTTAATCGGGGGCTAAAGTTTTCAGGAGTGGGACCGTTACCTAATGTGTTTTCCTTTAAGAGATTGTACTATTCCAGGGGGGATGTATTATAATACATCACTTGATTAAACTGCTGAAAAGGGAGAAGGGTGCATCCTATGTCAAGCCAAACATTTGATTGCCTTTCAAGATATCCAAACAAAAGGAAATGAATATGTGCTGCCCAGCCATATAACGTAAGTGAGGAAAGTGCTAAGCCTTCCATTCCCCTGGTCAGCCTAAGATGCTGTAATTTAGTTCTGGGTTGTTGGCTGGCCCAGATATATACATGATGGGCAGGTGTGGAATATGGAAAATATCTACATGAGTGAACAGTAACCTCGGAATACCTCATGAGTGGCAGAGTGTAGCGGAGCCACAAGTGAAGGTACCCCGAGGTCACTGTTCACGAGTGTAGATATCTTCCATATTCCACTCCTGCCCATCATGTGTTCAGTTTATACAGTAGGAGTGCATTGTGTATTTTGCTGAGGTTTGTTGCAGTTCGAAAGACAGAATGTGCAGTTCTGCTGGTGTTATTTTCTATAGTGGGTGTTCGCTGTCACTGTGCTACGGTTTTATGAATGGGTTTACTTTTTCTGGAGGTTGTGATTTGCTATTGGTTGTTTTTGTGAATGGGTGTTTGTTCCGTTATTCCATTGGTTGTTTGTGTGGTATGTATGGTTAGTGTGTTCTGTGATTGATTGATTGCTTCTTGGGGGCGGGGTTTATGTCTCAAGTGCAGTTGGCATTCGGTGTCATAAAAATGTTTTATTTCATTAATTTTTTTATGTGTGGGGGTTGAAATGTGTTTTTTTATTTTTTAGGGTTGTGTATTGTGCGCTGTATTTGGTGCTTTTACACTTTGTCAACTGTTGTCTTTTTTTATTTTTTTTATTTTAGCTTTTGTTGACTGGGTAAGCGCACTAGACAAATCCTGCCTATTTTCAGGCACGACCCGGGGGAGGGGGATACAGATGATTGCCAACTGAACTTGAACCAGATTAAGCTGTTGGAGGTATTTTTAGTGTCTGGTTAACTTCACTGGAGCTTCTGTTTGTGATACTTTCACTTTTGCAGCGGTGGCATTTCTTATCAATGGATTGAGAACCCTGTTCAGGTATAAATTCAGACATCTGTCATCTGTCTTTTTTTTCAGTGGGTAACAGTGCATTACTTGCAAGGGAATATATTCCAAGTGTCACTCTGAGTCACTGTCCGATGAAATAAAAAGTAATGCTGATCAGTGGGGAAAAAAAAAAACTTTGTGCGTGTGCCTGAGGTAACCAGAGTGATAATATCAGGTGCTGACGTATGCACAGTGTATATTGCACTGTGTATATAAATGTCAGAAAATGTCACAGTGCAAGACTTCCAGTTGAATCATGGTGGAGTGAACAGCGTGCCCGACGAGCTCTCCTCAACTATCACAAAAAACGAGTCTCCTAGCTCAATCAACACAGAAAAAATCTCACTACCAGTAACATTTTGGACCAGAGAAAGGAGCACAGGTTATTTACATTCCCCTCGGGGATAGCACGACAAATAAAAAAACCCTTCCAGTCCATTGCAGAATGCAAAGAGGATGAGGACCACAGCCTTTCCGACACCGACCCCCAAGCTAAAACGCTGCACCAGCCTGAAAGCAAAAAGCCCAAAGGGGGGAGGAAATCGGCTGATACAACACAATCAGAAGTCATCCTGAAGGCTATATCCGAGTTGTGAGAGATGAAGGAATTGATTGAGAATCTCTGCACGGACATGGGAGAGCTGAAAGGCAGAATTGATGAGGCAGACGCACAAATATCCACTAATACTCACGATATTGATTTGCTGGAACAGGCAGTACAATCTCTAGCTTCGAAACAATTACATATGGTCCTTAGACAGGAAGATGCTGAGAACAAGGACAGGAGAAAAAATATCTGCATTTTCGGCCTACCAGAGAACGAGGAAGGAATTGACCCCGTGGCTTTTGCAGACTACCTCCTCCGGTTGCTTCTTGATCTAGGCCCAGAATATCAGCCCGACATAGAGCAGGTCCACAAAGCTCTGGGTCCAAAACCTACCAGACCAGATGCCAGACCAAGATCCTTAGTAATGCGATTCCTTAACTATACTCAAAAGGAACAATTACTTTTGAAGGCTTGGCGTAAGCAGAAAATAATTTATGGCTCCCAGAGGTTATGATTATGCCCCTGTGACACAATGTATGCGGAGGGAACGCTCCCCAATATTCCCCCACCTCAGAGCTCAAAACCTCAAATTTAGAACACCCCACCCAGCCAAACTAGCGGCTTTATTCCCAAATGGCTCCAAAACCTACTCCATAGCAGCTGAGGCAAGAAGGGACCTGCTGGCAAGAGGGATTATCCCAAATGGAGGAGTGAAACAAGCCTCCCAAAACACCGTGGACATATCGAAGAATGGGCAGGGGGAACTAACCTCGGAAGCAGACATGGACCCTCATCTGAGAGACACACTACAGAAAGTTAAACTGTATCACAGCCCTATGCTGCAGACCTGAGGATCCTGAAGATTGGAACTTTCTAAATGCTTCTGTCACAGGTTAGTGCGGGAGGGGGCAAGGGAGGGAGATTTTCAGCCCCCCTTGACTATAATACATTTAAGCATCTATCCTTTCTATGGCTCTAGGGGGATCGGGCATTTATTTAGGGGTCCCCTCTCCCCCTGATGCAGCAGCAGGTCTTCCTCTTCCATAGACCCTCTTGCTGGGGGACCCCCCCACTCCTTTTGGCTTCTAATTACCCCACTGCCTCCTGTAGTCTGAACAAGGACAGACAGGGTCTATCAAGCAAGAATATGGCATTCCGTAACAGCCTTAATAAATTACAATACTCTACCCTTTTCTCCCTCGGACCACTGGGTGCTTACCTCTTTCCCCCTCTTTACCTTTGAGGAGAGTTAAAGTACAAGGTTGCCTTCCTCTCCCAGACAATAAGGGAACCAGGCATCCTATACAGGCTTTGGAGAACAGTAGACAAATTAACTCTCTCCTCTTTATTGAAAGAAGACTACAAATCTGGCAGCCTTAATGGGTTATCTGGGGAAGGGAGGGGGGAGAGGATAATTTCAATTTAAATACAATGAATATATTATTCTCATATTTTAAATCTAACCTAAGTTGGGTTAGATAAACATATATTTTTGGGGAAATCTGGAAGTTATCCTTAACCCTAACCAACAATAGTGCCACCCTGTAGAGAACCTCTTTATAAGATCCTTGCGGGGAGCTCCATGTTCGGCACTAAGTTTCTTACTTATGCAGGAAAACCTGATGCACACAATTCTACCAATATTGGCACATCTTGCCATTCCTTTTGGGGTCTTGTGGCCCGCATGAGTGGGCAAACTCCCACATTCAGTGGTTGATACCCCACACCCCATGGAAGGATAGGTGCTTGCACTCCCTTCTCATGGGCTCTGGGTCGGAGACTGGATTGTCTCCCCCATTTGTGGAAGTACATTTGTATATAGTTCTCTCCATTTGGAGAGTGTTATATAAGTTTAAGGACATAATACCGAAATTTGGGCTTATAGCTCCTTTACAAATTATAGTTGTGACAAAGGTCAGTGTTAGGGATATTGCTTATGTTACTAGCGATATGGTTATTTTGGATAAAGTTATTACTTTTTTCTTTCTTTTTATAGTTATGGTTTTCTTAATTAAAATGGTGACACAAACTCACAATAAGACGTCCTGGGGATGGCACAGCAGAAGGGGGGAGGATGGTCGGGGGGGGGGAGAAATGCACTGAGGTCCTTTGACCAAATATTTCATCAGGTCTACTGCATTGGATCCGTTAGGATGACCTAACTTTCTTGAGAGCACTTGGGAAGATATACCCACCTTAATTTAGTTTTTCTATCTGGTGCCTTCCCTCCCGTCCGGGGCCTGCCTTCCCATATACCTAATATTATTAAAGTTTGGCGATGGATACCATTCCAGTTAGTATCTATTCACTGAATGTGAACGGACTACATGCCCCAATAAAACGTACCAGAGCAATGCAATATTTAGGGAAACAAATATCAGATTTATGCTTTTTACACGAAACACACTTATCACCTGGGGAACATCAAAAACTACAATGGGGTCACCGATACCAAGTAATTGCATCATCTCATAGTAGTGGCCGTAAGACAGGAACTGCAATCTTGATTCCCTCTACCACTCCGATAGAGATACAGGAAACTTATACAGATTTACAAGGTAGATTTTTCATCTTGAGGGGTATTCTTTATTCTCAGGCAATAACTGGTCAATTCATATCTCCCCCCTCAGTCTACACTCCCAGTAATCCAAATCTTTCTTCAGAGGATGATGGAGATGCTGCAGGGGGTGTTGATTATGGGAGGAGACTTTAATATAGTCCTTTCCCCACAGGTGAGTTCTTCTAATCCCCGTGCCCACTGACTTTCTATTGTGGCGAGATACCTGAAGGGGAACTGGTCACACTTGGGAATTGAGGATGTATGGAGGAGATTATTTCCCTCCTCCCCAAGTTTTACCTTTTTCTCAGGATGAAATCACACATATTCCAGGTTGGATTATTTTTTTATAATGTGCGAACATTTAACCCTTGCTCAAGACCTAATTATAGAACCCTGGGTTCTTTCCGATCATAGCCCTCTTCTACTTAAAATTAATTCGGGTAAACCTAAAATGTTGGCGCTTCAATACATCCCTTCTTCGAGACTCCGAATTCTTGGACACCATTAGAAAATGAATTATATAGAAACATAGAAACATAGACTTTGACGGCAGATAAGGACCGCTTGGCCCATCAAGTCTGCCCATTTCCCTACCTACAGGATAAGCCGCAGATCCTAGTTAACCAACAGCCTATTTCTTCCTACCCCCCACAAGAATTGCCCTATGTCTGTCCCATGCATTCTTGAATTCTCCCACAGTTTTAGACCCCACAACCTCCTCAGGAAGGCTGTTCCATGCATCCACTACCCTCTCTGTGAAATAATACTTCCTCACATTGCCCCTGAACCACCCTCCTTCTATCTTTAAATTGTGTCCCCTTGTTCTTGCAAGTCTCTTTTCCTGAAAGATGCTACCCTCTTGGACTTTGTTGATTCCACTGAGGTACTTAAAAGTTTCTATCATGTCCTCCCTCTCCCTTCTTTCCTCAAGGGTATACATATTAAGCTCCTTTAGTCTCTCCTCATATGGCTTCTCTTGCAGACCCTGCACCATTTTAGTTGCCCTCCTCTGGACTACCTCTATCCCGTCTATGTCCTTGCGGAGATGGGGTCTCCAGAACTGGACACAGTACTCCAGATGGGGTCTCACCAACTGTCTGTACAGAGGGATAACAACTTCCTGTTTTCTGCTGCTGATGCCTCTCCCTGTACATCCCAGTATACCCCCAGCCCTCCCTACTGCCTTCTCACATTGCTTGCTAACCTTAAGGTCATCTGATATGATTACCCCCAGGTCCCTTTCAGGTAGGCCATGTCCACAGCCCCTCCCTGGTCTACTACTTTGGTCACCCAGTCAAAGAAATCTATTAGATTCGTCTGACATGATCTTCCCGCTGTGAACCCATGCTGCCTTGGGTCCTGTGCTCCACTGGCCTCTAGGTATTCAACTATTCTTTCCTTCAGAAGTGACTCCATCACTTTCCCTACCACAGAGGTCAGACTGACAGGTCTGTAGTTTCCTGCCTCTGTCTTGGTCCCACTTTTGTGAAGGTGAATCATATCTGCCTTCCTCCAGTCCTCGGGTACCACTCCATCCTCCCGTGATTTATTAAAAAGAGTAGCTGATGGTTTCACTAGTTCCTCCCTTAATTCTTTTAGAATTCTGGGGTGAATTCCATCAGGACCCATTGCTTTGTCCACCTTCAGTTTTAGGAGTTCTTGCAGAACCCTTTCTTCTGTGAAAGGACTGGGATCTACCCCTATCAAGAGTGCTTCTGTTAATTGGATTAGGCACTTCCCCCTCCTCTTTTGTGAATACTGAGCAGAAATATTCGTTCAGTATTCCTGCTTTTTCACTGTCCCCCTCTGCCCACCCACCGTTCATTCTATTCAGCCTCACTATCCCTCCCTTTGTCTTTCTACGCTCGCTGATGTACCTATAAAAGGTTTTATCCCCCTTTTTAACTGAGTTGGCTATCTTTTCCTCAGTTTGGGCCTTTGCTATTCTGACTTCCCTCCCTGCTTCCTTCTGCCGTAACTGGTACACCTCTCTGTCCTGCTCTTTCTGTGTTTCCTTATACTTCCAGAATGCTATCTTTTTCTTCCTGACTTTCACAGCCACCTCTTTTGAGAACCATAGTGGCTTTTTCTTTCGTTTTGATTTGTTTATTTACTTCACACAAAGGCTTTTTGCCTCTGTGATGGCAGTTTTGATGATTCCCCATTGTTGCTCCACACCTCCTTCTAGCCTGTTTGCTAGTGCTTTTCTGAGGCACTCTCCCATCTTGCCAAAGTTAGCCCTTCTAAAGTCCAGTACCCTCACTTTTGTATGGCTTGACTCTGTAGCTGAGTTTAATGTGAACCACACTGTTTGATGGTCACTTGTCCCCAGATGGCAACCCACTTCTAGATCTGAGATCCTCTCACTGCCCCCGTTTGAGAGTACGAGGTTTAAGATTGCTCCCACCACAAGTGGGTTCCGAAACTAGCTGTCTAAGGCCTGCCACCTGTAGGACATCAAGAATGGCCCTGCTCTTGGATGTGGCTGCAGCAAATGTGCTCCAGTTAACATTTGGCATATTCAGGTTTCCCATCAACAGTATCTCCCCTTTCTCTGCCATTCTAAGAATGCCTTCTATCATATCCTTGTCCATTCCCTCCTCCTGACAGGGGGGTCTGTACACAACCCCTGTGCGGATTGTGGTGTCCTTTCCAGTCTCCAAGGTGACCCACAGTGCCTCCTCTCCTCCCCTCCCTGTTTACTCTTTTGCTCAGTTGCTTTTATCCCTTCCTTTACATAGAGAGCTACTCCTCCCCCTCTTCTCCCCTGCCTGTGTCTCCTTTAGGTTATGTACCCTGGTATGTTAACATCCCAGTCATGGTTCTCTGTGTACCATGTTTCTGTGACTGCTACTATAACCAGGCATCCCTCTTCCATCAAGGCCACCAGCTCAGGGAGCTTGTTGCCCAGACTACGGGCATTGGTACTCATTACCCTCCATTTCCTGATGGCCTTACTCCCTTTTGCCCCATTCCTGTCCTTCTTGCCTTTGTCACTTTCTCCATTTACCCCTGCCCTTCTCCCTATCGACACCTCTATGTTGATGTTTGCCGCACTTACTACCGTGATTATTCGTCAGGTAATTTAAGAAAATTTAACCCTGGAGATATCAGACCCAATTCATTGGGACACATTAAAAGCAGTAGTTCGGGGCAAGCTTATTTCTTATGCCTCGAACAAAAAGAGAAAATGGAGGCTTCCTATACCTATTTACAAGACCAAGTTTTTTCATATCAGCAACTTTATAGAGGGAGACAAGGAACTACATAGGAAAATAAGAGGAATAAAGTAAGAAATCCAAAAGATACCAGATTATAAAGTCCTCAAGAACTTACATTTTTTAAAACAAAACAATTATGGAGGAGGGGAGGGGGGCAAGAGACTCAAGACTATTGGCACGTAAGCTACAAGCCAATAGACAGGCTTCAACAGTACTAAAAATTAAAAAAAATCCAGTGTCAAATTAACCTACACATAAAGAGGAGCTGATAAGGGCAGCATTTTTTCAATATTATCAATCCCTATATTCAGCCCCCTGCCCTCCCAAAATTCTCTCCAAATGAGGGAGAGATTCTTAGCTAATATCTCCCTCCCCAAATTATCTGACAACCAAAAAAAAACATTAGAAGCCCCAATTGGAACAGCAGAGGTACTATTCCAGGTCAAAAATTTAAAATCTTTGAATTGTCCAGGCCCCAATGGTTATGGTACAGAATGGTACAAAATGTTTGTGCCTCAACTTCTCCCAGGCCTCTTACCGGCACTCCATGTGGTGGCAGCAAGGGAGTCTCCTCCTCCATCCTGGGATTATGCCATACTCTCACCATTATTAAAACTCAATAAAGACCCTACCTTAACCACCTCCTGTCGCCCCATTTCCATATTGAATACCGACTACAAGATCTACATGGCCATATGGACTAAGAGACTAGAATCCATATTATGACCTTAATCAATCCAGACCAATCAGGCTTTATTAAACAACATAATACTTTAGATAATATACGTTGTCTCTCGATCTTGTTAGAACATATTCATGCCAAACAGATCCCAATGACCTTGTTAAGCCTTGATGCAAATAAGGCATTCGACAGGGTGAAATGGGATTTTCTACGGTCAGCCCTGTCGAGGTTTTCATTCCTAGAAACCTTCTTAAAATGGTTATGAAACTTATTTTCCCACCCTAAGGCATATATACGTGTCAACGGGGCGCGTTCTACCCCTATTCAACTCTAACGAGGCACAAGGCAGGGTTGTCCCTTGTCTCCATTGCTGTTCGACCAGTTTATGGAACCTTTGGCATCTGCGATCAGGGAAAACAGTTGAATTGAGGGAATCCCAATGGGCCAGCAGATATATAAAGTGGCATTATTCGCATACAATATATTGCTTACTGTCTTATCACCAGAACAATCAATACCTGCAATAAGGGACACCCTCCGGGAATTTGAGGAGTTGGGCAGAATTAAACTTAACATTCCAAAAACTGAAGTTTTCCCCCTTTTATTTTCCCCCACCTCAGACTTTAAAAAAAGTTACCCCTTAAAGTGGTCTTGTACCATACTAAAATATCTAAGAATTAACAAACCCATGCATTCAGATAATTTTGAGCTGCTCAACTATGAGCCACTTTCGTTCCAAAGTCAATCAGACCTATCTAAATGGGCAAGGCTCCAACTTACCTTTTTCCAAAGGGTGGAGTCAATTCGTATGAATATTCTCCCACATCTCCTGTATTTATTCCAAAATATCCCAGTTTTTCCCTCTCCATTTTATTTTACATCATAGGATAAAATTACCACATATTTTATATGGGGGACAGACCCAGAATCCGACTTTCTCTCTTCCAATTATCTTGGTCACAAGGGGGCACTAACCTTCCAAATTTGAAACATTATGCACTGGTATCTTTCCTTAAAACCCTATTTTTATGGCTATCCCCCACTTATAAAGCCCCCTGAAAAGATATAGAGTTCTCAATAAGTGACTTATGACACTAAGAAAATAATTTTTGCTTCAAAAGGCCGGGAACCTCCATTTCAAAACTTCTCTCAATGTACAGCACAAGTACTAAAATATGGAATAGAATCAAACAGGAGAAATCTTTCCGGGAAACAACTTTCTTTTTTTCACTAATATCTGAGGACAAACATTTCTTCCCAATAACTTTTGATATGACCTTTGTCCTTTGGAGACGGTTAGGCCTGGAATTTGTTTTACCAATTTCTTACCAATACAGGCCTGGCCTCCTTTGAGCAATTAAGGGAAAGCTATGGTCTTCCCGAGAGAGACGCTTTTAGGTATCTACAAGTTAAGAATCATATCCTACGACAAAAAGATGTAACTGCCCGCCTTCCCAATCCGACACCCGAAATATTGAAACTCTTGAGTGACACCTTGAGTGGAACTTCCTGGGGTCATTTAGTTGGTCATCTTTATAAAATGCTTAGAGATCACCTTGGTGATACAGCCGAATCAGTTTTAAATAGCTGGAACAAGGATCTGGATCTCGAAATCCCATTTCTTTCTTGGTGACAAACCTCTCCCACCACATTGAAGTTAACTTACTCAAACGTGTGGAGGGAGTTTGCATGGAGGTACTGGATAAGATTTTTCCGGTCCCCTGCTATACTTGCTAAATATCTCCCTCCTTCATAAGGCCAATGTTGGTGCAATTACTCCTGCTGACTGGCTGACTTGGGGCATATCTTTTGTTTGTGCCCACTGTTGACTCCCTTTTGGTGCAATTTCCAATGAGAAATAACCAAATACTTAGGGGAACTTATTGACCTTACACCAGATATGATTCTATTATCTATATTTCCCCGACATCGTCCTGCATGGTATAAGTCTCTACTCACAATACATGTAGTAGCGGCAAAAAAAGCCATCACGAGACAATGGATGTCAACAATAATTCCCACAATTCCAGAATGGAGAAAAGTGGTAATAGAAATGAATCAGATGGAGAGCCTAACGACAAAACTACACAATAAACATGCTCACTTTAGAGAGTAATGGCAGCCTTGGATAATGTATATTCCCCGTCATGATCCAGATTTTGTTCTTTAGCTTTATCATAGACAGAGGGGATCCAAGTTGTAAGGGCTCCAGACTGGGAGTGAATGAGGGGCATGGTGTGGTCCTTACAAGGGCGTAATTTAGTTACATACCTTCATAGTAATCCATTCCAGTAAAAGCTTAAAGGTTCAATTTAGGCTCTTTGTTGACTCCAGTCATGAGTAATGAAGGATCTTTTTTAATCTATACTTAAACAGAAGTCAACAATTATGTATTTTATACATAATCCTTCAACAGTGTAATGTACTGTGTCACAATATCTAATAAAAAGAAATAAAAAAAGAAAATGTCACAGTGCATACGTCAGAGGTCATTTATTCAATGCTAGTGCAAATAATAAGTTTTATCAGGGGAAAGATCATCTGACCCCTATTGTATAAAATGGGATATCTCCCTATTCCACCATCTACAAGTTTGGGCAAGGATTTCTATTGGGATATTTTGGAATAGATATAGAGCTTGTGGGAGGGTGACCATCTGGACCACCTCTACTCATCTGGACAGAGAGAGAGAGAGGTAATGTACCCTAGCTTCTAAAGTCATATCATTAGATGAACTAGTGGGGTATAATTATATTGAAAGCTCAGGAAGGGGTCGGACAAGCGAGACATAAACTCCAAGGTATTTTAGCTTCTGTATATCCCAACAAAAGGAGTATGTGCTTCAGAAAGTTGAACTGGGCAAAACATACCAATATAGTTTTTTTTTTCTTCAAACTCTATTTTTTCACTGCCACTTTGGGGAACTCTCTCAGGCATCCATCTTACCCCCAGCACTACCTCCTAGCCTGAAACTCCTCCTGTGTTCTGGCACCAGCCCGGCTATCCCCCCCGAAGTAGGGCCGCCCTATCCGCCCAGGGTGTTCTGTCTATAATTCAGGCTGGGCTGGGTTTGGCCCAGGACAGGAGAGAGTTTCCAGCTGATGGAGTGTGGCTGGTGGGAGGCAATGCCGTCACCTATCCCGAGGGCAGGTTTTTTTCTTTGCATTACACCTTCATCCTACCCCCCAGGCAGAGCCAGAGCATGCAATGACACCAGGGGACGTCCATTGCAGCTCCGCTTCCCCTCTACTGATGCCTTGAGCATTGCAGTGCCTCTGGTCTCCACCAGGGGCTGCTGTGGTGCCGGGCACACCCCTGGATCCCCCCCAAAAGAGGAGAGCAGTCCTCCAGACACTCAATCCTCTCGCTCCCCTGCCGACCCCCAGTGACCCAGGCTAATTCCCGAACCCGGGTCGCTGGCGTAGCACGAGATGCAGTGTCCAGCTCCTCAACCCTCAGTGCCACCGGGCCGGCCATATCAATATAGTTTGAAAGTATACTGACAGAGTTTTAAAAGTATATTGATATAGTTTAAATGTTTATTGATATTGTAAGTATTTAGATACAAGTTATTTCCTGATGTTAACAAAAATATTCTTAACTATTTCTGACTTGTGGTTCACCCTGAGGCCCAAAAAATAATATTCAGCCACATTTTTATACCCCAGTTGACTTGGAAAGTACAATCGTGTTACAGAAACTGACTTTTTATCAATTGATGTTTTGTGATGCCTTATCTTCCTTGCTTCTGTATGCAGCTGGAGTGTGATGGTAGCAGCACTCGGAGGCAGTGGACCAACATAAAGAGATCATTTTTATGTTTGCTTGCACGCATGTGCAAGAAACATAGTGCCATCATCTGAGTTTTCGGAGGTGTGGCAGCCCTCTTCCAATTCAGGCAGTGTGCTTGCAGGCATGGCCGCATTTCTTCAATGCCTGCTGGAGCTGTCTATGATAGCTCCAAAATGCAGTGCAGTACAGTTGAAAGGGGGAGCAACGCTTCAGTGAGCAGCGGTAAGATATCGCCTGCTCATGCACGCTCTACCCACACACACACACACACACACACACACACACATGCATGCGCTTGCTGCGTGCTGCCCCCTCCCTCACGCACACAATGTATAGCCGACAGGGGTGCCCAATCCCCCGTCAGCTGTGCTGTGCTCCCCCCCAAAAGCCTTCCCCATGCCATGCTGGGTGCCCACCCCAGCATGGCAACTCATCGTATAGCCGATGGGGGTGCCCAATCCCCCATTGGCTCCACTGTCCCCCCCAGAGTACAGGGTGCCACACTGGGAGCCCACCCCAGCGTGGCAACAGATGCTATGGCCGATGGGGGTGTCCAATCCCCCGTCGGCTCCATGCCCTCCCAACCAGTTGTTCTTGTGCCACGCTTGGGAGCCCACCAGCGTGGCAAACGCCCCTGCGTCATTAAAAAACAAAACCTGCAAATAAAAAACTGTCCCTCGGCATTTCTCTCTGCCTCCCTCCCACAACCCGCACCCACCCACTGCACACCCTGCCTCCCCACAAACCCCCACCCCATACTTACCTCCGGACCTTGGCGCAATTATCTTTGGTGGACCGGGAACACTCTTCAAAGCCGACCACGAACTGAGTAAATGCCGGTAAGCTGTGTAATGGGCTAGATAGGGTTTTTCAACTTTGTTGCATATCTCAGGCATATTTTGGAATTTTTGCACCAAATTTTCAACATGGGGTTTTTGGGACCCCTCCTCATGAATTCTTGCACTGTCATGGCGTTACTCGGGCCCGAAGGGTGATTTCGAAGCCACTGTGTGAAAGCACCCTTCCATAATGATTAACGAAACAACACTGCAAGGGTTCATAAGGTGGGCTCTCAAGAAGCCTATTTTGAAAATTTGGTGGAAAAATTCCAAAAAATGACTGTTTTACGAGTGTGCGTTGTTGAGTTCCTACTCACGCTTGTAAGTTCGCGACTTTTCAATATTTTCACTCCAGATTTTCAACATTGCCATTTTACCACACCTTCTTATGAGTAGTACACCTGTCATTTTTCACATCTCACCCAAAACATGTTTCCGCCCATGTAGCGCACAATGGCGCAGTTGGTGTGCAAAATCAATGTATGGGACAAATTAAGAAAATCACAGTGACACTGTTCATGAGCAGAGGTCTTAAAATGGCTATGTTGAAAATTTGGTGACAAAAGTCCATAAAATGACTGTATTACGAGTGAGCATTGCGCTGTTTCCATGCACCCTCGTAAGTTCATGACTTTGTAATATTTTCAGTCCAGATTTTCACCAGTGGCATTTTTCCACACTTCCTTATGAACAATACAGCTGTCATTTTTCACAACATGGCCGAAATGTGTTTTCACACTTTCAGCGCAGGGATGCGTGGTCACTGTGGGAAATCATTGTTCGGGACAGATAAAGAAAATCACAGTGACACTGTTCATGATCAGCGGTCCCAAAATGCCTGTGTTAACAATCTGCTGTAAAAAATCCCCAAACTAATTACATTATGGGTGTGCGTTGCACAGTTTCTATGCAAGCTCATGACTTCACAAGTTTTTTTAATATTTTTACTGCAGATTTGCAACATTGCCATATTTTTACACCTCCCCATGAACAATACAGCTGTCATTTTTATGTTCGCTTGCGCGCATGTGCAAGGAACGTATTGGGAGAGTAGCACACTTGGAGGTGTGCCTCCCCACCAATGCACTGCTCAGTTGAGCAGGCATGGTAGTCCTCGCCAATGGGTGCAGCAGCTCAGTATGACAGCGGTGGTCTTCGCTTCAAAGAAAAACACCGCTTCCATGCTGAGCGCCGCCCCCTCTCGAGTGGCAAACATTGTTTGCCGATGGGGGTGCCCAATCCCCCATCGGCTCCATGAACCCCTTCCCAAAGCTATACTGCTGCCACGCTGGGAGCCCACCCCAGCATGGCAAACCATCATTTCCTTTGCCGATGGGGTGCCCAATCCCCCTTCAGCTCCTCCCCCCCAGCCATCTTCTGCCATGCTGGGAGCCCACCCCAGCATGGCAAAGGTCCCACGTCTTTTTTTTTTAAACCTAGAAAACAAAAACGGTCCTGCGGCGTGTCTCCCAGCCCCCCCGACAACCCGCACCCACCCACTGTGCACCCAGCCTCCCCACACACCCCATCCCATACTTACCTCGGACTCTGGTGCGACAATCTTCGTGGACCGGGAACACGTCTGCACTCTTCAAATCCGACCCGCGAACTGAGAATGGCGGTAAGCTGTATAATGGCTAGATAGGGGTTTCAACTTTATGCATATCTCAGTCATTTTGGTATTTTGCAAAATTTTCAACATGGAGTTTTTCAGACCCTTCTCATGAATGATGTCACTGTCATGGCGTTATTCATTTAAGGTGATTTACAGGCACTGTGCACTCACTCGCCAAAATCACCCTTGGCCTTGGATAATGCCATGACAGTGACATCATTCATGAGAAGGGGTCCCAAAACCCCATGTTGAGAATTTGGTGCAAACATTCCAAAAATGACTGTTTTATGAGTCTGGATTAGCGGTTCTCACCGCGGCGTAAGTTCTGAATTTTCAATATTTTCATTCCAGATTTTCAACATTGCCATTTTACCACACCTCCTTATGAGCACTGCAGCTGTCATTTTTCACATCTTGCCCAAAACTTGTTTCTGCCCATGTAGCGCACAATGGCACAGTGGTGTGTGAACTCAGTGTATGGGACATATTAAGAAAATCACAGTGTCACTGTTCATGAGCAGAGATCTTAAAATGGCTATGTTGAGAAATTTGGCAATTCCTACAAATAACTGTTTCTGAGCATCGTTGTGCAGTTCTATGCTTCTCGTAGTTCGCAATTTCAATATTTTCACTCCAGATTTTCAACATTGCCATTTTACCACACCTCCTTATAAGCAGTACAGCTGTCATTTTTCACATCCTGCCCAAAATGTCTTCCCCCCCTGTAGTGCACAATGGCGCAGTCCGTGTGCGAAATCAATGTATTGGACACAGTAAGAAAATCAAAGTGACACTGTTCATTAGCACAGGTTTTAAAATGGCAATGTTGAAAATTTGGTGAAACAATTCCTAAAAATGACTGTTTTACCAGCGTGCGTTGCACAGTTCCCACGCACGCTCATAGGTTTGCCAATTTTCAATATTTCCACTCCAGATTTTCAACATTAGCATTTTACCACACTTCCTTATGAGCACTACAGCTGTCATTTTTCACATCCTGCCCAAAACGTGTTTCCGCCTATGTAGCGCACAATGGGGGTAACAAACAGGTCATGCTGACAATTTATTGTGCAAATACCAGCAATTGCACAGGGCATTAGGGTAAAGCACCATACATGCCAAACACCACTGCAAATACCTGCAAGCGAACGTTCGGCATTGACAAATGCTTGTTTACATCTTGTTTGGAATGTTTCTGCACCTGTGGTGCTAAATGCCATAGTCGCTGTGCATAAGCAGCTTTCGGCTAACAAACTAATATTGCCACTGTTCATGAGGTGGGGTCATAAAAACACCATGTTGAAAATTTGGAGTGAAAATACCAACGAATGCCTGAGGTATTAGGGTTTCCAGCCATAACGCCCAACCCTGTAGAGAATGACAGGCATCAGGGGTGTGACTTGGAATTCTTGCCTGTAATGCTCATACCATTCCACACTCTGCAGCCAGTGAGAGACATCGAGGTATGCCTTGGACTCTTCGGACCCAAAGTTCACCCCATTCTCCTATACCGCACCCGTCTCACCGTATTTCCTGATGGAATGGGGTGTGCATAAGAGGCCAAAGACCCCAGGCACACCGTGGACACTTGTCAGTGTCTGCAGGGTGGGGTGTGGTGAAATGGCATGGCTGTTATGCCTGATGACCCAAAGGCACGCCCCAATGCCTGTCACTCTCTGCAGGGTGGTGGTGGGGTTGGCTTCAGTTCAATACTTCACTGCCATTCCTATTACGCAGCTCTGTAACTTCTACACTACCACTGCCAATGCCAGCAAGCAAACATTCGGCATTGACAAATGCTTGTTTTTTTATACTTTAAGCTGCAACAACCAGGGATTGGAGGACCACAGATGGGTCTCTGTAGGGATGGAGGGTGGACCAACTTTGTGTCAGATCAGACCCTCCTGAGAATGGCCTGTCTTAACACAACTCTGGAAATAAGATTCCTCTGTGCCTTGACTCTGATTTGGCCCAGTTCAGTTTAATGAGCAGGTTCAGATTTTTAAGTGTCCTGGTTCTGACCCAGTTCCCAAAATTTAAGTGATTTGGAGCCTTTGTGATTTGGGCGGCAGTATAGCGCAGTGGTGTAAGGCTCTGAGCTGCAAACCTGGAAACCTGGGTTTGAATCCCACAGCTCCACCTTGCATACCCTGAGCAAGTCACTTAATTTCCTTGTGCTCCTAGGTCACAGCTGTGAACAAGCTTTCAGTTTAGTGTGTCTTTCCTGGTAAAACAAAAAAAAAATGAAAAGTAATGTGGAAAACACATAAAATAACTATTTTAAATATTAAATGGTATAAAGAAATGGCTTAGGAAGGGTGTTAAAGGGTAACCTGATTCTTACATTTGACCTGGCCCAGATACCCATCCCTTGTGGTCTTGTGGACCTCCTCCCCGATCTCCGAGTTTGCCCCTGTATTCCAATAAGAAAATACAGCTATCCCTGATGGTCTAGTGAATCCCCTCCCGATCCCTGAGTTCACCGCTATATTTAAATAAGACAATTAAACCATCCCTTGTGGTCCAGTGGACCCCTCCATCCCTGATATGCCTGTATATAATATTTATCAAGAATGTATTCCCTGGTAGTCTAGCAGACCCTCCTCCCCATCCTCAATGTGCCCATATATAATATTTATCTAGACTTGATTCCCTGGTAGTCTAGTGACCCCCCCCAACAATCCCTATCTGCCCATAAATTACTAAGTACAATAAAATCTGTCCCTGGTGGTCTAATGACTCAACTCCTAGCAGGTAGTGCCCACCACCCGCTCCCCAGCAGATCAGTGCAGGACACGGCTGATCCTCCTCTCACTACCATGGCCGGCCACCGACTGGGCTGTTCCTGAGCATGTGGTGCTTACATACCGTACAAGCTCACTGATTAACAGCTGAGAGAGAGCTGTCAATCAGTGAGTGTGTACTTTATACAGTAGATGCTCAGGGACAGTTTAGTTGGTGGTTGGCCATGGTGGTGAGAAGAGGGCTATGCCAGTCACTGGCTCCAGGTTCAAGCTGGCAAGGGGGGGTGAGAAGGGTGATGGGCACTACCTGCCAGAGTGGGGAGGGCACTAGACCACCAGGGACAGATTTTATTGCACTTAATGTATGAGCAGATCGGGGCTGTTGGGGGGAGTCCGCTAGACTACCAGAGAATAAATTCTTGATAAATATTATATACAACCACATCATAGATGGGGAGGGGGGCTCCACTAGACTACCAGGGAATACATTCTTTTTTTTTTCTTATTTATTCCTCCTTCTTCCCCTCAGCTCTGGTCTCCTCTGGAGCACCAAGGAGTCATCCCCCTGCAGTCCACTCCTTCCTGGGCAGTCCTCCATCCTCCATGTAGCCTCAGTTTACCCCCCGGGTGGGGATGAGGTGGGCCCCAACATCCCGACAATGCAGTAGCATCGGTCGGTCGGTCGGGTACCAGGAGGGCAGCCACAAATCAGGGGCAAGCTCTGGTGCTCTATCTCCACCGGATCCGAGAGACTTTTTCCCCTGTTCTGGGAAGTGGCTGGTGCCCTGACGTCAAGGCATTAATTCCAACGTCTGCCACTCCCCCACTTCTTCATCTTCTCCTTCAGTGCTTGCTGTATCTCCAGCTTCCACCAGAGAGCAGCCAAGCACTGTACAGGGATCCCTGTCCCTCCCGAGAGAGGAGAGCCATCCTCCAGACACTCAATCCTGTCCCTCCCTTGCTGACCCCCAGCTACCCAGGCTTGTTCCCGAACCCGGGTCACCGACATGATGCGAGGGAATACATTCTTGATAAATATTATATACAAGCACATTGGGGATGGGGAGGGGGTCTGCTAGACTACCAGAGAATAAATTCCCAATAATAATTATATACAAGCACATCTGGACTTGTGAGGGGACCACAGCACATTGCCACAATGTGAGTAACTCTACTGGAGGGCTATTTCTAAGCACCCTTGGACCAGCCCTGGCTGTTCTAGCAGTACTTAGAATTTCTTTCTCTGGGAGTGTTTTGAGAATCCAGCTTTTGGGGATGTGGCAGCTTGCATCTGCCTCATGCCCTTTGCGCCACACCACAGCCTATTTTGTGGTGCATGGGTGGCACAAGCCTTGTTTGGTGCAAGCAGCCTGTGGTTGATGCAGGCTGCCTGTGAGAATTGCTCCCAGTGCATTCTTTGGCTCTAGGGGCACTTTGTACCAATCACTGTGGTGCAAGCTATTTGTGCTACACTGGGGGCTTTGAGAATCGGGCCCATGGTCTCCAAAACTGGATACAGTACTCTACATGGTGTCTTACCAGTGCTCAATCTAGAAAAGTAAGCACTTTAGGCTATGTGGATGTTAAAATATGCTGCCCCACTGATTGCCTACCCACTGACTGCTATTTTTAATTGGTCATTATCAACGGGAGAATTTCCCTTAGCTTGGGAAATGGCAAAGTAATCCTGATACTTAAATCTGGAACAAACTGTAATTTAAATAATTACTGATCAACTTCACTTTTACCTATAGTGTCCAAAAGTCTGGAGAGATTTGACAATGCTTAGTTGAGGTCCTTTATGGACAATAATGTCTTAAGTGGTTTCCAATCATGGTTCTGGCCAAAACATATCACTACCTCAGCATTAATTAGAGTAGATGGAGATGTGCAGGATACTCTAGATAGTAGACAGTAGATTGCCAATGAGGGCAATCTTTATAGATTTATGAATGGCTTTTGAAACCTTGGATCATGACATTCTCCTATCCGGTCTTTTTTTTTCAATATAACTTTTTATTAGGCTTTCATAAAACAATAAGAATATAATAATAAACATATGTAACCACCCAATCCCCTGGAGTTACTAGAATCCCATCAGTGTTGGACCAGATCGGTCTCTGGACAGGAAGTAGGGAGTTTTTTAGAAACTCTCTACCACATTACATCATTGTTTACCTAGTTAGGCTAGGTGGAAAATGAGTGATGTCATTCAGAACTGTCGCAACAGCATAAGCCTTTTAGCTCAGCTGTAGGGAAAGCAGTTTAGAATCTTGGGGAGTTCAGAGTGTGTGTTACAGTTTGGAGAATGAAGAGGAAGGAGCTCTCTGTCCAGTAAAGGGCAAGAGATGCCTGCCAGCCTCACTGGGCTGGGTGAAGGACCTCTGGTCATCATTTTTCTCACCCTAGTGTGTGGAACAACAGTGTTGCCTTAAGAAGTGGTGGAGACCTGTGCCAGTGGAACCCCAGTGGGTTCATTTTCACTCAGAATGTGAGAGGGGACTGAGAAATCAGTGGTTTTAAGGGGCAACCCCCGATGGACTGAAGATTGTCACAGCTGCCCAGAGGAAAGAGACTAAAAGTGTTTTTGTAAAAGCTATGGACTTTGAGGAAGGAACATTTCCTGAAGTGTTTTCAGATGCCTGTAACAAAGGGAATACCAAACTGTGAGTACAGTGAACATTTGAGAGAGTCTTTGGGTTGTCTGGTGATGTGTGTGCCCTACACTGGCTAGATTACATTCACTCAGGACCCTGTTCACCACAGATATGTGCTGTTAAAGTATAATGAAGTTAAGGATGCCTTTAGCAATTCAGGAGGGGTTGAAGGATCCAGTTTGGTGTGTCCTAAATGTAATGGCAGAGTCTGACTGGGGCCAGGGTGGGCAGAACCTCCCTTATAGTCACAGTTCAGAGCTAACTGGTTAACAGATAGGCACAGTTGCCTGAAGATGTTAACAATGGTCCATCTTGTCAGGTGGTTCAAGCTAAGTGTGTGGCATTCCCACTACTGTATATATACACTTGGTCAAAAATCTAGAGATCCCTAAGCAAAGGGGTGGATAGTTTGTGTTTTGGAAAAGGTTCATGTTGGAATGTGCAGTACTGCTTGTGTTTCTGTGTGAAAAAAAACTGTTCTTCTACTGACTGTTCTTCTACTGCAAATGTTATGTCATCTGTCCCGGACAGTTTTCAGCCTTGAGGGACCGCCCTAATTCTGCTTAACATCTTGTCAGAAAATAAAGCCATACAATATAATCCCAATTTTACGGTTGTAGACAGTCCATCTGTGAGCCCGAGTGAAATGTTATGGGTCCCCCTCAGATAGGAGACACAGCATAGCCCTGGCACCTCTCTCCTAGACTCAGAGTAAATATAAATGTTATTTTGTGCCCTAAACCCTCAACCTCTTAGATGCTCGAACTGAGTATTAAGCCTAATGCCAGAGGTGATACTTATTTTCTGCCAACTTGTGGTTTGTTGCCTTGTCTGTGTAACAAGTATGGGGATCCTGGTTGCAAGATGTCACTCTTGACCAGGGTAAAGGTTGAAAAACTGGTGGCTCATATGAAGATTTGGGGAAGAGGAAAAAGTTGCCATGCCAGTGCAAGTGCAGAGGATATGTCTGTGGTCTTTCTGTCTGGTGGTAGTGCATCGTACTAGGAGTTTATGTGAGGAAAGGTTAAGTTGTGCCAAGGAAAATTGCATCCAAACATCTGCTACATTGTGATTTTCTGTGGAAACAATGTGCTGCCTTGTGCTGTTTTGTTGAGAATTTGATGCACAAGACCATTTTAGTGAGAGTGAGAACCCTATTAAAAAGTGCTTAAAAAACTTAGTTGTCAAAATTGCAAAGTTCCCCATGATTTGGGGCAACAGAACACTTATTTCTGTGGACTACAAATGTTTTTAAGTGCTTGTGGATTACAGTGTTGGAGTTGCTAAAGGAATTGTGCAAACATGTACTTAAATTGCCAAGAAAGCGCTGCCGAACTGTGAAAATCCAAGCTGAGGAAAAAAGTTAGTTTTTGCAGTTTAAAACTGTTCTCCAGCTTGAAGATCACAGTGTGCGAGAAGGAGAGAGAGCTTTCAGCTCATTTGCATGGTGTGGAATGATTGGCCCTGGTGTGTAAGCTCTGCCCTCTGGCTAGAGCTCTGTGGACTTGCTCAGTGTTCAAGAAGGAAGACAGAGAAAGTGTGCATGGCATCATGCTGAACAGCAGTGGTGAGGCTAAGTCTGGACGACTTTTGACAGAAATAATTAAACAAAGTATAAAAACTTTTAAATCGGGCTTCTGCCATATAGTAATCACTCCGATAGCTACTGCGGGTGTGTGCATTGTGGAAATCATTGGGCGGGACTGCCCAGAAGCAAAGAAATTGCCATTGAGCCAGTGACAAGCTGCAGCATGAGGAGGAAATCAGTTACTTCTGTAAGTACTCCAGTGAATGTCTGGTAGACAAGCAAAAAAAACTCTGGAAAGTTAGTGTCTGAGCAAAGCAAACAAAGTTGTGAACAGAGAGCAAGGACTGAACTAGTAGCTGTATCTAATGCAAATTACCAAGCTGTGTTAACTAATCCAATACTGAGTAAGGTCGCTATGTATGTGAGTTAAGAATTTAAAGACTGAGCAGAGTAAACAAGATTTTTGATCCAAGCAACAAATGTTTGAGAAAAGAAGCAAAGTACTATGCAAAAGAAAAAAAATGAGAGCTAAATAGTGAGAGTGGTAGTGATGCCAAGAGAAATCAGCAGCCATGCTGGGGGTGGAGGCTAGAGAAGCAAAGCAGTGTAAACAAACAGATCGAAGCGCACCATGCTAGGGAAGGGGCCCGATAGTGAAACCAGCCAGAGTATTTACAAAGTTTGGAAATAAAAAAACAAACCCAAAGCAGCAGATTGCAACAACAAAAAAGAGAGACATTTTCTTTTAGGATCAGACTAGTGTGTCAGTGTGCAGTAAGGCAGATCAGTCACTTCAGACTTGTGTGATGTTTTGCAGAACAAAATGGCTAGCAAAAGGAAAGGGTATTCTCTCCATACCAGTATCTGGATAACCCCACCAGAGAGAGATTTGCAACAGTTTGAACAGCTTTATGGATATGAAGGAGCACCAGCTAATGCTGACCTGCCAAATTTTCCTGTGAATGTGTGTGTAGTCTGCATGAAAACAGGGAGAGATGTTCTGATGATTCCTCATTGCAAGGACTATAGAAAACAGTATGGCATGAGAATGGACATTGTTACTGGACAAGCAAATGGTAAAAGCATATGTCTGACTCTGATGTGGACGCTTGGTGAGGGCCCAACCTGTACACTACAGATGACAACTGCATGCAGTCAGCGAGAAACAGAAGAGTTTGTGAGAAAATTCTTTGAGGGTGTGACCGAAAGAGACTAACAGTGGCAGGCAGAGATAGACCTTTCAGCCCAGAAACTGAGTCTATGGATCCATGGGCAGCAGGCCCTAGTCCAAGCTTGATTGGTGAGGATGAGATTGAAGAAGCCTTACAATGGGAGGTGAATGCCTCAGAAATGAATGAGGAATGGACTGTGTCAGGGGCTGAACCAGCTATTGGCCCCTGGTCAAAACAAGTAGAAAAAGAAAAATGTGAACTTCTTAGCAAGGCGACTGGTCATGAGACTGGGCTACCAGTGGTCCTAACAGCAAGTGAGCCATCAGAGACTGTGCAGGGCTCAAGATAAATGGTAACGAGTGCAGGGATAGGCTGCAGTTTCCCTGTCTGGAAATGGTAATGAGTGCAGGGATGGGCTGCAGTTTCCCTGTCTGGAAATGGTAATGAGCACAGGGACGCGCTGCAGTTTCCCTGTCTGGAAATGGTAACAAGTGCAGGGATCGGCTGCAGTTTACCTATATGGAAATGGTAACAAGCGCAGGGATGCACTGCAGATTCCCTGTCTGGACATGGTAATGAGCGCAGGGATGCACTGCAGATTCCCTGTCTGGAAATGGTAACAAGCACAGGGACACACTGCAGTTTCCCTGTCTGGAAATGTTAACGAGCACAGGGACGCACTTCAGTTTCCCATCTGGAAATGGTAACGGGTGCAGGGATGCACTGCAGTTTCCCTGTCTGGAAATGGTAATGAGTGCAGGGATGCACTGCAGTTTCCCTGTCTGAAAATGGTAATGAGTGCAGGGATGCATTTCAGATTCCCTGTCTAGAAATGGTAACGAGTACAGGGATGCACTGCAGATTCCCTATCTGGAACAAACAAGACTGGCTTGACCAGACCTGGCCTCCCCCAAGTCAGGCCTCTGGCCTAAGTCTACCCAAAAGTAATAAAGAGGAAAGCCTGATCACACGCAGGGCTGAGAAGGAATTCAGATAAAAGTATCCATTTTTCCAAAGATGGATGTGGGAAGAAATTGAGGACCACATAGAAGAATGGTTGCTGGAAGAAGTCAGAGCTACCATTAAATCTGGCATGTGTATGTTTACAGGAATCATAATTTGCCAAGACAGGTTAAAGTTGTGGAGATTGGGTCCCACCCTGCATCTTGATTCCATCAGAGTGACTGATAGAAATGGCAATGAGACAGTCCATACCACTAGGATTGTCCGCCCTGATAAAACAGTCATATATGGTCCTCATCCCAAGTGGTACTTGTCACAAACGCACTCCGCAGGTCAGGCCCTCTGCTCCCACAGTGTCAACCGCAGAGCATAATAGTGTGAACAGGTAACAGACAGGGTAACCCTCCTGTCTGCTTTGGGTCCAATTCTCCTGTTAGCCTCAAGTTCTGGAGGGATTCAAACTGTGAACCTTATGCTAGCATACCCAATTTACAGGCTCAGATATGTACCCTCTTCGGGACTGCAGTACAATCTTTCGCCAGGGGCACCCAGCCAGGTCTCCAAAATGAACCCTTAAAACTCTATAAGAGACTTTAGGTATATTCTTACCTTTTCCAAGCTTAGTAACACCATCAAGTCTTTCAAACAGCTGTCAGACTTAACCACATATACATCACATGCAAAAGAAACTTGAGAAGTAACCCAGGCAGTATTTCAAAGAAATGGTTGTTTACTAAAAATGTGATAAAAATATGTAAAATTAAACACAGAAAAAGGTATCATACAACTTACAATCTTATAAAACAAAAAGGAAGTTTCATAACAACGCTCCTACCACAAAGACTTAAATGCTTTCAAACTATTACCTTTATAAGTGGTCTCCCAGTCAGAGCCTATTGCATATGTGTCCATTCCATACTGTTTCATTCTTAATTCTATCTGTCACCACCCCCTTTAATGAGGTTAGCTAGAACCTCCCCAGTTTTAATATTCTTACATCAGTGTCTCTGAGGATGTGAGTCATATGCTTTTAAAAAAATCTGCAACTAGCCATTTCCCAAATCTGACAGTCTTTAATTAAACATTTCTCTTTGAATTTAACAGTCCCACACTCATGTCCCTTATTCTCATATATGAGAGAACACCATTAAGAGTCAGTCCAGTGAGGACTTCTTCCTGCTACATCATAAAAGTCATATATGTGGGAAACTTCAAAGACAGCACAGGCTATGAGGGCCATAAACTGTCTCTCTAGAAGGATGTCTTAATTAATGGTTCTCCTGTCTGTTTAATTACATCCTGTAATTCCAGCTAAGTTACAGGCCAAACCTGCCAACTTGTGTGACAATTTCATACACAGACCACTTATCTATTTTACAGATATCATACAATAATTATAAACAAGGGGGCAGAGTGTCACACTGCTCCCCACCCAGACTGAATTTGGGAGTTCTATCCCCTGCATGGGATGAGATCCCTAAGTCAGTTCATTCCTCATACAGACGTGACAGGCCATCTGCGTTCTGATTGGTTGCTACAGTCCTATGTGAGATCGTCATGTCATACCCTTGCAAGGCAAAACTACATCTTAATAGTCTACCATTCATTTTTCCCATTTGTGTCAGCCAAACCAGGGAGTTGTGGTCAGTTTGTACCTCAAAATGCTGCCTGTGTAAGTATGGCTCTAACTTCTCTAG
The DNA here is from genome assembly GCA_016271365.2 of Neoceratodus forsteri. NCBI lineage: Eukaryota > Metazoa > Chordata > Ceratodontiformes > Ceratodontidae > Neoceratodus > Neoceratodus forsteri. Next base: position 61,862,323 of record JADMNL010000031.1, on the reverse strand, counting down.
GGCCCACACCATGGCAAGACACTCTTTTTCCACAGTAAACTATGCCTGCCCCCCGGGAAGTAACTTTTTACTTAGGTACACGATGGGGTGATCTTTCCCTTGGTTGGATGTCTGACTCAGCACTGCCACAATACCCATATTTGAGGCATTAGTCTGAACTATAAAGGGTCTGCTATAGTCAGGACTTGGCAACACAGGAGCACTGCACAGTGCCTCCTTTAGTCTTGTAAAGGCTTTTTCACAGGCTGGTTCCCAGGTAACTTTCTTAGGCATTCTTTTGTTTGCCAGGTCAGATAGGGGAGCAGCCAGGGCACTGTAATTGGGTACAAATTTCCTATAGTACCCTGCTGTCCCCAGAAAACTCCTGACCTGCTTCTGCATTTCTGGTCTGGGCCATGCCTTGATCACCTCTATTACTACCTGGTTATGCCGGAGCTGTCCCGATCTACAACATGCCCGAGGTATGTCACTTCGGCCATGGCCATCTGGCACTTCTCAGCTTTGACAGTGAGCCCAGCCCTCTGTATTCTTCCCAGCACTTCCCTAAGGTGGGACAGGTGTTCCTCCTAGCTGGCACTAAAGATGGCCATGTCATCCAGGTACACCACGGAGTACTCCTCAGCACCATTTAATGCCTGATTCACCAACCTTTGGAAAGTGGTCGGGGCGTTCTTCATTCCAAAAGGCATTACTTTAAATTCAAATAACCCTATCAGAGTGATGAAGGCCAACCTCTCCCTAGCTCTGTCAGGCAACTCTACCTGCCAATACCCCTTTGTCAGGTCAGTAGTCATAAGGTAGGTTGCCCCTCCCATCTTATCCAGGAGTTCATCCATCCATGGCATCGGGTGGGTGTCTGACTTTGTGACTGCATTCAGTCCATGATAGTCCACACAAAATGAGTAGAGCCATCTGGCTTGGGCACAAGGACTGCAGGTGAGGCCCAGGGGCTGTGGGATTTCTGGATTACCCCTAAATCCAGCATTTCCTCCACCTCCCTCCTAATGTCATTTTGGATGGCCTCTGACACCCGATATGCTGTCTGCCATATGGGCTCCTGCGGCCTTGTCTCCACATCGTGCATTACTAAGGGGGTTAGTCCAGGTTTGGAGATAAACAGTGGGGCAAAGTCTACTAAAACCTCCTTTATTTCCTGGATCTGGTCCAGGGCCAACTGGGGTGACAATTTAATTGCCCCCACAGAGGACTCCCACTTGCTTTCTTCCAGCAAGTCCAGAAGGGGTCTCCTTCATCTGTCCCTTCCTCAGGACTACATACTGCAAACACCATGTCAGCCCTATTAGCATATGGCTTCATCATGTTGACATGGTACATTCTCTGTTTATGTCTTCTGTCAGGTAACTCTATTATATAGTTTGTCATTTACCTTTCTGACTACTTTGTACAGTCCTGCCCACTTGGCATGCAGCTTGTCTTACTGGACTCTGATGAGGACCATGACTTCCTGACCCACCGTGTATGAGTGAGCTCTGTCTCTGCGGTCGTACCACACTTTCTGTTTTTGTTAGACAGCTGCCAGGTTGCTCTGGGCTGTCCCCATAAGCTCCTTCAGCCTTTCCCTAAACCTAAGGATATAATCCACTATGGGAGTTCCCTGGGTGGCGTGTTTGCCTTCCCAGTTCTCCTGGACCAAGTCTAGGGGCCCACACAACCTGCGTCCATATAAGAGCTCAAAGGGAGAAAACCCTGTTTACTCTTGGGGCACCTCCCTGTATGGAAACAACAGGTGGGGAAGGTATTTCTCCCAGTCCCTCCCATGCTGTTCAGCAAATGCTTGGAGCATTGACTTAAGGATACCATTAAATCTTTCCACAAGCCCATTGGCTTGTGGGTGATAAGGTGTTGTGCATCTCTGCACCCCCCCACACACATTTCATCAGGTCCACCATGAAGGAACCCCCTCGATCGGTGATAACCTCCTGCAGAAACCAAACACGGGAGAAAATCCCAAGTGAGTCATTTGCCACTTTCTGTCCTCAGTGAGGATAGGGCAACTGCCTCTGGATACCAGGTGACATAATCCACCACAGTCAGGATGAACCTCTTCCCGGAGGAGCTGGGGGTATTTAAAGGCCCCACAATATTCATTCCCACCCTCTGGAATGGCTCCTCCACTATGGCCAATGGAATCAGGGTGGCTTGGGTTTTCTTACCTGCCTTCCCTATTTCTTGGCACTGGTTTCAGGACCTGCAATACTCCTTCACCTGCTGGGTGAAGTTGGGCCAATAGAAATTCTGGGCCAATTGCTGCATAGTGCATGTGATTCCCAGATGACCAGACATGGGAATATCATGTGCAGTCTTGAGCAACTGCTCACGGTACCCCTGGGGAACGACAAGCTGCCTGCCTATCACCCCTCCCTCTGTCTTAGCATCCTGAGTATACATCAGTCCATTGTCCCAATAAACCTTATGTTTCCGGTCACCTCTCTGTGCTCCATCAGAGTCTGCCCAAGCCCTTAGCTTCTCTAGACTAGGGTCACTTTTCTGAGCAGCTGCAAACTCCTTACACATTCCCAAGGCATGGGGCAGGACCCCTTCAGTGTCTAAACTAAGGTCCCTAGCTCTAGCATCAGGGCACTCAGGATCACTGCCATCCCTAATCCTCTGACAATGGGTCACCCCTCCTTCTTCAGAGTAACCCTCCATAGCTGTTTGGTTAACTGCTACCGGGGAAATTTCTACCCCCCTTTCATTAGTCCCCATATCAGGATACCCAGGCTGGGGAACCAGCCTCCAAGAGGTTTCTACAGGGGCTTCTATGGGGTCCAAGGAACTACAATTTTCCCTTGCCACTTGGCTATGGGGAACTGCACACACCATCCCGTTTGAGATTGTTGCCGAGAATTACATCCACCACTAAAGTTTCAGCTATAGCAACCTGTTGCACAGTTCCCCCTGTTTCACCCCAGTCCAGGAGAACAATAGCGAGTGGCAATGTTTTCTCCTCCCCAGTGAACCCCTGTACAGTTACAAATTTATTGGGTATCAGCTGACCAGGCTCTACCAGATCCCCTTTTACCAACATCAGGGATGCCCCTGTGTCCCTTAACCCTTGTGTCTGTACACCATTCACAGTGACTGGGTGCATGTGTTCCCTCATGTTTACAGGCATGCTTTCAGGGACACACAAACAACCCACTTCTTTCCTAGCACCACTTTGCATATTGTTCATCCTTTTGGGACACTGCCTGGCAATATGCCCAGTTTCTTAGCAAACCCAACATTCGTTTCTTTTCTCAGAAAAATATTTTCTTTGATACTTGGGGCTAACTGGTTTTGGTGGAGGCAGTGAGGGTTTTAGCTGCCCTGTAGGCACGCTTTTCCCTTTCTGCGCTGCCACACCTGCTCCGTTCACTCTCAGAGCAGGTCTGCTCTTGGCATAGTGATCCGAGAGTTCAGCAGCCTCTTGCTCTGTTTTGGGATCTCAGTCCTCCAGCCAGGTTTTTAGCTCTGCTGGGCATGCCCCAAAAAACTACTCCAACAACACAGCATTTTCAATTTTATCTACAGAGTTTGCTTCAATTCCTTCCCACCAACATTTTAAAAACTCACATTTCGTGGCTAGCTCCTTGTAGCTCATGTCAGGGTTTCTCCTGAGCTTACGGAATTTAGTTCTGTATGCTTCTGCAATTAAATCAAACTTTTTTAAAAATGCAGCTTTAAGTTTGCTGTAATCATTACTGTCCTCATTGTCCATTTGACCCAATGCATCCTGAGCTTTCCTGGTAAGTAGTGGGGATAGCTGGAAGGTCCAGAACCCTCTAGGAATATTTGCCTGAATACAAACTTTTTCAAAGGAATTTAAAAAGGCATCCATATTCTTCCCCTCATTAAATTCAACTATCAATTTGGAATTTAATTTGCAACCCAGTCCTACAGTTCCAGTTAAACCCAGGCCACTTACCTGCTCTGGTGCTGGTGGTTGGAGTCATACAGTGGCGTGAAAAAGTATTTGCCCCCTTCCTGATTTTCTCTATTATTGCATATTTGTCACACTGGATGTTTCAGGTCTTTAGACAAAATATAATATTAGATAAAGGAACCTGAGTGGACAAATAACACTTTTTTTTTACTTATTTCATTTATTTAATGAAAAAGTTAACCAACACCAACTGGCACTGTGTGAAAAGTAATTGCCCCTAGTTAAATCAACCCAATTAAAGGGATAATTAGAGTCAGCTGATTGAACACAGCCAGGCTTGATTACAGCCAGCCCTGCTCAATATAAACCTCACTTATTTTGGCCCTTACCATCAGAGTCACACTGCCAGCACAAAGATTCAACAAGCACATTATGCCATGATCAAAGGAAGTTCCTGAAAAGATCAGAAAACATTTTGTTGCCCTCTATCAGTCTGGAAAGTGTTACAAAGCTATTTCTAAGGCTTTGGGACTCCATCGAACCACAGGAGAGCCATAATCTCCAAATGGAGAACACTTGGAACAGTAGTGAACCTTCTCAGGAGTGGGCGGCCTGCCAAAATTACTCCAAGGGTGCAGTGTAAAATCATCCAAGAAGTCTCAAAGGATCCTAAACAACATCCAAGAACTGCAGGCTTCTCTTGCCTCAGCTAAGGTCAGTGTTCATGACTCCACAATCAGAAAGAGACTGGGCAAAAATGGGCTTCATGTGACAGTAGCAGGAAACCACTGCTAACCAAGAAGAACATAAATGCTCATCTCTCATTTGCCAAAAGCACCTGGATGATCCACAAGCCTTTTGGGAAAATGTTCTATGGACAGATGGTCAAAGTGGAACTTTTTGGACAACATGGATCCCATAATGCTCGTAGTAAAGCAAACACTGCATTCCACAGTAAGAACACCATACCAACAGTCAAACATGGTGGTGGTAGTGTGATGGTGTGGGATGCTTTACTATCTAAGGACCTGGATGACTTGCCATAATTAAAGGAACCATAGATTCTGCTCTGTACCAGAAAATTCTTAAGGAGAATGTCCAGTCATCCTTCCGTCAGCTGAAGCTGAAGCGTAGTTGGGTCATGCAGCAAGACAATGATCCAAAACACAAAAAGCAAGTCCACATCAGAATGGCTAAAAAGAAGTAAAATTAAAGTTTTGGAGTGGCTAGTCAAGTCCAGACTTAAACCCAATAGAGATACTGTGGCAGGACCTGAAGCAGAGCAGTTCATGCTCAAAACCTACAAATGTTACTGAATTAAAGCAGTTCTGCGAGGAAGAGTGGGTTAAAATTCCTCCACAGTGATGTGAAAGACTGATATTGAATTATAGGAAGTGTTTGGTTGCAGTCATTGCAGCTAAATGTGGCGTAACCAGTTATTAAGTGTAAGGGGGCAATTACTTTTTCACACAGTGCCAATTGGTGTTGGTTAACTTTTTTTCATTAAATAAGTGAAATAAAAAAAAAACAAGTGTTATTTGTTCACTCAGGTTCCCTTTATCTTAATATTACATTTTGTCTAAAGACCTGAAAACATCCAGTGTGACAAATATGCAATAATAGAGAAAATCAGGAAGGGGGCAAATACTTTTTCACACCACTGTAGCTTCTCCAGTTCATGTTGCCTCTGGTGCTCACATGCTTCATGGTCAGCTTCTGGCTGTTTTTGCTCCCTCTTCTCCTCTGCAGCTCACTGCTCTCGCTCCGCTTCTTGCCGTTCTCACTCAGCTTCTTGCTGTTCTTGCTCCCTCTTCTCTTCTGTGGCTCACTGCTCTCGCTCTGCTTCTTATCGTTCTCACTCCACTTCTCACCATTCTTGCTCTGCCTCTCGCTGAAGCTGACTCTCTTCTCTCTGAAACTCCAGCTCCATTCTCTGCAACTCTATCTGTAGCCTGATTGCTTCTGGCTCCAGAATGCTGGTGATCTTCCCCTATTGGTGTGACCCTTGGCTTGCACTAGCCCTGCTGTCCTCCTCACCAGATCCGGACACTGCACTGGACTCTGGCCCCTCCATGCCCAAGATTTGGTCCTTTCCAGTCACGGACTGTGACTCAACACTCTGGGCATTGGTGACCATAAGAGCTTCTATGAGGGTCTGCTTATTTGGCTTTTCCCTCATAATGGACTCCTCTGTCCTGGCACAACTGCCTCAAGTAGTCTGCAGTGTACCCGCTGTAGTTGGATGCCATCTTCTTCCCTAACTATGGCTACTCTAACTTGCACTTGGAAAAAAAAATAAAACAGGTAGGAACTTTGACTGTAAGCAAATGATATAGTTCTGTTTACCTTTTTAAAAATAAATCACTGCCTTATTTTGCAAGTGAGCTGTACAGTATTAAGCTGACATACACAACTGTTAAAGCTTTTGTTACCAATGTTTTAAATTGCACCGCTACCAACCAAATCTGTCACAAACACACTCCGCAGGTCAGGCCCTCTGCTCCCACAGTGCCAACCTCAGAGTGCAATAGTGTGAACAGGTAACAGACAGGGTAACCCTCCTGTCTGCTTTGGGTCTGAATCACCTGTTAGCTTCAAGTTCTGGAGGGATTCAAACTGTGAACCTTATGCTAGCATACCTAATTTACAGGCTCAGATAGGTACCCTCTTTGGGACTGCAGTGCAATCTTTCACCAGGGGCACCCAGCCAGGTCTCCAAAATGAACCCTTAAAACTCTATAAGAGACCTTAGGTATATTCTTACCTTTTCCAAGCTTAGTAACCCCATCAAGCCTTTCAAACATCTGTCAGACTTAACCACCTATACATCACATGCAAAAAGAAACTGAGAAGATACCCAGGCAGTATTTCAAAGAAATGGTCGTTTACTAAAAATATGATTAAAATATGTAAAATTAAATACAGAACAATATATCATACAACTTACAATCTTATAAAATAAAAATAAAGTTTCATAACAACACTTCTACCATAAAGACTTAAATGCTTTCAAACTATTACCTTTATAAGTGCTCTCCCAGTCAGAGTCTATTTCATATGTTTCATTCTTAACTCTGTCTGTCCTCACTCCCTTTGATGAGGTCAGCTAGAACCTCCCCAGTTTTAATATTCTTGTATCAGTGTCTCTGAGGATGTGAGTCATATGCTTTTAAAAAATCTGTAACTAGCCATTTCTCAAATCTGACAGTCTTTAATTAAACATTTCTCTTTGAACTTACTCCCACACTCATGTCCCTTATTCTCAGACATGTGAGAAAACCAGTAAGAGTCAGTCCAGTGACTTCTTCTTCCTGCCACATCATAAAAGTCATATATGTGGAACACTTTAAAGGCAGCACAGGCAATGAGGGCCGTAAACTGTCTCTCTAGAAGGATGCCTTGATTAATGGTTCTCCTGGTCTGTCTAATTACATCCTGTAGTTCCAGCTACTGACTTTTTAAAGTTACAGGCCAAATCTGCCAACTTGTGTGACAATTTCATACACAGACCAGTTATTTATTTTACAGATATCATACAATAATCATAAGCAAGGGGGCCGAGTACTACCCTTGATTACCAACACCAGAAGATGCCAGCTTGAAAGAAAGCAACATTAGAGATGTCCAGTGTGACGGGTCCATCACCTAACTCTGCAGGCAATTGGCCAATGAAAGAAAATCAGAAGGGTGGAGTACAGCGTCCCCCGGGAGAAACGAGACAGCATCCACCCAGGGAGCAATGAGGGATGTTTTGTCTGCAGCTTTCTTCCTTGATCAGCAGCAACCAGGTCCAGAGGTGGCATGGAAGAGCTTGTTCTGAAGATTTGTCTTCAGCTAGAGAAGGAGAAGAGGTCCAGCCCAGATCCTGAGAAGTGATGCAGAATTGTCAGCTTGTACTTTGGAAATGGTAGGATCAAGTTTTCCTCTTACTTTTTATGATCGGAAAAAAAAAATCCTGTCCTTTAAAGAAGAGGTGTCCCTGTTTTATTGGTCCAATGGACATCTGGATCTGGACTAAAGTTTCCAGCAGGCCTCGAGCCTATGGCAAGAACAGTTCTGACTTGGCTTTGGCCTACAGTGACTTTTCTTGAATGTGAGTGCCTTGTGCCTTGCATTGTATGTGTGTTCTGTTTGTATGTACTGTCTTGTATTCAAATGTAACATGCTGTTTACGTTTGTTTATACGTGCTGTTAAAGGCGCTCTGAGCAATGGAAGGGTGCCTAATGTAAATAAAGTTATGATGATGATTTGAAGCCTTTTTGTGAGATACTGGATCGTTTATGAAAATGGGCTTCGACCCAGTGTGCTTACCCGGTAAATAAAGTGAAATGAAAATGAAATTAAATAAAAATTGTGCACTCAGGACACTTCCTCCTTAGATTGGACAATGTAGGGTACCCCTTCCCCAGTTTTTTTGTATGTTTTATTTTCATGGTTTTATACTGCCTTTTGTAGAAAACCCTTTAAAAATGTTTTTGGGGGCTGGACGGGTTTGGGAATGGACCTGAGCCATCGGCGGTCAGCGGGGGGGGAGGGAGAGGATCGAGCATCCAGAGGACTGCTTTTCTCTCCTCGGGAGGGTTTCGGGGGCTCCTGGCACAGTTGCAGCCTCTGATGGAGACCTGGGGCAGGCACAGACGTTGGGACACAGAAAGGGGGGTGGGATGTCAGTAGACTCCAGCGGCATCAAGCCACGCAGGATGCCATTGCACATCACATCTCGTCCTGAGGGGAGAAAAGCACAATAAAAACCTCTACTTTGGCAGTGGGTGATGGTGGGGGATTGGTGGTGGGGCCCCATGCCCAGTGCCGGGCCTTACTGGACCACGCTTCCGGTCACCATCCTCCTCTCCGGTCACTCCACTGGATTATAGATAAAGCACCAGAAGAGTTGGTGGCCTCACCCCAAGGGGCTCAGAGCTGGGGGCATGCAGCCAGACGAGGTTGGGGGGTGAGGGCCCGAACCAGAAGTGTGAGTGTCCGGGGCTTCAGGCCGGCAGCAGAGCACCAGCTGAATATCCCCACTGGAGAGAGTCTGCGTACAGTAGGTGAATAAACAAAGTATACCAAAAAAAATGTTTTGGGGATTGTATTGTATTCTGCTGGTGGGAGGTTTGGTTACTGTTTTCTTGCAGGTTGTTTCTTGTTTGCAGGTTGTTTTCTTTTACAGGTGCGCCTGAAAGAAGAAAAGAAGACAAGAAGAGGATGTTTAGGGCTCAACAGAGTCCTCCTTTTTGGGTGTTTTAAACTGTTTTAACTAGGAAATGTTAAACATTTTTGCTTTTCAGATTTAAAGTGTGTAGTACTGGGGTTTTGGGAAATGCATAGCAATGCCATATGTATATTTCTAAAGCAGTACACAATGTAGAATGTGAAATGTACGTGGGTATAGGGTACCCCATGGGTAGTGCAGGTTAGATAACTTTTCACTAGAGGGCTAAGGGGATGGAAGGATTGATGGTTCTGACCCGGGTAGGGACCATCAGTTCTGTACTCTCAGGGCATGCTTCAGGCAGTTCCTTAGAGCCACTGTAAAGAGTCCCAAGTTAGTTTGTCAGGTGGAGCAAATTGCTTAAACAGGCCTCTGTTCTCTGGATAACCTGCCTATGCCTTGGCATGGGTAGGGGGGAGCCTGGCCACCTCTCCCCATAGAGTGCCCAGAGGTTGGATTACTTGTGTTGTAGTCCAAAGCCCTTGCATTGCTGCAGACAGCAGGTTTTATCTGTTGGCAGTGAGTGTAACCACCCAGTTACCTTTGGCATTCTTGAGAATGCAGACACATTAAGAGCAACCTTTCTAGGGGCACTTGATTTCTTTGAAGGAAGCAAATGAAGTGATTGCTAATGATGAATCTGAGAAATGAACTTTATAAAAAGTAGGGTTTGAGATATGGAAGTTGTTTGTGTGCACTATATTATGTGTTAAAAGGTATCTCCTGTTGAAGCCTCCTTTGTAGGTGAAACATCGAGATTTGGCCCGTATAAGAAAATAAAAGTGCATCTTTCTACTTTTCATACAATGCTGTCTACGCTTATTTATTGCACCCCCACCCCCATTCTTGTATGGAGACTTGGCTTTCACACGTTCACACTGGGGAGTCTGCACTGGAGCAAGAAAAAGTTTTATTTCCCGTGGACCCTCTGGATTTGACCAAGAAATCTGTTTGCTGATTACATTCACTCAGGACCCTGTTCACCACAGATACATGCTGTTAAAGTATAATGAAGTTAAGGATGCCTTTAGCAATCCAGGAGGGGTTGAAGGATCCAGTTTGGTGTGTCCTAAATGTAATGGCAGAGTCTGACTGGGGCCAGGGTGGGCAGAACCTCACTTATAGTCACAGTTCAGAGCTAACTGGTTAACAGATAGGCACAGTTGCCTGAAGATGTTAACAATGGTCCACCTTGTCAGGAGTTTCAAGTTAAAGGATACCTAAACAACATTTTGACAACAAACTATTCAAAACTCGGGCTGCATAGGTGACTAAAGGAAAGGTTGCTGTATTCATTAAAGCTAAAACTACATATATATTTTACCTAAATGTGGTTCTGGAGCATTTGAATATTGTAAAATCAGCCTTCTAATTTCAAAAAAAAGGTCTTACCTCCTTCTTAAAATGGCCGACAAATGTGTTATGTGATGTCATCATTTGAGCCAAAGTCAGAAAGATATATGGCTCTCTATAGTGCTAACTAGTTATTTTTTCCCCTTTGTATAGAATTGTTTCACCCAAAAGGTCAAAACCATGTGAATTATTTTGTATAATACACATGTTACGCTATGGTTCTGTTCATTTTGTTTATTTTGACATACTGAAATTGTGTTTTAATCCAACCGACTTTCTCTGTGGCAAACCACAGTGCAGTACAAATCTTTGAATATCCTGGTAGTCTATTGGTTATGGTGGATCCAAGATGCTATAGTGGGGGTGCTGGGGTGGTGTGCATGCTTAATATGCACTTTTTAACATTTTTTATTAAACCTTTATATTTTCTGCTATTCTTTTCTAGTACGTTTTTTACAGAACCTACAAATGTAATCCAAAGTTTGAATGTAAACATTTGTACAATCAATAAATCAGACTTCTTCAACAAAGTGAAATGCAGGAGCAGCTGCAAGCAAGTACATTACTATGTGTCTGTGGGGAGGTGCAGCCACACCCTTCACCACCCCCTACAGCCACCACTTTTTTGTGGCAAAGTTCTTGTTCAGTCCAATGTTAGAGTTCATACTTTCTCGAAACTCAAATATATGCTTGTCCTGTCTTCTTTTTCCTTGGGAAATAATAATAATAAGATGAATCAGCATTTGTATAGTGGTTTTCATACATATTACATCCCAAAGTGCTTTACAAACAATACTAGACTGGTAGTGAAGTGACTGAACATGTAGTGGCAGCCATTTCATACATTAGTATCCACACACAGCCTTGGACAATTGCATGAACTGGTTTAATGGGAAGGGGAATGTTGGCCAGGACAATGGGGTCAGGTAGTGATCAAGGTGCTGGCAGTCTACATCTTATTTCTCACAGTAATCTGTTCATATTTTTCTCCTCTGTCTTCCCCCTTCCCTGAATATAGCAGTACCTTGCAAGAGTGGCCTTCTCAGTCCCCTCTGGTATTCATTAGTCACTATTCCTCCTCACACAAAAACTGGTGAGCTCATCACCCTTCTGCATCATGAATGCAGTAGTAGAGTCCCGTTTATTTTGACATATCAAATATAAACATATCTTCCAGTAAGTCAGGCTGATAGCAACAGGGAACAAAGGGAATGATGGGCTTTCCTATCCTAAAGATCTAGGCTACCTTTGATTGGGCACTGCTAAATGATGGGTGTGCACATCATTGTGCCGCGATCTTCAATAGTGCCTAATCGAGGTGGCTTAGATCTTACATGGGTAGAAAAGCCTATTTTTCCACTTGTGCAATGCAGCTATCAGCCTGGCTTATCAGAAGATCATGTTTATTATTAATATGTAAAAATAACATGGGAGACTGTACTAACCACATTCATGATGCAGAAGGGTAGTGAACTCACAAGTTTTTGGTGTGGTTTGCAGGTGAGAAGAATGAATGCCAGAGAGGGACTGAAGAGGCCATTCCAGAAGGGTATAGCTATATTCAGGTTAGTTGAAGACATGAAGAAGGACGTTGAGCAGATCACTGTGAGATCTGAAATGTGGGGCTGCCAACATCGTGATCACTACCTGACTGTGGATGAGAGTAGCCAATGATGACAAATACTCAGAGTGGCAGGGCTGCACCTAAACTGTTACTTGAATTCAGTGTAGGGAGATTACCCTCAGGTTGGGGGGGGGTTGACGTTTGTTAGGACAGTATTGAGGGAGTTGTGTATAGCTCATTCAAAATTTGGAAGGGTGGTAGCCAGCCAACTCAAATTGTGGAGTACAGCACAGAAAAGTACTGGAGAAGAACTGCTGGGAACTGTCCTTCGGGGTTCTGCAGATCACAGGTAAAGGAGTAGACTGACACTGGAAGTCGGGTGGATTTGCTCAAGGTATTAGTATGCCTCTCCTGCTAATAATATCGTTACCCATTCTAAGTGCAGCCCTTATGAGGGCATGAACAGCAGTTTTTCTGATGGATCATGATGCTTATTGCTTGGCCCTCCAGGAAGATCTAGTTGTTGATTAATGAGGTGGGAAAAAAACACAACAGGGGAACTGTACATACTACCGTCACTGTGCAGAAGGGTGGTGATCCACTCAATGTTTACTGTGGGAGCAGAAGTCAGACACTGAGAATGTGGACTGGAGAGTGATTTGGGAGGCATTTTTTAACAGTGCCAGCTGATGATGCATATTGCTATAGGTGTGCATTTGATACTGTGGATCATGATGTGCTGTCGGAGAGCCTGCGGCTTTTTTGTGGACTGTCTGGTACGGTCTTACATTGGTTTTGATCTTTCCTCACGGGCCCGACTCAGAGGGTTGTCACTGGAATTTATTCCTCTGATGCCCTCTCTCTGTCCTGTGGGGTGCCGCAGGGCTCCATCTTGGCACCCATGTTGTTCGCAGTTTACATGTTGCCATTAGGAGATATCATTAGGCATTACAGTCTGGGTTTTCACTGCTATGCAGATGATACCCAGCTGTATCTGTCCTTTTCTCCCGGACAGGATGATGCAGTCTCTCTGCTTATTTATTTATTTATTTGCTTTTGTTTAGCGGGTAAGTCACACTAGACAGCCATGCGCCTATTTTCAGGTGCGACCCGGGAGAGTTACAGACTTGAATTATACAGATACGGTGACTAATACAGCTTTTACATACAGTGACGTGAATGATACAACTTTTACTTACAGTGAATTGACTAAGATAGATTTTTTTACATACAGTGAACTGTCAGAATACATAGGGGACTGACAGTCAGTAAAAAAACAACAGATGAGCCCAAGGGGGTTACAGGGGGCCCGGGAGAATTAAGAGCTAGGCCATACATAGACTGTGAGTGAGTCAGGTTTATATGCAATGAGAGTGCAGGCAAAACCAGTTAAGGTGACCCAGTTTGTCGTTGCTTGGCCAGATAGTCAGTAGAGTAAGTGCAGTGGTCCCAGAGGGCGCAGGGCCCCCTGTGCCATCAGAGTGAGGGGTGAGGTTACGATATCTGCTAGCTGACAGTCTGCTTAACAGCTGTCTAGTGGAAATCAATGACTGGATGAGTGCCAGCTGGCTGAGGTTAAACCTGGATAAGACCGAGGTGTTGGTTGTGAACCCGTGTCGCCTTGAGGCGGGTCATAGGGTTGGGATAACATTGGGCCTTTGGCTTGATGGTGTCCAGCTCTTGACCTCAGGCCAGATGCGCAATCTGGGCGTTATTACTGTCGATGGTCTGACCTTGAAATCTCAGGTATCAGTCATTGTTAGGTCCTCTTTTAACCATCTGAGGAATATCGCCTGGGTGAAACACCTGGTTCCTCTTGCTGACCTTCCTATTCTGGTTCATGCCTTCGTGACCTCCTGCCTTGATTACTGCAATGCCCTTTACCTGGGGCTACCAGGGGTTGATATCCGCCACCTGCAGCAGAATGCAGCAGCCAGGCTTTTGACTGGGACATCTAGAAATAGTCATTATGCCTGTTCTGCATGGGCTGCACTGGCTGCTAGTTCAATGGCGGATTATCATTAAGGTCAGACTACTGATCTATAAAGCCCTACATGAACAGGGACCGCAGCATCTGCAAAATCTCCTTATTCCCTACTGCCCCTCTTGCTCGCTCCGATCTGCTGATGAGGGATTGCTAGAGATTCCCAGGGTTTGTTTGAAGACATTGAGGGCATGTGCATTTTTGTATGCTGCCCCTGCCCTGTGGAATTCTCTACCTCGTCGGACATGAAGCTGCCTGACCATCGAGAGCTTTAAAGCGGAGTTAAAAACATTTCTATTTTGAAAAGCTTATGGTGATTGATTTTATTACTGTTTAATGTTTGTTATTTAATTGTTATTTTGTACAGCGCTTTGGTCTTTGGAAAAGCACTTAAAAATAAATGTTTACTTACTTTACTTACTTACAACCCTCTGAGGTACAAGATTACAATCTGAGGTGTGATAATTCTCTTCATGAGACCGTAAGCACATATGCAGCACTAGGCAGTACTAAGGACAGGGTATGGATGGTGGGGTGTTCAACAGAAGGCAGGCTAGGTGCAGGGGGTTCACATGGAAAAAGAAAGCCTTATTTGTGGATTAACAAGACAGCATGGGCTTTGGAACTGAACCAAACCAGTACTCTGCTCTGTGACCATGAGCAAGTCATTACACTTCCTTGTGCTCCCAGGCCACACCTGTAAACAAGCTTTCAGCTTAGTGTGTTTCTACTGGCCAACAAAAAAACAAAATTAAGTGCATCACATAACCACTAGATCATCAGATAATTAAAGTGTTGTACTCTAATGCAGTTTGCCAAGGAAAAAGTCAGCTGGATTGCAAAACATTTTCCACAAGTTAAAGTAAACAAAATGAACAAAATCATAGCCTAACATGTGTACTGATCAAAATAATCCACAAGTTAATACATGGTGTTGATCATTCTGGTACAATAATTCAAAACAAAGAGGGAAAGAAGAACTAGTACGCACTATATAAATATATGTGGGTCTCTGTCTTGGGCTCAGATGATGTCATCATGACTCATCACTTAACAGACTTGGGAGAAACCAAAGCTGTTTTTTGAAAGTGAAAGGCTGATGTTTACATTTTTCAAAAGCTATGAAACTGCATTTATATTATTTACATAAATGCAGTTTTACCATAAATGTAAGCAGCAGCCTCTACTTTACCTTGTTATGAAGCCAGATTTTGGAGTTTGCAGTTTTAAAAAACTGCTTGTTTAGGTACCCTTTAAGTGTGTGGCATTCCCACTACTGCATATGTATGTGTGTGTATATATATATATATATATATATATATATATATATATACACACACACACACACACAGTCAAAAATCCAGAGATCCCTAAGCAAAGGGCTGGATAGTTCATATTTTGGAAAAGGTTCATGTTGGAATGTGCAGTACTGCTTGCTTGTGTTTCTGTGTGAAAAAAAAAAAACTGTTTTTCTACTGCAAACGTTGTGTCATCTGTCTTGGACAGTTTTCATCCTTGGGGGACCACCCTAATTCTGCCTGACATCTTGTCTGAAAATAAAACCATACAATACAATCCCAATGTTATGGTTGTGGACAGTCCATCTGTGAATCCGAGTGAAATGTTATGGGCCCCCTCAGATAGGAGACACAGCATAGCCCTGGCACCTCTCTCCCAGACTCAGAGTAAATATAAATGTTATTTTGTGCCCTAACCCCCCCCCAACCTCTTAGATGCCTGAGCCGAGTATGTACCCTAATGCCAGGGGTGATACTGCCAACTTGTGGTTTGTTGCCTTGTCTGTGTAACAAGGGGGGGGTCCTGGTTGCAAGATGCCTGTCTTGACCGGGGTAAGGGTTGCACATACGTAAAGAATATCATAACAGGAGAGAGAGAGAGAGAGAGAGAGAATATAGTGAATTATTAAACACAACAATGAATGGAATAAAATTAGCAGATAGGCATTCAGTAAATCAAACCCAGAAAACTATCTGAAAGAGCTCTTTAAACATAGGACGAAGATGGATTCCTAATTTTGGTAAGCAAATCCATCTGATCAGAAATTAAGTAACTGATTCTTTCACTGCTGGCAGAGGATTCCATCAAATCTTATTTATTTATGTCCTTGATAACTGGGTGGGTGCACTGATCCAGTGGACCATTTTCAGGCATGACCCGGGCCATTTGCATGGCACATTGAGTAGAACAAATACAATAAAATCTAGCCATTCCTTTATTGTGAGAGATTTTAGACTTCTCCATTTTTTTCAGGATGAACCTTTCAAAAGTCAAGGCTGCAGATAACAACCATCGTTGATGAATTTTCTCAGTACCAGGCAAAGATGAGGTATCACCCAGAATGAAAATGCTTGGACGAAAAGGTATTTTTTTGTCCAAGTATCTGTTGACACATATCACGAATTTGTTTCCAAATGCCTAAAATATCTGGACAGGACCACAGCGTATGGATTAAATTAGCAGATACAGCATTACATTTAGAACATTTCACAGAATTAGGTTGATATAGTCTGCATAATTCATCTGGAGATATATAATAAATGTCTTATCGGTAATTATGTAGTGTCCTGCTGACTGTATACACTGCACTACTCCTTGTAACCTGATGATGTTACATCTTCTTTTGAAGTTATGTTATGTTCTACTGTCCTATTGTACTGCACTGTCTTATGTTATTTGACATTGTTGTATTTCTCCTGGGTCATGCTTGAAAATAGACAGTTTCTGTCTAGTGCACTTACCAGGTAAAAAAACAGAATTAACTAAATAAATAAATAAAATATTGGTGCAAAATCTTAAAGGGACCCTCAACCATTTTTGTATTGTATTAAGTTTAGGTAAAAACCCACATTTTACAATTGATAATTTAGTATAAAATTCATTGATGTTGATGGTTGTTTTATCTGCCTCCTTGTTTATTAGAACCAAAATGCACGGTAATGTATAGCTATGCCCAGCTATGTTTTGCTTCAAATCCTTGATCTACTCTTGGTGCACACTTCCTGAACATTGGAAACACCCTCAAACAGTGCAGCCATTTTTATGTTGCTTGCACGCATGTGCAAGAAACATAGTGCCATCATCGGAGATTTTGGAGGTGTATCACCTCCTCCTCCAATTCAGTCAGTGGTCTGGCAGGCGCGGCCCCTGTAAGCCAATGCATTTTGGAGCTGTCTATGACATGCTCCAAAATGCAGTGGCATACAGTTGAAAGGGGAGCTACGCCATGCGGAGCACCGATAAGATATCAGCTGCTCACGCCGCAGCTCCCCCCCACATGCCGCGGCGCGCCCGCACGCACTGTATAGCCGACGGGTGCCAAATCCCGCTGGCTGAGCAGCGCCCCTGCTCAGTAGCAGGAGGATGCCACGCTGGGAGCCCACCCCAGCATGGAAAACAGTCCTTTGCCGATGGGGGTGCCCAATCCCCATCGGCTGAACGCCGATCCTTGTGCCACGCTGGGAGCCCACCCCAGCGTGGCAACAATCTTCTATAGCTGACGGGGTGCCCAATCCCCCGCCAGCTGAATGCCCCTCAACGCCCTTGTGCCACGCTTGGGAGTCAACCCCAGCATGGCAAACAGTCCACTGCACGCCTTTTTTCCCTGAAAACGCTAACGGTCCCATAGCGCGTCTCGTCCCGCCCCTCCCACAACCGCACCTCACCCACTGCGCACTCAGCTCCGGACTCCGGAGCGATGATCTTGGTGGACGGGAACACGTCTGCACTCTTCAAAGCCGACCGCGAACTGAGGAAATGCCGGTAAGCTGTATAATGGGCTAGATAAGGCGGTTTCAACTTTGTTGCATATCTCAGGCATTTTGGAAATTTGACACCAAATTTTCAACATGGGGTTTTAGGACCCCTTCTCATGAATGATGTCACTATCATGGCATTATTCAGGCCCGGGTGATTTCACAGTCACTGCGCATTCACTGCGTGAAATCACCCTTCGGGCCTGAATAATGCCATGACAGTGACATCATTCATGAGAAGGGGTCCCAAAAACCCCATGTTGAAAATTTGGTGCCAAAATTCCAAAAAATGACTGTTTTATCGAGCTTGCGTTGCGCAGTTCCTACACAGGCTCGTAAGTTCGTGAAATTTCAATATTTTCACTCCAGATTTTCAACATTGCCATTTTATCACACCTTCTTTTGAGTAGTACAGCTGTCATTTTTCACATCTCACCCAAAATGTGTTTCCGCCATGTAGCGCAGAATGGCGCAGTCGATGTGTGAAATCAATGTATGGGACAAATTAAGAAAATCACAGTGACACTGTTCATGAGCAGAGGTCTTAAAATGGCTATGTTGAAAATCTGGTGAAAATTTCCGAAAATGACTGTTTTACAAGTGCAGCATTATGCAGTTCCTACGCAGGCTCGAAGTTCGTAAATTTTCAATATTTTCACTCCAGATTTTCAACATTGCCATTTTACCACACCTCCTTATGAGCAGTATAGCTGTCATTTTTCACATCCTGCCCAAAATGTGTTTCTGCCCATGTAGCGCACAATGGCGTAGTCGGTATACGAAATCAATGTATGGGACACATTAAGAAAATCACAGTGTCACTGTTCATTAGCAGAGGTCTTAAAATCACTATGTTGAAAATTTGGTGAAAAAATTCCTTAAAATGACTGTTTTACAAGTGTGCGTTGCACAGTTCCAACGCACACTCGTAGGTTTGCGAATTTTCAATATTTCCACTACAGATTTTAAACATTGCCATTTTACCACACCTCCTTATGAGCAGTACAGCTGTCATTTTTCACATCTTGCCCAAAACGTGTTTCCGCCCATGTAGCTCACAATGGCGCAGTCGGTGTGCAAACTCAATGTATGGGACACATTAACAAAATCACAGTGACACTGTTCATGAGCAGAGGTCTTAAAATGGCTATGTTGAAAATGTGGTGAAAAAAAATTCCTAAAATTACTGTTTCTGGTCGTTGCACAGTTCCTACCTTTTTGCAGCTAAATGGTTCGCAGAATTTTCAATATTTGCACTCCAATGACTTCCAAATACCTAAACAGCACATAGAAGCAAGCAACGTTCGGCACTGACAAATGCTTGTTAAACTAGGGACAGTTTGAGGCCTAAGGGGGTTGGCAGTGTCCCTTTAAACTGCACTAGTTTAGCCTGTACCCCTTTTGCATGTAAGTATGCTCTGTCCCATAATGAGGACCAGCGTTCTGGAGTTACACTACATTCAGTTTTTCTTCTAGTTTAGACTAGCTGGGTTAGTGACAGAAGGATCCGATTCTGACAAGACCTTATAAACTACACCAGGACCTTTTCTCATTTGTGCTGGTTTTAATAACCAAGACCAGTCCTTATTTTGTTGAAATGGGAAACTAGCATCAAGAATATAGTATTTGATGGTAATGTTAGTCTAAGTAATAATTATTGCCTCATGGACAGTTTTGGTATTTTGTATTTGTTTTGAATTTCAACAAAGGAGAGTACCAGATTGTTAGCAGGGGTCACTACATCGTTGCCAGCTCTGCTCCACCATATATCTTTTATGTATTTTTGTATAATTGTAATCCTAGAACTGAAATAAATAAATAAAATAAATAAATGTATTTATTATTGTATTGAACTATGGGGCTGTTCCGTAAAGGGTTAAATATAGAGATTTATTTTTCATAAGAGAAGTAAGTTGCTTGCAGAGCCAAACTGAAACTGAAATGGAAGGGTGACTTCTTAAATGAGGAGGGGGCTCTTGAGAAACAACAAGTCTGTCAGAGATAGAGGCCTTACTAAGTGTTGTTCCACCTTCACCCAAAGGGGTGTGTCTGTTATTTTGTGTAGGCTGGAACCAAAAGGATAATTGTTTTAATAAAAAGGTACAGTGTGGTAACCGTGCCACCAAAGTAATGAAAAGCCACCAAACTTCCAATTGACCCATTTCTTTAGGTTTTAGTCAGGGTTTTTTCCTGCCTATAAAAAAGAAGAGCATACTTTGTCAATTTTTGTAAACCAATTACTGTTAATAAAACTGGGGAGGTTGTTTAAGATATAGAAGATTTTGGGAGCTATAATCAAATGATCAATCAAACCGCTGAGGCTAATTTAAACTCTCTGGTAGCTTTTATACAAGATAAACAGAACAACTGGAGCAAACTTTACCTATCACTATGGGATGAATTACTGCTATAAAAATGATTACAGCACTCCTGTCCAGGCTAAAATTCCTGGCTGTTGCAGCAACCCCACTGAGATGATTCAGTGAATTTCTGAGAGGTAGGCAGCAACTGGTTTCTATCAAAGATTTTGAAAGTGAACTTGCTAAAATGATGTCAGGAGTCCCACAGGGCTCAATCCTAAAGCCCTTGGTATTCAAAATAATCTCTCTTGACAGTTCCAAAACTAAAATTCATCTTTATGCCAATGATATGGTTATTTATGTTTCGAGTAATTCTGTGGCACAGATTAAAACTGATTTGCAGTTAGAATCCAATCAAGTTCAGCATTTGTTTCCTGGAAAATAGACTTGTTCGTAATGCAAAAAAAAAAAATCACAGACATTGATGTTTATTGGGGACCTAAAATTGGCTAAATCCTCAGTTCTGATTTCCTGCTGTTGAGTGCACACCATGGGAATTCTAGTCATTGTGTGTAACTGCATCACAACTCCTTCCTCAGTTCATTGCACCAGCACCATCCCCTCTCAGTGCCATTTTTATTATTTTACTCCTCAGTGTGGAACTGAGCCTTTTCTTGGCACCACATCCAGTTCTGAGGCGTGCAAGAAGAAGCCCTCTAAGCAGAAGGATAGCCCCACCAATGTGTCGGTGCTCCTGTAGGGGACACATCACCATCTGGGACCAGCATGATGTGTGATCGATCTGCCTTGGTGCTTACCATGACATGAACAGGTGCAATGCCTGCTTTTCCATGGATTTTATTTATTTATTTATTGAAATGTTTCACCAGGAACGGCACACTGGACAACAGGTTGCTCATCTCACGGTGCATCCCGGGGAGAGGGGAGGGGAGGAGGGAGAAGTAGTAAGCAAATGTAATTTACATTTTCACATAACAAGTGGTACAGGATACAACACATTATGGCAAAACATGTACATACAGAGAATACAATGAGTGGAGAGATACATGGATTAGAACAATATATTATAACAGTTCATTCATTTTAAACAGTCAAACAGCCACACAGTCGAAGTGCTCAAAAGTATGAGCAGCCCTAGTAGGGAAGTGCAAGGATTAATAACTATGGTGGGGGAGAGAGAGAGATAGTGTGGAATATGTAGGAACCCAAGAAGGTAGAGAATGAGGATCTCTGAGGAGGGATTACATGGACAAGGAACTGGAGGGATGAAGTAGTCAAAGGGGAGGACGTAGGGGAGGTGTAGGAAGTGGAGTCAATTGAGGTAGTTGAACGTTGTAAAGTGGGCAGTGGTCTGGGGGTGAGACAGTCAAGGGGGGACAAGGGGGGAATGGGGTCAGTGTATAGGAAGACCGTGAGGGGGGCTGAGGGAAGCCAGATCAGAGTTATGAACTAAGGAATTAAGAGCAGGGACAGCTTGTCTTTAAGAAGTTATTTAGGGCAGCAGATAGGGAGGCTGAGGGGGAGGAGGAGTGCTGAATTTGATGTGGGAGAGAGTTCCAGAGCTTTGGGAACCGATGCAAGAATGCACTTTGCCCAGTGTTTGTTAGACAGGAGGGACTGCCAGTGTGTGAGTGTTGGTGGATCTAAGGGAGTGAGAGGGGGCAGGAGGGATGGATAGAGAGGAGAATAGATATGGTGGGAGGGTTTCAAACCAGTATTTGGAGGTAAATTTGGTGAAGCGGGGGAGGTGCCTGTTTGCAAGAGAAGGAAAGGACAATGAGTGATATAGGTCACAGTGATGCGTAAGAGGTGGGAAGTCCAGGGCAAAATGACAGAAGGAGTTAGAGTGTCCAGTCTGGTTAAGGAGGAGCTAGGAGTGGCACTGTAGACCACATTGCAGTATTCAAATATGGGGAGGATCATCTTCTGGACGAGCTCATGCCTAGCCAGTAGCGGAATATAGCTATGGTTCCTATAAAGGGTGCCAAGCTTGGGGCAGTTTTTTAGGATGGTATCAATGTGTTCAAAAATGTTGAGGTATATGTTGAGCCACACCCCAAGCCATCTAAAAGAGGATGTGTCCTCAAGGATTATCCCATCAGTGGTTTGAAAGAACGGCATAGTTGGTAGCCGCAAGAGTCTCTGCCTTGTGCCAAAGGTCATGGAGACAGTCTTCCTGGCATTTAGGAATAGGTGATGAGAGCTGAGCTAGTGCTGAAGCTTATTGAA